>JAJHZJ010000540.1:6486683-7170927 GCA_023548195.1 Bettongia penicillata ogilbyi | reverse complement strand
CCACCAATCCCTTGTTTCCTTCAATACCCTTCTGAAGTGCCACTTTCTACATGAAACTTTTCCTGTTTCCCCTTAGTATTTAGTGCCCTCTCCCTGAAAAAATCTGACTTTGTATTTATTCTGCATATGTGTACATGTCGTCTTCATCAATAGAATGTAAGCTTCTTGGCAAGGGCCATTTTATCTTTGCTTTTGTGGGTTCATCACATAGAGTGATGCCTGGTATCTAGCAAGCACTTGTTGATAAAATACTTGTTGATGATGACAAAAAGGGAAAAGGAAACAATATAAAGTCAGATCTCCTGTTACAGCACCAAAACAAACCCAAATGGCCTAATGTTTCAGACATTATTGACAAGATACAAGAACAGACCTAATGTATTTTCAATGGATGGTTATATGTTGGGGTAATTTTAGAGATGAAAAGAGAAAATGAAAGTAGCCCTCAACATGCTGGAGAGGCCATATAGTAAAGTTATGGAAGAATGTGGACAAAAGCTTCATAGGATGACCAGTCATGGACATGCGACATTTTGGTCTGCATCACGGGAGGGAACATCAACATTGGTGAAATCACAGATCCTAATGTTTGCGGATTGACTGATAAGAAGACATTCCATGGAATTATAACAGCCAACCCAACTTATTCAAACAAGCTATTGACTGAAAAAATGGAAAATGGATAAAATATATTGACTACAACTTACCACTGTTTCTTAGAAAAATTTAAATAATCATAAAGAGTTGACACAAGTCATCTAAATTGCCCCCAAATTGTCTCATTCAACAAACACTTGACATGGTTGCTAAGAGAACATACATGGTAATCAAAGGCAAAACTGCTTTAGAAGTATGAGCTTATTTACAACACTTTATGGAGGAAACTCAATCAAAAAGCATTTACTAAGGAGCTACTCTGCACCAGCGTTATGCTAGGCACAAAGCTAATACAAAAGTAATACAAAGACAAAAGGACAGCAGTCCTTGCCCTCAGGAAGCTCATAAGTAACCACATGTCATTTCTTGGGGTAATACAATGGTTTTGAGCTGGTATTATAACTTGTAGCTCTCTAAACTGATGAGATTACAATTTTGGATGGATGTACTCTGTGGTCTAGTGACTTCGAACTCCTTGATGTTTCCTGAACAAGATTCTCCATCTCCTGAGTGAACATTTTTGCCATTCCTGAAGTGTTTCTCCCTCCTCATCTCCACTTCCTGACTTCCCTGGGTTTCCTTCAAGTCTCAGCTATAATCCCACCTTCTACAAAAAGCCTTTCTCAATCCCCTTTATGTGTAATACCTTCCCTCTGTTGGTTATTTACAATTTACTCTTTATGTAGCTTGTTTATTCGTAATTGTTTGCAAGCTATCTTTCCCAGTAGACTGAGTTCCTGGAGAGCAGGGGCTGTCTTTCATCTTTTTTTTCTTGTATCAGTGCCTGGCATACAGCAAGCACTTAATAAGTATTTATTAATTGAACTAAGTATACCACTTCACAAAAGAGGAAAAAGCAAAGCAGCGGAAAATAAACCTCCACTATGCCTTGCCCAAGGTTCAAACAAGCCAGATTACCCTAGAAACATTTATAGATAGGAGAGGATGATAAATATATACAAAATGGAACAGATATATCAGCATTCTAGACAATGATCTAGTCTCATCATTATTTACAATAAAACTGCTACATTATTATTCTACCACCTCTGTACACAATGCTACATGTGGAAACAAAAGTAGCTATTGAAGATGAGGGCTGTGAGAGAACTGATCAGGTCTGATACAATAACCGAATGCAATAAGAGATCAAATGCAATAAGAGACGAAATCCGTTCTGGATGACACCCATTCTCAAGCAAGAAAATTAGAAAATTAGAAAAGAAAGATGGAAGTTTTACCCTCACGGTTTACTGATCTATATGCCCAATTGCCATGTCCATAAAATCTTTATGAATGAGATCTATGTGGGTACTAAGACATCATTTATGAAAATATGAGGACATAACAGGTAGGTTTTCATAAACTTTTTTCTACAGCAGACAACAGTCGCACAGTTGTAGTATCACTATTCTGCTACTGATGATGATGAAGACGATGATGATGATGATGATAGCTAACATTTCTATAGAGCTTGTTAAGTACCAGGAGCTATGCCAAGTACTTTACAATTATCTCATTTGATCCCCATAACCACAGAGATGTTTACAGAAAAACAAGATCCTACTGTACTTACTGTTTGTTGGTTCCAAAAAAAAAAAAGACTTGGAAGGGCAATACAGAACCTAAAAGGCCCTCTTCCAACAAGACTACATGTGTTAAAATCGTACAAAATTCCTTGATAGAGTCAATCTAAGCAATAATTTAGTTCAACATATCCTCTAGTTACCAAAATCACAATCAGTCACTCAAATAGTAAGCAAATAATATGTGCCTATTACATGCTAGGCGCACTGGAAGCTAAGGATTAAATCCAAAAAAAAAAATCAATCAATTCCTCCTAGTAAGGAACATACATTCTAAGGAAGGAAACAGAGTCTCAGAGATGGATGGGAGCTTAGAGGCCATCTACTCTGATCTCTGCACGTACCCATAATGTTCCCAACAAGGAGTCATCTGGTTTTCTCATGGAGACTTCTACTGAGGGAAGTCCATTAATCTTCAGATATAACCACCTTTCTTCTTTGGGATATATCAAGGGGAAAAGGACATAAAATAGAGGAGATACATGCTTGCCTAAAATATTTGCCAGTGTCACAAGAATGTCCTACACAAAGTTAATAGCAGTTAATTTACAATTTCTCAATCCACCTCAGTTGATGGGTTTTTTCCCCACTAGCACACATTTAGGTACCAAAAAATAAGCAGAGATTGAAAATTAGTAGAGTTAATCCTACTGCTTCTGGAATGTTTGACAGGCTTCACTTCATTTCATTGGTGTGTTAAAAATATTAATAAGTAAATGTGCTGAGCAAATTCCTACAGCTCACCTCTTGAATAATTGTTTTGGAAGGAAGATTGTAAGGAATTAGGAAAACAAGGTGATGGTTTTTACAACAATTATGCAATAACAGCAATGATGAGAAAGATAAGTCAATTATTACTGACAGGTTATATTAATGATGGAGACCTTGTACTGTATTCTACCGCATGTGGCAATGAGCAGTGGCAAGTAATGCAAAAATAGACATTGCTCATGTCTAAATGCTTGCCCAGCCTGCCCATTTGTTTATTTTGGCCACACTGGTGAGGATGCTACTCCCAAACCAATGAGGAAGATTGTCTACAGAACACTAGCACATATTTATATAGTATTTTACAATATATATTGAGATTACCCAATGCAATCTCAGTAGAATTTAGATTGCAAACCCCTTGAGGCCCAAGATTATCTTTGTTTTTCATATTTGTAACTGGCATTTACCACAGTTCCTGGCACATAGTAGGTACCTAATAAATGTTTATTGACTGAATGACTAAATACAACCCTGTGAGGTGAATAGGTAGAAAGTATGGGTAGATTCATTTTACAGATGAGGAAACAGACACAGAAAGATGAAGACAATGCCTCACAGTCACACACATATTATAATAAACAATCTAAAATTCTTCTCAGAAATCTTAGCAGTGATTAGACTCTAATAGAATACCTCTAATTTTTTTAGTCAGGACAAAATAACTTGTCTCTTATTTATTAAACAAATAGTTCCTGATTTGTACTATATGTTTAAAATAGCTGTGAGATTATGAATCCAAATTACAGAAAAGACTACTCATCTGGGGGGATGGGGAGAGAGAGAATAGAAAAAGTCAGGGGAGAACTAGAGTAGGTGTCAGGGAGACCTTAGTTCAAAACCAGTCTCAGACACACACTCATTTTATAATCTGGGGAAGTCATTTAACTTTTGCCTGCCTCAATTTTATCATCTATTAAATAGGAATGATAACGGCACCAATTATCAGGTTTGTTCTGAGAATAAAAAGAAATTATATTTGTGTAGCACTTTGCAAAATTTAAATGCTACATCAATGCTAGCTATTATTATTATAAATTATTACAATGAACATAAGAAAAATGCTTCAACCTAATAATAAGAAAAATACAAATTTAAACAACTCTGAGACTGCAGCTTATACTCCTTAATCAGAAAGGCAAAGAAAACAAAAAAGAAAAAGAAAAAATGATGCAGGAGTTGTTTGATGGTAAGTAATGAAATGGTCTGATCATTTTAAATATGGAACTATACCTCCAAATTCACCAAACTACACAGATTTTGACTCAGCAATACTGCTACTAGAAATGTATTCCTCCAAAGAGACCAAAAACAGAAAGGATCCATATATACAAAAATAATTATAGCAGCTCTTTTTTAACTTGTATCAAATAACTAGAAACTAAGGAGAATGGTTCAATAGGTCATGGTATATAAATGTAACAGAATAATTGTTAAGCTGTAAAAAATGGCCAAGGGAATGGATTCAGAAAAACCTGGAAAGACTTGTATGAACAGATATAGAGTAAAGTAAGCAGAACCTGGGGAACAATTTAAATATTAACTACATTAACATAAAGGAAAACAACCCTGAAAGACTAAAGAACACAGATTAAATGTAATGACCAATTAAGATTTTAGAAGACTAATGAGAAAATATGCTTCTGACTTCCTGGCAAAGAAATGATGAGCTAGAGATGTAGACAGACGTTTTCAGACACAACAAGCCAATGTATGAATTTGTTTGAAATGACTCTACTTTTTTATCACCTTTATTTTGTGGGGAAAAAGTTGTACCAAAGAGTTTGGGGGGAGGTTAGTGACAATGATAAGCAAAAGAAAAAAGAAAGAACATCACTGAAATATAAAAAAACAGAGGAAAGTAAAAAGAGGTTCAGTAGGAGCACAGGTAAGCAAGCAATATTGGCACTATCTTGTCAAATTGAATATATCCTTTTTTCCAAACCAAGCTGAATGCAACAGAGATTCACAGTTTCATATATATTTACTTTTTCTGTTCTTATATGGAAATGCTCATATTTGTTGATATTTATTAAGGTCTTAATGAAAAGAGACTATACATACATATATAAAGATGAGCAATATATGTGTGTGTGTGTATAAGAATGTGATGTCCTTGAAAGCAGGGGTTATTTTTGCTTTGTCATTTTATCTCCAGTGTCTAGCAACATGCCTACCTTGTAGCAGGCTCTTAATAAATGTCATTTGAATTATACTGAGGTGGGGGAAAGGGTAAATGAATGGAGCTATATACCTGAGCCCTGGAAAGGAACCAAGATTCACTGGGTCTTCTGTAAGTTGTCTAGAACTCAGAGACATACTCTAAATAGGAACTTAATGAGAAATTCAATGGAAAACCCTGGAAGGGAAATTAGTCTAGTGACATACAAGAGGTACAGACAAAAAAACAGACTCAACAAATCAAATAATATCAGTTGTCACTGAGGTATGTAGCCTCTGGGTGGCACTATGTCCAGACACTATGCTCATGGGGCCCAAGGCAAAAAATTCTGCCCTAAAGGGCAGAACAGTTCAAAAAGAGAGTTAGGGTTTATAGAAGCACTGCTACCTTCTGAAAAGCAAAATGCCTAAAGTCCAAGAGAGAAACCTTTGGAGATCAGCTAAGAGGCTTCTTTCTCATGGTTAGGGAGCCAAGAGTGACAGTAAGACTTCAGAGGGACATGAAACTACAGAGATTAAAATTAACAAAGAGTATGGCTTAACATCCCCATGGAACAGCCCAAAGGTCATGGGAAGATTCTTTGTGAAGTCAACTATAAAAGTTCCTTCCACATACCAGGAAACCAGACCTAACTAACATTTTGAAGCAATTTCTAAAGGAGCTCAAATCTAGATCAGATAACCAAGTCTCCCTTGGATTACGACCCTCTATAAAGAAGTCTAGATTAGAATTAAAATCAAATAGATTTAGGATCAGCTGATTTCTGGGGTCATTTCACTCAGCAAATGTATTTTAAGAACCTACTATGTGCATGACACTATAGACTTCAGTCTACCCCCTGGCCTCTCTGATGTAGGTATTTTGAACTTGAGGTAAGTTCCTTGAGATCCGAGACTGCTTTTCCTTTTTCTTCTAGCACATAAGTACCTAATAAATGTTAGATTTATTGACTTATTGATACAGCTCATTTAGTCTTCCATACAACCTATCCTTTGCAACTGTATGCATGTCCTCCCATAAATTCACCACAAGGAATCTTTCTAATAGGCTTGGGGTCTTCCTCCAGTCCTTCTGATATGATGTAAATACCAATACAATATGGGAGTTGCCCCATCAGCTGTCTCTTTCCTATGTGACCATCTGCTGTTTCTTTTTTCCCCATTTATACATTTCCTTGATGGCATCCTTTACTAAGCCCACAGAGACAAAAATCCTACAAAATCTGGGGGGCAGGAGGAAGGATGTTTCCATTAGAGAATAAAGAAAAGGCAAGAAAGGAAAAAGGCCTTGGCCTGTGTTTCCCTACACTGGGGTGGAAAGTCCTCCAAGGCAAAAAATGTGTATGCCTTTGCCAGCTTTCCGTTTTCAAAAAAAAAACCCCTCTGAATGTTTTTCCTGTAGTCATTAATAAGGAAAAAAACCTTCAAAAATCCCAAAGGTCTGTGTATTGATATCAAAAAGTAGGACAGAATAAAAATGAAAGGCTGGGTCTCTTTCAGCAAGGGGGAAAAGGCAGTGAGAGACCCAAGTGGGGGAAAAGTTCTAATAACAAAAAGGGAGTTAGGAAGAGAGAAATGGAGACAGGCTAGGTGGAAGACAGGGAAAGGTAAAGAGAGAGACAGAGAAAGGAAGAAAGAAGATAGGAGGGAAAGGGGGAAAAGTAAAGAGAGCTGGAAAAAGGAGATAGAGAAGGGGGAAAGGAAGAGAAAGAGGAGAAAGAAGAAAGGAAGAGGCAGAGAAAGGGATAGGGATGAACAAAGAAGGGAAAGAAAAAGAGATATGGGAAGAGGGAAGAGACAGAGTCAGAGACATCATACCAAGTTTTGACATTTGCCACTGCAGTGAAACTGGAGACACTGAATTATTTCAGATCTGTAGCATCATAGTCAGATGAGAGTCAGTGGGTCATTTGTGCTCATAAAACAGCTCTGATAAAAGACGAGTGAAAAACAAAGATTTTGAGTTGTCCAACTTAACTAATCCCATCAACATATCATGCAGAGTTTGGTTCATGAGTGGGTTTTTTTTTTCATATTTATCAGCTGACATTATTATTATTTAAGCAAGAGTTGTCTACAGGGAATGCCTTGCTTTGCCTCAGATTCCTTTGGCTTTTTTCTGCACACTAACAGGTTTGGGAAAATATATAAAGCATGAGAATAAATATTCTGGATCTGTCAGAAGTGTCTAATGTCTTCTTTTGCTACCAAGCATCTAATCACGAAGGGCTCCTTAGCCCATGGTGACACCTAACATTTTGGACTTTAAAAACTGAGAACATATTCTTGTTGCTCGTTGATTGTAAATTACCTTTTCAAATGCAGCTTTCTTTAGCCATTTACTCTTGTTGCCTTAGCAATGCAAGTTTCAGAAAGTAGATTCTGTTTTTGAATTAGAGACAAGGGAGAGTTAAGAAAAGAAGATGGAGAAGACCGAGGCAGGTATCCTTCTTTTCTGATGGGCTATAGAATATAAGTCCAAGGACAGTTTCACAGGGGAGAAAGGGGGAGGAAGGAAGAGTGCTGTAGTCAGGAGTCTGCAGAAGTGAGCTTTAGTCCCACCTCAGCTGGGAACTAGCCACGTGATCTTGAGAAAGCAACCAAAGGTTCTCTGGATCGCAATCTCTTCACCTCTAAAGTAAAGGCACTGGATTAAAGGATCTTTAAGGATATTTCACGTTATAATATTATTGGAAATCTGTGGTGAGAGAAGTGTGAAGACTGCTGAATCTTGGAATCAGGAATCCTGGGTTTGAGTGTCACCTAAGGGAGAAGTCAATCTTTGACACTCAGTTTTTCATCTGTAAAATGGGGATAGTAATATTTGTGCTATCTACTACACAAGGTTGTTGTTATGGGATAAGCACTTTGTAAACCTCAAAACATTATGGAAATCATTATCATCATATGACCATATTTATGGAGAAACTCTCTTGTTTTCTCTTGCTTCATCATCTGATGTTACTGCTCACTACCAGGTGGGATTTAAAGTTGTTTTTTAAACTTATTTCCACTGATATCATGATAGGGTATATCTTAAAAGCTCTGGATTTCAGCAAACCTCAGGGCAAGCAATAAATTCTGCATGAAGCCTTTTTTGATTCCCTCAGCTAGTAGTGCCTTTCCCTCCCAAAATTACCTTCTATTTATGCATTTATTTTGCATCTGCTTTGTATATGCTTCTATATGGATAGACTGATTCCCCTGACAAAATATAAGCTCCATGTTTCATTTTTGTCCATGTATCCACAGTGCCTAGCACAGTGCCTTGCACATAGGAGACACTCAATAGATGCTTGTTGATAGAACATGGCATAGAAGTGACCCAGGGTTCTTGAAACTTATGCCTGCAAGGAATAAGATCTAGCAGATCTTAGCAATCAAGACAGTCTTTGAGTAAAAACCTAGATATTAGACTTTATGTCTGTCAAATGAGGCCCAGAATAGCTAAATTAAGAGGGGGTCACCAGGAGAGTGAATTCCATGCAATGACTTTGAGAAGACATGGCAATTTATCAGTCAAATACCCAACCGGTATCTATGAAGTACTTATTACGTACCATGAACTACAGTAAGCATTACAGATAAAAAGAAAAAGCAAAAACAGTCCTTGTAAGCGGCTGACATTTTAATGTATAAAACCAACCAATAAGGAAGATGAAGGGACTGCAATCTGCCTTAGTGGAAGGATTATCCATACTGATGAAATTGGGGTTCTCTGAAGTACTGATGCTTTAAATTCAATGGAGAGACTAGGAAAAAGAGGACCTAAGAGACTAAATAATAGATAGCTGAATCCACAGCTTGTTAAAGTAAGAGAACTTTCTTCCTTTGGCCCTGTACCAGCAGAAGTGACAACAGCAATGTTGGGTTGATTGCCTCCTGGCAGAGTCCCACAACTTCTGGCACAGGAACCCTTTGAGTAAGGGGAATGGTCCAAAGAACAGTCTCAGGGACATATCGTCCTCTGACTCTAGGTTTCAAAACCCAACTCCCAGGTAAAAACATCCCCTACTCTGGAGCAGAGGACAGCTCACTCACAGGCAAGCAAAATACCTTGTGGACGCTACCCTCTCACATTTCCCTGGCCACCATTCCTTGAGGGAGAGAGATCAGGAGAGTGCATAAATTCATTTAAGAAATTTATCTAACCATTCTGGAAAACCATTTGTAACTAGGCCCAAAGAGTCACTAAGGTGTGCCATACCTTTTGACCAAGGGATGCCATGTTCTATTCAACAAAATCAAAGACATTGAACACTGAAGAATTGAAAAACAATGAAGGTCCCAGAGAATAGAAAATGAAACGTCTCCTTCCACATGAGAGGTACTACTCAAACAAAGTATTATCTACATTGTTTCACATACAGTCACTGTATCACACCTTTTTGCTTAACTATTTCCATATTTTCCCCCAAGGGAGGATTTCACTGGAGAGAGGTGAGAAATAATTTTAATATAAAGCAAAAAGCATATTAAAGCATAAAGCATATTAAAACCAGAGAATAAAGTAAGAGGAAAAAACTTGCCAGGATTCCCTTTTCCCTCTAGATAATCTCCTTACCCCACCATCAGCCTACTCAGTTCTGGAAGTCCTCACCTGGGTCCTTCTCTTACTCTGTTCTCATATGCAATCGGGCTGTGAATGATGCATTGATATTAACTTGTATTCTGAAAAAAGTCAACCCCATACACTGTCTTTCTTTCCCTTAGCTCTCTTCTCTCCCACCACGGCTGATATAAATTCCTATGCAATCAACAGAGTTCAGGAACCAATGGAAAGATCCAGGATCAACTGCTCATAGGCCCACCTATACTTTTCTGCAAACATGTCTTGTTACAATTCCTTCTTCTACTTTGCTAAGAGCCATGCTCTGACCTCTTTGTCTGTGACACTCTGTTGGAGCTAGGGAGCTAGAGAAAAGTACCTAGAATTGCAGAAAGTTGGTCTAGGTCAGAAGAACACTAAATACATAATAATGATATAATAATGATGAAAATAGACTATTTTAATGAAATATTGTCAGAGATGAGATGTAAATTTTCAATTCAAAAATACTTATTAAATAACTACTACGCTCAAGGTACATGCTAAGGGCAGAGGGACACACAAAAAACTGTAACTAATATTTACATAACACCTTAAAATTTGCAAAGCCTTTTAAATGTTTAAGGGGTATACCTAACTGGATTTCAGGAAAAGGTATTGGAAGAGTTTTGTAAAGGACAGAAATATTCATATATGAAGGAGGATGAAGCCATTTTGAATATAAAGTAAAGCATTCCGTGCCTTAGAAAAAGTCTAACAAAGAGGTCATGTCCTGCTAAGAGTCAAGGGGCTGAGTACTCCACCAGCCCCAGCCCAGGCAGCAGCAACCAAACATCCAAGCAACCTGTTTCAGCCTAGTCCAATAGCCCAGAAGCAGAACAACCTGCCCAGACCAATATGGCAGTGGCTGTCCAGACACAGAGATGTGTCCCTTCCCAGCCCAGCAACTGAGCAAGCAGGCCAAGTGACCTGCTCAGTACAGCACGGTAGTGGAATGACCTGACTGTAGAAACACCATGCCTGGCAAGGAGCAAGCCCAGTGCTTTAGTAGAGTGACTGGCCCAACACCCTGCATCACAGTAAAACTGACAAAGAGTCTATAGGGAAATAAAGGGAATAAAGGCCCTGTTCTTTTAGAGTTGTGAGTGTCTTTGCTATCTGTGTTCCTTACCTACGTACTTTAAGTTCATGCCTACCCTTTTCCCATGGAATACAACTGTATTTATGACATAACATGCCCCAGCTTTTGGCAGATGGGAATATTCTACTCCATTATTGTTTTTGCCATGCCATTTGAGAAAATACCTTTTCTAAAAAGCTATCCAAATGTACTGACTGATTATTAAGTGAAAGCACACTGGTGACATCTTGGAAGCCACATTCTTGAGAGGACAGCCACTTATAGGGTCAACCTTAGAAGCTGGGGCAGCAGCCACTCCTCTGCCGGGTACCAGTGTTAAGTGGAGGAGTTGGTAGAGAGGAAGTACTACATCATTTACACATAGATTTAGGACAAGCAGGGACCTCAAAGATCTATCATTTCAGAGGAAAGAACTCTGAAAATTTTTACTGGCTTTGAAGTCATGAGACCTGAGTCTAAATTCCAGCTGTGTGTCTTAGGACATCACTTTGTCTCTCAGGATTCTAGTATCCTCATCTGTAAAAATAAGAGCATTGGATTAGATATCTGAGGTCCTTTCAATATGTACATATATGATCCTATGGTATCCTTTGATTCTCACAACCACCCTGTTAGGTTAGTAACAGAAGTATGTATGTGTGTATACATACACATAACATACACACACATACAAACACATACATTCTACCAAAGAGGAAATGGAGGTCTAGGGAAGTTGCTTGCCCAACACATAACAAGACATGGAATTTGACTCATCTCTCACTGACACCTCACCCAGAAAAGAGCTTTGTGAGGATACCAGGGCTCCACTTTTCAGGGTTGTAAGTTACCTTGATTATGTACATTTTCCTACAAGTAGATCTCACTAGCCTTTCATCTTTGAGTTCATACCCACTGATTCCAAGTCCAGCTTTATATGCTCAAAAATGAATAGGTATAATCCCTGCCCTCATGGACCTTACAATCCAATATGGTAAGTAGGACATGTAAGGCTCTTTAAGGTTTACAAAGCATGTTGCTCTTGTTGAGTTGTTTCAGTTGTATGCAACTCTTTGTGACCCCATTTGGGGTTCTCTTCTCAAAGATACTAGAGTGGTTTGCTATTCCTTCTCGAGTTCATTTTACAGATGAGGAAACTGAGGCAAATGGGTTAAGTGACTTGCCCAGGGTCATACACCTAGTAAGAGTTGAACTCAGGTTTTGCTTACTCCAAGCCCAGCATTCTATCCACTGCACCACCTAGCTGCCCTTAAAAAGTATGTTGTATATGAACAATTCATGAGAAATACAAAGGACTGTACTAAGTCTGAAATTCTAAATCTAATGTCCTATGATTTTTATGAAGGCCTGCTATAACTGTTATATTCATCCAATGAGGATTTTTATTGTCAGGCACTCTAAAGCACACCCTACTAGGAAAGTATCTGATGTGGTTGGTGGTAAAATTTAGAGCTGAAAAAGGGTCTTCGAGATCCCCAACTGCCTAGTTCAACTCCCAGATTTTACAGATGAGGAAACTGGGACCCAGAAAAGTTAGATGACCTATCCAAGTTCACACAGATAGTAAACAGAAGAGCCAAGGTTTAAGTCCAGGGCCTCTGATTTGCATGATATCACATCGTCTAAACATTCTTGAAAGATTCAAAGTCCATTTTTTCTTCTATTTAATTATATAGACTCAAGTCTGGTGACTCAGAAAAAAAAAAAACTGTAGAGGCATGGAAACAAACACAAACACATACTTGTTATGTAAATCTGGAGAAGGCAGATAGGAACCAGCGAGAAAAAGATCAGCTGTGTAGTAATGCTATAGGGCTAAATCAAGCATTAACAGAGACTCAGAAATTCCAATCAGCTATCCCATCCCTCTAATTAGAGTACTAGATATCTTCTCTGGCTGCTCAGCCTGGAAATTTCCAAATAGTTGGAACTGGTAGAATTTCCCTGGAGATTATCCTCCACCTGGTTCTCCTCTCTCATGCAGTTCTTAAAAAAATTCCAATACAGGCTTCATTTAATTTTTCTCAATTTCTTCCTACGTCAGTTTCCATGTGACAAGTCCAACGATTCCAAGTCAACTTCTAGGTCCAGATCCCCTACTTTAGCAATTGCTTAACTAGAAGTTTATCTGTAGATGACTTCACTATCCTATTGACTATTCACATTCTCTGACCCTGTTGTGTGTCTGGGAGTGTGTGCCTATGAAAGCCAAATGCCTGACTCATGGCCCTCTCCACATTAGGGAGGCACATGTATCATATGCCCACAGGTTGGCAGCTATATCCATCCTTGGCAGAGGGAGCTGCTTTTTTGAAATACGGCATCTTAGTCTTGTAGGCTAAGAACAACTAGGTTCAAAGGGAGTATGTTAGGAGTCTATCTACTTAGCAATCTTTGGCTCCAGTATAATTTTTGATTGACATCCTATTGCCTTCTAGTGATTCTGAGGGGAGTTGGGAGAGGACAGAATAATATACTCTCCCTCCATTCTGATCCAGACAGAATAACAGGTACAGGAAAAGGTCAGTAGGGAGCAGTAATAGGTCCTGGAACTAGATTCAAGACGAAGCTTTTCTGTTGTTGATAAGGATGGTCTCCTGAATTCACAAGAGGGGCAGCATTCCCAAAGGCCTCGTCAGATCTACCATGGAACTTCAAAAGCAGAAAATATAGCTTTGCCTTCTCCTCTATGATGGTGCCAAGGGGAAAGCTATAGGGAGTTTAGTAAGGAGGAAGCTGACCGGTTCCAAGGTTTGTTGGAAAAATGTAAGAGTACAAAGGACTTTCACTAAGGTCTTTTACAAAGCATCTCTTCCTGGGAGAGGATGCTCTTCTGTCCTGCCCTTTGATTTCTCATAGTCTCTGCAGCAGCTACCTGTGAGAAGTAGTAGTTCTGTTCCCTGGCTCATCTCTGTTTTCCTTACTTCATTCTTTTCATCTTTTTTCTTACTCAGGCTAGGTCTGGGAGGCCTACATAGTCTTATGAAAAGGAAGCCCAGTTGGACTCCAGAGAGATAACCTAATTCTATCCTATTTTAAGGAATTTGTGTGCCTGTGTTTTGGGGGTTAGTCAAGTTAAGTCAGTCAGTAAGCCTTTATTAAGCACCTACTATGTGCCAGACATGTGAAAACAAAGAAAAGCAAAAAGACAATTCCTGTTCTCAAAAAACTCAGTCAAGTTGGGAGGGAGGGAGAGATGACATGAAAATAACTATGTACGAAATAAGATATAAACAAGATAAATCGGTGATAATCAATATAAAGAAGCATCAACATTAAGGGGGAATCAGGAAAAGTTTCTCATAAAGATGTGATTTTTGCTGGGACCTGAAGGAAGTTAGCCTGGAGGTGGAGATGAATGGGAGAGCATTCCAGGCATGGGAAACAGCCAGTGCAAATACCCGGAGTCAGGAGATCACTTGTCTTGTTGGAGGGACAAGAAGAATAATATCACTGGATCTCAGAGTCTCTGGGGGTAAGGTGTCAGAAAACTGGAAACATAGGAGGGGGCTAGATTGTAAAGAGCTTTGAATGCCACACAGGGTGATGGAGGCTGTATTTAATTCTAGATGTGATAGGATCCAATAAACTGAAGTTTATTAAAAGGGACAGCTAAGAGGCCATGAGTCAGGAAGACTCATCTTACTAGCTGTAAGACACTTACTGGCTGTATGATGTTGCACAAGTCACTTAACCCTGTTTGCCTAAGTTTCCTTATCTATTCAATAAACTGGAAAAGAAAATGGCAAAGTACTCCAGTATCTTTGCCAAGAAAACCCCAAATGGGTAACAGAGTTGGGCATGACTAAATACCAACAAAACTAAACGGAGGAATGATGTAGTTAAGTCTGTGCTTTGCTATTAAGAATGATCTCCTTCCATTTACACATGTTTCTAGGGATTGGTATGCTTTTGGAAACGGAAGGAGTCTGGACCTCTGATTTCACTGGCAGAAGAAAAGTTCGTCTACCAATGCAGATGTTTCTCTCTGCAACCTCAAACTTTAGGATAGTGAGACATTAAGTAACTTGCCAGGGTCAGACAGCTATAAGATCTGAGGCAAGATCTGAACTCAGATCTTTCTGATTCCAAGTACAACACTCTATCCACTAAATCACAATTTAAAAGAACCCAACAGATGCTACCAGTTTCAAGGTCCTTCTTAGAGCGGTGTACATGCCACTCCTTCTCTATTGTTTGCCATATAACTTTTTTCTGTGCTTTTGGTTTCTTGGACAAAAGCTCATATTCCACTGCCTTTGGCAAGTCAGTACATTGATTTTCATTAAGGAAGGAAACAAGCATTTATTAAGCACTTACCATGTACCAGGCACTAGATTAAGCACTTTGCAAATATTATCTCATGTAATCTTTCCAATAACCCTATGAGGAGAATATTATTATTATTATCCTCCTTTGAAAACTGAGAAAACTGAGACAGATGGAGATCTAAGTAGTTAAGTTAGAAGTTAACCTGTAGTCCTCTTGAGGTTAAGTCTAGGATCACATAGCTATTTAAATGTCTAAAGCTGGATTTGATCTCAGATCTAGCCACCGAATCACCTAGCTGCCTAGAATCACACCACAGGATCATAGATTTACAGCTGGAAAGGATCTTAGTGGTCAGTTAGTGCAACTACCTCAATTTACAGATGAAGAAACTCAGACTCATAGAGGTTAAATGTTCCCCCCAAGATCATGCATCTGTAAGTAATGAGTTGATCCAGTCAAATGGCATGTCCTTCGAGTCTCAGTTTCATACTCTGTAAAACAGGGTTAGTAATACCTGTAATGCTTACCTCACAACATTTAAAGATCAGGTATGTCAGCATCATATACATGCCAGCTATCCTTATATACATACCTTTCCTCACCTACTAAATAGTAAGCTCCCTGAGGGCAGGAACAAGATTTTACTCATTTTTCATTACTTTGTCTAGGTTACTATAGTACCATGTACATAATTAATAACTGGTGAGTTGAATTGAAGACTCTAGAGTTTGGAGACTCAACTGTGTAAGCTAATTATTGTGGTCAAACAATTTTGCCTCAACACCAATGCACTTTTAGTTATACATTGAAAAAAGAAAAAGAAAAATCCATGTTTTTATCACTCAGTTTTGCTTTTGCCACACCCCTCTGCCATTACTGAGCAATCAGTGTTGAAATGATCAACCTTGCCTCATCCCTTATTCACAAATCCTTGACTGCTAATTATCATGTACTCTGCTCTTAGAATATGCTTTCTATAAGTTTTGCTTCCGGAAGGCACTCATTAATCAAAGCTCCCATTCATTTAACCATCGACAATTTGCTCCATGCTCAGAAAGCACCACACACTGTCAGAAAGGTAGATTGACAATTCTTTCCTCCTCTTTCTCCTCCTCTCCTCCCTTCCCCTTCCTTTATCATTGTAAATAAAAAATAAGAATCCTGTCACTGAAGCTAGCAGCTGGATTCTCTGCCTAAAATGCCTGAGTAAATGCAGCTGGGAGTCACTCAAAGTCCCCAGAAATCAAGTTACATAAAAGGAAACTTCACATACCAACATTTCTCGCGGTGATCCTGGCACCGTGTCTCAGCAGTCGCACAAAGATGTTATTGCTGCAGTGGTTAACCATGTGTAAGTGGAGGCTTCTCCGAGTCTGGATCTTCACCAGACATTTGACCATATTGGTTATTTCTATTTGCTTTCATTTATTTCACCTGAAATGCCAACATGAAGTTACCACCACCCCTGCAGTTGGCTTTGACCTTTGACGAAGCTGCCACTGTGTTTTATAAGACCAAGGCAAGTCCTCCTGAATGAATCAAATGTCAGGTTCCTCATGTGGCCAACAGAAATATCCCACTAGGGATCAGGATGAGGAGGGAGGGGGGAGAAGGAGGCATGTTATTTTTAACCTCTTCATCACACTCTAATGTACAATGCAACATTGTGTACTGTCCCTTACTTAACCATCCCAATGACTCAGCCAAAATATTTATCTGTGTCATTACTAGGTCCCCAAACAAATAGAACCCAACCAATCTCAACCAAAAACCCAAACATTTTGATTCAATGACTCTACCATTGGGAATATACCCTAAAAGTGTTATGAAATGGAGAAGGGGAGGGAGGGAGAGATGTGAATTGAAAAATTTTTATAATAGCATTATATACAATTGGATACAATTTGGAAGCAATTCTAACATTCATCAAAAGGAAAATGGTCAAGTAAATTGTGGCAGATCCGTGTAATAGATACATACAATGACGTTACAACCTTCAAGCTACGAGGACTGCAAAGAAATCTGGAAAGACCTTTAAGAAATTATGCAAAGTACAGAAAAAGCAGTCACAATAAAATGAATCACACACTGATTATGACTGGAACAGAAGAAAATTAGGTTAAGAATGAGTAGACAAAGAAACCTGAAAGGGACTGAAAGGGCACAACAGGAAAAGGTATGACATGTTATTCACTAAAATTAAAATATATATAGTCACGATGAAAACTGAATTACTTAGTATCGATATTCAACAATCAGTTTTTAATGTCATTTAATTTCAAGTAAAAACAGTAATAACCAAATTCCATGTATTTGCATTGTAACTTATTTTTTTAAAGACAGGATTTAACCTCAGTATTTAAACTCCAGGTAACTGGGGCAGTATTGTATTTTTATACCTGGAGCATACACTGTGCTGGCATCTACATACAAATGCTGCCTGACTTGAAGGACTTTTGTTCTGCCCTTTTGACTAAGTAACTAGAAAGACTTGCCAAATGTCTGGCAATGGCATTACCCTTCAAGATACCATATTTGCTGGGAGAATTTTTTTTGCTTCAAGATTTTTGCTCCAATTTTGCAAGTTTTCCTCTTCCCTATTTTGAGAAGAAAGTATTTTCCTTACATAATTTCAGGATATGCAGGTAAATTGTTCTCAACCCATAGCTATTGCCTCTGATATGTCTAGGTGTACCAATTCCTCCCTCTACGAGTAATAAAAAGTGCATCAGGCTTCTATTAGTTATTTTGGCAAAAGACCTCAATTAGTTGATCAAGAAGAACGGATTAAGCACCCATGTGCCAGGGGCTGGGAACACAGGTATAAAGAATGCAACAATCCCTACTTGCAAGAAGTTTACATTCTAATGAGGAAGACAATTGGGATGCGCATTTGGCCAGGGAGAGGGGGGAGATAGGGAGCAGAGGGTGGGTGTTTGGGCATATATGTATTAGAGAATCCACCCCAAAAGTTCACATGGACTATTTGTACCTGACCGTGGTACAGCATTCTGAGATCATACTGGTCTGATCAGGCACAGTCAGACATACCGTAAATTGACTCTAATATAGTGATGTAATTTTGGTGTTCTCTGAGAACCTAGGACAGCAATCACCCAATATCCATCTATCTATCTATCTATCTATCTATCTATCTATCTATCTATATATCTATATATATATATATTTATCTAATATAGATAGATATGCACACATATACATCTGTGAACACATGCCCATGTATAGGCACATATACATATATACACACATAGCATAATTATGAAGTTAATAAATAAAATATATACAAAGCAGTTAAATACAAGAAATTGGTTTAAGGGGGTGGAGCCAAGATGGCAGAGTAGAAAGACTCATGTATGCTAGCTCCGAATCCACAGCCCAAATATTTCCTGCAAGAAGAACTCCCCACAAATTCTGGAGCACTGCAAGGCGTGCAGAAACACAGTGGAAAAGATTTCTGTTCCAGAGAGCCCTGGAGAGCCATCCCCAGGGGTCCGTCGTGCCCCGGAAAGCAGAGCCCACTCCTGTGCTGCCCTGGTCACTCGGCTCCAGAGGAGCAGATCCGAGCAGGCTTCAGGGACGGAATCTCTGGTGGCCGGGAAGGTCCCTCCGCCCACAGGCACTACAGGTCAGTGAGAGAGACGTCTGGGCTGGCCGAGAGGGGAGTGGGGCTGTCTCCGTGACTCAGGCCCTCTCGGGAGGCAGTGGCAGAGGCAGTGGCAGAAGCAGCGGTAGAGGTGGCCGTGGCAGCCCGGGACTCCCGCAGCAGCAGGCAGAAGTTCAGGGCCATTAGGGAAGGTCTCTGCATAAAGCCCCTGAGGGAACTGAGCCTGGGAGGCGGCCCTGCCCCCACCCAAGCACCAGAACTTAAGCTCACATTGAACAGCAGCTGCGCCTGCTGCACAAAGCCCATTTGAATCTCAGACCCCAAGCACTAGCTGGGCAGATCTAGGCGGGGGTGGACAAGAATCTCAGAACTCAAGTAACTGACTGGGAAAATGCCCAGAAAAGGGAAGAAAAATAAGACCATAGAAAGCTACTTTCTTGGGGGACAGATGTTCCCACCTTTCAATTCTGATGATGAGGAACTATTCTTACCATCAGGGAAAGACGTGGAGGTTGGGGCCTCTCTATCCCAGACATCCCAGGTGGATGTCCGGTGGGCTCAGGCCATGGAAGCGCTCAAAAGGATTTTGAAAATCAAGTTAGACAGGTGGAAGAAAAACTGGGAAAAGAAATGAGAGAGATGCAAGAAAAGCATGAAAAACAGGTCAATACCTTGGTAAAGGAGACCCAAAAAAATGCTGAAGAAAATAACACCTTGAAAAATAGGCTCACCCAATTGGCAAAAGAGGTTCAAAAAGCCAATGAGGAGAAGAATGGTTTCAAAAGCAGAATTAGCCAAATGGAAAAAGAGGCTCAAAAGCTCACTGAAGGGAATAGTTCTCTCAAAATTAGAATGGAACAGATGGAGTCTAATGACTTTCTGAGAAACCAAGAAAATCACCAAACAAAACCAAAAGAATGAAAAAATGGAAGAGAATGTGAAATATCTCATTGGAAAAACAACTGACGTGGAAAATAGATACAGGAGAGACAATTTAAAAATTATGGGACTACCTGAAAGCCATGACCAAAAAAAGAGCCTAGACATCATCTTTCATGAAATTATCAAGGAAAACTGCCCTGAGATTCTACTACCAGAGGGCAAAATAAGTATTGAAAGAATCCATCGATCACCGCCTGAAAGAGATCCAAAAAGAGAAACTCCTAGGAACGTTGTGGCCAAATTCCAGAATTCCCAGGTCAAGGAGAAAATACTGCAAGCAGCTAGAAAGAAACAATTCCAGTATTGTGGAAATACAATCAGGATAACTCAAGATCTAGCAGCTTCTACATTAAGGGACCGAATGGCGTGGAATAGGATATTCCAGAAGTCAAAGGAACTAGGACTCAAACCAAGAATCACCTACCCAGCTAAACTGAGTATAATACTTCAGGGGAAAAAATGGTCTTCCAATGAAACAGAGGACTTTCAAGCATTCTTGATGAAAAGACCAGAGCTGAAAAGAAAATTTGACTTTCAAACACAAGAATGAGAAGAAACATGAAAAAGCAAACAGCAAAGAGAAGTCATAAGGGACTTACCAAAAGTGAACTGTTTACATTCATACAGGGAAAGACAATATTTGTAACTCTTAAAACTTTTCAGTATCTGGGTAGTTGGTGGGACCACACACACACACATACACACACACACATGCACGCACATAGAGAGACAGAGCACAGAGTGAATTGAATAGGATGGGACCATATCTTAAAAGAAATTAAGGTAGACAGTGAGAGAGAAATGTAGTGGGAGGAAAGAGGGTGAAATGGAATGGGGTAAATTATATCTCATTCAAGAGGCTAGCAGGAGACTTTTTAGTGGAGGGAAAAAGAGGAGAGCTGAGAAAAAAGCAAGAAGTTTGCCCTCATCACATTCGACTAAAGGAAGGAATAAAATGCACACTCATTTTGGTATGAAAACCTATCTTACAATACAGGAAATTGGGGGAGAAGGAAATAAGCAAGGGGGGGGTGATGATGGAAGGGAGGGCAATGAGAGGAGGGAGCAATTTGAATTCAACACTCGGGGAGGGACAGGATCAAAAGACAGAATAGAAACTATGGGGGGGGCAGGATAGGATGGAGGGAAATACAGTTAGTCTTACACAACACGACTATTATCGAAATCATTTGCAAAACTACACAGATAGGGCCTATATTGAATTGCCTACCTCCCCAAAGGGAATGGTTGGGGAGGGAGGGATGGGGAGAATTTGGAACTCAAAATTTAGGAACAACTGTTTAGTATTGTTGTTGCTACTAGGAAATAAGAAATACAGTTAATGGGGAATAGAAAGTCATCTAGCCCTACAGGACAAAAGAGAAGATGGGGACAAGAGAAGGGAGGGATGATAGAAGAGAGGGCAGATTGGTGATAGGGAAAATTAGATTGCCAGTGTATTGGGGTGGGGGGAGGGGAGAAAAGGGGAGAAAATTTGGAACCCAAAATTTTGTGAAAATGAATGTAAAAAGTTAAATAAATAAATTTTTATTAAAAAAAAGGAAATTGGTTTAAAAGAATTTTAAGGATGACCTCTAAATTTGAATTATCCATGCTATATCTAATTTCAATTACTGTGTTTAACTGAATGCTTATAATGTAAAAAACATGTTTTATAAAATAACATTTTAAATGATTGAAATTTCAGGATTAGGGTCTTTATGAGTTTAGGATTCTGTTTAAATCCATCATATTTCTTAAAGGGCTTTCTTAATGAAAGTAGTTTACACTTACATAGTATTTTACAGTTAACAAAAAATGCTTTCTTCATAACTCTGTGGGGTAGACCATGCAATTATTGTCTCCATTTTACAGATCAGAAAGCTGAGCACTTAACTAGTGATGGATCTAGAAATTGAACTCCAATTATGGATCTTCTGAATCCGTGAAAATATTCAGGTGGCACAGCAGAAAGACAGTGTCCAGAGATTCTGAGCTTTAGAGACGAATGCCAATCAGCCAGTTTACAGGCATTTAAGAACATTAGGTGTCAGACACTGTGCACACAGAGAATACAAAAACATATTGGTTACATACACAACCCGGTCATATCTCTGTTTCCTCATCTGAAAAATGGGAACAGTCACTAAAAGCTTTGCTGTGAGGATCTCATGTATCCATTTCTATATGAAAGAATTTTCAAATATCTGATGCGCCATACAGATGTTGGGTAGTGTCATCATCAGATTAAGTCCCCATTTAATGCAGAGCATCAAAACACACAGATTTCTGGAGTGTCAAACAGTTACTGCTCATCTGCACCTTCCTCTCTACACAGAACCTTACGAAATGGGTACTCACAGCAAAATATAACATCAAACTCTAAAGTTAGGCAGAAAATAATTAAAATAGTGAAGCTAAGACATGTCTAGCACCAATGTTGGAAAGGAAAATCATTTTTTCCTAAAACTCTTCCATAAAATATTTTCAAATCATCATAAGAGATTCATGTACATTCTAGTTACGTTCATGAATGCCTAAGGATGAGGTCTGTGGCTTCCTTTGGTGTAGGCAACTCCTTCTACCAGTGAAGGTCAAAGTATTTTCTTTTCCCTTTTTTTAATCACATGCTAGGAGCACATTAAAAACTCTCAAGGCACAGACCGAGGGTTGAGATTGCAGTGTGGGGTGCACAGTTACAAACTGTGGAAAATATTTAACAAGATGACAATTTTCCTTGGGGGAAAGAAGGGGATGGTTACACCTAAGTTCCATTTCCTTACGAAGTCTGTTTTCCTGATTTCTGACAGGTAGCAAAAGTTTTTCATCAACCTCTAGAGACCAGGGATTTCAGTAGCAAGCAATATATTTTACTTGGAGAAAGATTTCTCGAATGATAATGAGTCCATTAGAAAGTGCAATTTACTTGACAAAGAAAATGTTCTGGTAGCACTGCCCTTCCTTTTAGGGAAGTATCTTACATGGAATTTCAATTATTCTTGGGGTAGAGGTGAGGAGGGCATTATTCTTCTCCTCTCTCAAAGAATCAAAGGTTCAGTTCTAGGTCTGTTCTACCTCAACCTTACAACAGCTCTATTTTAGCCAGAGAAGACTGTAAGTTCTTTGAGCCAGGCAATGTTACAAGTAGATATTATTTCATTCTTTGTACACCTATCCCCAAGCATCGTACATAAGGCCTGGCACATGGTGCTCCCTAAGTACTTCCTGATAGACTGATTCCACGAATTTATGGCATAATTCATGGAGAAACAGCTCCTGCTAAATCACCTAAAATTCTTAAGTAATCTGTACTAATCACTAGGATTTCCTCCATTTGCTCACAGTTTTGGTTTTAAATTATTGTAAGGATAAGAGCAATTAGCAGATGGCAGGAAGACATCCCAAAACAATGTGGCTTGGCACTAAGTTATTTAACATCATTATATGAAATATGGTAATTTTCTTGTTAGATGACTTTTCAAACAAGTTGCCAAGCAGCAGTTCTTATCCCTACTCAGTGTTTCTATCCATCTAATTCTGAATGATCCTCTCTAAGAATTTCCTTCCATCTTACCTTATAAATAGTCTCATGAAAAGAAGGAATTTCTAAGTAATTATTTCAGAAGAAACAGCATCCTCTGTACCCTTTTGCTCCTGGGGTGAAATATTTATGGAGTTATCAAGAGAAATAATTCCTTCCCTAAGTTTCATAGATATTCCTTCCCATGGTGGGGGAGGAAAAGGAGGGAAAAAGAAGAGCTGACCTAGGATTTCTATTATCATCTTCATGTAATAAAGTACAGGATATGATGTTTAGTAATATTTTTTCAGAACCAAAGTTAATGAAACAAAATATTTTATTATGATGCACTAAATTGCAAATAGCAGTACTGTGACCTCTTCTTCTCTGAAACTGTAGATTCATTGAGCAAAGGATTTCTATATGATAGCAGCATATATCCTATATGATAGATATGTTCTAAGGGAAGAAAATAAAATTATAGCTCCACCCTCCCTCAACAGGTTCAGATATGTATTAATATATACCACTTAAACCCTCAAAGTCAACTCCTATCCACTAGCACAGGGAACAACAGAAATCTATCTTGAAATCTTCAGTTCAGCATTTCAGAACAAAATGGCAGACTTCAAAGAATCTGTTGCATCACTGAGGTGCTCAATTGTTTCCAACAGTGCAGACTCTAACCCAAGACAGGGCTTCTCATCCCATGCAATTTTCATCCATATTTTTTGATAAATCCCCTACAGGTGACCCACCTAGTATGCTCAAGGCTTTCTCATGGATATCAACAGACCATTCAAGTGTCCATCTTCATTCTTTCATTTTTTCCAAATGACTGACCCACTCTTTTTTCTGATTAAACATATCCCTCTATAGCCTTCATACCTTTCCATCTCCAACCAGGCAAATCTAAAGTCTAAGCACCATTTGCTAATGGAATTGTGCAATCATAAATCTAGTGCTGGAAGGGACATCAGGGATCATCCAACCCCAACTCCTCATTTTACAGATAAGAACACTG
Source organism: Bettongia penicillata ogilbyi (assembly GCA_023548195.1). NCBI lineage: Eukaryota > Metazoa > Chordata > Mammalia > Diprotodontia > Potoroidae > Bettongia > Bettongia penicillata. The sequence continues at coordinate 7,146,662 of JAJHZJ010000540.1, read as the reverse complement.
AGGTCCACGGAAATGAAGTAACTTACTCAAGTTCACTCAAATGGAAATCATCAGAGGTAAGATTTGAGTCACAGTCCTCTGATTCCTAAACCAGTGCTCTTTTTACTGTTGACTAACAATTTAAATAAACTTTTTAATCAAGGACTAGAGCACAGCATTGCAACTTCCTCTAGAGCTTTAGGAAACAGAAAGTGAACTACAAGTATAATCAGTGATGCATAATGTGTTATCCTCAAGTTTATTATGGTGCCTAGACTATAACCATCAAACAAAGGGAAAATAATCCACCCAGAGATTTGAAAAGTATGCAGAACAAACTTTGCAGCAAAATAGAAAGAAACGCACCTGGAATCGAAAGTCCTAGGTTCAAATCCCAGTTCATTCATTTATTCCCAGGTGTCCTTGGACAGGACACTTTACTTTTCTTAGACTTAGTTTCCTCAGCTAAAAAAAAAGTGAGGCAATTATTCTCCATATCTTTAAGTCTTTCATCTCTAAATTCTGTCATCTGATGGAATAAACAGGTGATATCCTAGATAGAGGGCTAGATTTAGAGTCAGTGATCCAGGCAACAAATGTTAGCTCTGTTCCACTTTAGGCTTGTGACATTGGGCAAGTCTGAATTTTGGGGGCTCCTAGTTTCTTCGTCTGTCAAGTGAAAGCATTGGACTAGCTGACTTCTAAGGCTTTTCCAGATCTAAGTTTATATTCTATGACATCATGAACACTGAAAAAAAATAATTTTTTAAAGATTCTAAAATCAGATGAGATGCTATAATAGATGACGATCTTTGCCTCTATTAGAAAATATTCTATTCAGCAGAGCATAGCAACCAGAAAACAAACAGCCTTTCTGGAGGCTTAGGCAATCTAAGAGCCTTAAGAACCTCTCCACAATTACATTCTCCTGTTTGATTTACTCTCCATGTTATTTATTCACAGGAAACAATGCATATCACTAAGCATTCTCCTTTAAACAAAGATAAACCTTGGAAATATGTTTGTTTTTCAAGAACAATATTTTTGCTAAGTCACTACCTCATTTTTCTCACAAGGGCATTCAGCCAAAATTTTGAGTGATGGAATTTATAGATTATTGTCACAAAAAAAAAAGAAAAAAAGAAAAGGAAAGAAGCAGTGAAAAATCATAGAAAGTCAATAACAAGATGGGGCCATTACTTTGAAGGCAATATTATTCATTCCTTCACTTAGGAAACATTCTTTATGGACCTCCTATGTGGAGAGTACTGTGTAAGCACTGGGAAGTATTCAAAACTCATTAAGACAAATCCTTACCTCGCAGAATAGCCTAATACATTATAAATAGAGAGACAGTTCACTGATTTTTCAAAAGACTTGAAACTTACTAGAGACTGTAGAAAGAACACCATGAGGTATCCTTAGTTTCTTTGTCCGGGGTTTCTTGGGTTTGGGCTTTTTTGGGTTTTTTGTTTGTTATGTCAGCTGACTTCTTTTGGAGGGCTGGTTTTGGAGTCAGGAAAACCCAAGTTCAAATATCACTCCTGTCATTCGTTGGCTGTGTAACCTGTGGCAAGTTGTTTTATTTGCTTAAACATCAATTTCCTCCTATGTAAAATGGGGCCATTAATATCTATCTCTATTAGCCACCTCACAAGGCTACTGTGATGACTACCTTAGCTCATGAATGAAGAACACCTTGCAAGCTTTGAAGCATTATATAAATGCCAGTTTTTATTATTATTATGAAAACTGACAGAAGGAAGGTAGGTTATTTTCTTGGAATTTAAATACTAAGTTGTCAATTAAAAAGAATTAAAACTCTTGAGTTTATAACTTTTGGAAAAGAATTCAACTAAAGACTTGAGAAGAAAAATAATAAACTACAGTTTTGGAGGTCTAACAATGAAGAATGCCATCCACCTCAGGTCAGACAGGTAACGGACAAAATATGGAGAATGAGACACATTTTTAGCCCAAGCCATGGTGGAAGAGAGAGGGAGGGGGGTATTTGTTTTGCCTAAATATGGATATTTGTTACAAGTATGTTGTTTTTCTTTTTTTTCTGGGGATGGGAAAGGTGGAAAGGAAAGAAAACTAATATTTGTTCATTGAAAAAATTAATTCCACTCCATAAACATCAAGTACTCCTTCTGAGTAGGTTACTGTCCTAGGTGCTGAGAACAGAAGAATAAAAAAATGACACAATACCTGCTGTCAACCCAAAGAACCTAAAAATGTCAACTAGGAACAAGTATAATTTTCTCTCATTTTGCATAAACAGGCTCTCTGGACATTTTAATTTTAAATTAAGTGGCTACTTGTCTCTACACTGGCCTGGTGAACTAAATATTCTCTTATATCCCAATACTTAGAAAAATATAGTTATTCTTTAGGATGTAGCATTGTGTGATGTCACACAAGAGCTTACTCTAAGAAAAAAAAGAAATGGGTGACAGGTTGTCCTTGACAGTACCAATTAAAACATCCTCCTTTGTTTTGCATGTTTGTATGCTCAACTACCAATCTCTTCCTTTTGTCTCTCTCTACAGGGTGCATTTGTTTTCTCATCAATTCTGCTTTATTATTTTGCTGCCTGAGGGTGGAGCAGAAGAGACATTTTTCCTTTAGCAAAGAGAAACTAAATTGAATTGCAAAAGCAGATGGAACTCCTAATTCTTTCCCCATATTTTCCACCAGCTTTGTAGACAGTAATAACTAGGAAAGGTGAGCAGTTGTCTGAACCAATGAGAGTAAGAATCAGCCCCTTTGGCCAATCAGTCATTTACTTAAAAGTTTCTTCTCTGTGAACAGACCAGATATCCCCAATTTGCTAATCTCCAGAGGTGACCTAAGACCCACCAAAAAGTTGTTCCATACCTAAATCATGAAAACTCACCCTTTTAATGAAGGCCTTGGTTCCAGAGATAAATTACAGCAAACTTATCTTTGTATAAAGAAATGACATATAGATAGGGATTAGAGGTATGAAACATTACATATACTATCAGATTCAGCTTATATCAGGAGTTTTTTTTTTCATTTTTAAAAAAATTCTTTGTTACATGGATTGGCTCACTGATTTGAGCCAGGGGGAAGAGAAATTAAAAAATAAGTTAAAAATTAAAATGCATAATTTTTTTAAAAAATGCTACCCCATAAGGTAGTAAGTACCCTTCATTTGGAATCATGTCAAATGCTTACAGAATGGTCCTCTATTTGATTCCATATGAATTCAGGCATATCCACAAAAACCAACCCATTTGTCTAGCAAAATATGATACATGATTATAGAGGACTGGAAGGGTAGCAGTAGATGTCAGTCAATCAAGAAAAGAAATATTTATTCAGTGCCTACTATATGCCAAGTCCTCCTGACTCCAGTGCCAGTGCTCTATCCACTGTATCACCTAGCTTCCCAATGTGGTAAGGATTAGGGATATAAAAAGAGGATAGAATACACAGAGTACAAAGTAGTCTAACCTTATCCTCAAGGAGCTTACAATCGGTGGCAGTCAGGTAAGTCTGAAGAGTATGGCAGCAATGACAGTGAGTTTTGTTTCTGAATCTAAGATATCTATGGGACATCCAGTTTGAAAAGACCAATAGCATTTGTTGATCATGGTTTTTGATGCCATTTGTCTTTTGTTCTCATAGAGGACAATGACATCAGGAAGGTGTTGCCATGACTTGCAAGTGAATTGGATTTAAGCGAGGCAGGGCTCTGCAGTCACCAGCCTTACTGTCTCCTCTGGAGCCATCTGGGTCCAGTGGCAAGATATAGATCATGATGAGTGGAGACGGCCCCTTGTTGATAATGGAGTGACTCAGAAAGAGCCATTTCCTCAACTGTAAAATAGATATCCTAATAGCACCTACCTCCCAGGGTTGTTATGAGAATCTAAAGAGGCAATATTTATAAACAGCTCAGCATAGTGCCTGGCATCCAGTAGGTGATATATACATGCTAGCTATCATTACTGTCATTATTAATATTATCATTGGATATATATTGTAGCCTCTGCATGAGATGCTAATTAAACCCAAAGAGCTGATGAGGTCACCAAGCAAGAAAGTGTAGAGAAAGAGCACTCAGCCCAAAGTTTTGAGGTTGATGGACAGTTAGAAGGTGGAGAAAGTTTCTACAGAAAACTGAGAAACAATCAGACAGACAGGAGGAATGTAAGAGGGTAGCGTTACAAAAAACAAGACAACCTAGTGAGGACGCAGCCTCAAATGATGGAGAGAGGTCCAGAAGGATTAGATAAAAGGCTATCAGATTTTGCAACAAAGAGATCATTTGCCATTTTGGAGATAGTAGTTCAGTTCAACGATGAAGTCAGAAGCTAGATTGTAAAGTATAAGAAAAAAACAGTGGCATCACTGAGTGTATATAGCTTTTTTCAAACAGTATGGCTGAAAGGGGGAGGAAAGAGAAACGACAGAACCTTGAAAGGATGGCAGGGACAAGTGAAGGGTTCTAAGGATGGGAAAGACCTGGGCATCATTGTTGGGAGCAAGAAAGAAACTGGGATATAGGGAGAGGTTGAAGGTTAGAAAGAGGGAATGACTGAGGCAGCAATCTGATGGAAAGACAGAAAGGGATGGGATGAAGGACATACACAGAAGGGTTGGCCTTGGCAAGAAGAGACCGGAGTAAGGGAGGAAAGAGAAGGCAGAACTGGGGAAAGGGGAGTGACGGGCAGATCTTTTGAGATGTAGAGAAGAGGAGCTGACAGCACGTGAACTCTATTTTCTCAATAATATATGAAGCAAGGTCCTCAGCTAAGAGGGTTGAAAGAGAGAGAGGCAAGTGCGAGAGGTTTGAGCAGAGACAAAAAAGTATAGAAAAATCCCTGTGAGAATGGAGATAGAGACTCAGTCAAGGAGGAGTAAAAGGGTTGTCATGTTCCACTGAGGGTCTAGCTGAGGCTAAATAAAAAACATAAATTGGCAATGGAGTCAGTCATCAGGATTGGATCCCACACCGTACACGAATGGGAACTGAGGAGATGAAGGACAGGAGTAATCTCGAGTTGGAGTTTGGAAGGGCATGAGCAAGGATGGGACAAAGGGCCCAGAGCTTCAAGAGAAGACGGTAATGTGGAGTTAACCCACATGGTTGAGCTTGGGAAGTAAGGAAAATGAAGTCAGAAAAGTACTGAGGGTGAGAATCACAGTGAGGAAAGAGAACAGTCTCAAGAAAAGATGGAGGTTATGATCAAATAGGGGAAAGTCAGAATTTTTCATCACAGAAGCAGAACACAGAGAGGACAGAGAGATGTAGGATGTACACATTCTTATGTGTAGTTAGGGTTGAATGGAAGACTAAGTCACAGGAACTGCCACTGTCGCTGTATTATCTGCCATTGCTACGTTCAAGAAAGCTTCAGGTTAAAAGAAAGATGCCTGGTAGGACTTTGTTCCAACAAGGGAAGTAAAATAAAGGAAGCAAAGGCCTTTTATAATGGGGAAACTTTCATTTCATATTCTCTTTTACACTGACTGCCATTAATTTTTAATACTTGACTGGTTTTATAGAATTCATTAAAAAAGGGCAAAAAAAGTAAAAGAACTCTGCTCTTTTCTGCAAGTTGTGCTACTCTGGACTTGTATACTCTGTTTCATCCTTAAACCTGTCTGTATAAAAAAATTAGTACACACTAGCACCTGTTTTTTTGTTTGTTTGCTTTACAAGATGGTGGGAGATGGAGCCAAGGGCTTCTATAAATAAATCTACAATAACCACAATAGCCCACATTTATACAGCACTAATTATGTGCCTGGCACTCTGCTAAGCACTTATTATTATCTCTATTATCCCTAGAAGGGAGATGTTATTATTTTTGATCCCATTTATAGATAAGGAAACTGAGGCAAACAGAAACTAGGTGTCTTGCCCAGAGTCACAGCAGAGCTAGTAAGTGTCTAAAGCCTCGCTTGAACTCGGATCTTCCTGTATTCAAGCCCAGCTCTCTAATCACCGTTCCATTAAGAATCACAACAAGTTTTGACAAATTATATAAATTTCATAGGGAAGTCTACATGAACATCATTTCACTGACTTTCAACTTCAGTGATTCTCAAAAACTTCTAGAAGATCATGAAAAGAAGAAATGATTGCCAAATGTTACAGAAAATAAAATTACATAAAATCCAGGATCCCTATGAGTAATTATGATGTTACTGCTGATACATTTGGATAAGGATGATACCAAGGCATCCCTCAAACCACATCAATGAATGCCAAGGCTTTGGTGATCATGACTCATCACGGGTTATAAAAGTAAAAAACCAAAAATATTTAAAACAGCAAAGTCAACTGTATTATTTAAGGAGATACTATCACCACATATTTTACACATCTGGATTATGAATATAATAGGGCTAAAGCAGATTTTTCTTAAAAAGTATTCAATGTCTACCCTATCTATACATAGAATAAAATGTGAGGTCAATGGCTTACTTGTAAGATTGAGAAATATGCAATCTTCCCAGTAGGGAACTCCACTCAGGAATATTCTGGAGCTAATCAGTCAAGTATCTCTCCAGAGATTCCTTCCTCTGCTTATATTTCATCCTTGGACAAACAGAAGTGGTTCCTATTGCTATACTACAATGTCTTTATAGGATCATAGATCTAGATTTGGAATCTGACCTCCGCATTGACAGGAAAAAAAAGCCCAGTGAGGAAAAATGACTTTCTCAAAAAGATTATATGACTTGCCCAAGGTCACACAGGTAACAAGTGTGAGAGGCAGGATTTGACCCCAGGTCCTCTAACTCTAGATTTAGTACTTTTTCCCCACTATACTACACATTCTGTTCATTTTTCCCTACTGCTCATTTCCCATTTTATTCTGTACTGACCCACAACATAGTTACATAGATTTTCAGAGAACAAATCTTAGCATTAAAAACGACTTCACAGGCCATCTAGTCTAATATGTACTCAAAAAAGAGATTATTTCTGTGGTGTCTCCAACAAATGTTCATCTAGTCTCTGTCATCGAGCAGTGGAGAAGACACATTTCAACCTTGTACCACTCTGTCAGGGCAGTTGTCAGGGCAGCTAGGTGGTACACTGGATTGAGCGCTGGGCCTGAAGGCAGGAACATCTGAGTTCAAATAGAACCTCAGACACTTACTTGCTGTATGACCCCAGGCAAATCATTGAACCCTAAAGGCTTCTTATTACTACATCTGTAAAATGAGCTGGAGAAGGAAATGGCAAACCACTTACAGTATCTTTGTCAAGAAAATCCTAAATGGGATCACAAAGAATCAGGAGCGAACAATTGTTAGGCAGTTCTTCCTTATACTGAGCCTAAATCTGCTTCTCAGTGACAAGAAATTGTGTCAGAACCGCAAGTAGAAAAGGGTGTATACTTAGAAATGCTGTGAATTCTTGAACTGACAGTGACAAGTAATATTTACCATGAGTTGATGATGCTTCCACTATAACCAACTGAAATGAAAACAGTAGAAGATAGGGCCCTGCCTTAACTGTATAACATTGAAAATTCAGAATATTTATGGCTACTGTTTCCAAAGAATGGCAGTTTATTCTTATTTTTTCACTTTTTCTACAGCCCATGATTTCTTTGGAAGAATATGGGTGTATTCCCTTTTCTAGAAGCCAAGCAAAATAATGTCTTCCCCTCATGGAGGGAACGATGTCTGTCACAGCTGGTTACACTTATGATCCCTTCTGGCTCAGCTCCTCTGCCTTAACAACTGGAAATCTGAATGATTTCATGTGACATTTGAATGACATATTTCTTCACCCCAGCAGAGCCCTTGTGTCCCAGAACCTCTGTTATGGTAACTCATTACTGATGCCCAGCACAGCTGCAAGATGCCAACACAAGCAGAAGGTGGAATTTTAGATATTCCCTATGATTAAGTGCATCCGGTTTACGAGCAACCAAAAAATGAAAATTATTCCCCTAAAGTGAACTATTTCTCACTTAATGAATTCAGCTAGAAAAATCAGAACTGCTAGGTCCTTAGCTGTGGTCTAATTAGAGTCCGAGCTTCAGTTGCGGACAAGGACATCATATTTTTATTTCAACTAATAATCATTTGAAAGCCCTCTGGATACACACCACTGTTGTCAGGGACAGTTAACTTTTGCCCTATTATATGTAGAAGCGATTCCCAATGAACTCTTGGAGATGACCGAAATTTATCAAATTATGAAAATGATACTGACAATAGCTAAAATTTATATAGTACTTAGGGTCTGAAAAGGACTTTACATGTGTTATCACATTTCAGTCTCACAACAAAACTGTGACACTGATGCTGTTATCTACCCCATTTCACCAATGTAACCAGTGTTCATGCTACTCCCTCTTACTTTCTCTAAATAATGACTTATCTCAGGGCCTGTGGTGATGGTAACTTGGGCTATACGATGAATTTTGAATGGTTTGCTAATCTGCAGCTGGGGAAATGAATGCAACCAATCCTTTTAGCAACCCTCTTCTCCCTCTACACACAAATACACCAGGCAACCAACACCATGGACACTAGGACAAGTGATAATATGGAGATGATAAGAGGTTGTAGGGTTAACTAAGGGGTTGGACTTGGAGTCAGAAGACCTAAGTTCAAATCTGACCTCAAACACTTATAAGCTGTGTGACCCTGGACAAGTCACTTAACTTATTTCTTCCACTGTAAAACAAGGATAATAATAACATCTACCTAGCAAGTTTACTGCAAGGATCAAAGGAGAAAATATTTGTAACAAGAACTTGGCACAGTACCCAGCATATAGTAGGCAATGCAGAAATTATTTTCTTCTCCCTCGCCTTCTCTCCAGTGGTAGGAGTCATTTCCACACACACATTGAAGCATAGTGCATTTAGGAAAGTGATCTAGTTATGTTGAATTAGCAACCTTCAGGAATGAAATACTGCACAGAGGCAATCTACAAGGTAAATGCTAATTCTTCTAAAAAATAAATAATGCATGCCTCAGTTGCAGCAGAATGGAATGCTTGTATTTCTTACATAATAGTTACTACTTATAAAATCTCCACTGCCCCTCTTTCTTTTGGATGGAATAAAGCACTCTTATGCCAACTGGGTGTCACTGAGTACCATCACCCAGAGCTCCTGAGATTACCCAGAATGAAAGCACAAAGGAGGCCTCAGATTACAAGAAATTATAAAGTTAACAGTAGATTCTCAGAGTGTCCTGGGGCATGATGATACATAGCCTTTATCCCTTTGCTCAAGGAGTGCATGAAGTCCTCTACGCCCAGAGACATGATGGGGGAAAGTAGCTGATGCAAATCACTCCCTTCTCATCAGCAATTCTTTAGGTGCGATGATGAATTCTGAGTTTTTAATTCACTAATCTTAGACAGCAATTAAAAATAAAATGAGGAAGGAGATGTCAAATCAAGAATTCCCAAGGACTCCTGGCAGGGGATATAAGGGAATAACTCAAAGAGTAGGGGAAACCACAGATACCATTATTTGGAAGAGTTTAAGAGATAACAACACTGAAATGGTACAATGAATTAACAAGCCTTTATTAAGCAGCTACTTTGTATCAGGAAGTATGCTATGTGCACAGGAGGCAAACATAGAGAATAAAAATCCCTTCTCTCAAGGAATTTCCACTCTAAAAGGATGTATAAAATTACAGGAGTCACAACTACAGTTATATAGTTAAACAATTATATATCATATAGATTCTAGTGTTTGGCCACAGATACAAAGTCACAGAAAAATTGGGGTGCTCCATAGGATTTTCAAACGCCTCCTACTCCTTGGTAGTCACAAGAAAGCCAGACAGAGCATCCAGGCTACAACCCAAAAGAACCTCAAGGGAAAATGGCTGGAGTAAATTGACAAAGACGTGACTCACCATTGCAAGAATTTATGAACATCAAAATTTCGGAGAAACATGGCATAGTGTGAAATAAAGAGAATCAAACAATGATGAGAACGAAATAAATGGAAAGAACAAAAATAAAGAATTAAACTGGATGCATAATAATAATGACTCCCCTCCACTTGACCCCAAAGAAGAGATTTTATGTACGTATCCTATTCCTTCCTGGCAAAGTTGGGAATTATGGACATAGAATATTGCATCTACTGTAAGACTAGGTTGATAAATCGATTTGTTTTGTTCAACTGTTTTCCCCTATCCTTTTATTTTTTCATGTAAAAAAGTGGATCTTTTAGGGGGAGATGATATATTTGATAAGAAAGGATATGTAAAAAATTAATAAATGAAAAATATATTAGGCACTGGATACGTGCCAGCTGATGGAGATATAAACACAAAAGTAAGACATTGCCTGCTCTCAAGAAGTTCCCATTCTATGCAGGGATAATAAACTGATTTTGCAAAGAGACTGCTACAGCTCAAGTGAATACCACAAGAATTCCCTGGAAGGCAGTAGTGGAGAACATGGTGGGTGTCTGTAGTCAAAAAACCTGGGTTCAAATCCTAGCTTTGCTACTTGCATGGCCTTGGGTGAATCACTTAATCCTTCTAGTAGTTGATTTCTCTGAGTTTCAGTTTCTTCATCTGTAAAATGAGGGAGACTATAAGAGTTCTAAGGCCTCTTCCAGCTCAAAATCTATGATTCCCTGAGTTCTAGGGACCAAGGGAATATCAGGGATGAACTATGGTTATGCCACATTGGGAGGGAGAAGATGGCATGTTCTTCTTTTGAATTCTCAAGTAAAATAAACGCAAAGAAAGCCAGAGTCAGTGGAGCATGGGGGTCTAGCGACTCAAAATTCAAGCAACTCTGTGCAGCTTTCAGGCTTGTCAGAGACTTGACTGGTGATGGAATGCAAGCAACTGCTTTATATATGAAAGGCACTGGAATTATTTTTAAGGACCTGAAAATGGAAAATGCAGCTGTGCCTCAGCTCACCTGTTACATGCAAGGGACAGGGAAAAGGGATCAGGGGCAGGGCAGTACTGGCAAAGGGGTGGGCAACACATGTATGCATAAGAATGTCCTGACGTGTTTGCACACCCTTTTTCAGAAGTTAAATTTCAAAACCAAATATTTTTTATGATTCTAGACATACTCTCAAAACAGTCCTCAAAAACATGGCCACATTGAGCAAGAACATGGATGTCCATCAGTTAGGCAAAGATTGAACAAATTATGGTATGTGAATATAATGGAATGGTATAAAAAATATAAATGAGAAATTCAGAGAAACATGGAAAGACTTGTTTGAACTGATGTATAGCAAATTAAGCAGAACCAATAAATTAAGAGAACAATAAATGCAATGATGGTAATAATGTCAATGAAAGAACATGAAAAGATAGTTGAATTCTGATTAAAACTGGGAGGTCTGATGATGAACTATTCCCCAGAGGTGGGGAATTACGAATGCAAAACACAGCACACGCTAACAAGCCTGCAATGGTTGGTTTTGCTTAATTATTTTTCTTTTTCTTTGCTTTCTCTGCTTCATTTTTTTTCCTTTGTTACAATGGAGAGAGCTGTTATGGGCAAATAACTATGGTGAAAAAAGACAAAAATAAAAAATGTTAACTACATTTGTAGTGGCATGGCATTAAATATTTTCCAAACAAGCATGTTTATTTCTGTCTGCTAAGCCTCAAGGAAGAAAAAATAGTCTGACTTCTACCTTTTTAATTCTGCTGGTCTGCATGTGTGCCATAGTAAATGATAATTACCGTTATACTGAGACACAATTACTATCGATTGATCACTCTCATTTGATATATTTTACTCATCTTTGCCGTAATAATCCCAATCTTATTGTAGAGAACATACAAAAAACAGCTATGATTTAGAGTAGGAAACCAAATCATTTTTTTAACATATACCTGAAAAATGTACTCATATGTCTTCTTGAAAGGAATTTCTAAAAATAGCATGTCCCTTCTCATAATCCTATTTTTTTCACCCCTGCAGAGCTCCAAAAAGTCAGGTTTCAAGTTGTAGGAAATTCTCAGCTGAACATTACCCCATTTCTAATTCATTCTGATCCCTGTTTCCTAGCAACTTTAAGGCACTATCAAAACTTCCTTGTTACTTAGTGCTATCTATAACCTGATTTTTTTCCTCAGTCCAACTGAGCCGATCTGAAAATTAATCCCCCAGGCCTGTCTTTTTCCCCCTTTATTTGGAAGATTTTTAATATAATTTATTTTCAGTTTTCAGCATTCACTTTCACAAGATTTTGAATTCCAAATTTTCTCCCCATCTCTCCCTTGCCCCCAACCATCCCTTTTCCCAGTCTGCCCTCCTTTCTATCACCTCCCAGGCTTGTCTTATGAAAAAAGTCATCTCACACATTTTCTCAGATGTCTAAATTATTATTCAACGTCATGAGGGCTGCTATGGGCACCAGTACCCTGCACTGCCATCTCCTGGCAGTTTCAAGTTAGGAGGAAGACTCTAACAGACAATGACTATTCCTGACTCCAGGCTGACGGAATTGATTGAACATTTCTTAGCATTACCCAGAATATGATTAATTCTGTAAAACATGAAGCAAAAGTCATCATAGAGACAAAGGATAATGTGGTATATTGAATTCATGTCTGGGTAAAATATATTGTTTATTTTATGTTTTCTTGTTTCTATTTTCTTTGTATCATTGAGGCATATTTCTTAAAACCTCCTTTTCAATTTATCTAGAAATATTAAGAAATACTATTTCTCCAGACTGAAACTCTTTCCAGATCTTTTCCATTTTTGGATGCCAGGAAGAACAAAAACTAAGACCTTCCTTTGAAATGAAGTGAAAGTGATCACCGAACTTAACTCCCTTTTACATAGAATCGTTGCCTTACTACCTGGAAGGGCTGGCACCATGACACCTGGCGACAGTGTCTCTCATCTTTTGAAATTCAAGATTAATCACAAGAAATTCTTAAGGGGAAGTGCTCATGTAGGAAATGAGTGGTGACTGCTTTGGAATGTTAATGTCAAACTGTACTTTAACATATTGTTAAATAGGTTAAAATTAATTAAATAAATGTTAAATATTGTTATCCTTGATCAAGACTGATATTGTTACCTAAAATTTTACCCGAAATGTTTGTATGGTAAAGAGTCATGTTAGTCATGTGGATCTATGCCATTTTGGACATCTCTCTCCAAGGCAGAGATGGTTTGAATGTGCATTAAATAAAAATTGTATCTAGCAGACTTGAGCCTAAACCACAGAAGACATTATTTGTATTCATTTTTCTTCAGTAGTAATTTTTTTAAAAGCAGGTACATGTATAGTGATGTTTTTCACCCAGAGCACCAGGCATGATACAGAGACAGGATCCTTCCCTGAAGGAAGTCACCTTAAAAAGCAAAGAATGTATAGAACCATGGACACATTCGACGGTCTTTTTTTTTTTTGGTCTAGCATCTTTTGATTTGGTGAGAGAGGGAAGGCTAATTAGGAATTAGCTGCGGTTTTTTCTAGTTAAAATTAGTGAAATTGCAACTGTGAAAGGGGGATGGAAGTTTGGAGTAAAAATTTAGAAAGAATCAACTGAAGAGAATGACTTGTTGACTGGGTCTGATTGATACTGTAATAGACAGAAGAGAAGCCAGTATCAATCAGGCCCAGCAAAGGAGCTGGTAAAAAATATAATTACACAAAAAGGTATATAATCTAATAAGACAATTTAAAAATCACTACTATACTGAAATATATAGTTTGATATCATGTAAACTTAGCAACATCAAGATTTAATATTAAATAATAAATGTATATTGTGATTTTGTATCAGACCAATGATTTTCATGTCATTCAGTTTTGGAAAAGGCATTTTGATAATAATTCTTCTCGAGCAGGTTGGGGGAACAACCAATGGTTGTCTCATTTCAGAAATGTAATGATGACAGATGAGTTACTAAAACCACTCATATTACAGGTCTATTGCAAGCTTCTGATATTGGTGTATGGAATGGAAAGAAATAGCCAAATTTTTTGTGGTTGGTTAATTTGTTTGGATCTATGATTTCTATCTGAAAACCCCCTGCAGCAGGGAAGATGGGTGCGTGTGTTGCAACTTACATTCTTAGAGAGTTGCCTAAGTTAAGGGACTTGCCCAGGGTCTCACAACCAGGATGTTATCAGAGATAGGACTTACCACCATCCAAAGGAACTTCCTCTTCCTGTTCAATGGGAGAAGGCAAAAGTGGCTGCAAGGGTTCCATGTTGATTATGAGCTGTTTATTCAACGAGTGGGAACTCTTGCTCTGGGTAATGCTGGCTCTGAAAACAAATACAACCCACAAGGGATTGGTTTCCAAGAATCATTTCAAATGCTTACCTGATCTCTCATATCTGTCTGCCTCCAGAACTTTAATAGCCCTCTTTCACAAAATAGATTAGACCAGTAGCACGAATTATTTGTCTGATAAAGGTCTGACAAAGGTCCGCATAGTCAAAGCTATGGTTTTTCCACTAGCAATAGATGACTGTGAGAGTTGGACTATAAGGAGAGCTGAGCATCCCCGAATCAATGGTTTCAAATTGTGACACTAGAGAAGACTTTTGAGAGTTTCTTGGATAGCAAGGAGGTCATACTTTAAACAAATTAATTCAAGTTATTTTTTGGAAGGTCAAATACTGAAGTTGAAGCTTAAATACTTTGGTAACATAATGAGACAACGAGACTCACTGGAAAAGACCCTGATGTTGGGAAAGTCTGAAGGCCAAAGGAAAAAGGAAAGGGGAATGGAGAGGATGCAATAGATAATATCATGAAAACAGTGAATGTGACTTTGATAACGGAGGACAGAAGGGTCTGGAGTTCTGTGGTCCACGGGGTCACAAAGAGTCAGACATGACTAAATGACTGAACAAAAACTGTATTACCGGCACTCATAATTCATTTTTCATATTTGAAGTTCTTTTTTTAATCCACTAATTAGCTAGAATTCATGCAACATAATATAGCAAATTGCATTTCCTACTCTGTGCAGTTAAGTGCAGGCACAGAGGCTGTGAGAAAGGGAAAAAAAAAAGATCTGATTTATCTAATGTATACTCGGGATATTTGAGGTTAGACGAGGCCTGGAATGATTTTAATTCAGGAAACAAACTCAGGCAGCCAGCTAAACAGACAACACCCACGATCTATAGCCAGTGTGCTTTCTCTGTATTGGCAGATATCCTTGTTGTGCAGAATGTTTCATGTGGCCCACTTCCTACTCATTTCTCCAACTGGCCAGTCTACTTACCCAAACTACGTTTTTTGTTCTGGAAGGGAATATTCATTAATTAGGGAGTATGATGACAGTCAGCTGGCTGGAAAACTAACCAGATGCCTTCAGAAGAGCATCTGCTTGCAGCTGTAATGACTGTAATCCACTCTACCACAGGTTGGCCAGCCAGCTGTGCTGTAACTGACAGCAATCCTCTCCAAAGGGGAAACTCTTCCTTGCAGATGCCTGCTTTCCCTGGTTTGTGTCAAAATCATGGGAGATAACCACAGGCTACCATATTTGAGATCAAGCGCACTGAGCAAGCCAGCTGAAATGACTTACATCTCAGGATAGGAATTTCCATTAGCAAAAGAGAAAGGCATGGAAGGAGTGTCGTGTCCGCAGTTTTAGATGACATGTTTCTCTTTCCTGGAACCAATTCAACAGAGAAATTCCTGAGGACTAGGGAATGGGGACTATCAAATTTAGTATGGGTTCCCTTTTTAATTCCTTGTTGGTTTTTCGTCTGCAGCTCCTATCTCTACTTCCAGACTATTTCCACTGTCTTTAGCATTCAAGGATACTAGTACTCACCTTATTACAATTTACCTACCTTTCAAAGCAATGGGGATCAAAAAAGATCCTCATTTTGCCCTAAGAATCTCTAGAGATTGACCTGGAGAGGAGCCCTGCTGTTTAGACCTTACTCTGGTTTAGAGCATTCCATTGCCTTACTCCACTTTGCCTGCCTTTATCCATATAACTAATGAAATACCAATTTTCAATCCTGCATCTCAGAAGACCTCTGCTTATAGGAGTTTTTCTAGAGCAAGCTGATGTGTGCTTCGATCGTTTTTCATTCCTACAGTCAATCTAGGAAAAAACATCACGGGCTGCTTTGTGATCTATATATACTTACATATTTCTGGGGCATAATCATTGGTACTGTGACAACTCCTGAATTAAACTGATTTAAGAAGCTCATGAAAGAGCAAGAGTATTCAAAGAAATTATAACTATATTCCAATCATGGCTTGTAGGTTTCTTCTTGTATCCCAAGAAATGGTTATATCAAACATTAAATGAGATAATATCAATCAATCACCAAGTAATTATTATTAATCCACTATGTGCCAGACACAATGCTAGGTACTGCAGACACAAAAATAAAATAAAAGTCTCTGCCTTCAAGGAACTTACTTGCAGACTATGTCTCTTCTTGGAGTAGCATGAAATGGTATCATAATTTCTGATTCCTTACACTGAGATCACATTAACACTTATCTATACCCTCCTCCCCCACAAAAAAAAAATCTTCTAATTAAAGTTACCACTGCATCTTCTAATCAGACTCTCAGACAGCCTCCTAGAGAGTCACCTAGAGAAAGGGTGTCAAACATGACCCCTCTCCTGTTAGATTAAAATGTAATTGGTATATATTTAACAAAATAAATAAAATACAATTAAACACAGATAATGTTAATTTGTGGTTTTCTAAGTCAATATGTGGCCATCAGGGTTCCTTATGTGTGGTTGTTTTTGTTCAGTTGTTTCAGTCTTCTTGGACTCCTCCGTGACCCAATTTGGAATTTTCTTTGGCAAAGACACCAGAGTGGCTTGCCATTTCCTTCTCCAGTTCATTTTAAAGATGAGAAAACTGAGACAAATAAAGTTATGTGACTTGTCCTATGTCACACAGCTAGTAAGTGTCTGAGGCTAGATTTGAACTCAGAAAGATGAGACTTCCTGACTCTCACTCTAGCGCTGCATCCACTGTGCCACCAAATCACCCTTATATTTGGTTTATTGGCCCCATTTCTGTTTGAGTTTGCTACCATTGTCCCAGGCAAGGCTTCTTAACTTTTTCCACTCTGACCCCTTAAACCGGGTCACAACTCCCAGTTTAAGAAATGCTGGGCCCTAGAACCCCTAAGAGAGGTGACTTTCCTAGGGTCCCACGGTCAGGAAGTTACAAGTATGACATGAGCCTTTTACACTTTGTTCACTTTGCCACTTTGCCTCTCCTTGCCTTAATATGGTCTACAGACACAAAATAGAAATAATGCCTGTCTTCAAGGAGCTTCCTTTTGGGGCTGGGGGAGGAATTTGCAGAATAAACCACCTAGACCTATCACTAAGAAAAAAGAAAGAAAACCAACACATTTGTGCTGTATTAGGGAGAGCTTCTGGGGGTGACTCCTGATTATTAGCGTCCAGGGTGAACAATCAAGGCAGTTTTCCTTGAAAAGGAGCCACCCGGGACATCGAGGAAAAGGGCCACTCACCTGTGCACCTCAGGAGGGTCCCTCTGGATTTTGGAACTCGCCTCCACTACTTCTTTGGCAACTCTGCCACTGTAAGAAAACAAAATGAAAGAAACTAAATACGAGAGAGAGAGACAGAGAGATAGAGACAGAGAGAGAGACAGAAAGAGAGAGGGGGGGAGGGAGGGAGAGAGACAGATACAAAATGCCTTTCCTGAGGACAGGGGAAAAAGACAAGGATATAGTTAAGAAAAAAAAAATGTGGTTTGAGGAATTAGCCTTTCTGGCAATACGCTTGCCTCTGTTTGGGACAGGACCCCTCCTCCTGGTATTCTCCCTCCCTCCTGTCCTGTCCCCTTTTTTGAGAACCTTCCAAAGCTCTGTTGTAAGCTTCCAGCTTCCTTAGATCCTTCCCAGATGCCCACCTGCCTGTAACATCACAGACAGGAAAACAATCAACTGTACTTGAGCCGCCGACATTCCCTATGGAACACACTCCACATGCTTTGGAATCTTTGAGCAGCCCCAGGATGTGGGACAGCTCAGTGCAAAGCCAGAAGAAGCACTGAGCATCTCGCATGACCAGGGTAGCAGGTGCCTCTTGCCTGAATCTTCAATCTTAATAATCTTAATATCCTTAACATAATCTTACATACCCTCATTCCTTCTTCCCTCACCATCTTCATGAGTATCTGAAATTAAGGATTTAGACCTGAAATTTTAAAAGACCTATCATTTTTATCATCATTGGCTCATTCACCTGGGTGGAAATCCTTTAGAGGCAACTCCTCACCACCCTTCCATCCCCCGCCTGCCATTGCATCTCCAGTCATCCTGATGAATATCTGGTCACTGGACCCACATGGCTCTGGAGGAGAAGTGAGGCTGGTGACCTAGCACAGCCCTCCCTCACTCAAAACAAAGTCAAGTGCAAGTCATGTCCTCATTTCTCTGATGGCATGCTCTTCTTTGGCAACAAAGGACAGACACAACAATTCCTCCAAAAAAAAAAAAAAGGACTGAAATAGGAAGCAATTTTCTTCTGTTTCCTTTCTCCTTGTGACTCTATGGTTTAAGCTTTTCAACCCAGTTGTGTCCCCAAGAGAAAACTTACTCTGAAGTTCAAAAAAAAAGACATTGAAAAGAAAGGAAATTGATCCTCCAAAAAGCTAAGTCACTTGTCTGGGGTCCCCCAGCTGTTGAAATGGGGAATGCAAAGGTCTGAGAACAAAAAAAACACCAGGAACCCCCAGGTACTAAATTAGAAATATGTTCAAAAAATATTAAAATGACCAACATCTCTTTTATTCCACTTTTCTCAAAAAAAGGGTACGAGGAGAGGAGAAAGTGCAAAAGCCTCTTCCAGTACCTACCTGTATCGAAATCTACTGCCTTTAAAAAATATTTTGCTGCTTGACACCGTCTTGATCTGACTGGATTTTGCATACCTTTAAGAACAGAACAAAACAGAACATTAGAAAGCCAACACCCCAGATGATCTGAAGATTGGGCAGTACCATTAGTAAAGAGATGCTTTTCCTCTTCATATTACAAATCAATGGGGAGACACTAGCCCACAGGGCTATTCAGTCCTCAGGGGGCACTTTATTGCTTGAAATCAAATGTCAGCATTGTGCCAGCTCACCATCTACAGTCACTTTTTTTCAATATTGCTCTAATGGGAAAGTTAGAAAATCCCTCTCATCACAGTCCCAAGGGAGGACAGCTCCTGCTCTAACTATGGCTAAATCATCATGACCCAGTGTCCCTCCCCATAGTTCACCCTGGTAGATGGCTAGGATACATGAAGAAATAGAGACCTAGCCAACTGCTGACTTAGGGATAAAACTGAAATGTAAACATAGCCACAACCCCTGAAAAACAGATTGGTTTGACACTTCCCATTTTTGGTTATTCAGTTGTTTCAAGTGTATCTGACTCTTCATGATCCCATTTAGGGGTTTTCTTGGCAAAGATACTGGAGTGGTTTGTCATTTCCTTCTCCAGCTCATTTTATAGATGAGGAAACTGAGGCAAACAGGATTAAGTGATTTGCCCAGGGTCACACAGCTATTAAGTGTCTGAGGCCAGATTTAAACTCAGGAAGATGTCTTCCTGATTCCACAGATGGCACCCTTATCCACTGCTCCAACATTTTACATGGAGAACTCAAATTATAGAGGGTAGCTCAGCATTCCTCTTTAACAGTCCCTTCAATCAATGCTAGCGTAGCCTGATCCAAGGTAGAAATAATAAGTCTTTAGGCAGAACTCCTTGAGTGGGATCACTTAAAAGTACATTAAAAAATACAACCTGCTATTTGTTGTTAAGTGTAAAAGTGAACATAAAATACCCATAGGTAGCCAGGGCCAAGTCTACCTATTATAGTTATAGATTCAGAGCTGGAAGGGACTGAAATCCAATCCAATCCAATCCTTTTTACATATAAAGAAATCTATCTTTAAATATCAGTGACATGTCAATAGTCACACAGCTAGTAAGTGTCTGAGGCAGGAATCTAAGTCAGGTCTATCTGATTCCATGCCCAGAGTACTATCTACTATACCACGTAGTATCTGTGATAATAATATCGGATTTCAATCTTCTACCTACATTCTTCTCACTTTTCTATTCTAGCACAACTGGAGATAATTATCATAAAAATGACAACTGACATTCATAAAGCATTGAAAAGTTTACAAAGTGCTTTGTACATATTATTTTATTGGGTTCTAACAACCCTATGAGTTGGGTACTATCAATGTTATCATCCCAATCTAAAGATGAGAAAACTAAGGCTTGAGAAGATCACAGTCACATAGGCAGAATTTGAACCTATAGCTTATCAGCAGCTGTACTTCACTATATCACATTGGATGCTTCTACCAAATAAAATTTCAGAGTCTCAGGCAAAATTTTATAAAAAGACTGCTCCTCCAGTTTACTAATCAAAGAGGGTCCTTTGATGCTCCCTCTGCCTTCTGGCCCCTAATTCCATGGGTTTCTGAGAAAGCTAGGGACTGCTGAGAAAGCCATGCTTCTGAATCTCTATAGGTTCACCACCTGAAGACCTCCCCTCTGCTAATTTGCTCATTATCCCTTTGGCTGTTGGGCAGTCATGTTAGACATGCCCAACTCCTCATGACCCCATTTGGGGTTTTCTTGGCAAAGATACTGGAGTGGGTTTGCCACTTCCTTCTCCAGCTCATTTTACAGTTGAGGAAACTTAGGTAAACAGAGTTAAGTGACTTGCCTAGAGTCACATGGCTAGTAAGTGAGGCCAGACCTAAACTCAAGATAATGAGTCTTCCTGACTCCAGGCCTGGAGCTCCAACCCTCGGTCAGCTAGCTGCCTTCACATTATCCCTTTATTGAGCATTTGCCTCTTCCCTCAGCTGTGACATCCACAAAAAATACAATGAAGACTCAGAAACCCCAACTTTTCTGCTATACCATAGGACTGCTAAACACTTAGAAGGATTTTTTATTAAAAGTTGGAAGGATATCTACATTTTGATGGTAGAGTTTAAAATGCTCTTGCTGTTCAGAACTTTAAAGGCTTTGTCTACATAGATGGAGTGTGGTACAGAGGTAAAAGAGTGCTAGATTTGGAGTCAGAGGGCCCAAGTTCAAATACCAGCTCTGTTATTTATTATGTAAGAAGGTCATTTAATCCTTCTATGCCTCAATGTAAAATGAAGGGCTTGGATTAAGTGCCTCCTAAAATCCCTTCCAACTCCAAATCTCTCATGCTACAATCCTACTCATTTGAAATGAGTGAAGGTATATATCAGGGCTGCTAGATGGCACCATAGTGCATGACTTAAAGTCAGGAAGACTCATCTTCCTGAGTTCAAATCCAGCCTCAGATACTTACTAGCTGGGTGACCCTGAGCAAGTCACTTAACAATTTCCTCATCTGTAAAACAGCTGGAGAAGGAAATGACCAACTACTCCAATATCTTTGCAAGAAAACCCAAAATGGGATCCTGAAGAGTTGGGCTTGAAAAAACAATGTAAAATTGGTGCTGACCTTTGACACTTTATTTCTCCATTCATGTCTCTATGCAGGACTTTGCCCTCTCTAAATTCTTTTCCATTAGATCTCTTACTGCTCCATTGCTCCCATTAGAGCTGTCAGAGATGCTTCTGGTCCTCCCACTCCCAAGAGTTTACTGCATTGATATTGGACTTAGTGCAGACAGCCAATCACTTAGCCCAAATTATCTCAGAAATCCCAGGCCCAGGCAATCCAGCAGCCTCCCAGGTATATAGGACTACCATGCCCACTGCCCTGATCTCCTAAGCATACCATTTTAGAAATATTTTCCAAGTCTCAGAGATAAATAAATAAAAATATATTACATACCCATATGTGTATATAGATATATATAATTATAAACATGTAACTTACAAATAACCCGTATAAGGACATTGCACTCTAAATATTAAGAGTTGAAATGACCCTTGGAAATCTTCTAGTCTGAGTCTCCTCTTTATAGATGAAAGCACTGAGTCTCAAAAAGGCAAAGTGATTTGCTAGAAAGGCTACACAATTTAGGACTAAAACCCAGGTCTCCTAACTCTCAGCCCAGTGCTCCATCTTTTCCTACCTCACAGTCTCCAATCAGAAATATCCTGTTCTTTGGACAGGGGCATAAAAGGAGGCAAAGTATAAACAGAAATTTTCTTTTTAAAAAAAATCCACATTTTTAAAATGTATATTTTTTTTTTGTTTTCAATTTACCTTCAGTTTCTAAGATACCCCTGCCCACCCAGCCAAATATCCATCCCATTCCTAATAACAAAGAAAAAAAAAAGGAGGAAAAAAAAGATTAACCCAGTCCAACATTAGATGCCATGTTCTGCACCCATAGGACACCAGCCCTCTACAGAGAAGAGAGGGAGACATATTCACATATCTCTTCTTTAGGGGAGGGAGGTTGGTTGTAATCATTGTGTCGCACTAGGTTTTGCTTTTATCATGGAGGTTAAATGGAAAACTTTCTCATGATAATGATCCGCAGAGCTCATCTCTTGGGATGCCTAAGGTAGGATGCGGGTAGGAGACAAAAGGCAAACTTACTGTCCCTACACCCCTTTGCTTTGCAGCAAACTCTGGTGCCAAGGTTTTCTAGCTATGCGGTGGCCCCTTTCCAAGAGTAATTCCAAAGTACATTCATTTCTCAAAAGCACATCGGGGAATTCTTAGTTACCGAATGCTAGTCTATATGTTTCCCATGCCAAGTAATATGAGCTGAAATGGGTAAACAACCTATGATCCTGATGATAGGATCCAGAACCATGCTTTGTCATTCTTCAATACGCAAAAATAATAATTGTGATAATGTTTGAAGAAGTCAAAGACCCTCTCTGTGAGCCAGCTGGGTGTGGCAGAGGACAGCGTACTGGAATCCAGTCAGGAAAACCTGAATCCAAATCTCTCCTTAGTTGTGGGCCCCTCGGCAAGTTGTTTCACCTCATTCAGACTCAGTTTCCTCCTCTGTAAAACAGGGAAAACAGCCCCTAGCCCACATTACTGGTATGATGATCAGATGAGATAATACGTATAAAATGTCTTAGGAATTTTAAGTGTTATATAAATGCCAGCTATAAATATATAAATGTGAGGCTAAAGGAGTAGCAGAGATCAGTCATTCTAGAAGCCAAGTACAGAAGTGGCATTAAGGCCTCCAGTTCCCCGCTCTGCCACTAACTGTGTGACCCTAGCCAAGTCACATACTCTGTGTAGCCTTGCCTCTAAGCTTGGATATTACTGTTATTCAAGCATTTTTGTCGTGTCTGACTCTTCATGACCTACCTTTTGTGGTTTTCTTGGCAAAGATACTGGAGTGATTTGCCATTTCCTTCTCCAGCTCACTTTACAGATGAGGAAACTGAAGTCAATAGGGTGAAGTGACTTGATCAGGTGTAACACAGTTAGTAGTGTCTCAGATCTTCCTGACTCCAGATCTGGTGCTCTACCCACAGAGTCACCTCACTGCCTTGCTTCTAAGCTTACCTTCCATTTACTCTGCATATACCTACTTATTGACTATTTACTCTGTATGAATATTGTTTCCCTCATTAGAATGTAAGTTCTTTGAGGAAAGGAGTGACTTCTGCCTTTCGATAGATCCCTCAGAGCTCTAAATAGGATGCCTGGAACATAGTCAATGCTCAACAAATGCTTCTTTATTGAGTGATTGGGCACTGGTTTTGTCTACTACAAAATTAGTGGGTAAGATAAGGAGACCTCTGAGGTCATTTCCAGTCTTAATATTCTATGGTAAACGCTATTCTGTTCAGTGTGGATAACAATGCAAATGGAACCCCATAGAAACAATGAAAAAAATTCAAAAAAAATTTGTATTATATATGATAAAAGTAGAGGAGAAAATGTGTGAATAAAACAAAAAGATGAACAATCTCTCTGAATAATTTTTTGTGGTTTTGTTACACACACATACCCCAACACTCTCCTTACCTGGCCCCTAAGACCTCTCATCTCAGTTCTAAGACCAGGAAGGAAGCCCCATAAAACACCTGGAGAACTTTTACCTCACTTGCAGATGATCTCAAGTTGGCCAGGATAAAAGAAATAACTATACAGACAACACAAAGGCTTTGTGGATGCTTTTTTAACTGCCAGCATCAAATGAACAAACATTGCTTACTTGTAGAAGGCCTGATTCTCCACCCCACACTTCCAGAGGTGTTTGCAAGCAGCTGGTGTTGAGGTGTGAAATGCCAACATGGCCTTTTTCTAAAGAAACAGAGGAAGAAAGAACATAAAAAGAGGATTTTTGCACATTCTAGAAATACAAATTAAGAGTCTGAAGTCCTCTCAAGACTGAATCTGGTTGCTCTTTTTTTTTTTTTTTGAGAACCCTTCCAAAAAAAAACAAAAAACAAAAAAAAATTGTCATCTTTTCAAAGCTATGCTGAAGTCCTATCACCAATACTAGGCCTTTCCTCATCTTCCCATTTGCATTCTCCCTCCCTATGCTGTATCCCCTGCCAGTAGAATGGAGAGTTCCTTGAGGGCAAGGGTTATTTGGTTTTGGTCTTGGTACCCCCACTGACTAAAACACACCTTAGTAAGAATTCCTTACTGAACTGAATTGAACTTTATATTCCAAGTTCTGCCTTGGACCCAAACTTGGCTGTGTGACCCTGGGCAAGTCACGTAACCTCTAAGTATTCCAGGAACTCTCTTAGACAATAAATTACCTAGAAGGTGCCAAAGTACATGGGTGGAGGAATTTCCTTATCCTGGGAGCTCCCCATACCAATGAAATCCTAAATCCAGGCCCTGTCCCCACCAACAGGCCTAGGGCAGCACCTCATGTATAACAGGCAGGTGATAAAAAGTTGTTGCCTGTCTTCACAGAAGTGTAAAGCCAACATCTAGCCTGTTCCTTCCTAATTGTTTCCAGCCTATCATCCCCGCAGCAGTCAGAAATTCCAAAAGCACGTACTCCACTGCATTACACTGCTACAGTTATATTTTAGGTTTTGCCATGAATCACAGATAAAAGAGGGAAAAACAGATGGTAAGAAAAATAATATCTGACCTCCTTCTGAGAGCCAATCACATAGAATGTCTTCCCTTCATACTTCAATTTGCAGACATCCGGCCTAGGGAAAGAAAATCTCTTTGGGTAAGGAGAAAAAAAATGGCCATTAACAAGGGTAAGCGGTTTTCCTGTAGGAATCTGGCTGCCTCACAAATGCCAAACAGGCCACTCTGAAACAAGATGTCATCTTATTATCAGAGAAGACCTGATGAGAGGTAAAAAAATGGGAAAGGGAATTACACAGCAATTTTCTTCCTGAGAGACAATTCCAGAAGCAGCTCAAAATCACTTAGTTATTCAATTTCTTATTATATGTGGGCCACCATCCTTCAGAGGATTTTGAGGGGCAGTGTGTACATTGCCAAAAAAAAAAGGTTTTGGTCCACACCTCTTATTTCATCAGTGTGGGGAACCCCTCCGTTGATACAAATCAGCAGCTCTTCTATAACTTAGAGTCTTAGAGATGCCTAGGGCACTGAGAGGTTAAGTGCCCAGGGTCACGCAGCCGTGTGTCACAGGCAGGATATGGTCCAGGTCTTCCTGGCTCCGAGGCCAGCCCTCTATTCACTATGCCTCTATTAGCAATCATGACAAAATTTATTTGTGATTTTATTTAGTGAAGTGGAAAAATCAGTCATTGCAAGTTGGAGTGGATGAAATAATATGGTATCTAGCTTCTCTCTCTCTCTCTCTCTCTCACACACACACACACACACACACACACACACAACACCAACCGTTCATTGTTCCCTCCATTTGTATAGAGAAATTGTTTCCATTTTCACCAAATTAGAAGCACAACAGTGAATGACAAAATGAGATCAAAACAATGATTTCCATGTCATTATGAATGGTTATTCCAATCAAACTTTCCTGAAAAGCTAGCCTTGGTTTACCCTAAAGTGGGGGAATGGTTATGAAGACATGACCAATAATGCTGTTTCTGCTTAGGAAATCAAACATTGCCTGCTCCAGACTGAGCCATGGATTTGTGAGTAGACAAAAGGTAGCAAAAGAATTAGCAAAGATCGAGTTCATTTGGATTTGGGAGAAAATGTTGTAAAGGAACAGAGCAAGAGGAAGAGCATGGTCCCTCAGCTGTGGAACTTGGGCAATGTAGGAATTTGTGGGAGTTGAGTGGGCAACACTGATGCCATCTTGTGACTCACATCTGGATCTAGCTCAGTTCCCTTTCTATTCACTTATGGGTCTAGTCTTGTGAGATTATGGGAATTGTGGGAATTATGGGAATAGTCTTGTGAGAAGACTATTCAATTATGGGAATTGTGAGAAAGCTTTATTGCATTGTTTGAAACTAGTTCTACATGGCTGGGATGCTGGACCTGTTCTACCTATTGCTTAGAGGCTACTAAGGATATAGGATGCTGACCAGAAACCCAGTCAGACCTAAAGATTGATGCAAGGAATTTTCTGACAATTATACATCTCAAGCAGCCCATATGTCTTCTCTGAAAACTAGTCAATATTGGTCAATCAGTTATTGTTTCCATGTTCCTCTGATTGAATACAAATACTTGGGAGAAGCAGGACACCTCTTTTTCTGATTTCAGGGAATTGCACCTATTTGTCCTTCCCCCTCCCAATTCAGAAAGTCCCTGATGTTTTCAATTAGAAATCTGAGTACCTAATTTTGCATACTTGTGTATACCCTATTAATTGTTTTCTTTAAATTAATTGGTCTTTTTTGATTTATTGTTTTTAATGCATAAAAACATGTCTCCCTCTGTACTCAGGATCTAGAGTCAAGCTGAGGAGGCTTGGTCCTGATTTGTCATGTAATGCTTAATAAATCGACATGCTCAGAAGCTTGAACCTTTGTCCCCTCGGTCATTTTAATCAGTCCACTCACCACAGTAATAAATACATAAGAGAATAGCAGGAGGAAGACCCCCATTTCAATTTTTTGGATACCACTACCATTAAACTTTAAGAACCACAGCAGCACAAAAAAGAGCTCAGTAAAAGAGGGCAAAAGGGCTGAGCTATTTTTATGCCTGAGGCAGCCTCTTCATTCAGTGTTTTTTTCATTCAACAAATACTTATCAAACAGTGGCTAAGTCCTAAAGTTTGGTTTGCAACTTAAGTCTTGAGTTCAAACCTTGGGAACAACCTCTTATGTCTTCATAGGAGTGAAAAGGAGAGTATACTGCAATGAATCCCAGGCACTCAAGAATTTGGGTCAATAACTATTCAAGGCCCTTGGGGATTTTTGCTTCCGACTGAGTAGGGTAGAGGGATCCCCAACCCTTTCTTCCTGAAGTTCTTTAGTAAATTGGAAATCCTATTTAGTAAATAGGAAAATACCACACTGTATCCCAGCAAGTTCACCCTTCACTGAGGCTGAGAGGAGTTCTAACCGGCGACCAGAAAGCTGGTTAGCTTATTACACTTGGCAATTTGTTTAGCAAAGAAGGTGGTGAGGCTTTGAGCCTATGTTTGTATATATCAAAATTGGTTAAGAATGATATGGACTTCACTAAAAGGGAAAAACACAGGAAGATCAAGCAGGTTCAAAAAGGAAATCCTGTGTCCTTCATGTAGTAAATAAAGCCTGCTGCAAAAGTTTGACAAGGAGCTAACTAAAACAGATGGTATCTAAGTACAAATGAGGGATTTGAGAAAAGATAAAATTAGCAGGATACAAAATGGGCAACCGCCCAGGATGCAATATGCAACAAGATACAATGAGAGACACGTTTTAGTATTATTTTTATAAATTTGTATATTTAAAATGGTAAAAAAAATAAAAAATAAACCCTTTCCCTCCTTGCCATGCAGTAATTAATTTTGAGATGTTTCATTCATTCATTGTATTTCTATCCCAGGCACCTATTTATTGCCTAGCATGGAAATGTTTAATAAATACTGATTGATTGACTGATAAATCAAATCCCACAAGTCACAATGAAGGTTTGATTCCGATGGAAGTCACAGGGGTGCTCAGTTTTCATATTTTGCCTCTTCCCAGTTCTTGTCTTGAGAACATTAATTTTGGAAGTAGAAAACAATTCTGGGACACAATTTCTTGAGGCCAGCTGCAGTGGTAGAAGTGGGGAAAGGGGAGGGTGAGCATAAGACTATGATTGTCAACTGAGTATCAGAGAAGAAAAAGGAAGGGATTCTTTTTTGCTTTGTTTTTTGTTGGTGGTGGTGGTGGTTTGTTTTGGGTTTTTTTTGTGTGTTTTTTTTTTGTTTAGTGAAATCAGATATGAGAAAAAGGAAAATATGAACAGAACAAGCTACTACATGGGTAGTGAGCAAAGAACATATTAACTGGTAAGAGGTAAGTCAGCTGGAAAAGTGAGGAGCAAACACAGAGAGAAATTTCGGTATAAAGAAGGTTTAGAAAGATTTTACAAAGGCACACAAGGAGGAATCCAGAACAGAACATAAACCCTAAACTGGAGGCTGTGCTGTGTATGGAGACAGCACTTGTAAGGTAGAACTGAACCCAATTTAGAGCAGAATACCAGCCAGCAGGGAAAGATTGGTTTTCAAGGGATCATAAGATTAGAGTTCAGAAGCACTTTATAGATCACCTAATCCAACATTCTCACTTTACAGAAGAGGAAACCAAGATCCAGAGAAATTAAATGACTTGACAAGGTCACCCAGGCTACCAAGAGACATAGCTTAGATTTGAACCCAAGTCTAGTGCTCTTTCAGCCACATCACTAATTTGGGGCAGAGTCAAATGAATTTAATCCAGCATACGCAGAACAGCCCTCATATGCTCCATAAGAAATTTCATCCACATAACTGCCTCATGGGCTCAGTGCAATATGATTTTAGCTTTTTTTTCTATTGGTTAAGTATCCTCAGTTTTCTTTTCATCTTTGTTTAGGTAACTGGGGTTAAGTGACTTGTTCAAGATCACTAGTAAGTGTCTGAGGCCACATTTGAACTCAGATCCTCCTAAGATCAGGGTCAGTGCTCCATCCACTGCACCACTGCCTCTCCATCTGGTCTTCTATGGCCCAGGTTCTAGTTTTTCACCATCCTTCTCACTCTACACTGGAAGTGCTTCAACTTGTTAATATCCTCCCTAAAATGTGGCAACCAGAAGTGAACACATTACTACAGACACAGTCTGATCAAGACAGAATAAAAGCTGTTGTCACCTCCTTCACTCAGTCCAATATGCCTCTCTCAGCGCAATGGAAGATGGCAATAACCCTTTTGGCTGCCATGTTCATGTTAAGACTTTGGATTGACTCCAGGAAATCATAAGATAGGGAAAGAAGAGCTGACTCCTTCTTCAGCCACCTCCATGAAGAGCAGAGGTTCCCAAAGTGGGAGATGCTACCCACTGGGAGACAGTAGTAGCCTCAGGTACAATGGCGGGGGGGAGGGTTTGAATAAAAATAAGGGGACAGTGGAAGCATGAAGAGAGAAGAAAATGTTGAAAAACTGCTCATATATGGTTTCATCTATTGTATAACAGAGGTAAAGTCATAGTGATTACATTATTTTCCAAATAAACACAAAATGCAAGTTACAACCAATCAGTGGTCAAGTCTGCTGATAGGTCTTAACAAGCAAATGTTGGCAGGTGAGCTTGTAGTACAGTGTTGGGAAGTCTAGTACGCATTGGCAGGAATATGTGGATATAATGACTTGTCTACAATACGATACTATATGGTTACATGATGTAATATTGTATCATCAAAATTTCATTGCAAGAAAAAAACAATAATTTACAATAAATTATTAAATTTAAGATGTCATTTTCTAAAAAAATATATATTTTTTTGAAGTGACACAAATTACAAAATAATCCTTTGAAGGGTTAAAGAAAGTACATTTCCAGGGAAGCGCTGAGTAATTTTTTTTAAGTAGACAGTAGGCCAAATAAGTTTGAGAACCTCTGATGAAAAGGAACCCAATTATTTCCCAATTTCCAAAGCAATATTAGGAAAAAGTTGGATCAGGAATAAATATAAAATGGAAGCCTGTGAGAGTATGGGCTAAGCCAAGTTGCTCATATGAATGAGACTATGTAGTTATAACTTAACTACCTATATGGAATATCTCAAGAGTCTTAGGGAAGTTGTAAGCTATTAAAGCTTTAAAGCTATTATTTAAGCTATTAAAGTATAAAACTGCACCAAGACTTTTGTGGATAGTCAATATATAATTGGAACGCTGAAATGGACTTAATATTCTAGGAGAATAAGACTTATAGTCAAACCAGTATTAGAAGGAGATGAGCTCCACCCCTTTTTGGAAATGTTAAGAAGACATTATTAAAGGATGAGACTGAAACCTTTGGACTAAAAGAGAGATTTTATTAGTTTTAAGCATCATTTCTGAAGCAATGCTTTGGAATGAAATCTTCCTACCCTATCTCGAGGCCCCTCTCTTCTGATCAGCCTAGGATGGATGACTCAATGAAGTAGTTAAGGTAATTACCAGAATGAGAAAAGGAACAAGTCACTTTTATGTCAATTAACAGAAGTATCTCTTGCATTCTCCTTTGATCAACTGGAAAGGATAATACTTAAAAGGAGTGGTCCAAGAGGGGTTGAATGGTTATGAGAAAATCATTCTCCAAGGGTGTGCCAAAAGTTAAGTGACTTCTGGTCTGCCTGATGAAACAAAATATTAAATAAATTTCACCCAAGTTCTATTAGATGCTTATGGGAAATTTCCCTTGTTTAGGAATAACATAAATTGTCATTTGAAACTGGTTCCTTAGACATTCTCAAAGTTATGGAATACCTCTGCCCACTTTTACTCCTCTCTCTAAGCAGAAATGCTTAGGTTAGAATAATCTAAGTTAACAAAATCTGTTCATGCAAAGTTTGTGATTAAAACCCAGAGCAGAGAATTCTCTCCCACGACAGTTAACTAGGTTCTAAAGACCCAACAGAGGAAGTATGCTATAGAGGAAAAACTGTGGTCCTAAATTTCGCTGAAAGATGTCCTTTTCATTTGAAAAGTGGCAGAAAAAAAGTTATTAGAGGCAAAATATTTGATGACATGTTTTCAATAAAAGTTCTAGGTCTCTTTCATTCAATCTAAAGTCTGGATATTTAGCAGACCTGAATGTGAGATCAATGGAAAGAGGAAGAGAATTTGTGAGTAATGAGGAAAAGTTCATGTAATGCTTTCATACCAACCATTTTCACCAGTTATTGGGCTACGACACAGCCCTAAGGACTGTGGGAAAGAGTGACATGATAACATTAACATTTGTATCTGTGGTTACCAAATTCCCTCTGAGGAAAGGGAATAAAACCAAAAGCGTTGATGAATTTTGAGAAAATCAGCTGATTTATAATTCTGCATTTCACAAAGAGACGGTACATGAAGACAGTATAATCAGGGTACCAATTTTTTATTGTAGCCAAGGGCCAGGAACAAAGTATCTCTCAATGGGGTAGAACAGATTATGGTATATAAATGTAAGGAAATAGTGTTGAAGTGTAGGAAATAACGAATATGACAGCTTCGGAAGACTTGTACGTACCAACGCATAGTGAAATGAGAACACTTTAGTGGAAAAACTACAATAATGTAAAGGAAACTTTGAAAGACTAGACAATGGGAAATATAGATAGACTTGTATGAAGTGATACAGAGTGAAAAAATCAGCCAATGGAGAACAACTTCTCCAGTAACCATAATAATGACGTGTTTAACTAAAGTAAAATCAGTAAAAACATGAAAAGACTGATGATGGAGCAGCCTAATGGTAGCAGAATGATGGACCTCAAATGCAGACAATATCTTGATTTGTTTTGCTTGTCGATATGTAATATTTTTAAAGGGAAGGCTTCTATGCAAGGTTATAGCAGAGAAGGGTTTGTGGATAATGACACTTATGTAAAAAGAATATTAACAGTACTGTAAAATGATAAATTATAAAATGCAAGTTTACAATATTTAGAAGTACAGAGAAGAAAAAAGAGTTCTGAAGAGTTCATGGAAGCAAGTGGTATTTTTTTTGTTCAAAAAGATGAACTGTAAATAAATGTTGATGGTTCATCTAGGGTAATTTTTTATTTTCCTTTTGTAGCTGAATGTTTTATGATGGATATATTTAGAATAAGGAAGCAAGGGAAGGAGGGAGGGAGGGAGAAAAAGGAAAGGTAGAATAGAGGAAGGGAGAGAGAGGTGGCTAAATAGCCTCTTTGGGAATGTGGGGCCCCAGAGATAGTCCTCTTGCTTGCCTTTGTGCATCCCAATGATCATCTCCTACTACCCTAGCAACAGCAGTAAAGAGAGCTGTGGTGTAGGTATCTCTAGGGTATTATATTTGAATGTAACTGCACTTGTTGCCCAGGAACCAGGAAGGTTTTCCTAAGGGGCTGGACCACGATGAAAGACATTTCCAAGATCCTCAGAAACTATGTCTCTGGGAAAACCCTCTGCACCACTCCCGCTCTCTCAGAGTGCATCTGGCCAGGATCCCAAAACTCTGATAAGTGACACATGCTCACCCCCAAATATGATTCTCGATTAAAAAAAAAGAAACAAAACAACTTAGCTTGTATTTCATTCATGAACTAAAATTGCTTTATAATAAAGTCAGGATAAAGAAAACTGAGTATTATGCTTGTAATGTCTTAAAACGTAAAAAAAGCACAAAAAAATCATTTAATTTTAGAGCCACTGAAAAAACACTTACCATTTTAACAAGTGGATTCTTTTATTTCCCTGGAATACGACAAACCCTGCAGCAGTGAATCCTAAAAATGTCGTTGTCCCTGTTGAATCCTTAAAAGACAATTTGAATTTTTAAAAAATTAAAATAAATAGTATAATCCGACCCATTGACTAGGTTAATTCCTGTTCAGATAGACCACTGAACAAATGCTTCCATGATGAACTTTTCTGAACAATGAAATTTGTAAGAGCAGAGATTCACAGGCAATGTTATCAGAGATGGCCAAAAATGGGGCACAGACAAAAATTCCTCTTTCTCTCCACTGTTATCTCCCTAGAAAACAGGCTATCCCACGGGCAAATTCACAAAAGCATTGTGATGTCTAATTGTGAACCCTTGGACAGAAAGATAAAATTGCTTAAAAATAATCATTGGTTTGTGTGTCCATGTAAGTTTACTGCCATCTTAGAAGTAACAAGATACTATGAGAATGTCTGTGATTAAAAATTTTAAGTAGATACCTAACTAATTAGAGTTTCCCCAGGATCTCTAGTGCATAAAGGATAAAATTTTAAAAGGAACTGTCTTTAACTAGTGTAGATAATAGGCTCACAGAGGTATAGCTGGAAAAGACCGTGAAAAACCTCCTGCTCCAACTCATTCTGCAAACGAGAAAAACCAAAACCCAAGGAAGTTAAGCGACTTGTCTGAGATTATACTGGCAGTGAGCTGGAGAAGCAGGATTTGGACTAAGAATATGTGACTTTGTGTTCTTTCTACCATACTGTGCTTTCATGACCAGGAAGTTCTGGAAACCAAGTATGTCTATGCTAGGTAAAGTCAAAGGACCACAAAATTTCTGAACTAATGGGCATTAGAGTACAAGCTAAGATCGAAACCTAATTAGATACAAATCATCTCTTAGTCTGCCTTAGACTGAATTCTTTGTCCATATTTGAAATTCTGTACTAACTTCATAGTTAAGAAAACCTATCAGACAAGATTCTAAGGATTAAGTTAGGAAAGCACAGAAGGTTAATTTTGTGGTTAAAACTAAACTAATTAAATGTGTGTATGTTCATCCTTCGTTGTCGGAGAAAACCATGCCATCAGAGAAATAATTGACATGACTTGCACTTGACTTTGTTTTGAGTGAGGGAGGGCTGTGCAAGTCACCAGCCTCACTTCTCCTCTAGAGCCATCTGAATCCAGTGACCAGATATTCATCAGGATGACTGGAGATGACCCAGGATGAGGCAATTGGATTTGTGGCTTACCCAAGGTCAGCAATTGATTAAGTGTGTATGGCAGGGGTAGGGGCAGCTAGGTGGTGCAGTGGATAGAGCATCAGTGCAGGAATCAGGAGGATGTGAGTTCAAAAATCTCACCTCAGACACTTGAAATTCATTAAATAGATATGAGGTGGGAGAGTTTGGGAGGGAGGACAGAGCAAGTCACTGCATATGTCTGGGTGAACTATATTTCCAAAGCATTGTTACAGAGCACTGGCTCCAGAATCCAAAAACCTGAGTTCCAATTCCACTTCTGACACTCTACTGCTTCCATGACCTTGAGCAATCTACTTTAGCTCCCAAGGACTCGGTTTCTTCATCAATAAAGTGAAGCAGTTGGACTGGATGCTCTCTGAGGTCCCACCCACCTTTCAAAGGCTTATTCTGACAAGTCTGTCTGATCCCCTGTGGTTGACTTGGAATGCTGAATAATGAGGTCACTTTGTTCTCATAAAACATTCCTTAAAAACATAAAAAGGTTTTTAGAGTACTCAAAAGATGAGACTTTTTCAACCGGCCAAATAATTTACATGCAGAAACACAAAAATCAAAAATATCTTGTTTTTCCATATGACTTCTAATTTTTCCTTCACCCACTTCTCAACCCATTCTTTAGAAACTCATTAATGTCTATATTAGCCTTAGGATCACAGATTTATAGATGGAAAGGAACTCGAGTGACCTAAGTTCAAGCCCCTTCATTTTATAGTTAAGAAAACAGAATTCCAACAGGGCAGAATACCTTGCCCAATGTCACAAAGATGAAAAAGTCAGAATTTGAACCCAGGTACTTGGACTCCAAATCCAGTAGTCTTTCCATTGCACAAATCATTAGGTCTCCTTTGACCTTAGAGAACAAGCTGTCTATTTGATGTGCAAACTATTTCTAAATGAAAAGAAAAAAACCAAGTGGATCCCATTATCACAATTAAACAAGACACTAACCCACACTCCTTGTCTCCCTTTGGAGGGGCCAGAAACACTTGGTAGCAACTCTGAAGTATGTTTTAACAACCTACTGCTGGGGGACACCAGACTTCATTCAGAGTTCTCAGAGAGTCGAGACTATAGCTTGGAGATGACTGTGCTTACATATCCATGTTCTTTTCAGATGTAAAGTGCTTTCACTGGATAGTCTTTAAGGACTATGTTATGTCTGGCTAGCAGATCACTTCCTACCCAGAAACCACTCTGCTAGAAATAATGCTGTCTGTATTTTAGTATGTATTTGTTGTTGCAATGTAAACTCCTTGAAAGTAGGGATTGGTGTCTAGCACAGTATCTGTTACGTAGAAGGTGTTTCATAAATATTTGCTGTTTGAGAAATTACCTTGCAGGGATGGGGATCCACCCCATAGGTTTCCAAAGTATGTGCTTTCAGGAGTAAGTTAAATTCAGCAACTGGTGGACTCTGACCCCTGAAATAACACAAGAAAAAGGTAGTTATAATCAAGAAAAAGGATAGAAAACATGTCTTGTTCCATTCAATAGACTATAGCTGTCAGAAGCAGATAGGGAGAGAAAAACCCATCTTCAAAGGCAATCACTTGGACTAAATCCTATTTATCATCAAGAGTTGACCTTCCAAAAAAGTGTCTGCTCCTATGTTCTTCTCTAGCTAATCTTTCCATGTTCCTAGTGGTATCTGATGTACCCTTTACGAGCACTCACATGACCCATACAGTCAATCAAGATTATCAAGTTACTAACAAATACAGCCAGGCAAAGTCAATCTTGATATGAAATGAGCCTCAGCAACTGTCCTTCCCAACTCATTTCAGATTATCCAGAGTAAATGACATTCCTTTCATCTTAGGGGGATAAACACTGCAATCACGTTACAAGCCCCAGTAAGACACAAGGCTAAATATAGCACCCCAGTGGGAGAAATCATCCATTCCATCACAGATCCCTATATATTGGAGGGATGTCTTATTCTTATAAGATCTGTACTATCCTTCAAGAATGATTTGGGGAAAATGCTATAGTTTTGTTTTCTTTGTTTGTTGCTTTAAAATCCTTTGACACCATGATCAGTGCCAAGGTCATGTCCTCCAAATCCTAACATTCCAATTAGAGCAGTATTTTCAGTACGTCACACTGGATTCATGAGGAGGCACCAGATGACAGGTATTCTTCCCAGACTTTAAATTCTGGCTCCGCCATTTAAAAATAATAATGGCTAACATTTATACAGCTTCAAGATTTGGAAGAATTTTACATATGTTATCTCATTTGATACTCACAATAACCTTAAGAGGTAGGTGGCATTATTATCCCCATTTAACAGGTGAGGAAACTGAGGTGAAAGAAGTGATTTGCCAGAGTCACTCAGCTAGTAAATGACTGAGATAGTATTTGAACTCAAGTCTTCCAGACTCCAAGTGCAGCATTCTCTCCACCGGGTCATTTACTTGACCTGTGACCCTGAGCAAGTCATTCAGCCTCTGTGGAACTCAGTTTCATTACCTATAAAATAAGGAATTTGGGCTAAATGAGCTCTTAAGTCCCTTTACAATCTAAAATTCTATGAATTTAAAATTCTTTCTAGAACTACAAAGTCCCAGAGAAAGAAAACAAAGCAAAAACAGAATGATTTAGAAAATACCATTTCCCCAAAGGAGTTTGTCATTGTTATTATAAAAGAAAACATCAATGCATTTGTGATCTCATCCACTTAGATATTATCCCTCCATTGGTACAGATCTCAGTCCATCCATACTCATCTCATCCTGGGTTATTCGTGTCCTTGTTCTCTCATGGATACTCCAGAGATCAAGAGGTCATATAGGGTCACAGATCTAGAGTTGGAAGGAACCTCAGAGGCCCTCTTGTATGCTCACAACTTATGAAACTGAGGCCTGGGGAGGTATGACATACCAAAGCCATAGCAAGAACTAAAAGGGACCTCAGAGGACATCTAATCCAAACCCCTCATTTTACAGAGGAAGTAACCAATGACCAGAGAGACTAAGTTATTTGCCCAAGGTCAAAGAGGTCGTAAGCATCAGAAGTGATATTTCAAAAAGATCCCATGATCTTACCACATGTACCACTATGTAATATATTGGAGGTTCATAAAAATATTTAGCTAACTAGCAAACATCTAGCTAATGAGAAAACTAGCAACATTTTCTATTTCTTTATTTAAAGCATGAGCCCATGATTTCATCATCCTAAGGAACTCTCATGGTGGAAATTTTCTCCATTGATGTAGACTGGTAACTCACCTAGAATTAATACCTTTAAAAAAGCGGTTCAGGCTTGAGTTTCCCTTGATCTCATAGTCAGCATGTGTCAGAGGCAGACCCCAAACCTAGGTCTCCCTAACTCTACAGCTAACTCTCTACTCACTATGTCAGGCACCTTTTATAAACTGCTATAATAAGAGCTATTCTGTTGTATGTGTTTGTGTGTATGTGTGTGTGTATTTGTGTGTGTAAGAGAGACAGACAGAGAGAGGGGGGAGGGAGAGGGAAAGGGAGGAAGTAAGGGGGAGACAGAGAGATGGTCTGTACTCCTCACTTACAGCAGACCATCTTAAATAAGATTTCTGGACCTAGATGTAAATTGCTTTCATGTAAATTTGTGTGCCACCAGCACACAAAGCACTATGCTGACTTCCCTAAGAGAAGTAAATGGCATCTATTGTCAAGACAGTAATGTATTTCTGATGATGGGAGAAAAACAATTTTTGATAGTTTTTCCAAGTATTTAGACTCAAAGAAAGGTGATTTTCTCTAACTAGGTCTTTCTTCTTTCTTCCATGAAATAATTTCTGCCCTGAGCAAATGTTCTTTCCCAGAAAAATGGAAGTCATCTCTTGAATTCAACTTCTGGTTCTTATTCCTTGAATGAGGTTTTG
Organism: Bettongia penicillata ogilbyi; assembly: GCA_023548195.1. Taxonomy (NCBI): domain Eukaryota; kingdom Metazoa; phylum Chordata; class Mammalia; order Diprotodontia; family Potoroidae; genus Bettongia; species Bettongia penicillata. The sequence continues at coordinate 7,108,865 of JAJHZJ010000540.1, read as the reverse complement.
CATGGATTCTGGTAGTGTCTTTCAATATATGGAAAGAGTTGTTTTGCCTGGCATTAGACCAAGAACAGCTCTAAAATCTGGTGTTTCTGATGTGAACCCAAACCATCCTTCAGTCCAGTTACCAGGGCTGATGCTGAAACTTAAGTGGATTCTGCACTGAAGCATCTCAGGACCCAACGTAACCAGAAGAGATTATCTCTGCTCTGTCAAACCAAAGGCATTCTTTTTACATGTACAAGCACAGCCCTGTTACATTCTGATAAGTACTCTTATGGTCTGGAAAGGAGCTCATTTTCTTTATCTATTAAAACTTCAGCACCTTGGCAATGTACCATAAATTTATTTTCGAAATTTAGTCTATTATAGAAGTATTTTTTAAAGGTCCGTGACACTAGTGGGAAACCTATGGCCTCAAGATCACATGTGGCCCTCCAGGTCCTCAAGTGTGACCCTTTGACTGAATCCAAACTTCACGGAAAAAATCCCCATCTGTGCAGTCTCCTTTTATGTATCTGATATGAGTTTTAGGTTTAGAAATTTACATTTGAATTTGCTAAGGTTTTTTTAAATCGGACATGAGATATTATTAACATAGGAGACTCCCAGGAAACATGCTCCCTCCGCCAAAGAATATCAGCATATGCTCAGTAACAGCTAGTTTTAGAGAACTGTCTGAGGCAAATGAGAGATTAAGTGACTTGCCCAGGGGCATACAGCCAATATGTGTCAAAGGAACCTTCAACTTCCTAACTCTGAAGGCAGCTCTCCATCCACCACATCACAAATGTCTTTCATCAAAATGCAAGCTTTTTTTCTTTTATCCCATGAGCCTCCTCTCATCATTTTCCTTACCTTTTTTCCTAAATGGTCAATGCAATCTTAAGTTACATTAATAGACATCAAGTGTCTAGAATGAGAGAGATGGCCGTTCACTTCTCTAGATAACTCATGCCAAATCACAAAGGTCAAGTTCAGGTTTAGGTCTAACATTTTAGGAGGGACAATGACAAAATGGACTTTGTCCGGTGAGGCGTGGCCAGGATGGTGCAGAGGCTTGAAACTATGGTTTAAGAAACTGAGAATGTTTTAAAATTAGAGAAAGGAGCACTTCAGGGGGCATGATGGTTGTCTTCAAGTATCTGAAGAGCTGATGTGGAAGAATGAGTACATTCATTCTTTGTGCCACTAGAAGACAGAGCCTGGGCCACTGGGTAGAAGTTCACAGGAATAAGCTGTCGTCTTGACATTAAAAACTCAGTAAATATGAGAGCTTAGCAAAAAAGTAAAAACTAATCGCAAGCCTTTTGAGCAAGTTCCCCATTACTGAGGGTATTCAATGAGAGTCTAAATGAAAATTGGAGAGGAGGGGGTTTATAGAAGGGATTCATTCAATCCTTGAATGAAACTTGCCTCATTCTCTGCCCTCCAGTTAGAAGTAATCTCATTCTCTCTTGAATTAAAATAGTACTTTATAATTCCATTATTATTCTTCACATTCTACTTTCTATTAAACCATACCCAACCATAGGAAATTTTTCCTCCTGTAACACTTATAGTCGAACCCCTAATCATGTGGTCTCATGATGTATTACAAGGAGGAGGGCTCTGCTTCCTATTTTTTACCCTAATCAGTCTCTGATTCCTTTTATATTCTAACCCTAAACATGCTTATAGACTCTCTTAACTTCTTAATGATTTAAAAGCATATTATTATTTACAAGTATAATAGCCTTAATAGTTTTTTTTAAATACCCCTGTAGAGTTTGCTCCTTTGATTCCCCAGATTTAACTGGAAGTTCTTATTGGAGGCCCTACAGGCTTAGCCCAATTTAACTAAAACTAGGATTCAGCATTATAAAAACTACTCTTGACTTGTAATCTGGGTTCAAATCTCCACTCCAGCATTTCCTAGCTGTGAAACCATGGCTCTGAGCCTCAAAGTCTTTCTGTAAAAATAGACAAAATAATACACTACCTACCTTGGAGGGTTATTGTGAGGAAAGCGCTTAGTAAGTCACGAAGGACTTTAAAAATGTGTGCTAATATTTCCTTGCTTCCTAATGGCATAGGATGGCAGAGTCATAGCTCAAGAGCTGTAGGGGAACTTCTGAAGCCATCTAGTCCTATCTAGTTCATTTTATAGTTGAGGGAACTGAGATACACAAATACCAAATGACTTGTGTGTCATTGTTATTTATCTTTTTATGGTCCATTTTCAACTATTCAATCCTATGAAGCATCTACTCCAGTCAAACTGGTCTATTCCCTATCCCCAAAACCTGTTTTATACTTCCTGTCTTTGTACATTTGCTCATTTCGTTCCCTTTATGGGAAATTCCCCTTGCTCCATCTCAACCTATCAAAACCCTACCAGTCCTTCAAGGCACAGAAGTCACAAGTCTGTGACTTCCTTAATTACCTAAACTTCTTATCAAATGGGATAATACCAGCACAATGAAGGGCACATAGTAGATGTTTAATAAATATTTATTCTCTTCCCATTTCCCCTTCTGAATGCCTCTATTCCTTATTGTCTATATAACTGTTTTTTGTTTGTCCTTTGAACTTGAAGAGGACTGATGACGTCACAGTGATGGGGTCAGGGTACAGCGTGTTTGGCTGCGGTTGATCAGTCCAATATGAGTTAGGAAGGTTCTACCACAAGTAAGGCACAAATAGGCCATTAGAACACTGGGGATGGAGAGGGCTCCAGATTTGCGCAGCTCATGTTTCCTCTGCACTGTTGCAATTCTGCTTTACTTTTTTAATGTGATATGCCATGCTAGGGGGTCCTGTGTCAGCATCTCCCATATCTCACAATCAATACTAAAAATACTCTTTAGAGACCTTGAGAGTGTCTCAGTACCACTTCTTCTGACCTCCTTGTTGGAGTTCTCTGTAGAATAATCTTTTAGGTAACCATATGTTCAGCGTTCAGGCTATGACCAGTCCATCAAAGTTGCACCCTCTGCAGTCAAGTTTGAATGCTTGTCAGTTTAGCTTGAGAGAGAACTTCAATGTCCAGTATCTTATCTTGTCAGGAGACCTTCAGAATCTTCTTAAGGCAATTCACATGGAAGCGGTTCAGTTTTCTGGCATGGTGCTAATAGACTGTCCAAGTTTCAGAGACATACAACAGTGAAGTCAGCACAACAGCTCTGTAGACCTTCCATTTGGTAAGCAGCCTAATACCTCTTTTCTCCCATACTTTCCTTTGGAATCTCCTAAATGTTGAGCTAGCTCTGGCAATGTGTGCATCCACTTCATCATCTATGTGGAGATTCCCAGAAAGTAGGCTTTCTAGGGGTGGCAGTATTGTCTATGTTACTTATATGGTATTAAGCATCAACAGCTTTATATTTCAACTTTATTATTTTTCTTTATATTATATCATATTAATTATATTATATTATCTTTCTTAAGATAAAAGATACAGCTTTCTTAACATATATATGCTATATTATCTTTCTTAAGAGATTATGAGGTCCTTGAAGACTGTCATACATCCACTTATCAACTACAGTATCTAGCACAATACAAATGGTATGCAATAATAATTGAACTAATGAATAAAGGATATGTAATTAATTACATGTAATCTTCTTGAGGGAAGGGACCAGATTCTTTTCAAGGTTTCCTCACTAAGAACATTAGAAAGCATCATACTGGATTTGGTCAGAAGATTGTCAGTTCACTAAGCTGTGTGACCTTGGGCAAATGTCACAAACTCTCTGGGTCTCAAATTTCTCATCTGTTAAATAAAGGTTTTGGGTTACATGTCTTCTAAGGTCCCTTCCAGCTCTAAATCTATAATCCTATTAACAAGCAGACAAGTTTCTAAGTTTACAGGCTGCTTTTTGAATGACAGCCACAGGGTACAAAGTGCCAAGTTTGAAATTAGAAAGACCCAAGTTCAAATCCAGCCCCAGACTTTACTAGCTTAAGAAAAATGATTGTTCCTCTCTTCTAATAATAATTAATTATTGAATTGGGACCAAATTTTCCACCCTTTTCTGCTTCCTCATCTGGAAATCAACCAGTTTGGGAAATCTTTCTCAAAGATTTACCCAGGCCAAGATCTAATCAGACAGTAAAAGAAATTCTAAGTTTGGGCTAATGAGAAGATTCCTTCTCATTATATCTACTTGGACAGGTCTGGGAAAATGTGGATCCCTCCCTTTTGTCAGACAGGTGATATGGACATTGAGAAGTCTCTTTCACTAAGATTTGGGTGTAAGAGATGAACTGAACTTTTGTTTCTATAGAATATATGTCATTACCAGAAAATCTTGTATTTGCTGGAGAAGGCAGGTGAGAACGTTGATTAACACACCAATCAACAAGGATGTGGGCATCTGCTAATTAGACTATCTAAAGGTGACCAATTCTTTCCTCATACTTTAGATAGAATCTACAACTCCAAAGGCCTTTGGAATGAAGGCAAAATAAATAAAATAGAACTTTCTTGGCTTCACAGTAAATATTAGTTTTTTCTAAAAGTGAGCATGTTTCTCACATGGGTGAGAAATATCCATTGTACACCTCATTGTAATATAGCCCAGCCTCTCATGGTAATATTCATTTTCTCATTAATTGTTAACCAATCAGAGTTGATTGCCACCCTCAGGAATACTTGCTCTTCCAAAGGCATATAAACTGTGAGCCTACCACCATGAGAGGTCTTTTGGTCTAAGAGAGAGACAGCCAAATGACCATTCTTTTACTAATAAACATGCTGGCATTATTAATAAAATGATTAAATTACATAGAAACTATGTCTCTCAAACTTTTTAAACATCACAAGCTGTGTAACCTGAGGCAAGTCATTTGCCCTCTGTCTACTTCAGTTTCTTCACTTACTTCTCAGGGATGTAGTGAGAATCAGATAAGATAAGCACACTGTAAGCACTAGGTAAATGCTATCTATTATAATCTATTGGCTGTTATAGACTTCTAGGTGGTACAGTGGCTAGAGTGACAGGCATGGAGTCAGGAAGACTCAAGTTCAAATCCTGACTCAGTCTTAGCTGTGTGACCCTGGGCAAGTCACTTAACCCTGTTTGCCTTAGTTTCCTCATCTGTAAAATAAGCTGAGAAGGAAATGGTAAACCACTCCAATATCTCTGCCAAGAAAGCCCCAAAAAGGAGTAATGAAGAGTTAAACTGAACCAACTAAACAGCAATTCCACATATATGACCCATTCCCAGATCACTGTTTAGTAAATAGGGTGTCACATACTAACTCTTTTTCAATTTGGAAGCAACTCTATACCAGAATGTTTACCTGGGAGCCTCTGCATACCTAGGTTTCTGCTTTTGTTTCTCGGTTTTATCTCTATAGACTGATTTCAGACCTCAATCTAGGGCAGGACATCCAGGTCAGTAAAACAGCATTTATTAAGCACCTCCTTGTGCCAGGCCCTATACCCATTTAGGGCTTTGTACTAGGGTGCCAAATTTAAAGGGCATTGCTAATACATGTAATCCTTTGGAATAACGATATGACATTAGCCCTGAACTGTTATATTTTCAAAGCATTTGACATGCATAGTCTTATTCAAGCCTTCCAATAAGAATAAGCACAAAAGAGTTGAGTGCTCAGTTAGCAAAAATAATAAGTAAAAACAGGAAGCTACCAGATGGCAAGTTGATCTGGCCAGCTTTTCCCTTCTCCCCTGGAGGTACACTTTGTACAACTTGCCCGAGGCCTGCCCTGTGTTAAATTCCTTATGTACAAGAAAAAAAAAAGACAGTCCTAGCCACAGATCTGTCTACCTCCCTTTAAATGTTATTCAGTCAATAAATATCTATTAAGGATGTACTATGTGCCAAGCATTGTGCTTAGCTCTGAGTATACAGAGAAAAGCAAAAGATAGTCCCTGCCCTCAAGGATCTTGTAATCTAATGGGGGAGTCTAATACATAGGCACTTAGCACAATAAATAATTTTCAAACTTAATAAGGCATAACTTTAATCTAATATGTAATTGAATAGTCAGTCACAGAAGTGACTGCTCATTAGAGATACAAAAACACCCTCAGAGACTTCCTGTAAGGAAAAAGCAATACTTAGACATATGGAAGACAGTGGCAAAGTATAATCTACACACAGATTCACTTTAAACACAATGTTTTCAGGAACATCTTAATATACAACATGAGAGCTGTTTCTCTGTATGGGACAAAGGCTTTTCAATAAATATTTGGGGATTATTTAAAATAAACCTTAAGAAGCCCTTAATCATTCATTGAAATTCAAAGAAACTTCTAATGAAAAGGAATAGTTTCCCTTTGAGTTAAACTGACATGAATATTGGCAAAAAAGTAAAACGGATAAAAATCTAGTCCATGATGCTTTTTCTACTCATTTTCCTTGGTTGACCTACGATTTTTCCCTCCTACTTAAATATATATCAAACCTTCATAAAGGGCTTAGCAGGGTCATGACAATTTTATATTGCTATGACAACTATTAACATAAATGGATGAAGCTTTAAATTATTTGGCAGATGAACTGAGGAAAAATAACCACCTGTCAATGGCAGACTTGCCCAATTATGAAAAGGTTCAAGCTTTTTAACACTTATCTTTCTTTTGAAAAAGAAGGAAATGAGAAAACTTAAAACTAGTTCTGCCCCATAGGATAAGTCTGTTCAAATTTTAATATTTTTCCTAATTATTTGAAATAAAAATCACAATGGATCACAATAAAAAAAAACCCCAAAACCCAGAAATTGTGCTTTTCTTAATAGATGCAGAAAAAGCTTTTGACAAAATAAGTCACCCATTATATGGCCACAATTTGATATAACTTTAAATGGTGCGCTGCTAAATATTTGACAACCAGCTGGAGGGGTAAATATATAATATGCTTTTAAGTTTAACCTACACTATTAACATTTTCTCCATCACTTTCTCAAGTCTAGACAATCAACAAAACAATAAATCAAGCCCTGATTTATAATGTTTTTCCAACTTCTGAGGTGGAAATGCTCACACTAAAAATTTAACAATCTGCTCTTGCAAGCTCAGCTGGTTTGAGTTGTCTACATACAGCATATTACCGCATCAAAACCCATTCTTCTTTAAGTATGTATATATATATATATATATATATACATATCTTGGTTCTTAATTGTGGGGGGATAGGTTAGAGAAGGGAAAGAACAATAAAGAGATGATTGTAGTAGTGCAAGTAACAAAGGTTGAACTAAGTAACAGTGTTAATGGAGAGGAGGACATTTATAGGCAGCAAAGAAATTAATAAGAAGGGAGAAGAAAATGAAGATGGCTAATTTATATAATAACAACATTATAAAAATAAACAACTCAAAAGACTTAAGAACACTAATCAACATTATGACTAATGTATCGAGAAATATTTATTGAATGCCTACTATGTGCCAGAAAAGGCACCTATATGGGGACATAGTAGAGAAGACATTCAGAGAAGTCCCCAAGTAGTACAGCCAGGTGAGCAATGAGATGCCCAATCTGAGCTCTCACCCGTCAATCAGAAAAGCAGAGGGTAGTGATTGGATGGAGAACCAAGGCTGAGGCCATCTTGCCAGGATGATAAAGCTAGTCTTGGGAAATGGTGGGAGAGTCAGTCAGAGAAGTCCAGGTGAGAAATGAGACTCTGATGACAGGTCTGAGATGTTTAGACTTGATGTGATATAGACAAAGGTATTTAGTTAAGTGACTGGTAGCCTCTTGGCGCATTTTTAGTTCTGGATCACCCTGAACCCTTTCAGAAAGGGTTCTGCTTTCAGAAAGAACCCTTTACTGTCAGATCAAAGATTCCCTGAGAAAGAGGACTGTCATTTTGCCCCTGCAAGAACAGCCTGCCTAGGGAAACTGGTAATGATATCTACCCCTCAGGGAGCCAATTCTAAGCACACGGGAAGGTGTCATTCTGTCTGGGGTGATTTGAGGATGGCCAAAATCGTCATCTGACTAATAATAAACTTTTGAACTTGAAGTCAGAAGATGCTGAGTCAAATCCCCATTCTGATACTTTCTGCCTGTATGACCTTAGACAAGTACCACTCTGTGGACCTTAGTGACCCAGTCTTCTGCAAAATGAAGGACGTGGAATACAAGACCTTTAAGATCTCTCACAACCCTAAAGCAAAGATGCTATAAATCTATGATTCATAAAATGGAAAGGGGAAAGGGTACTGGGTTTAGAATCAGAGGAACTGAGTTTGAAGGTCATCTTTTCCACCTCACCTATGTAACCTCGGACACCTATGCTTTTCACGTAAAATAAAATACAAAGTATTGGTTTACTTTTACTCTTCTTTCGTTCTTTCTTTTCTTCCTTTCTTTTTTAATGAATGTAACACATGAGTTTGGATTAAACCAATATATTCACTTTCTCAGGGAACCTAAGTAGGGGGATAAGTTTCACCAGAAAAGTACCTTTGGATTTAGGACAGGGTTGGAAAATTAGAGATTTACAGAGTTTGGCCAAGACCTATAATTTCAGCGGTGTAGGAAACTAACTTTACTTGGCAAAGACCAATACAGATGAACAGCAGCTCCATAACTTAGAGACCTGCATGGGACAATAAGACTTTTCCAGAGTTATTTAGCCGGTAGATTATAGAGGCAGGAATTGAAATCCATGTCTTCTGGGCTCCAAGGAAGTCAATCAGTGGATAAGCATTTATTAAGCACCTTTTGCATACCAAGCACTGTGCTAAACTGAGAAATGCAAAAAAAAAAAAAAAGGTAAAAAATTGTCCTTATTCTCAAGGAAGTCACAGTCTAATGGGGGAAACCACATGAAAATAACCATGTATGAATAAACTATATGCAGAATAAACAACAAATGATCAATCAGGGAAAAAGCACTAGAATTAAAAGGGATTATGTATCTATTTGGTTCTTTTCCCCAGATATTTCTCTTAGGCTCTCTTTGCATTCTATTCTGTTGTATAATACTGTATTATAATCTGTATAACATTGCATGTTATTAGTTATATATATATATATTATGCAGCATTGTATTTTGGGATATTCTCTCTAGAAAAATTATAAGATCACTATTCATTAAGCCACACTGCCTTTCTAGGAAAAGGTCTAGAGACCTAAATAGGGAACCACATTCAAAGGCTTTGAATAGCCTTGGGGTGACACAAAAACAATGGATGTTTTGTGTATGGTATAGAAGAAAGGAGGATAGCGAATAGAGAAGTACACAAAACCCTGTAACCAACTTTACCTACTTCTAATTTGGTCTAGGCCCAGCCCTATACACCTTTCTGCTATGACCAATTCCAAAGAGCCCTCATTAGCTAATTATGCCTAAATTGGGGTTGAAATCAGGCCACAAATGCCAAAGTAACTAATGCCAGGGTGGTTGACTCAGAGAAAACTCTTAAGCTTTTTCTACATAAAGAATCCGACAATGAACTGTGTGTTTTCATTGTGCAGCGAAGGAAACAGTGTCTTTTTCTTGCTTTTAATGAAAAAACCCTAAGGTAAGAAAAATCCTGGTGCCTAAAAAGCGGATGATCTGAAGGACACTGGATAGTTCTAAAATAAGCAATATAACTAGAACTGAACCATTAATATTCTCTCTGGGTATCAGAATTCTGCCCATGGGCTATAGAGTACAAGGTCATATACATTTCGAGTGATATGGTTTCTGTCACTTCTAACAGAAAGAGTTCCGATGCACAGAATCACACACTTCAAATTGAAAAGATCATTTAGCTCAAATTCCAATTGCTCTCTGAACAAGAATCTCCTCCAAAATCCTTCCCCTAACAAGCAGTCATTCAGCATTTGCCTGAGGACCTCTAGGGAGGCCAGAAAGTCACTGCCTCTTAGAGCAGCCCATTCTATACTGGCAATAACTTTCATTGTATCCATCTCACCTTGCCTCAATCTTTTGCTGATACGCAAATTCTTTTCTTATTTTCCACTTAGCTGACTGAATGAAATTAGATCTGTTTAGAGAGAAGAGGAGGACATGGCTAAAGTGATATAAATTGGACTCTAAGTGGGGAATTTCAGAAGAAAATAGGTAGATTCTGGGCCAATAGAATGAGCAATGAACCAGGAAAAAGGAAACCTGAAATGTATCTCATCTTGGCCATTTTACTGCCTTATCACAGAGTATAGATTTAGAATGAGAAGGAACATAGAGATCGAGTCCAGTGCTTCATTTTAGAGATGAAGAAACTGACCTACAATAACTCCATTCCTTCAGTTGTTTCCCTGGCTGTCATCCCCACACTTACTGCACTCTTCTTCTTTTCCCATCTTGACCCCTTGGAGAACTAATTCATCTCTATACTAAGTCCTTCTCTTACATCCCTTGCCCTCTCAGCTGATCATCAACCATTGCCAACCTTTCCCTGCCAAGCCTTAGGCTTAGATAACTCCCACCATCCAATGCCTTTGCTTCTAGTCACATGTTCCTGAACAAAGTTGGAGGAAATAATGAAACTATATTGACTGGGTCTGTTACAAATTTATTTTACATTAGCACAAGCAGCAGAGAATTGATCCATACTTGGTTGTATCTCACCTTCAGAGGCTGCACTGAAAATCATCTACAAACAGAAAATCATGCACCAACACTTCCTCCACTTTGGTCTTGACTTGTAGCCTTTTGAAGTTAAATAGTTTGCCATCAGTGTGATAGCTGACCTCAATGCCATTTTTAGCTTCTTTGAAGGTGTCTGACAACATTGCAGAAAATATCATGTTAAAAAGCATGGGAGCAAGTGTACAGCCTTGCTTCACTCCATTGGTGACTGGGAAAGCACAAGAGCATTGTCCATTATCCATATCCCAGGCAAACATGGCATCATGAAAATGACTTACAATGCTGACGAACTTCACAGGGCAACCAAATTTTGACATAATTCTCCATAAACCCTCATGACTGACAGGATCAAAGGCCTTGGTCAGATCTACAAAAGTTGTGTACAGACCTCTGCTCTGCGCCTGGCACTTCTCCTGGAGTTATTGGGCAGCAAACACCATATCAGTTACTCCTTGTGACTTTCGGAAATCACACCGGCCCTCAGGTAGATGACCATCTTCCAGGTGAAGGACCAGCCTCTGGCAAGAATTTTGCCAGCAATAACTAAAAGATGTCACAGAACAATCTATTTCCTTTATCTTTATAAAGATGGACAATGGAGGCATCTTTGAACTCCTCTTGCCATATATCGTATAATATAATTTCAATAGGACCCTCATTGCAGTAAGGAAATTTTTCTATACCTCTTTAGTTAATTCATTGTCTTACTTCAGTACCTTTTTCAAAACTTTTCATCTCTCCTCAAACATCCCAGACTCCTCCTGTCCCCATCTTCCCAACTGAGAACCTTGCCTCATATTTCAGTGAAAAAAAATGAAGGTCATTCACTGAGAGCTTCCTTATCTCCCCTCCACTTCATTTCACATAACAGATGTCTTCTACCGATGTCCTTCACTCCTATCTCACATAGTGACCCTTTTCCTTGCCAAAGTCAACCATTCTCCATGCACAACTGATTCCATTATTCCATCTTCTTGCCCTCTTGGCAGCCTTCAACACTCTCACTGATTCTTTTCCCCTTGACACTCTATTTTCATTAGGACTTTGTGACACTGCTCTCTTTCTTCCTTCTCCTACCTATCTGAACCACTCCTTCCTAGTCTCCTTTGTTGGATCTTCATCATTGTTATGCCCACTAACCATAGGTATCACCCAAGGTTCTGCCCGCAGCTCTCTTCTCTTCTATCTCTATACTATTTTGCTTGATAATTTTGTCAGCTACTATAGGTTCAAGTACCATCTCTCATCTTAATTCTATTTATTCAGCCTCAACCTCTCTGCGACCTCCAGTCTCACATTTCCAACTATCTATTAGACATCTCAAACTGTATGTCCTATAGCTACCTGAAGTTCAACATTTGCAAAACTGACTTTATGATCTTTCCCTCCAAACTCTCCCCTTTCCCTAATTTTCCTATTATTTAGTTCCTAATGTCCCTGTTATTGCTGAGTACCACCATCCTCTCAAGTATCCAGTCTCAAAGCCCAGGTATTATCCTTCCCTCTGCACTGTCTCACACCCATATCCTAACTATTTTCAACCCTTATTGATTATACCTTCATTATATCTATTACATATGAGCCTTTCCTTCCTCTGGCACTACTACCACAACTTTATAAGAGTCTTATCACCTGACACTGGGACTATTGCAATGGACTTCTGGTTGGTCTCCCTGTCTCAAGACTCCACTCTAATTCATCCTTCCTTGACCCATTAAAGTGATCTTTCTAATGAATAGATATAACTGTCATTTCCACCAGCACTCCAATTCAGTAAAGTCCAATGACTTCCACTTGCCTCCAGGATCAAATATAAAGCCTGCTATTTGGATAGCTCTTAAACCTGGCCCTTTCCTATCTTCTTACACCTTACTCACTTCCACATATTCTTTGATCCAGTGACACTGGCTTCCTTGTTCCTCAAAGAAGATAAGCTATCCTCCCACTCCATGCATTCTCACTGGCTGTCTCCCATGCCTGGAATTCTTCTTCCTCCTCATTTCCATGTCCTGGCATCCCACACCTTTTGTAAAAAACCTTTTCTGATCCCCCTTAATGCTAATGCCTTCCTTCTGAAATTATCTCCAATTCATCCTATTTACATTGTGTTTGTATGTAGTTGTTTGCATGATGAATCCCCCTTAGATTGGAAGCTCTTTGTAGGCAGGACATTTTTTGCCTCTATTTGGATCCAAGCGCTTGGCGCAAAGTAGGCACCCAACAGATTCTTGTTGACTTGTCCATGACTTCAGTCTCCACATTTGTAAGAATAGATACATATTATCTATCCTGTCTACCTTACAGTTACTGTGATGATCAAATTAAATAAAAGATGATTGAAAATACTTTGTAAAAAAACCACACAAGTGTATGATATGGTATTTTCATGAGACATTCTCATTACCTTTGCCTGAAAAATAGTATTTAATAATAGAAAGAGTGCTAGATCAGAGCACCTTGGTTCAAATCCGAGCTTTGCTCCTTACTCTTACATGACCTTGGCCAAGTCACTTAAGACTCTTTAGACCTCAGTTCTCTCATCTGTAAAATACAGAAACTGAATAAGATGACCTCTAAAGTCTCTTTTTGCTCTAAAACTCTGATCCTTTGGTCTACATTAGATTCAGTTATCCCTATGTGGCTGGAAGCCATTCCTTCACCTCTTTAGAACCAGTGGGTATGTGATCACAGTCATTAACCTTCACATCGGAGAATCACTAACTATGCCTGGAAATTTCTCCTTGCTCCTCCTCTCTACTTCCTGGCCTCTGCAGCTTCTTTCAAGTGCCAGCTCAAGTACCAAATTCTGTAAGAAACCTTTGCCAGGCCTCCTAAATCATAGTGCCTTTCCTCTGACACTATTCCCCAATTCATCCTGTCTATGCCTTGTTTGTACATAGTCCTTTGTGTGGGGTCTCCTCCATTAGACTGGGAGTTTCTTGAGGAGAGGGACTGAGTTTTTTCTCTCCTTTCTTTGTAATTCTAGAACTGAGCACAGTGCCTGGCACATGGTAGTCACTTAAGAGATACTTGCTGCCTGACTCACCATCAAAGGCTCATCTTAAGTGTCATCTCCTACATGAGGGCTTATCCTGATCTTCTGGGGTAGGTAGATGGCCCAGTGGATAGCATGCTGGCCCTAGAGTCAGGAGGACCTGAATTCAAATCCGGGCACAGACACTTACTGTATGAACCTGAGCAAGTCCCTCTGGCCTCAGTTTCCTCATCTGTAAAGTGAGTTAGAAAAGGAAATGGCAAACCACTCCAGTATCTTTGCCAAGAAAACTCCAAATGGGGGAACAAAGAGCCAGGCATGACTGAATAACAAATCCTGATCTCCCAAACGGTTAGTGCTTTACCAGCACTTCCCTATTCCCAAAATTAGTTTGTTTACATTTTACATTTCTCTATATACATGTTGTGCATCCTCCTTCAACTCTCCCTCCCCCCATATAACCTCTCTAAGGATAGAAACTGATTTTTTATTCTTTATATTCTTAACTCTTAGCACAATGCTAACCTATGTTAGCTGCCTAATCTATGCTTGAATTAAGTCCCATGATTATCAAGAGGGAGAAAATATATTTGGCAAGCTCAGAGCTAGAGAAAGGCATTTTAAAATGAAAACAATAAAGTCTGGCTTAAATTTACAAATGCTTAACTGTACATTGCCTCATTTTAGGTCCCTCTGAAAAACCAGATCTAAATCTGTTTACCTGAAAGAGAAACCAAGAAAGACCTGGAAACCAGGACAATGTTTGGTAGCAGGAAAGCTGCCAACACAAATGTGCCAGGAAGTCCGTTGTGACTCTGGCAGCATGGGGCCCTGGGCAGAGTTCAGAGTCAAGGGGGTTATCGGAATCCACTGCCATGAATACAGTGAGAGAAAAATAAAAGCTTGCTTTGAACCAAAAAATGGAAAGAATTCAAAGGAAGACAGAGGCTTGGGGAAAATGAGAGAAACTCAAATTTCCCAACTGACTGAGTAATGGCCAATATGTGATGACCCACATGATGGAAGAACTGACTTCGATCAGTTAAAAAGAAATATTTTTCTTGTATCTTCCATTGAACTTGTTTATGGCTGAAAATAATGATTTTCTATCCTTTGCCAGAAAATGTGTTGCCAAGACTAATGACATCTCTAATGAGATATTAAGTGGTAACAGAAAAGGACTAACTGAGATTTTATCTTTTTTTGTAATAGGTACAAATTCTGTAAACACATGTTTTCTGCATTTGATGATGAATATAATCAGGTATGATAGGATAATTGTGTCTGGCCACATAATTTCTTATGTTTGAGGTTTTTTAATCAATTTTAAATAATTTCTCATGTAATGTTTTGCCTCTAAACTTTGGCAGACAATGGATAAATACATGAAATTAGAGTACCTAAAGTTGCTACATGACAATAATGGTGGACTATGCGGTACAATGGACAGTGCTCCAGGCCTGGAGTTAAGAAGATCTGAGTTCAAATCCAGCCTCAGATGCTTACTAACTATGTGACGCTGGGCAAGTCACTTAATTCAGTTTGCCTAAATTTCTTCATCTGTAAAATGAGCTGAAGAAGGAATTGGCAAACCATTCCAGCATCTTTGCCAAGTAAACCCCAAATAAGGTCATGAAGAGTCAGACATGACTGAAATGACTGAATATCAACATGCTATGCTATAAATTTCACCTAGAAAAGATGTGACTAAGGTAACAACCATAATATTTTCCATTTTGAGATTCAGAACCATAAGATGGTAGGTCTAAAGCTACAAGTGACTTGTGAGGTCATTGGTACAACCCCTTACTTTATGGATACAGAAATTAAGAGCCCAGGGAGATGAAGTGATTTACTCAAGATCACAGAAGTAACATCAAAGCTGAAATTTGAACCCAGGTTCTCTGACACCAGTGGCAATTCTTGTTCCATTGTGCCATATGACCTTCTAGTATAGTATTTCCTTTGATTGTAGGTGGCAAGGAAAGTAGATACTGACCCAGCCTGAGCCCAAGATAGATAGGAGTCCCAGAAAACAGTCTCCATGAAGCAATTACATAAAAAAAAACCAATGGTCCACCTCCATTGAGCCTTTGGCAGGTAAACACATCATTATATGACATCATCTGACTTCCTGTCCTTTAAGCTGTCCCCTGGTAGATGGCCAGGGTCTTGGGCAAAATTGGGATGAACCCCTGAGGTAGCTGAAAAAAGTTCTTCTACTTCCTGATTTGCTCCTACAGACCATCTAGCCAGTCATTAGAACAAGAAGGGGAGGAAGTTCTCAAGGTGAGAGACTTGTCATAGGCTGTAATTTCACATACATACTGAGAAACATCCCTCACTTCCAAAATAATAACTGAGGTAAGGCTGGAAATTCCATAATTGGGGTTAAAGCTGCAACGGATCTCAAAAGCCATCTAGTTTAAACTCCTGTATTTTATAAATGAAAAAATTGAGACCCAAGGATATTAAATGACTTGCCCAAGGTCACATGGGTAGTAGCATCAGAGGTAAAATTTGACCATAAATCCTCTGACTCCAGAAACAGTGCTTCTTCCACTTTACCAAGGAACTAGTCCCAGAAAGGCAATTCATCTAAGATCATACATCATACATGTTAGTTCTACTGGCCCTGTGCTACTTAACATTTTTTTTTGGATGAAGATAGAGAAATGGCACACTTGTCAAATTTATAGATCCCACAAAGCTAAGAACACTAATTAGCATGTTACATAGCTGTCAGCATCCAAAAGACCCCAACCAACTAGAACACTGGATTGAATCCAGAGGTCTACATGCAAAGTCCACATGATCACCTGTAGTATAGGGGCAAACCCTGTTCAGATATAGGTTAAGTTAAATGGCTTTGAGGTCCCTTCCAACTCAGTTCCTGCCAACCCCCAAAAAAGACTTCTGGAGACCTCAGGAAGCCTTCACAAGGGACACCATCAAATCTCTGTGTAATTTGGGACCCACTCAATTCTTGCTTCAGATAGTCTATATCATCTGACAGAGATTAAAGGGAATGTCCATTCCTCCTCCTGCCATCTTAGAAGAGTTTGAACTCAGAAGGAATTGGAGATGATCAGATTATAGTTTTAGCAATGGGAAGAGTCAGTATGATCCTCGAATCCAACTCCTAATACTAAAAATGAAGAAAAGGTTATGTGACTTGCTCAAGGTCATACAAGTCCTAAGTGGGAGAACCAAGATTCAGATCCAGCCCTCTGATTCTAAATCCACTAAAGGGAACATTTACTTCACCTCCTCAATCCTGCTGGGACATGCTCTTTCCTTCTCTCTTCCATCTCATCTTCCTCCACCACCCTCCTTTTACGTGAGATAGACAGGATCTACTCAGTGTCATCTATGCTTTCATCATCAATTTCTTTAGATTTATCATGACAAAGGACATCTGCATTACCCTTTACTACAGATCATCAGTTCTTAAGTATATAACTAGAGCTAGAAAATCTAACTAATTATAATCTCACTTAAGGGTGAAGCTGTTCCTGAGGGTGCATTTGACTGCTTTAAAGAACAGAAAAATCATACTTCATTACTTCCATAATGATTTGATGTAATGTAGATTGTGATAGAAGATCAGTACTTAACTGAGAATATTGAACAGAGTGATATTCTAGCCTTTTTCCTCTTTCTCATGAGACATATGTTCTACATCATCAAGTACTGCTAAGGAAGCCTACTGACTGATATGGTGATAATTTGTGTTGGTGGCATATCCTACAATTCAATTCAATCCAATACAAACATTGATTAACCATTACAAGATAGACCTTTGAGACACAAGGACAAAAATCAAGCAGTTCCATCCCATGGAGGACTTGCATTCTATTGAAGGAATACAACTTGCACAGAAATCATAAGCATATCAATAATTTTAATGACTAGAATTTACATAATGCTTTATGGTTTGCAAAGTACTCTACATACTTATTCTCACTGGATAAACAGACCCAAGGTATTATAATCTGAGAAGGGAAAGGACACTAACCAAGAGGAGAATGGGGGAAGGCTTCATCAAGGATGTGACACCTGAACAGAACCTAGAACAAAATCTGAAAGTCTCAAAGGAAGGAATATATGTCATGTGTGAAGAACATCTTGGGCAAAATAGGCAGAAGAAGAATACAGAATATTGAAATCAGAGAATAGGTAGTGGTCCTCCCTTTTGTGTATATGCCAATGTAGACTAGATGAAGGGTTGGCACAGAGTAGCCTCTTAATAACTGCTTGTTGACTGACTCTTGACTAATGTCAATATAGTTAGGAAAAAAGAAGAGAAACCACATCGTGGACAAAAATATTAGAAGTAATTCTTCCATTCTAAAGGATAATATCCCTATCTATCTTCTTACATAGTCAAAGATTTTGTGGATGAGAGCTCAAAGGCTTAGGACAGGCTTTGCTTACACTTTACTCATACCATCATGATAAAGAGGCACTAGATAGTCTTATTGCTATGAAAAGAAATTCTGCTTAGAACACGAGTGGGAGTTATGACTTTTGTTTGGATTTTGTTGTGGGATAAAGGGCTATGATTTCATCCTCTATTAAAGTGGATTTATCTGATACTTTTTCAAAGTTTCTCATTGGTAAAACCAAAAACTAAAAGAGTTACCAAGGGCACTGGGGGATTAAGAGACTTACCCGGGTTTACGTAGTGACTTAATTGCTAGAGGTAAGACTCAACCTCAGTTCTTCCTTACTCTAAGGCAGTTCTACTCTAAAGCCAGCTTAGAAATACAATATAAACAAAATGAGGGAGATCTTCTGAGTCTTATACAGATTCACCGCCTAAGTGGGCAAATTTAGTCCCTATGTCAAAATAAATAGCCCTCTATATTGGTTGCCAGATTTTCTGGAAGGCATGTATACTAGTAAGTGTATGTGTTAAATAAAGCATGGCTTGGTCTCCTGGTTTAGAAAGCCCTTTCCAATGGTTTTCCCATCACCTGCTCCATTCCTCTGCTTACAGCTGGGCTCTCTGTACTTCATGAGCCCCATTTGACATACACTTTTCCCATATGGCTAAAGCAATGATTTGTTTTCACGTCTTTGACATGTCAAGCAGACAGAGGTGAGACGCATAGCCACAATAGACCATGAATGATGACTTCCCAAAGGATGAGGGCACAGCACTGGTCTCATCAGATTTTGTCAGTGCATGAATGGTCAATAAGCATTTATTAAGCACTTATAGTCTACCAGGAACTGTGCTAAGCATTGAGGATATAAATAAAGGCAAAAATACCATCTGTCTCTTCAAGAGACTCACATTCAAATGGAAGAAACAACATACAAAAAAATGCACATAGCTATAGTACCAGTGGAAGGCAATCTCAAAGAAAAGATACCAGCAGGTGGTGGGGATGGGTCTGATCAAAAAAGGCCTCTAGCTGAAGGTAGGATTTGAGTTGAGTCTTGAAGGAAACTAGGGAAGTCAAAAGACAAGTAAGAAAAGAAGAGCACTCCAGGCATGGGGGGAGGAGGAGCCAATGAAAAGGCATGGAACCAGGAGATGGAGCATCCTGTACAAGGAAAAGCTAGAAGATTTAGTGCCACCAGATCATAAAGTACGTAGAAGGGAGTGAAAAATAGTAAGGTTACAAGTTTTGAAGGGTTTTAAAAGCCAAACAGAGGACTTTACATTTGATCTCAAAGGTGATAGATAGGGAGTCACTGGAGTTCTTTCAGCAGAGGAAGTACCACGGTAAGAACTGCACTTGAGACAAATCACTTTGGTACATGAGCGGACAAGGAACTAGACTGGGGAAACACTTCGGGCAGAAAGACCAACCGAAAGCTTATTAAAAAAGTCCAGGATTGAAATGATAGTGCTTGAATGCTTGAACCCTGTGAGTAGTGACAGGCATGGGGGGAAGGGAACATATGTGAGGGATGAATGCCCAGATCCGCTGCAAACACAATGTAAGGCTGCTAATCCAGGAGTAACGGGTTAAAGATGCAAGCCTTTGGGTTTGATTCCAGGGGGAAAAAATCTTTAAAATATTTAGGACTATCCCAAAGGGGGCTGCTTCCAAAGGTGTTAGATTCTCCCTCACTGAAAGATTTCAGACAGAAGATGGATGTGAGTATGTTATAGTGGGGATTCCTTTCAGTGTATCAGTTGAACTAGATGATCACTAAAGTCTTTCCAACTCTTGTTCTGCTCTTTCCATGCCTGTTAAATCATGGATGTTAAGGTTGTTCCATGCAGGAATTACATTCTCAGCTTCTTCATAGAATCTTCCATAAGATGTTGTGAATGACAGCTCCTGGTCTGCTGTGGTATGCACCAGAACTTTACAGAGGTGAACCAGGCCAGATGGAACACAGAATGAGGAGATACAGCCTAAAGAAGCAATTTACAGCTGTAAGTATGACAGTGGGACCCCTGAGGCAGGAGCTGATCTGTGATGAAGTCCAGTCTGATCCAAAACCAGAGTCACTGAAGAATGGTCAATGGCTGCAGGAATCCCTCTGGCCTTTTCTCATCTCTTTTTTGGACTTCAGCATTGTTCATATCACTGCTGAGGAAATTCTGAAGCCTGATGTGGTCCACAGGTAAGACACTTAGCACAAATCAATCCAGGATGGTCCATCAGTAAGGTATTGCAATGTGACCTGAGATTTTCCTACCATCTTCCTAAGGGTAGATAGGTGGTACAGTGAAGAGTAGGTAGGTGGTACACTGGAGGTCAGGGCTGAGCACCAATCTTTACTCAAATACTTATTAGCTGTGAGATTCTGGGCAAGTCATTTCACTTGTCTGCCTCAGTTTCCTCATCTGTGAAATGGGATTGATAATAGCCTCCCCAGGTTACTGTGATTATCAAATGAGATAACATTATATTTTTGGTTACCACCTCCCTCAGTCTTCCTTCTGTTATATCAGCTCCCCTCCCTTTTATTTCCCTTTTCCCTTACTACTTCCCTTCCTTTTAACCTCCCCTCCTTTTCTTTCCTCTTTCCCCTCCTACTGCCTATAGGGCAAGTTAGATTTCTATACTTAACTGAATGTTGTTCCCTCCTTGAACCAAATCAGATGAGAGCAAATCTCAAACAATGCTCATCTCCCTCCTCTCTTTCCCTCTACTATAATATGTTTTTGTGCCTCTTGCTGTGATGTAATTTACCTTTTTCTGCTTCCTCCTTTTCTCTTCTTCCATTACAATCCCTTCACACCCCTTAATCACATTTCTTATCATCACATCAGTTAATTTATACCCACTTCCTCTATCCATGTATATCCCTTTTAAATGTCATAATGAATATACAATTCTCAAAATTAACAAGTAACAATCCCCCCCATATAGGGATGTAAATAGTTTGCCCATATTGAACATAACAAGCTTTTCCCCCTCTTTACCTTTTCATGCATCTCTTGAGTCTTACATTTGACAATCAAATTTTCTACTGAGCTCTGGTCTTTCCATCAGAAAGTTCTGGAAATCCCTTATTTCATTGAATGTCCATCTCCTTGCCTGAAATATTATGCTCAATTGTGCTGGGTAATTAATCCTTGGTTGTGGTCTAAGTTCCTTTGCCTTACAGAATATCATATTTCAATCCCTCTGATCTTTTAATGTAGAAACTACAAGGTCCTGTGATCCTGACTGTAGCTCCTTGGTATTTGAATTGTTTCTTTCCTGCTGCTTGAGTATTTTCTCCTTCACTTGATAGTTCTGGAATTAGGCAACAATATTCCTTGGCATTTTCAATTTGGGATCTTCTTCAGGAGGTGATCAGTGGATTCTTTCGATGACTATTTTGCCTTCTGTATCTACTAGCTCAGGGCAGTTTTCCTTGATAAATTCTTGGAAGCTATTGTCCAGGTCTTTTTTTCATCATGGATTTCTGGGAGACCAATAATTCTTAGATTTTCTCTCCTGGATCTATTTTCCAGGGCAGTTGTTTTTCCAATGAGATATTTTATGTTTTCTTCTATTTTTTCATTCTTTAGATTTTGTTTGACTGATTTTTGATGTCTCATAAGAATCATTAGCTTCTACTTGCCCAATTCTAATTTTTAATACATTATTTTCTTCAGTTAACGTTTGCATCTCCTTTTCCATTTGTCCAATTGTTCTTTTTAAGGAGTTATTTTTCTCCAGCTAGGTTTTGTACTTCCTTTTCCATTTGTCCAATTTTCCTGGTTAGGTTTTGTGCTTCCTTATCCATTTGCTCAATTTTCCTTTTTAAAGAGCTGTTCTCTTCAGTGAATTCTTTTTTCATTTTCAATTGTATTTTTTAAGTCATTGGACACTTTTTCTTCTACCTTTCCAATTTGGCTTTTAAAATCCTTCTTGAGCTCTTCTAAGAATGCTTTTTGGGCTTGAGACCAGTCCATATTCTCTTGTGAGGTTTCAGACGTGAATACAGTCTCAATGCTGACCTCTTCTGTATTTGCATTTTGGTCTTTGTCCCCATAGTATGATTCTATGGTCTTTGCTTTTCTGGTTTGCTTTTTGCTCATGATGATTGTCTTTTTCCTGGTTTTTAAAGTGGATCTCTGATTCTGGGGCACAGGGGGCTCTGTCAACCATTTCTTGTGCTGGAAACTTGAGACTTTGTGTGTTGTGGCCTCAGGTTCTTTCAACTAGAAGCTAGAGTGCTGCAGCTAACCTGGTGCTGAGCTGGCTGATGTGTGCCAGGACCAAGATCAGATGAAATCTTCCTAAGTTTCCCTGGGGTTACCCTGAAGCTCACTGTGTGACGTGTGGGGAAGGGTTGGTCTGGCCACAGATGTCTCCTCCTCCCCTGAGCTAGAGCACAGGCAGGCTCAGTCACTGGTGAACCTCAGTCTGTGCTGGTGCCTGCCTGACTCCTCTGGCTGTGCTAAGGCACATCTGGGGTCCTGGTGTTGGTGCTTACAGGTTCCACCCTTGGGGTCCCAAGATCTCCTCCTGGTTCACTTGAGGTGGGGGCTGTCTGGGACAGCTCTGGTCTTGCACTAGTCCCCTTCAGCCACAGCAAGACAGACTCTCCTTGACAACTTTCCTAGCCTCCTAAACTGAGAAACTGTTTGCCCCTTTGGCTGATGCCACTATTCCTGGGGCAGTATTCTCTGGGTTTTTCAAGGTCAACAAGGGGAGGGTGAGAGCACTTGTACTTTACTACACTGTCTTGGTTTAAGTAGATGACTTTCTAACTTTTAATCTATGCGCTGATAGTCTCAGGAGTGGTTGCTGCTGTTACCAGGGGTTCTGCACTTCTCTCTCACTCAGTTCTACTGGGCTCCCTTCTTGTGCTGATATATTTGAGAATCCACATTGCTGCTTCTGCCTGTGCACTCTGTGCTCCCCCAACGCTGTGTAACAGATTCTTCCTGCTGACCTTCTGGTCTGTCTTGGACTGGAAATCTGCCACACTTCATCTCCTAGTGGATTCTGCCACTCTAAAATCTGTTCACATTCTCTTTTTAGAGGTATATGAAGGTATTTGTGGCAGAGCTAAGGTAAGTCCATGCTCTCACTCCACTATCTTGGCTCCTTCCCAAGAGATAACATTTTTAAAGTGCTTAACCTAGTGCCTGACACATAATAGACACTATGTAAATATTAGCTAGTATTATTATTGGGTCAGCTAGGTGGCACAGTGGATAGAGCACCAGGCCTGGATTTATAAGTACAAATCCAGTCTCAGACATTTAATAGCATTGTGTCCCTGAATGACTCACTTAACCCTGTTTACCTCAGTTTCCTCATCTATAAAATGAACTGGAGAAGGAAATGGCTAATTATTCCAGTATTTTTGCCAAGAAAATCCCAAATGGGGTCACAGAATCAGATAGAAATGGAAAACAAATAAAAACAACAATAGTAAATTATCATTATTAACTGTGGCAGTCCTGTTATATTCCCTTGCCACTAACTTATCTGAGGTTGCCTGTGTCTCTCATGATGACCACACACACACACACACACACACACACACACACACACACACACACACCACAAACACTGGTTTTATGTCTTCTCCCTTAGCTTCTTCTGGCTCTGAGCAGGTCAAGGTGACCTACCAGTCAGTTCTTGGCCCTAGGCAAGGCCACACCATATGAGAACAACCAGGAAGCTAACAGCACCCAGGGCACATAGCCCTCACACAGGATATGGATCTCTTCCAAAAAGACTAAGTTCTCGTCCTCTCCAGTAACCGTAAGAAGGTGCCAATCTCTCTAAGCAAGGCAAAGTAAAAAGGGCCATCTCTTCCATTACTCTGATCCCCATGTCTCTTTTACTGAAGCCCAAGATCGCATCAGCACCCCTGGCTGCCTTAACACCATCCTGACTACGGCCCAGACAATCATGCCTTCTCACACACAGTGCCATCTTCCCCTCATCACTTCTGTACAGGCTGTCCTCCATTTCTCCCACCTCACCACTACCTCTTAAAATCCCTAGTTCCCTTTAAAAGCTAAACTCAAATGCTACTTTCCACATGAAGCTGCTCCTGATCCCCTCCCTCCATCTAACTACTGCTAATGCCTCCTCTCAATTACTTTTTATGAATTTTGAATATATCTTATACATATTTAAGTATGCACCAGTTCCTTAAAGAACAAAATGTGTCACTTTGGGCTTTTTATTGGCAACGTATAATCCAGTGCCTGGCACATCATAGGGATAGGTCTGGGCTTGAAATTGCATTTGTATAAGGAATTCTTAGGAAAGGAAACTCCTTACCAGTACAGGTTGGCACCTTCTCTGCATCTTAGGGTCTTAGATGGCTATCAAGGACACTCACAGGAAAAATTGTTTACCTAGGGTCATACAGCCAATATATGCCAGAAATATGATTTGATCTGGCATCTTCTAGCTCAGGGGTAGGGAAACTGTAGTCTTGAGGTCACATGTAGCCCTCTAGGTCCTTGAGTGTAGCCCTTTGACTGAATCCAGAACAAATTCCCTTAATAAAAGGATTTGTTCTGTAAAACTTTGAATCAGTCAAAAGGCTGTACCCAAGGACCTAGAAAGCTACATGCGGCCTTGTGGCCGCAAGTTTCCCATCCCTGTTCTAGGCTTTGAGGACTGCTCTGTATCCACTATGTCATGTTGCCATCTGGGACCCAATAAGTGTTTAATAATTGCCTTTTCAATTATAGATTCATTTGAAATTCTGCTGTTTACTCCCTGCATCATGCTAGGCCAACAGCAGCAATAAAAACTGCAATCACACTAATAGCATTTCAACATCTTCAGGTTTGCAAAGCAGGACACATGCTAACTCATTTTATCCTCACAACAACCCTAGGAGGTGAATGCTATTATTATCCCCATTTTACAGATGAGGAAACTAAGGCACAGAGTGGTTAAGTGACTTGCCCACAGTCACACAGTTGGTAAATGTGTAAGGCAGGATTTGAACTCAGGTCTTCCTGACTCAAAGCCTTGGGCTCCATCCACTGTGCCATCTCACTGCCTCCATATGTCTATTTCATTTCATTTCTGTAGACCTTTCTTTCCTAATCTGTAAAATGAGGAGATTGGACCAGATAATTTCTATGGCAAACATTCTTAAACTAGATTGCAAGGGGTCTATGAAACTAGATAAGAAAAAAAATCACATCTTTATTTTCACTAACCTCTAAATAAAATTTAGAATTTCCTTCAATTATGAATGTAGGCAACAAATATTCTGAGAAGAAATCCACAGACTTTACCGGATTGCCAAAACATCCTTGAAACAGATAAAAAACATCAAGAACCACTGCTTTTAAGTTTCCCTCCACCCACCCCATCCCCCAAGCTCCAAATCCTGTTGGACTAAAGTAATGTTCTCTGATAATGCTGAAATTCACATAATATAATCAATATTCACTCACTCAAGAGGCCCAGAATAACCCAGGGTTACTCTCTCAGAAGTAGGGTCTTAACCTAGTGCCTGACACATAACCAACTCATAATCTCTCTGTACCACTGAAAAGTTCATGGAAGTCCAAAGCACAAGTCCAGTGAGTTCATTTAATACTCCCCCTTGAGACATATTTATGAGCATTCTATCCTGAGACCTAATTTGCCCATGAAGGCTAGGAATCCCCATGACACCATGTATAAACAGGAGACCTGCCCATGCAATGATTCTGATAAAGAGATGAGCTATTCAAGTCTGGGCCACTCTTCTCAATCTATAATATCTGACCCTCAAAAGCAGAACTCTTGAGAAAAGAAAAGCATGGTTTTAATTTAAAAAAAAAAGGAATGGTGAGCCAAAAGGAGAATAAAAATATCTGATGAAATGAAAACTCTCAGTAGTACAGAAAGCTTTCTTAAATCTTAGAATCAAAGATGGACAACAGTATACAGTAACCAGGGTGGTAGCAGTGTCACAGGAGAGAAGGGACCATGTTCAAGAGATGATCCAAAAAAGGAGAGTGAGAAGGGTTAATGAAAGACAAAGGAAGGAGGAGAACCAGGAAAGAGTGGTGTACTAAAAACTTAGAGAGAAGAGAATATCAAGGAGAAGAGAGTGATTAACAGGGTCAGTGGCTAAACAGAGGTCAAGAAGAATGAGGAATGAGAAAAGGCCATTAGATCTGGTGATTAAGAGGTCATCAGTAACTTTGGAGAAATCAGTTTCAGTTGAACTGGTGGGGTAAAAAGTCAGATTGTGGAAAGGCAACGAGAAAAAGAGAGGAGAGCAAAAGGAGGCACCTAATACAGGAATTTGAAGGGATATGAAAAAAGGTCAAAAGAACAAAAAGTAGAAGAAAAATGTGAGATATTTTATAGGAAAAACAACTGGCCTGGAAAATAGATTGAGGATAATTAATTTAAGAATTATTGGACTACCTGAAAGCTGTGATAAAAAACAAAAAGAGCCCAGAAATCGTATTTCTGATAATTATTATGGAAAATTTCCCCTATGTCTTAGATCCAGAGGATAAAATGGAAATTGAAAGAATCTACCAATCACATCCTAAAAGAGATCCCAAAATGAAAATTCCTAGGAATACTATAGCCACCGAGAACAACATTCTTGCAAAAACTGAATATAATCTTTCAATGGAAAAAATAGACATTTAATGAATTAATGTCATTTAATGGGTGAAAAGACCAGAAAATCTGGCCAGAAACAAAACAGGTTATTGAGGAAAGCCAGGATAAAAAGAAAAAGGATAAACAGAAGAAAATAGGATGAAGGCAAGTCAGCCTGATTCAACTCTTTCATAGAGATATCATGGGGCAGTGGAAAGGTTGGATTAAGAATCAAAGGATGGGAATTCAAATCCTAGCTCCACCTCTAATTATGACAATGGACAAGACATTTAATCTCTCAGATCCTCAGTTTTCTCAGTATAAAAAAAGGGAGCTGGACTAGATCAGGGTTGGGGAACCTGCGACCTCGAGGCTGCATATGGCCTTCTAGGTCCTCTAGTGTGGCCCTTTGACTGAATCCAAACTTATATTTTGTCCAATTTGTCTAATCCAATCAAAGAGCAGTACTTGAGGACCTAGAGGGCCACCTGTGGCCTCAAGGCTGCAGGTTCCCCACCCCTCAACTAGATGGTCTCTGAGATCTGTTCCACCTCTAAATTTACAATCCTTTTTTGACCACCAACCCCCAAGCAGCTTTGATCATTGGCAATTGTTATTATTTGGCAACTGCTATCTAGACTAAGATAAAATTTGAAGCTGAGTTCAGAGGTTAGTTTCTGTTTCTCCATCAAAAAGATGGGTAAACTTTAGGTACAAAAAGGGAGCACCCTCTAAGAGACTCGAAGCAGTAACTCAATTGTCATTGCATTATCTCCTCCTTCATGGAATAGGATGGCTGGTGAGTAACTTAGAGGGAGTAATAAATCATACCCTTGTGAAGCTGTCATGTGCTCTCACCTATCATTCCTACTGAATTAAGGGTTCAATCAGCACTCTTGAGTTTGCAAATCATATTCCCGATATAAGCCTGTCAGCATTTTCACCATCTCTTTAAGATCATGCATACAACAAGCCCATGGGACACCAAGCTGTTTCAATTAGTACTAAGAGTTGCCATTCCAACCCAAACATCACATAATGAAACCAGCCATAGACTCCTTATATCACCAACTTCCTTTCCTATTTTCGTCTTCCAAAACTGATTCTCCACACTACTGGCACAGAGAAAACATATAGCTAATTGGAGAGAAGATAAAGTACAATAGAGAAATGCACACAGTTATTTCAGTGGATTTGAAATCCCATCAGTGTAGGGATTCTCTTCAAAAAGGAAACTAGACAGTGTTGGAATTGGAGTCACAAAGAATTGATTTCAAATCCTGCCTCAGAAGCTTACTAGTTATTTGAATCTGGGAAAGTCACTTAAACTCTGCCTACCTCAGTTTCCTCATCTGTAAAATATGGATGATAATAGCGCCCATCTCCCAGGGTTGTTATTCAGAACATCAAATGAGATATTTGTAAAGCACTTTGTAAAGCTTACAGTGCTATATAAATCCCAGATATGATGATGATGGGCAGCTATGCAGCTCTGGGCCCAGAGTCGGGAAGACCTGAGTTCAAATTTGATCTCAGACACTTACTAGCTATGTGATCCTGGGCGGGTCAGTTAACCCTGTTTGTCTCAGTTTCCTCATCTGTCAAATGAGCTAGAGAAGGGAATGACAAACCAACTCCAGTATCTTTGCCAAGAAAACCCCAAATGGGGTTACAAAGAGTTGGACATGACTGAAACAAATGAACACTAAAGATGATGGAGAAGATCTCAACCCATTCATGCCTACTCATGCTGCATGACTCCCATGACTGTGCTCCCATAAGTTTGATCCACTGGGTCCATCCAATAAGCTGGGAGCCTTCTTTACTTTCTCTTGCTATTGTAAGAGTACCAGTGAAAACATAAATTAACAGTCATCCTTTACTCTTGCCAGAAGGAAATGCACTGACAGGAGAATGTCAGCGTGCTGTAATAACAGGCTGCCATGCTATTTTGGATTACATGACATTTGAGACACATAGGCTCAATTATTTCTTTTTTCAGGTAGACTTTGTCTGGCATGTCTAAGATGACATGTTTTGCAGCATGGGCATTTCAAGCAAAGCCAGGGAATTTAGGTTCAACAACTTAGAAACACTGCCTGCTGACGCTGATACAGTCCCATATCTCCTAGATGCTGCAGATTACTTTTAATGATAACAGGCCACACATCAACAAAATCAGAGACAAGTACAAGGTCTAATTAGCACCTCCAGCTTCAAACACAGCCTCATGTGCTAAGCAGGTACTAGCGCCAAAGGGAAAGAGAATTGTGCTCTTTGAGGCACCAAAACCAAAGGGTACATAGTCTTCTTTTCAGTATCTTCTGTCTCAAAAGCCATTGACATGTTTCATATTGATTTCACGCAGATCAAGCAAAACCATAGGCTAGAGGAAAATTTTTCAAATCAAAAGGAAATTTAATGTCATTAAATTCCTCAGCATCAAATAGAGCTTTGATTCTATCTGTGATGGCTCATGGCATGGTACAGTGGAAAGAGCAGGGGCTCTGAAGTCAGAGCAACTGAGTTCAAATTCCACTTCTCATGGTTACTGCCTCTACACCAAGTCACAACCTCCCTGGCACAGTTTTCTCTTCTAAAAAATGATAGTGTTGGACTAGATAGCTTCTGAGGTCTTTTCAAGTTCTATCCCTCAACCAATAAACATTTATTAAGCACCTACTATATGTAAGATCAAGGTTAGGGAACCTGCGGCCTCAAGGCCACCCCTGTACTAGATGCTATACTAAGTGCTAGATATATGATCCTATGACCCTAAAATGAACCAACAGGCAAATCATAATTTTTTCTGCATCATATCTGGGAAGAGATCTACATATCTCAATGGTGAGGTTTCAGTTCTGTGACCAATTTCTTCTAACCCCAAAACATAAAAAACTGTAGGTGCTTTTTGAAATTCTTTTAAAGAAATCTGAACCATTTCAGGACACTATCTGAAGAAATATCTTACTTGCCTTTGTTGTGCCTTTTTAGAAATTCTGCAGGAATGTCTTCTTTTTTCTATCTTGGGTTTTCCTTTTCTGCAGGAAGGGTGCTTTTCCTTCTACCAAAGGAAACATGCAGTTCTTTCCCCCTAAGACAGTCATGCTATTTCTCAGACTGACCAGAAGAGGGTGAACGTGCGTAAGGCAACTCTTCAGGGACCCACCGATTTCTTATAGATTATGAGATCCTATGAGACCGTTTCCCTTCAGAGTAATGAGACAACATCTTGACTCTGAGAGTTCTCAGCTGTAAACCGCCATAACAGAATCTATGTTCATTGCAACTTTCTAAAAACACCGGTTCTGTTTCTCACTAGACTCAAGTCATGATGATGGAGGAGTCATCAGCACAGGCACAAAATGAGAATTCCAAGCTGGGAACTGATCCCAAGGACTGTCTCATTTCATTTCTGATGGCTTACCCATAAGACATTCCTCTTGTTTTTAATACAGTCAGTAGTCCCTTTCAAGATAGGAGGAAAATGGAGTAATAAAATAAATTCTTGTCTCAAAAGAAACTGGGCAAGCACATGGCATAGGGAAGTCATTTCTATTTAGTATCAAGGCTTCTAACCACCACCCTAGGAAAAGTATGTGCCAACACGAGGCTAAAAATAGAAGAGCTGATACATATAAACATATACATACATATTACCATAAACCTTACTTTAGGAAACAACGAAACAGAGTAACTGACAAGTTACCACTGGGAAGAAAAAAACAGACAAGAAAAATATCATCACAACTAACCCAAGTTCCCCAAGGTAGTTTTACACTGTACCACAGACAGACGTGATGATTAATAATGATAGCTACTCCCCCCCTTCCCTGATGGCCCATGTGAAAACACCACCAGGAGCTCTGCAAGGACACAACCAAGCCTTCTGGCTTCTCAAAAAAAGGATTTCTGCCTGCTATCCATCATCGAGGCACACTCTCACAGATAAGTCTGGCAGACGGCACACCGTTTTACCTGAGTTCATTCCTGTGTATTTCCATTATTTTCCTTTCCAGCTTGTGGGACTGCTTTGGGAAAATCTCAAAGTCACTGATGTAATTGTCTGGATGTTCATCAGGGTCATAATCCCCAAACTCAGCTGTGAGGAGACAGAGAAAAAGAGAGGGGAGGGGGGGGGGAGAGGGGGAGAGAGAGGAGAGAGAGAGAGAGAGAGAGAGAGAGAGAGAGAGAGAGAGAGAGAGAGAGAGAGAGAGAGAGAGAGAGAGAGAGAGATTGATTGATTAAGAACAATGAACATTGCACAGCAGACATTTCCCAGCGGGGGTTTCATGCCACTCTGAAATGATTAAAGGAAAGGTTGGATTAAGTGCACACCTAATACAATATGTTTGTCATTTCCCTCTTCCCAGCCACCAAGGAATTCCATGGCATCAACGGTTCTTTATGCATCGTCCATGGTTATCTTTGAACTTTCTTGATGTGTGTTTGAAGCTAAGGTGCAGGGTTACAATTCATAATTCATGATATCTCATTTAGTTTCTTTTCCCTGTTAATTTCCAAGAGAGGGAACGTGGTGTAGAGCAGTGGTGGTGGTAGTGATGGTTATTGAACCATTTTCGATCATGTCCAACTTTTTGTGACCCCACTGGAACTTTTCTTGGCAAGAATACTAGAAAGATTTGCTGTTTCTTTCTTCAGCTCATTTGACAGATGAGGAAACTGAGGCAAATAGGATGAAGCAACTTGCCCAGATGAATCTTCCTAACTCCAGACCTGGCATTCTATCCACTGAGTCACCTAACTGCCAGAACAGTGGTATCCAACTCAAATAGTAATAGGAACCACTAAACATTGCAGAAGGATCTCTACAGGCAAGTGTTTGATGCCTCTGCTGTAAAGGATAGAGAGTTGACTTCAGAGCTAGGAAGACCTGAGTTCAAGTCCTCCTCATGACATATGTTATCTGGGTAACCCAGGGCACTGAAGTCATTTAATTTCTCAGTGCTATAGGCATTTGTCTTAAGATTATAAACTGCAGAGGCAATGGCACAGTGGATAGAGCACCAGTCCTAGAGTTAAGAGGACCTGAGTTCAAATTCAGTCTCAGACACTTTATACTTACTAGCTGTGTGATCCTGGGCAAGTCACTTAACCTTGACTGCTGTGCTAAAAAATAAAAATTATAAATTGCAGGGAAGATGTTGACCTGTACCAATGGGGGACATTTCCTCAAATAAAAGTTCCTTATACCAATGAGATCCAAGTCCAGTCACCATCCCCCCATTTTGAAGTACCATCAATATGACTGTAACTTTTCTATCTATCTATAGCTTCAATAGGGCTGTGATCACACATGAGGGTATGTGGCGGCAGCATCCCATTAAATACCAATAGAACACAGCAAGAAGTAGCTCTCAAATTAATTATTTACTTTTTACTGTTCTCCTTCACTATCCCTGGAGCCCCATTACTATGAGTGCTTGCATATGGCTCCAATTTGTGATGGCCATAAAGGCAAATGATAATTATTGTGTTCTCTGATAAATGGCAGTTTCTAATCAGAAAAAAATAAAAAGGTTTATTGATATATTTTTTGTTCCTATTCCACAATGTAAAAATCATTTCCCAATATGTCTCTCCCAACTCCATTTAATCCTTTCCTGGCTGCACCCCCTCTAGGCTGCTCCATACATTTGAACTCACGCTTCTAGATTGGGCAAATGCTAACCTGGGTTCTACTAATAACTCCATGACTGATTACTGCTTCTTCTAGAGCTCATGAACCCCCACTAGTGTGTCACTTATTAACAATCAGCCAACAGACTTAATAAGTTCTTAACAAAGTCATTTACATAGATGGTACAGTAAGATCAATATAAAACAAGCCCCTCATATATTTTTCCACGAAAATATACGGTACACATACAAAGATGGGACTAAGATTTAAGTAAACAATAAGAAATGTGTAGGATTGATATGTGGCAAGGACAGCTGGCACCCTCTAGTCCTGCAGGGCCTGGAAGCCCTTTCTCCCTGTGTAGAGAGTAGGGTCATGCTTCTTGAAGCTACTTCCTTCCTCTCTCAGTTGAGTGTCTCTCTGTATCTGCATTTGTCCGAAGCATGCATCTGTTTGATGCAGCATGTACTTGCATTTAGAAGCCCCCGTGACATGACTGATGGTAGAGGAAGAGGGTGGGGAGAGGAAAGGGAGGTAAAAATCCTCTTTCCCACCTTGCTGCCCTCTGGTATGAGTACAGGGACCTCCTATAACTGCCTTCAACTCTCAAAATTAGATTTGAATTTGTTAACTGCTGAATGGCTTTCTTATTTTATAGATAGGCCCAGGAAAGGAAAGAGGAAAGAAACAAAGAAAGAAGGAAAGACAAAAAAGGAAAGAAAAAAAGATGCATATCAGTTGTCTTGAACCAAGTCCTTGTCATTTAGCTTTAATTCTGAAGTCTAGGGAAGCAATAAATGCTATACATCTCTTCCCCAGAAAGGGTATGTCCCCCTAGTTACACACACTGTCTCTATGGGAACAGACCCTCCAAATGTCTTCTTGAAGCATGATGAATTCTTAATGGTTTAAACTACCAGTGATATCTTCCTTTGATGGGATTATTTCCCATCTTTATGCCTTTGCACTGGTTATCCCTCATGCCTAGAATGCATTCCTGCTCACTTATACCTCATAGAATCTCTCTTGCTTCTAGATACAGCTCAAACACTGCCTTCTACATAAAGATTTTCTTGTTCTTCCAATTCACAAAGTCCAAATACCTCATATGTAACTGTACTGTATGTGTGTATAACCTCCTTTATATATATATATATATATATATATATATATAAAATCTCCCAAAAAAAGTAAGCTCTCTGAGAGTAAAGATTATTTCATTCTTTGTACTATATCACCTGTGCTTAGCCCAGTGCATTAACTTATTTAATTCATAGTACAGAAAGGAATTTATGCCATCCGTTAATGATTTATACCATCCCAAAAGATTCAAAGGCAAACCCTGTCATGAGGTTCTTGCTAACAATAAAAATTAGAACTTGCCCCAAATTCTTTTTTTTTTATATATATCATCCCTTCATATTCAACTCATCCTGTGCCCTCTGTCTATATGTAAATAATCCCTCCAGGGAAGTTAGGCGGTGCAGTGGATAGAGCACCAGTGCAGGAGTCAGGAGGACCTGAGTTCAAATCTCAACTCAGTCACTTGACACTCACTAGCTGTATAACCTTGGGCAAGTCACTTAACCCCAACTGCCTCATCCTGGCTCATCTCCAGTCATCCTGATGAATATCTGGTCACTGGATTCAGATGGCTCTGGAGGAGAAGTGAGGCTGGTGACCTGCACAACCCTCCCTCACTCAGAACAAAGTCAAGTGCAAGTCATGTCATTATTTATCTGATAGCATGGTCTTCTTCGGCAACAAAGGTTGAACACACACACACAAATAATCTCTCCAACTACTCTAATACTGAGAAAAGTCTCAAGAGTCACAAATGGTATCTTTCCATGTGGGAATGTAAACAGTTCAACTTTAGTAAATCCTCTTTCCTGTTTACCTTTTTGGGTTTCCCTTGATTCTTGTGTTCAAAAGATAAATTTTCTATTCAGCTCTGATCTTTTCATCAAGAATGCTTGAAAGTCCTCTATCTCATTAAATGACCATTTTTTTCCCATGAAGTATTATACTCAGTTTTTCCAGGTAAGTGATTTTTGGTTTCAATCCCATCTCCTTTGACCTCTGAAATATCATCTTCTAAGCCCTCCAATTTCTTAACATAGAAACTACTAGATCTTGTGTTATCCTTATTGTGTTTCCACAATACTCACACTATTTCTTTCTAGCTGCTTGCAATATTTTTTCCTTGACCTGGGAGCTCTGGAATTTGGCTACAATATTCCTAGGAGTTTTCCTTTTGGAATCTCTTTCAGGAGGCAATCAGGGGGTTCTTTCAATATCTATTTTATCCTCTGGTTTCAGAATATCAGAGCAGTTTTCCTTGACAATTTCTTGAAAGATGATGTCTAGGCTCTTTTTTGATCATGGCTTTCAGGTAGCCCAACAATTTTTAAATTACCTCTATTGGATCTATTGTACAGGTCAGTTGTTTTCCCAATGAGATTCTATTTTTTCATTTCTTTGGGTTTTTTTATAATTTCTTGATTTTTCATAAAGTCATTAGCTTCTATCTGTTCCATTATAATCTTTAAGGAATTTTCTTCAGTGAGCTTTCGGACCTCCTCTTTCATCTAGCCAACTATGGTTTTTAAGGCATTCTTTTCCTCATTGGCTTTTTTGGATCTCTTTTTCCATTTGGGTTAGTCTATTT
Organism: Bettongia penicillata ogilbyi; assembly: GCA_023548195.1. Lineage (NCBI taxonomy): Eukaryota > Metazoa > Chordata > Mammalia > Diprotodontia > Potoroidae > Bettongia > Bettongia penicillata. The sequence goes on along the minus strand of JAJHZJ010000540.1, from coordinate 7,073,991 downwards.
TTAGGGTGTTATTTTCTTCATCATTTTGGGGTCCCCTTTAGCAAGCAGTTGACTCGTTTTTCATGATTTTCCTGCATCACTCTCATTTCTCTTCCTAATTTTTCCCCTATTCCTCTTACTTGATTTTCAAAGTCCTTTTTGAGCTCGTCCATGGCCTGAGATCAATTTATATTTTTCTTGGAGGATTTGGATGGAGGAGCTTTGACTTTATCTTCTTCTTTTTGTCTATTTTGGTATTCTTTGTCCCCAAAGTAAGATTCTACAGTCTGATTCTTATTCCAGTTTTTTCCTCATTTCTCCAGCCATGTACTTGACTTTTGAGTTTTTTGTCAAGGTAGTTCTTTGCTGCCAGTCGGGTTAGGGGAGGCACACTGTCAGCTTCTCTATCCTCCCACAATCTGTGGGCCTAGACCTCCATAAACGGGTACTGCAGCTGCCCCTACCGCTGCTGCTCCTCCTGCTGTGACTGCCACAGGCTCTTCTACCCTCTCTGCTGCCCTGGGTCTGAGGTCAGGCAGGTTTTGCCTTGTGTGATAGACACTTCCCATGGACCTTCCAGGCTCTCTTGGGCTACAGATTTGCTTCACTCAGGCATTCTGTGGGCTCAGCAGCTCCAGAATTTTTTTAGAGTAATTTTTTACAGGTATTTGACTGGTTTTGGGGGGAGAGTGCTAGGAGGTCTCTGCTTCTTTCCATGCCTTTACTCCTTCTCTTGCCCTATAATTCTTAAGTGTTTAATAAATGCTTATTGGCCTTACTTGACTTGCCCTCAAAGCCTCTTACTCACCCTGAAGACATTTTTGTGTTTTCACAGGCCAAGAGAAGCTGGGTAAATAGCTTGCAGCTTTCCTTCACCTAATATCTTGTGGTGAAAACTGACATCTTAGATAGTTTTAATGTTTTTTTAACAAGCTCTGACATTTTTCTAAGAAAACTGAAAATCTGCAGAATAGCAAAGAGCAGTACAGGGATTTATTAATTCATTCAACATTTTATAAGTACTTACCATGCCTGAAGAACACTGCTAGGCACCAGGGAAAAGGAATAGGAATTAGACCTGAGATTTCCTAGGTACAGGGAACTTCTACATGAACAAACTCCCTCAACCATTGTTGGTCCTTGTACCTTATCTTCATCTTATAGTCTTAATTAGAGTTGCCTAAAACAGTAGTTCTCAAAGTGTGACCTGTAGACCCCATGGGGATCCATGAGGTCAAAACTATCTTCATAGTAATACTAAGATCTTATATACTTACTAAAATACTCCTTATTTTTCCAACTAGATAATTCTGTGAAGTCATATTTTCTTTATGTATTTCACTCAGAATTAAATACTACAAAGAATTGAATGCAAAAGCAGATATGACAATTCAGTGATCCATTAAATCAGATATTATAGAGATTTGCAAAAATATGTAAAAACAATTCTTCTCATTAAAATCTTTGGGGAAACATAGTTCTGTTCATTTAAAATATTATTTATATTAACATGTAATGGGTTGTTATAATTTAAATAAATTAATAAATATTTTTCAAATTGTGCCATTTTTAATTTCTAATGTAATACACATTGATAGAAAACCCACATGAACAAAAGCTCTGAAGTCTCCTCAATAATCTTTAAGTCTGTAAGGGAGTCTCATAAGACCAAATCAATTCGAGAACTGCTGGTCTAAAGCATTGAATGGCTAAATTACTTGTCCAAGGTCACACATCATATACATGTCAGAAGCAAGACAAACCTAAGTCCTCATAGCTTCAAAGCTGGCCAGCTTTCTCCATAGTACCAAGATATCTCTTATTGTCAGGCCCCAGCACAGACAAAAAATTCAGGTAAGACATAGCCTCCACCCTCAGCGGAGCTTCCAGACTAGTGGAACACTAAGGTACAGCTATAATGTACAATATTACATGGCAAGAGCCTCTAGGATTTACAAAACATGGTGTTCAGTGATGTGTTCAAGGGAAAAAGTCATTATTGATCAAGAAGATCAGGAAAAAGTTTCATGGAGGAGGTAGCCTCCAAATCAAGCTTTAAAAGATAAATGAGAACTGAATAGATGAAGAGTAGGAAGAAAAGTGGATAACAAGGTTAGCAAGTATACAGAGGAAGAAAACATTGCACGTTCAAGAGTCAGAGAAATAAGAGAGAAAGAGAAAGTCTGTGGAGGGGGGTAATGGGAGATAAGCCTCCCTGCATATCAATCAACTAAATATGAAGCCAAGATGAACTCAATCTAGATCTGGCCTGTCTTCCATGCTAATGTGGATTATCTCTTCTACACATCTCTGCAAATGGTCATCTGGCTACTAAGAGAATACTCCCAGAGACAAGTAGCTCATTATATCATCAGATAGTTACCTTTCATCCAGTTAGAAAAACGAAGGATAAGTAAATGGAGAGTTAGCAAGGGAGCATTTAATGAGAGCTTACAATGTGCCAGGCACCATACTATGTGTTGGGGACACCAAAAAAATAATGGTCTCTCCTCCCGAGGACTTTATATTCTAATTTTGTTATTTGTTATTCAGTTGTGTCCGACTCTTCATGTGTCCATTTGGGGTCTTCTTGGCAAAGATACTGGAGTGGTTTGCCATTTCCTTCTCCAATTCATTTTACAGACGAGGAAATGGAGGGAATCAGACTTAAGTGACTTGTCCAAAGTCATACAACTAGTAAGTGTCTGAGGCCACATTTGAACTTAAGTTCTTCTGACTCCAGGCCCAGTGCTCTATCCACTGCACCAGCTAGCAACTCTAATATTTACAATCTAATAGATTGTTACTGTGGCTTGTTCTTCGTTACTGAAGAGGACCATGACATCAGGGAGGTGATGCCATGGCATGCAAATGAATTGCATTTAAGTGATGGAGGGCAATACAAAGTCACCAGTCTCACTTTCTCCTCCAGAGCCATCTGGGTCCAGCGGAAAGAGAAGACAAAACACTAAAGAGGAGGGGGGAAGGAGGTGGAAAGAGGAGAGTACTCCCATAGGGGGCCAGGCAGCCCAAGTGGAGGAGGAAGATGAGCCAGAAGTGAGGACTGAGCAGTGGATAACCTGACTGGGCTGGAGGTGACAGGCAGAGACACAAAAGAGTTAAAAATAACCTAAAGGCCATGAACATGCAAGACGATAGGTAGAAAAAGAGAAGGGGAAGAAGGCACATCTTTTATCTTTTTTTCATATTTGCCTTTAAAGAGAAGAGTAAGATAATCAGGAATAATAGTAGCTTTTGTTGTAGCTGTTGTGCCTTTTCAGTTGTGTCCTACTCTTTGTGAACCCATCTGCATTTACTTGGCAGAGATACCGGGGGAGTTGCCATTTCCTTCTCCAGAACATTTTATAGATGAGGAAATAGAAGCAAAAAGAGTTAAGTGATTTTCTCAGGGCTAACCAGCCAGTAAGTGTGTGGGGCCAGATTTGAACTCTTGAAGATGAGTCCTCCTGATTCCAAGCTCACTGAGTCACCTAGCTGCCCCATAACAAAAGGGAGGGCTATTCTAAAGTTAAATAGGCTATCTCAAGAGGTAGTGAGTTCGCTCTCCCTTGAAGTCTTCAAACAAAGGCTGGATGGCCACTTGTAGAGGGGATTCTTGTTCATGTGTAGATTGCACTGGACATCCTGTGATGCCTTTTCCAGTTCTTGAATACTGTGACATGTCCCTTTTCTGAATATGGAGGTCAGTTGTCTTTGGAAAGGAAGAAGTAGGACTCCTGCGTTAGCATCATACTAATCGCTCTGCTTAAGGTGAACAGATATTTCAACAGAAACCTGCACAAATCTCTTCCCGCTTCTTGAAGGAAAAAGTAAGAAGAAAATGATCTTTACAAACAAAGGAAGGAAGTTGGCCCACTAGACTCTGCTTCGAGAGTTTGGGCTGGTTGTTTTTGTTTTGGCTTTATTTTTCTTTGCAATGCCAGCTGTAATCATGACAGGAAGGATTCCATTTACTTGGGTTGCTAATTGTATTCAGTGTTTGCAGGCAGCAAAACGAAGGATAATTTTCCAAGTCTGATATCCATTCAGTTTGTGTGAACTGAGGCAATTCAGCTCATAATACTTACACGTTCACCTTCATGGAAGGAAGGAAGGAAGGAAGGAAGGAAGGAAGGAAGGAAGGAAGGAAGGAAGGAAGGAAGGAAGGAAGGAAGGAAGGAAGGAAGGAAGGAAGGAAGGAAGGAAGGAAGGAAGGAAGGAAGGAAGGAAAGGAGAGAGGGAGGAAGAGAAGAAAAGAGGGAAGGAAGAAAGGAAAAGAAAAAGCAAATAAAGAGAGATTTTCTTATATTTTTAAAGAACTCAGGCTGCCATCTGGATAATGTGCTAACAAGAAAGACTGTTATTTGCCTTTGCAAATGATCCCAAAAGGTAATGGAGGATCACCTTAACAAAGTGCAATTTTATTAAAAACAACTGTTTATCTCCTTAAGATCACAAATCTAGAGTTGGAAAAGTCTCAGAGGCGGTCTTATTCAACCCCCTCATTTTACAGATGAGGCAGCTGAGATCTAAGGAAGGAAAGAGACTTGAAGTAAATATTAGAGGTAAAACTGGAACCCAGGTCTGCTGATTCAAGAACCTGTGTTTTGTCTACTATGCTACACGGACTCCTTACTGGAGAGAAAGTATTTAACAGAATCACAGAATTTTTAAATTAAAGAAATTTTAACTATCATCAAGTCCATTCTTAACTGTTTTCTACATAGGAGCTAATAGAAGGGTTAATGTCCAGGAAAATTAACAAGAAAAAAAAAGGAGGCTATATCTTGTAGGAGTATGTACCCTTTCAAATTTAAAAATAGTTTCCTTTTAGAAGGCCTACTTTCAGCTTTTCCTTGGTGTACTGGTAACAATTCCCAAATAAAGAAATATACTCTTAAGTCTTCACTGGTTGGTTTGGAATTTCGACTCTTAGTGTTCATTTTCATCTTCCCTGATACAATTAAACCTTGCCTCCAGTTATTAATATCTTGATGACAAGGAAATAGAGGGATCTGTTAATTTGTTTTTAATATTTCTCCAATTTGGCATGACACATCTTAATGCCAAAAATCTTAGTGAATTTTTGGGCTATTAAAGTCCTGAATCTTTGTCAATAGCCAATAAACATCTGTGATGGGAATACAAATACGGAAAAGTCTCAACTGCCCTCAAGGAGAAATGGGGGAAGACAGTACACAAAAACCACTGACTGCTGATGAAAATTTCTGTCTAGATCTCAACACATATTATGGATGCTAAAGGAGAACACAACTGTCTTCATTAATGTTCTCACAACAGGACAGGGTCACCTTCTTTTTCTGTTCTGATATGTTTTGGATGACCCCACATCTCCACTGATAATAAGTACCAATTCATCACCCGTAGGGAGCAGCCCCCACGGTGACCTGCCACATTGAGACACTGACATCTGCCTATGGTACAGAAAATGACATGCAACAGAGCGGGCAGCCCACTAAGTTGACCTAATAGGACATGAATCTTGACTGTCACTAGAGATGGATTATCTTCCCTTTTTTTGTATCACCAATGTCCCCCAAAATGCCTTGAACATGGTAGTTATTTCATAAGTATTTGTTGAATCAAATTGGATCATGAACTGGGCTAATAACTGCAAAAGATGAGGATCATATAATAGGTCCCCTTCCAGGACCTTAGAAACTAGAGTCCAACCCCTTAATTACACAAATGAGGAAACTGAGGCATAGAGAAGGTAAGTGACTTGCACAGAGTCACACAGTAAGTCTCAAGCAAGATAGGAACTATGGCCTTTATTCCTCCAGTCCAGTTCTCTACCCTACACTAACCTGGAGGCCCTTGGAGAAATTGCTCACTGCATTTAATGCCCCCAAACTTCTCCCTGGAACACAGGCCCATATTTTAAACTTCTAAACATATTTAAACAATATTCTCCCATAACACAATGTATCTGCAAAGCATGACACATCTCACTCTCTGGAGATTTCAAGCAGCATCTTCAGTGAAGTGTCTCCATAGGTTATACCACCTCCATTAGACTTGTGTTGCCAAGTGCCTCAATTCAAAGGCTGATAGAAGCAGACCTCCTATTTCTCACAATGAAAATACATCCCTCTCACTTTTACACTGCACTTTTTACTGGTGCCTTAAACCAGGATACCTTAATCAGTGCTGAAACCTCAGCCAAAATCTGATTCTGACTCTATGGCTGCTGCCAGAGGAGGAAAGAAAAAGGGGAAAAAACCCCTCAGGATTCTTTTCAGAGCTACACAGTACTTGAGAATGAGGCCAAAACTACTATTTTACATGGCTGAGATTTCCCCTCAAAGAATGAGATAAGTGACTGTGGTATGGATGCACTTGAAAAGAATATCTAAGTTATCCTCTTAGTAAGGCAATGATTCTTGCACCTTCCTTAGTGGAACCAATACAAGTACAAGGTACTACATCCAAATTGGACCTTTACAGAGTCAAAATTAGTTAATCCATGGGATATTGAGTCTCTCTCTGATCTTAAAGTTCCTGGGTGCATGCAGGCACTCGCGTGCGTGCACACACACACACACACACACACACACACACACACACACACACACTTTTCCTCAACTCATAAACATATCATTAAGCTTCATATTCCATGAGATTGGATCACCAGTGTCCTCCCAGACTGACCCTGCAGCTGTCTTTCCAATTGGACTCCAGCGAAAGAAGAATTGTAACATGGTCCCTTAGCTTAGCCACAGGAAAATCACCATAGCAATAGAACACCACTAACCACTAGAGACAGGCTTCCCTCAAATTTGCTCCTTTGTCACCAAAGCCATTCAATGGGAAACACTGGGATGAGTGTGATGTCGTCATCTCTAGGTACCCAGATGCTTGCTCCTTCCTAAGCAGAAAACTCAATGAACTAAGCAGGACTGTTTTTGCTCAAGAAAAAAATGCTTCACTAGGTGCTATCTCCTTGCCCTCTGGCCCCACCCTTGAACAACAACTAGTGAATTCCTCTGAGAAAGTCACAGAATGGGGATCCATCCACTCAAGTCAGAGCATATTTAAAAGTAAGGACTCACCAAATGTTTGACTAACTTTTCACATCAAAGGGTTATTATAAGTTCTGCCCTTATGAAAGGGGAGATGTTCTAACTCTACTATGGTATTCTTGAGATGGCAGAGAAATTTGACCAGAGTGGGGTGGCTACTTATTCACCTCACTCAAACAGAAAGTCTTTCTCAGGCCTCATAGCCAGAACTCACTTTATTTTGAATAGACTCATTTTAAAAGAATAGCTCTGGTCTAGCAGGCAGGTTTCATGGACCAGGTTGGTATTCAAGAGTCATGCCTCAGTGTCACATTCAGGGATTTGGTCTTAACTAAGACCCAGGAATTCTTAAAGGGGCAATAAAAATACAAGACAAAGAGAATACAGCCTTCTCCCTTTTTCTGCCAATATAATAGGCAGGCAGAATTATCAATCAAGACTAAATCAGCTAGGAATCACTTTGATTGGTTGCCATAATATATGAACTTCCCTGAATTGGGAAAAATCTGGCTGAACATTCCATTTGTCAGGGTGGTCAGCATCAGATTGCTAATCACAAAACCCATAGTAGACTGGAAGACATTGAACATGTCCCCTCCACTAATTCAACATAAGAAGGCTCCAGGCAGAAGTCTGAGGTTGCAAAGCATATGCCACTTCTACCTAGGAGGTATCAAAGCACTAGCAGACATCCTTCTACAGACTACAGAATCCTTCAAATACTGTTCAGTGCCTTCCTCATCTTCTTAGAAGTAACTGGGTGTGGAAAAATTGGGATACTAATTCATTATTGGTGGGATTATGAACTGACAAACCATTTTGGAGAGCAAACTGGAATTATGCTTAAAGAGTTCTTTAACTGCTTACACTTTGACCCAGAAATACCACTACTAGGTCTATTTCTAAAGATGATTGGGGGAAAAAGAAATGAACCTATATGTTTTAATTTTTACAGTAGCTCTTTTTGTGGTAGCAAAGAACTGGAAACTGCAGGGATGCCCCATCAACTGGGAAATGGCTGAATAAATTGTAGAATATGATTAGTGATGGAATCTTGTTTTACTATAAGAAATAATGTGGTTAATGGTCTTAGAAAAACATAGAAAGACTTGCACGAAATAATGAAAAGCAAAATAAACAGAACCAAGAAAACACTGTGTACAGTAATAGCAATATTGTTTTAAGAATGACTTTGAGCGATTATAAATGACTTATTATTTTGACTATTATAAATGCCCAAATTAATTACAAAGGACCTGTGAAGACAGACACTCTCTGCATCCAGAGAAAAAGAAGTATTTATAGAATAATTTTACAAATATGTTTATATGTGTATGTGTGTGTGTGTATATTTATATACTAGATACATATATATATATATATATATATATCTGTCTAATAGTAGCCATCTCTGAGGTGGGGAGTGGAAGATAGGGGGGAAAATGAAAAAAGAGGGTGAAGAGATTTATATGATAATTTTGTTATGTATTTAAAATGAACAGCATGTTGTACATAGTGAATTTGCAATTTCATATGCAATCATCTTTTTTACTGTACTGTTATGGAAATGCTCGTTTTATTAAATTAAAAAATTAAAATAAAATTAATTTAATTTTAAAAATTAATAAATTTAAATTTGAAAAAAGAAGTCACTGGAGAAAAGCACTCTGCTGCAAGCTTCCCTTGTCCTCAAAGAGAACAGAGCTTTCAGGTCTTCCAGTATAATTATGGCCCTGTCACGGATTCTGCTCCAGTTCAGAGTTCTCATGCATAACTAAAGAGGGATATGGGGACAACTGAATGAATCCTGGAAAAAACCCTCCAGCCCTTTTGCTCTTTCCTTAACTGACAACAAATATGGTGAGAAGGGAGGAACAGGCAAGGGAGCATGAGTTCCTTTTTACTTTATTACGGTCATACACTTACCTTGAACAATACAGGCCCCCAGGTAGGCAGCATCTGTAAAGGAGCACAGCAGACGACCATGGAAAATATCTCTTTTAATTTGCAAATATAAAAGGTACCTGCAATACAAAAGGGGGAAAAGATGGCATGTTTTTCATTTACTTATCATACTAGGTTTGCAACAATTTTCTGAACAGTCGTTTAAGATACATCAAGCTCTAATCACAAGAATTAACTACTTGGGATGGAGGACCTTTCAAACTGGGAAAAGGTAAGTTTGTGGTTAAACAGATTTGTTGAACTCCCAAAAGTAATAGTAAGTACTCTGCCTTTTCAAAGTCTCCTAAGAATCGTGAGCAAAAGATGATGGTGTCCCGCCAACCTAGAGTTAATTAGGAAAGTTCCCAATAGGCCCTGGCAGTTCCATTCATTCAGCTGAACTTATATTTAACAAATGGATGAGGCATCCTCAAAGCTGCCTACAAGACAAGATAAAATTATGACTTACTTACACTTTAGTTTTTCAAATAGAAAAAAGACCTGGAAAAAAAAAGTACTCTCCGAGAACAAGCGCACATCTCATTCCTCTTAGTGTCCTTTCCACAGTAAAAGCCCTCTTGATCTCACAATTTGTTTTATCAGTTACCGTTAACAATATGCTTTTAGGCCACTAAACTGTCAACTTAGCGAATGGTCCCTTTGTGACTGAAAGAGTTCATCAGTTTGCTAACAAATCCAAATTTAATATAACCGGAGCATGAACAGACAACAGGGAAATCTGGCTTAACACTCCATTTTTCAAGATTTGAGTCTCTGGAGTCATGTATTTCAACACCAAAATCTCCAGTGATTACAGCTGTCATTTCAAAGAAAGCTCATTTCAACTTGTGCCTCTGGAGAACAGGTCTCCATTCCTGAGGTATGGAATAAGTCTTAGCATTCACACAAAACAGCATGACATCCTAACGCAGCAGAATTAGCTTCGAAATTGTAACAGCCTTTACTAAATGGTAACATGGTCGAATATGAACATATCTGTTCATGTGTGACTATATGACTCTTAAAACTAAGGGGATTATATAGACCAGAGGTGAAGAACCTGAGGCCTCAAGGCCAAATGTGGCCTTCTAGGTCCTCGGGTGTAGCCTTTTGATTGAGTCCAAGTTTTACAGAACAAATTCTTTTATTAAGGGAATTTGCTCTGTGAAGTTTGGATTCAGTCAAAGGGCTGCACTTGAGGACCTAGAGGGTCACATGTGGCCTTTAGGCCTAAGGTTCCCCACGCCTGACATAGACTCTTATGCCAGAATTACCCAAAACATCACACTGGAGTCACTGGCCACAACATCATAGCAAGCATTGCAGGAATGATAATCTGATAGGAGCAGATGAAAATTTGTCTCCTGCTCACACAACATCTGCAGTATAAATGCTTTCAGAAGTAGGAAGTAGTAGAGCATTTCCTAAGAGAACTCTCTCAGTGTGGGCCACCCAGTTTACTTCCTCTTTTATTAAGAAAGATAACACTGCAAGCCAAGAAGAGAAAGAGAGTTTTCTTTATTCCAAGGCACAGCTAAATAAATAAAAGAATTAAAAGGCAGAAATTTCAGGGCACAAATTGCCCCATAGCATTGTCCTGCTAGAGGACCACAATCATAGGTGACCCCACTGCCCTTAGAAGTAGCTAGGAAGGTCATTGAGAGTAGGCAATACTTTTACCCCATTTGTCTGAATTTATTATCCACATTATCAATGGAGTGAAAAGCACTGTTCCTTCCCAGTGACATTCCTGCAATCAACGAGGCTGGTGGTCTTTGTTACTCAACTTACTTTTCTCCACAGATAAAGCAGTCACACCATTTTCTACATGAGCAACACAGCCAATTTTTGTGTCTCATGTTGTTTCTTTTTAGGTTGTCCTCCTCATTTCACTTCAATTTAAAGAGTTTACCGTGGAGTTTTTGTTTACAATTTTATCTTACTTAGAAAAGCAAAAGAACAAATATTCTTCTGTTTCTGACTGGACAAAAGTTTGGTGTCTATAAAATATTCATCTTCTTTCATAACCGTAAGGCTCGGTTTTCTCTATATAACATGAGCTGTTTCCACTGAACCAAATTTGGGTCATAACATATCTTGAAACAGAACTGACTTTATATATTAATGGATAACATTAAAATAGCTGTTTCTTCTCCAGAAGCCAAGAGACCTGGGAAAGCTAACTTGTCTAGCCTCCATCCTCCATACAGGACTGTATTTAACTTGCCATGAGCAAATGTTTATCAGTATGTTACAAATAGGAGTTACGGAATAAACAGCTATTGAATGAAAGAAGTAATTGTTAAATAATCTACTCTAAATTTTTTCAAACAAGGAGATTTTTAAGTCCTCACATAGAATACACTGTCCTGATGACTGGTTGCCTTCAGAATCCCATTTTTAAGTTTTTTGCAACCTGGAAGGCATGTCTCCCATATAAACCCAGCCAATATTAATACTGTCTAAAATCTAACTATAATATTTAGTAATATTTCAAAAGGAAAATGCATTAAGTTGGGGTGCCAGGATATCTCACTACCTCTTAAGTAGAATAAGGCCCTCTCTCCCTGCCTCCATTAGGCAATGACAAAGCTCCAAGCACTGGTGGTGCCTCCCAGAGGCAGGAAAGGAGATAGCTGGGGGAAAGGGGAGAAGGTCTATGGAAGTGGGGTAGGGGGGAATAGGAGAAAGGATACTCCAGGTGGTCAAAGGGTAAGGTATTTTTGGAAAGTGGGGATTAGGTCCTCCTACCAATGTAAATTGCCAGGGACCAGAAAGGTCATAAATCATAGATCTAAAACTGAAAGGAACCTTAGAAATTACCTAATCCACTGTCTAAAATGTCCCCATTTTGCAGCTAAGAACACTAAGGTATAAAGAGGTAAGGTTAAATCCCATGCCCAAGGTCACAAGTGGTAGGTAAGGATCTGAGATTTGAACCCAGGACCTCTGACATCAAATCCAACATCTTTTCCACTGTACCACTACCCTGCCTCCAGTTCAGTGTTCATCTATCTACCACTCTCTTTTTTTCACTTCCTTGGGTTTCAGGGATTGGTCCCTCTCTTATTTTTCTTTTAGCTGCAAATACTCCTTCTGACCACCTGAAGTGGTCACACTCCCCCAAGAATGATCAAACAGGGTCAAGGGCAAAGGTTTCCTCAGTTCAGGTCACTCCCACTTCCTCTATGCACTGACGTGTCTTAATGGTAAAGTCTAATATAATAATTAATTATATTCGATTTATCCTGTATATATCTTGTTTGTATAGAGTTGTTTACCTGTTGTGTCCCCCGTTAGGCTGTAAGCTCCTAAGGGCAGCCTTTTGCTTTTCTTTGTATCCCTAGCAGTTAGCACAGTGCTGGGCACACAGTCACTTAATAAAAGCTAATTGATTAAATAACTGGCTAATAGTCCGAAATCAAACTACCTGGTCTTCTGACCTAAGAACCACTGTCTGTCTGACCTTTGAGGTACCCCCTCCCAATCCTTTAAAACAACAGATCATTTCCAGTGCTGGTCACTAATCACTTCCTCATCTCTCAAGCTTCCCCCAAGCAAGCCTACTTCTCTAATATTCATTCCCCTGCCCCAGCATAATTCGAATACTTTTGCACTTGGGGAGAGAACAACCTGGCCACAGAACTTTCATTGGCAGCAGCCTGTTTCATATTATCCAAAATCAATCTCCTACTTCCCAAAATAGATGGTGATGTGATAGCTTTACCCATTGAACTGACCTTTCTCCAAATGGATTCTATTTTTCTGACTTAAATGGGTTTGTTTTTGTAAAGAGGAAACAGCATATGAAAGTGCCTCTAATTATCAAGATTTTGATCTAGTGCACTGGGCTATTGGGAGGAACAACAACCTTATGACTGTTAAGTGCCTAGTGTGTACAAAGCACTGTGCTATTTATTTTGTGTATACATGTACTGTGCACATATTATTTTCCCCAAGAGAGTGTAAGCACCTGGAGATCAGGGATGATTCCATTAGTTCTGGTATGTCTTAGGACCTACCACCATGCCACCACCACCTACCAGAGTAGGTGCTTACTAAAGGCTTGTTGATAAATGTTGTGCTCTTTTCCCTTCCCCCAAGGGGAATAAGTACTTTCCCTCCAAAAAGATAGAAGTCGATGAAGGTATTTGCTAGAGTTCATGGCTACATTAAGGGAGAAATAAGTCCATGAGTTGTGTGTAGGGTAAGTCAAGTCATTGATCTACAGTCAACGATGTCCACACGGGGAAATTTCCTATTCCTTACTCTGACTGCTGACGGACCTTTCTAATGCCCTGACCTGTCAGAGCAAGAATCTCTTAGAGGAACCCATTTCCTAAGCTTCTTGGGACTGAAATAACACCATAACTCATTTAGGGAGATGTCTTTATATTCTTCTTGCTGCTTTACTATATCCTTCTTTTTTCCATTTACTATATATTTCTTTTCCAAGTAAATGCTTCATTTTGATGTTTTTCCTGGTCTGGATCTATTATGATGGTCTGTAGCTGACTCCCTAGACCTGAATTAATTTCAGATGGTCCCTAATTTTTGAACTAGGAAGTGAAAGACAGGCAAATTCCTATTAAAAGTCACCACAATTTAATCCACAGTCCATGTGGTTCAGAGGTTCTGGATCTCATGAGTTACACACACAAATAAGTACACTATTATGGTAGAATGTGACACCATTACAAATAGCCATCGTGTACAATAATACAAAATAGGCAATGAAAATTACAAAATAAAGGATTATGTGAAGAAGATTGGGTGGGAGGTATGGTGCATTAATTCAATGTCAAATCTACATTTCATCTCTGATTTTGCCTGACTGTACTCTTCGAGAAACATCACGGGCTCCTTAGAGCCCTAGAATAAAGTACAAATTCTTCAGTTTGGCATGTAAAGTTTATCCTGAATGAATGGATGAATGAATGAGTGAGTAAATAAGTGAGAGAATGAAGAATGAATGAATGATGGATTAAACTCTCAGCAGGAGGAGAAATGACCAGGGTAAATATGAGGATGTATGCCACTAAATATATAAATCAGTTTAGGTAAAAATGATATCAATAATAAAAGTTTTTTTATATCATATGATTATATAAAAAGACAGAAAAAGCTTTTGACAAAGTACAACATTCATTTCCATTAAAAAAACACTTGGAAGTATGGGCACAGATGGATTTTTCCTTAAATTGATAAAAAGTATTTACCTAAAACTGTCAGCAAAAACTATTCATAATGAGGATAAGCTATAAGTGTTCCCAGTAAAATCACCTGTGAAACAAGGATGCCCACTTTCACAAATATTATTCAATATTCTACTAAAACAGGGCTGAATACCATAGTTCCTCTCGGACATGGTCTCTGGTGATCCCAATCCCCTTAGTTGCTAATGTTTACTTTCTCCCCCTCTTATTATCTAACATATATATAATTATCTGCTTACATGTCATATCCCCTCCCCCTCAGTAAAATGTGATAACCTTAAGAACAAAGATTATTGTTTTGTCTTTATACTACTACCAGTACTTTGTACACACAAAGAAATTAACAAATCCTTACTGGATTATATTGCTACTTGTATGATCTTGGATGTGTCATTTAACCTTAATGGACCTCAGTTTCCTCATGTGTAAAATGAGGGATAGGGATGAGAAGATTTTTAGGTTCCCTTTAACATCTAAATTCTATAATTCTATTAAAGCACCCTGGACCTTGAAAAGTACTTCAAATAGGAGCTTTCACTGAATTACCTAGACAAAATAAATTTTCACTTCTGTTCCTTATAACAAATACAATCATGGGGTCCAACACTGTTCACCAAGATACCCCCATTCCCATAATAAATCTACAAATTTGTTTTCAGGAAAGATGGTATAAGAAAATTGCAATCACTTTCAGTGATGTCTTAACATTTTTTTCTGTTTTGAACCCCTTGGGGAAGTTAATGAACCCTTTCTCAGAAAAATGTATTCAAATATATAAAATAGAATACATAGGATTACAATGGAAATCAAATATATTGAAATATCTTCTGCAAAATATTTTAAAAGCAAGTTCACAAATTCCCCTACCCACACTGCAGAAGAAAACTGGAGTTTTCTGGGCAGAGATACCAGAGAGATTTGCCACTTCCTTCTGCAGCTCATTTTACAGATGAGGAAACTGAGAAAAACAAGGATAAGTGACTTGCCCAGGGTCACACAGCTAGTAAATGCCTGAGGCTAGATTTGAACTCAGGAAGATAAGTTCCTCACACCAGGCCCAATACTCTATCCACTGAACCACCTAGCTGATTATTACAGAAAAATAGAACAGGAAAAACAGAAAATTTAGAGGCCACAGACCAAAAATAGAAAAAATGTAAGCCATTTTGTGTAGTTCAGTTTAATAAGCTAATGAGTTCATATGACATCTGTCATCCAAAGCCACCTAAAACCCACCCACGTGGGTCACCGTCTCTGATTCCATTTCACATTTCACCCCCCCATTCTCATTTCCTTTATATTTTGACAAAACATAATTTTTATGTTTTTGACAAAATATAAATTCTTTCAAAGGAATTTGCTCAACTGATGCACAGGCTTTCTGGTGTTGACCTGAAAGTTTGGTTAAATAAGCAAACAGGCCAGGTAATATCTTAATTGAATAGGTAATAATACAGTAAGTTAAGAGAGTTGACATAGTGTCAGTTGAAATTAAAACCTAGGATATCTGTGTTTTCTTTCACATGCTATTAACATAGTATATGTCCATAAAATATTTTTTAAAAGTCTCATTATTCAAGATAATGTCTCGGATTAAGGGTCTCATCCTTAATGGCCATAAACAGAAAACAATGCTCTTAAAGTCAGCCCTATCTGACCTTGTTGACATAGGAATTTACTCAGAGAACAAAGAAGCTGTTAGGTCCAGGCTCTTCATTGGTATTATAGATATTACATATTCTCTATGGAAACATAAGTTCAATTCTTCTCTTAAATCCTGATCCATATCTGGCCACTAAACCCAGATGGCTCCACAGAAGAAAGTGAGGCTGGTGATCTTGCACAGCCCTCCCTCACTTAAATCCAATTCACTTGCAAGTCATGGCATCATGTCTCTGATGTCATGGTCCTCTTAGAGAATGAAGAAGAAATAACATTCTATCTCTACCCTCTTTCTGATACCATGACCATTGATGCCATAGTGGGAGACCATATGGCCAGAGAGACCATAGTGGGCCTCACACACGAAAGAACTTCAAGGATCATAAGGTCATCTAGCCCAAACCCCTCATTTTACAGATGAGGAAACTGACACCCAGGCAATTTAAGTAATTTACCCATTTTAATGCTAAAAAAAACTGTTCTGAGTTAACCTTCCCCCCAAACCATTGTAATATATCACTACAAGAACTTAAACAAAAAAAATCAAAAAACACTATCAGGAAGTTCAAATGAATAAACTAAATACATATGGGTGAAATGCTTTGGGAAATCCTTGATTTATGACCCTTTTGCTCTTTTTGACCTGCAATGGACTAGATTTAATTAATGTCCATAAGATTCAAAAAATGGTCTTTAGGGCATGGATGCAATCATATACAGACTCAACAATCTCAGATACAAAACAACTATATACCTCCAACCCCTGAAACTCACACTCCCAAACCAAGAATGTACTGATTCCTTCTGCACCTCTGCCTCACTGAGTTCTCCTCTTCTTCCAATATTCTGCTCAAACATTTCCTTTCTGGATCCACCTACAACTGCTTGCATCCTCCCTCACACACTCTCTTGGATTTAACTACTTGGTATTTATTTGCATTATTCTTTTTATCTTTATTCTTATATGATTACAAATGTACTTTCTTCCACCATTAGAATATAAATTCCTTGTGGTAAAGATTGTTTCTTTCATTGTATTTGCATCTCCAGCACCTAGTAAGCCTGCTGGCAAATAATAAACCATTAGTAAATATTTGTTAGTAGACACAGAAACATAAGAAGTAACATGCGTGTATATCCTACAATCATACATCTGTCACACACAGCCTATCTTGGGGAAATTCATTTTGCTGAAGTTATTTTTACTTTTAGGTCCTTTTCCAAAATGTTTCAACGATCCATTCATGATGCTAAGATAGGCTGCTATAATTTTTCTTTTTTTATAATGTTTTAATTACCTCATGGGAGAGAGGCCATACACACTTTTTAATTCCCATGGCTGACAAGTTGAAACAACAAAAACAGCCACAAAGAGCCTCTGATTCAGCAGCTTCAAAGCCAAGAAAATTACCATCTTCAGACATACCTGTCAAACATTTTGAAAGATTACACAAACATTTTTCCTCATTTCCTTTTAAACCTCAAAGCAAATCCCGGCCAAAAGCTCTACTTCATCTTACCCCTAGAGCACTTAGCTATTAGAACACTGTAGTACCAAAAGAACAATTAGTACTTGGACTATTTTTGGCTGGGTGGAACCAGTGGGAAGTTCAACTTCTTCAAATACATAATTTGATGGAGTAATACCCAAGATGCTTGCCCCGATAGAGTTCTCACATCAATACACCAGCAGAAAAATCTCCAAATTGTAATGACAATCAAGAAGTTCATTGACTAATAAGGAAGGTAAATTCCACCCACGTGCACAAAGTCTACAGACAGTAGTAAAGGAGAGTCCCCCACTGGGAAGTCTAGCAGATGTGCTCAGCTAAACAACTGTTTAGCTTCCTGGGATACAAGAGATCAGTTAGAGAAGCGTGCAGCCTACAACAAGAGTATATAACTCCCCCAAGGAAGCTTTAGGGCCATTGGAAGGCTACAGTCTGGGTGATGGAAGTGATCTAAAGCAACAATGACAAGTGCAATGCACCTCTGGTCTGGCAGTGCTTCCGTTGGGACAGCATAGGCCCACGGACTTAAAGACTGCTAGCGCACTGTCCCAAAAAACCACTTTTGTTTTTCTTATTCAGTCGCTCAATTATGCCCAATTCTCCATGATCCCATGGACCATAGAATGCCAGGCCCTTCTATCCTCCACTATCTCTCAAAATCTGACCAAGTTCATGTTCATTGTTTCCATGATACTATCTAGCCATCTCATTCTCTGCCATCCCCTTTTCCTTTTGCCTTCAATCTTTCTCAACATCAGTGAGTCCTCTTTCTCATTTTGTGACCAAAGTATTTAAGCTTTAGCTTCAATATAGAGGGCTTTAAATATCTAGTGCTCTGAACAACCAAGATCCAGAGAGCCGAACCTCAAGAAGTAGACATCAGTACAAGAATCAAGATGACCTAGATTTAGAATAAGTAGGGCATACCACCCCATCTAAAAGCAGATTCTAGCCCTGGCACAAAGCCCTACTTCAGGAATTGTGGCTGGAGGGATAAGGAAGCACTAGAAATAAGCCAGAATAAAGAATTATAATAGATTCAAAGATAGCTAAGAATTCAGCCAAGGAGAAAGTAACTCCATAACAACCTCCAGCAGAGACTCAATGGGGAAAAATAGATTATCTATAAGTAAAACATGAGTACCTAGAAGAAATGAAGCAAGAGATTTTTTTGATGAAATAAATGCTGTGGGAGAAAGTATTGTAATAAGAATAAAATGCTTAGGACGGTGACAAACTTTACCCAAGTAATATACTCTCTGAAATTCAGAATGGGCAAAACAGAAATCAACTAGTTCATGAGATGACAAGAAATAGTAGAAGGAAATCAAAAGATTGTTAGGGGGAAAAAACACGGTATCTGATATCAAAGGTGGCAATTGTCCTGGGAAACAAGTAATGGAGATATTACTTAAGCATCACTGAACTACCAAAACCATGATTTGTTCTAAAGGCTATATATTTCAAGAAATCGCAAATAAATACTTCCTAGATCTATCAGAAGCAGAGGACAAAGTGAAACTAGAAAAAATCTATTTTTTTTCCAAAAATAAACTCCAAAAGGAGAAGTTCTAGGACTATCACTGTAAAAATCCTGAACTTCAAAGAAAAAATATTGCAAGCAGCCAGAAAGAATGAGTTCAAGCACCAAGGAACAAAATCAGGATCAAACAAGACATGACAGCTTCTCCCTTAAATAAGAACAGATCTTTGAATATAATATTCCAAAAGGCAAAAGAGACAAGCTTGCATATAATATATACTACAAAGTTGAGTATAATCTTATAGGGAGGAAAAGGGGAGTCTTTCATGAAATAGAGGACTCAGATATTCCTGATGAAAAGACCATAGCATCATAAGAACTCTAAAATGCAAACATAAGTCTCAAGAAAAACTTAGAAAGGCAAATTCATTCAAGCAACTGGAAGGGAATATCAGATGATGAAGTGCTAACATCCTTATAATGGGAGAAAAACTAAGCAGACTTTCAGAACTTAATGTCTTCTAAGGATACTGAAGGAGTTAAATAAGAAAAGAAGAGAACTTAAAGGTAGATTGGCAATCTTCTGAGAATTTTAGGAAGGGGAAGAAAAGGAAAGATAAAAGGGATATACTTGTATGTAAAGGAGAAAGAAATGAGAGAAAATTATATTATTCAAAAATCAGAATGGACAAAAAGAAATATACAAATCTGAAGGAAGAGGTGAAGAGAGAATGCATCAGATGAACGTTACTTTTATCTGAACCAGACAAAGGAGGGTTAGATACATACACACACACACACACACACACACACACACACACACACACACACGACAAAAGTAAAGATCTGGAAACTAAAGGGTGTCCATCAATTAGACAATGATTGAATAAAGTGTGATATATGAACATAATGAAATATGATTGTGACATAAGAAATGACAAAAAAAAAAACAGTCATCAGAGAATCCTGGAAAGTATGAACTGAAGCACAGTGAAGAAAGCAGCACCAAGAGAATAAATTCTACAACATTAAAAAGAAAAACAACTAACTTTGAAAGACTTAAGAACACTGATCAAAGCAATAACCAGCTAAGTCTCCAGAGGTCCTATAATGAGGCATATTACACACCTGCTGACAGAAAGGTAACAGGCTCAAGATATGAATACAGACATGCATTTTTTGACATGATCATAGTATGGATTTGTTTCACTTGGCAATGCTTTATGTTACAAATTTATTTTTTCCTCCATTTTCAATTGAGACAATGGTTGAAGTAAGGAGGGGGAGAGTAACAATGGTGATATTAAACAAAAATTAGAAAAAAATGAGAGGCAATAAAATATTTTTAAGGTACATAGAAGAAAACAAGAGGAAGAAGAGACAGTAAGATCATTTTGAATATAATATGTTAAATTGATCATATACTTTTTAAAAATAGTATGCAGTAGGGAGAGGTGATGTATGGTTTTATATAAAATCTTCTTTTATGTTCTATTTTGTATTTAGCAATGCTCATTTTGGTCTTTTTTATTAAGTTCAGAATAAAAAACTAAGTTGAAAAAGAAACAATTCTATCGTTGAACATACTTTAATGTACCTCAACTTTTATGTTACAGTTAAAAAAAAATAAGAATTCAACTGATCCAGAGAGGAAATATCTATCTTTTATATTTTCTTAGAGTATCAACTTAGAGAAATATAGAAATTTTAGTAGGTGCTTGGGCTCTCCTTGGGTAAATTCAAAATATGTAAACATAAACACACACAAAGAAATACATAAATACTTATTTTCTGCAATAATTCCCTTACAAATATAGATAGTATTTAAAAGGGGGTAACAGCTATCTAGGATATGAACAAATAATTTACTATTTGCTTTACTCAAGTCATTTATATTATCTAATTAATTGTCAGCTAGAAAAGGTACTCAAGTCAACTTTTAACTTGAGATACAGAGCTAGCATAAGTCAGAACTTATTTTGAAACTCTGAAATACTGCTGATGTCATCAGTGGAAATGCAGGTACCACCTCCACTTAAACAGAACTAATTCCATTAGGTCTTTCAATCCTTTGCATATTATGTTGTTGTTTTTTTTTTGTTTTTTTTTTTTATGGATCTGTGATTTCATTGATAGAGGGAACCAGTAATGAGGAAATTCATTCATTCAATGCAGATGGGCAACTTTCAATCTTAGAGAGATGCCTGAAGCATGAAGTTAATTAACTTACCCAAGAAGACACAACCAGTATGTGTCAGTCAATTCTTGAACCCAGATCATCCTAACTGGAGGCTAGTTCTAGTTCTCCATCTACCACGCCATCTGCTATTTATTTGCATGACTAAACATTAAAGAGAAACTAAAAACTCTACGAAGAGTAAAAGTGACCTCAATTTGATATTTGGATGGACCTCTTATCAGCATAGTACTACCTCCAATGATACAGAATGCAATCTATCTAGGCTCCTTTTCATTCTGTGTGACTCTTGTCCGGGTCCTCCTGTGAATTCATCCACTCAATATGACAGGGGAGGTGTGGGAAGGAAGGGAGAGAAAGTTCCTCATATTCTCTTGGCATTTCATGAATCTGAGTGGAACACAGAGCTATCTGTTCATTATCTTTCATTCTCACCACATAGGATTGCAAAGTTAGAGTTAGAATGGAGCTGAGAGATCATTAAATCTAAAACTCTTATTTTATAGATGAGGAAACTGAGGTCCTGAGATAGTGAGTTCCCAGTCCTGACTCCAAATTCATCATTTTTTCCATCATGGCACATCCTTAACCCACTTTTTTTCTCCTCCATCATATCCCTGAATACCTTCTTCTCTTACACTATTTTTGATTGGTAATATGTGGCAGTCCATTTGTGTCCTGCAAATGTCTCTCTCTTGTCCTTTGAAGTATCTTCAACTTTATTTCTTTGGAGGCAGTGATAATCTATGTGCATCAGCCATAACAGTATCACCAGAATGATACTCTTGTTTAGAAAAGGAGAGCCTTTTGTTTCAGAAAGATATATAAAGTATTGTGCAAAGTACTGCACAATTTGTCAAAGGTAATCCAGCTAACTTCTCTCCTTTTGTTTAATTCTGTGACCATGAGCTCATAGTCCATCTGTTGCATTTGTCTAAGATATATGTATTTATGAGCCAACTCCACCCATTCACTTGAATATCATAGTCTCAACAACAGACAATTTTTATCTATTTGATTTTATAGTGTGAATATTTAGGCCACACTCTTGAGTAATTATGTATTCATTTTAGATACTGAAAAATGTCCCAGGGATTGATGCAATCAGGATAGTGTTACATGTAAACACAAGCATATGGAAGACCTCCCAATCTTTAGAGAATCCTTCACTTCGGACACTACACTAGATACCCTCGAAGATGATGGTAATTAGTTTTGGAAAAAATACAAAAGCATGCATCTCCTTGTTCTATACCTCCTTTTATATTAAAAAATGTCATTTACAGAAGTAAAAATGATGGGACACAAATCTCTTCTTGATTTAAAAATGGTCGTTATCATTATAGCATGATGAAACTTGGCACACATTTTTTTTCATCAGCTCAAATCTTTTAAGAGTTTCTCAACAATTTCCCTCCTCAATCCTCACAAAGTCCTTGTTAAACAAGATAATGATAACATCCCCTTTCACAAGTAAATTACATTGGTCAGTGTAGACCAAGCAAAATGTCAATCATCCACAAAGGTCTAGGACAGAATTGGGTAATAAAATGCAAAATGATCTAATTCTAAAATGTTAAGCACACCTAATTGTCAGGAGAAGTCCTCCATTATACTTAATCACATTCCACTCCTTAATCTCCCCTCTGGACAGATATAATTCTAATTCTAGTAAGGAGCAAAATACTTAGCACTCAGGAAAGGTCATTAATAAGGCACATTTTTATGTAGAATATTCCCTGCTCCTAAATAACACACCCATCTTCTGCTTTAGTCATAGAGTGAGTTTCATGGGCTCTTAAAGATCTTTAGCTGCAAACCCCTTGTCTTGTAAAGTAAGAGAGTGCATTCCAAACAAGTAAAATTGCATGTCCAAAGTCACACAACTACAGCCTGAACTCTGAAATTTTTCACAATGTGTTCTTCTAAGACCCAAGAAGACAAAACCAACCATCTCACATGCATTCCAAAGTCAAATGGTGTCTTCTGATGAATTAATATGTTTGAACACAAATATAATTTATTTCCTCCACTTTAACAATTTTAGCATTTAAAATCAATTGTACATTATTTTTCTTGATAAATAAGAACTAGCACCCTCTTCCTGTAACATAAAGTTTAACAATGACAGCAACAAATTATTAAAAATACTCGTCACTCATATGTGTTCTCTAAATATAATCATGGATTCCTGTACATTTCAAAATGCACACTGAACTTTGGAGCTCCTCATTCATTTATGAATGAGTTTGGGTACAATGTGCTCATTTTTATAATATAACAAAAGACAGAGTGGTGACAGGTATAGTGGGTAGAAAGCCAGCCTTGGAGTCAGGACAACCTTGATTTAAGACCCATCTCTGGCACCTACTAGCTATGGGACCAGGGGCAAGTCAAATCTCTCAGTATTTGCATGCAAACTTCTAACACCATAAGTTTCAGATCAACAGTACGTAGAGAGATATTTCCACACCGAGAGCCCTCTAGAGTGAACTCACAGTTCTAGACCAAAAAAGGTAAGAGATGCTATTTTTAATAAGCTACTATATAAAAGATTTAAGTAACAGACTATAAAGATCTGTCATAAATAACTCTGCCATCATTAATAATATTGGTTCTCTATCAAAGTATAGTTGTGCACTGATTTGTAGTAGATCATAATAAGAACCCTACAAAATTTTAAAGAAACCCAAGGGTAGGCAATAGAACACTAGGAGAATGTTTAATAAGGAAAAGAAAGTTTTATTAGGATCACAAAAGGGGGAATAAAACTACAAAAAGTCTAGTCTTTTGTGCATCAAAACAAACAAGTCTTTTCCACTCTTTATAGTTATTCCTGTCAGCTTAAATCTGCCTCTGTGATCATTTTCTATACTAACGGAATTTTAATAGTGTATTTATCCTCAATAGTGGTCAAAAAATATAAACTGTTAAATTGCCCTGCTCATTTTTAACTTTTCATTTTAATCATTCTAACATACAAACTTTTACAAGTATGAAGGAGGACAAAATGTTTTCCATATTAACATTTCAAATCATAAGAATTCAAGGTATTCAAGGTGCCTACATTATTTTTGAATTCTAACAATTGTACTGATGGATACACCACACTTTTCACCTGTATCAAAGGACAAGACTGACTTGATTCATAGTATATCACAATATGTCATCTTCTCAACGTACCTAACTCAGCAAAAGATAGTGAAATGTTGTCCAGATTATGTAAGTTACATGAAAGAGGCATGACCAATAGTTAGTATCTACTAAATCTGATCTTCTCCCAAAACTATTGATCTTTTAATTTCACAAAAAAATTCATATATAGTATCAATATTCAGGAAAACTATTTAACAAAAGTGAAATATAACTGTTTCTATGTGCTTATCTAATCTCTACAAGTAGACCGTATGGTCCTGGAGGGCAGGAGCTATCTATACATCCCCTCAGCCTACCATAGTTCTGTATACGTAGGACCACAGATTAAGAGTTGGAAAACACCACAGCAACCATCGAATCTAAAATCGTCATTGCACAGATGAAAAAAATTAAGGTCCAGAGAAATTCAGTGATTTGTATAATCACAAAGGAAGGAAATGATATAACTGAGATGTGAACCCAAACCCTTAATTTCAAATCTAGTATACTTTCCAAGTACCATCCAGCATGGCATGGCCTCCCCAAAGAAGTCACTGTTTTCTATGAGCAAAGCGGAATTGCAGTAGCTCAAAGGAAACATGAAATGCACAGATTTACAGATAATCTCCATCCCAAATGTTCAAATGAACTATTGATGCCATATCTGTGGTACACCCTTCTGAGCTCACATTGGGCTGATGAGTCACCATTGGACATATTGTACCTATACCCCCAACATAGTGATGCCATTTTGGTCGTCTTCGAATATGAAGGACAACCACCAACCAACTTTCCCCTGGATCTTGTTTTCTCCATAGTAGGTACTCAATGAATTGTTGATGAATTCATTATTTTGTCATCACCAGAAAAAGATTATAGAAATGCTACAAGTATCTTTCAAATGTTAAGCACATTATCTACCCCTTTCCTCCTCCCTCCCCCAAAAATACCTAATAGAATGGTTCTGAGCAAATGAATAAGCTGGGATAAATGAATTGTACACTTCATTTTGAAAACCACTGATTGGCAAGTAAATTGGACATAAGTGGAGCAGAGGTGAGATAAGCCATCTGCTCCACTCTCTCCTCCAGAACCATCAGAGTCCAGAGGCAAGACATAGGTCAAGGCAACTGGTAATAGCCCCTTCATTTAAGTACATGATACATATGTGTGTGTGTATATATGTATATGTGTATATGTGTATGTACATGTACACATGTGTGCGCACATATCATTGCTTCGTGGAAGTCTGCTACTTCTATTTAAACACACACAAAATTGAGAAATAGAAGCTATAAGGGTCTCTCATGACCTCCTTTCTTAGCACACCAATATACTTCAGAAATCCCAAATGGTTCATTAACTTGATTTGCACACTCCCTATAAATTCTAAAAAAAAAAAAAATTCCAGCTTATCCAATGTGTGTTCTGCAAACAGTGGGTAAAAGGGAATCAATCATTACCAGTGAGTATTTGAAAGAATTATGAAAGTACCATCAGATTGACAGCTATAATCTATCTTCAATAATCTTAGCTGACTCCTGGAAATAGAAGGAACCAAACAACCAAATCATAGATGAAACACAAGTAGGGCAGGTGTTGGTGAAATGAATAATTGTCATTTTTACTATTATGTCAAAGCTGCTAATAGATTCACTTCTCTGTCTTCCCTCCTCAGTTCTCCTAAAGAACTAAGTTAACCAGTAACAAATGTAGGGCTAAAAGGGGTAAAAAGGATTTGAGGAAAATGCCCAGTCCGACCCTCTTTCCTCTACATAATGCTATCTCCTTGCTTTCACACACAGGACTGCCTCTAAAAGAGAAGGAGAAAGAAGAAAGAGAAGAAACATGGACTGATAATAACAAGAGTCAACATTTATATGGCACTCTATAGTTTGGGAGATACTTTCCATACCTAGTTCTATTTGACCTTTAAAATAATCCTGTGAGGCAAATGCTACAGGTGTCATTTTATGAAAAATTAAATGGGTTTAGAAAAGTGAGATGATTTACCCATGGACACATAGCAATTAAGTGTTAAAAGTGGAATCTGGTGGTTTTCCTGACTCCATGTCTAGCAATTAGTATGTTACGCTGGTATAGAAGGTAGGAGAAAAGAAAATGAGGCAGTTTTAAAAGTTTTGGGATGCACTGATCATCTCCAAACTCCATCTAAAGTCTAAGGAGGTAAGCGAAATGAGTTAATTAAAATAATCATTTATATGTAAAATATTCATCTTAATATAATTTGTATTACAATACAAATGCACTTTATGTGCAATATGTGTATTTGTGATACATTTGAGCCCCCTTTATAATCAATATATGCAGGATATTTGCAAAGGTTTACAATTTTAAACTTATAAATTTTATAAGAGTTTTATAATTTTATAAGTTATAGTTATATAATTTTAAAATAAGTTAATTACTTATCAATTATTTTATTTTTGCTGCATTTATGTATTATGTCTATAAACTTTTTGTTATGATACCATTTTATGCTAAGGCCTTGGTGAGCAAAATAGCCCCTCATTCCAACATTGCTTCTGTGTGAAAGTAAAGTCTGCTTTACAGAGATCCTCTTTCAAGAGAGGTTTTCAGAAACGTTGTGATAAAGAGCAGAGATTTTAAATGGGGGCTTGGATTTCCCATTTAGAAAGGTTAGAGATGGACAAACTCACATCCTCCAACTTGCGGCCAAGCCCAGAGTTACTACATCAGGCCAGGATAGTAATCTTAGAGCTAGAGAAAGTATTAGGAGCAAGGCCCCAGAGGCCACTTCTGTGAAAGGACCTTGAGAAAGGTTTGTCATCTGCAGAGGAGTCAGAGTTGTGCTGAGTAGGAACTAAAGACAGGAGCAAGGATAGAGAAGAAGGATTTGTTTGAAAAGCTCAGTGTAGGATGAGGAAAGCAGCTCTTGCTGTCCATCTCCCTTTTTCCTCTAGGAATGGTTTAGTTCCTCATGGATGCTCCCAGAATCCTGCTGCTCTGCTTTGCCATTTTCTACATTGAAAACATTCTTCTTCTATTTATTTTTAGCATCTTATTGGAAGCTGTTTTCAAAGGACACCTCCCCCTTAAGCCACTGTTCATTTGTGTGGCTTAATTACACTCCCAAAGACAACTGTTAAAAAAATTCAAAGACAACTAAGTGTTAGGGAAACACCCCAAGCTGCAATGTGTGGTTCGGCACATGCCTTGTTAGAGCATTTCACCACAGATCTAACTAAGGAGATCCTGGCAGCCAAACAAATAAATCCCTGGCTTGGAGAGGGTGCGAATCAGATGTACAAACAAACGAAAAATACCTGGTGAGTTCTTCCTTAATCTTCAAAGGTTCATGTGGGTAGAATTTCACTCTAAAGCACATGGTATATGGTGGATGAGCTGAAACATTATAAAGAAAAAGCATGAGAACAGCAGCAAAGAACATGGGTTCAAACACAGGAAAGAAAGGCTGTCTTTATGGACTAGCCCATGAGATGATTAGCTGGGTCATAACAGACACTGCACTCAGCAAAACAAAACCCAAGGAAAAAAATCAAATCAAATCAAATGTGTGAGAGGAAGCCCAAAGCAAATGCAAAATACATGCATTCTACTCTGTCAGCACATGCATGACTCTCCACTACTCTCCGCAGCCCCAGTGTCTCCATCTAAGCAGAGACATCCCAAAGGAATTTTTCCCCATCTTGTCCTCATCAACCTCTTCCCGTACTCTGCCTGCCAATCCCACACCTGCAAATGAACTGTACACAATATGCTAGACACATTGAGTGTTTAGCCCAGTCACTGGGTGTTAGAAAATATCACTGTGCATGACTTAGTTGAGCAAACATGGGTGATGCCTAGTGTAGGAAAATGCCCAAGTGAGGAAAATGGAATGGCTGAATCCTAAGAGTAATCATATAATTATAGCTTTGGAGCTAGAAAGGACCTGAGTGGTCACCTAATCCAACCCCTTAAATTTAGAGATAATAAAATGAAACCCAGAGATGTCAAGTCCCTTGCCTAAGGGCACAGAAAGTACTTTGCAGAGAGGAAACTTGAACTCAGGACCTCTGCCTCAAAATCCAGTACTATTTCCATCCTATGGGTAAGTAATCTGTATATAAACATTCTTAAAAGAATAATTTTTCTGAATCAAGTTAGTCATACAAAGACTGAAATTTTGCAAATGGAGAGTTGCGGTAATGTTCTAAATTCATCTAATAATATCTCAAGTTCAATTCTTCTGTAGAGGTTATATATAGTTCATTGTGTATTTTCTGTCAATATTTTTTTGAATCTGCCATAGTACACAAAAGTCTTTTAGATTTCTTTCCTTTATTCCTCAGTATGAAAGTATCAGGCATCAGATCAGTCCCCATACTCCTTAATGCAACAAAATATTGAGGATGTGAACAGGGAGTAGGGGAAATAGTGATCTATTCTCCCTCAGCCTTTCTCTTTTTCCATTTTAGAAAATGTTTCAGTGATTTTCTTTTTTCTTTTAACTATCCACTAACTAATCCACTTCCTTCCTGTCCCAATAGAAGCCCTCCCTTTTAACAGTTAAGCAAAAGAAATCAACACACAATGACCAAGTCTGAGATCTATCTCATCCTATATTAGGTTTCCTTTCATGATAAGTTTTTACGTTTAAATCACTATTAAAATCATAGGAGCATTGAGCTGTGTCTGGAAGGAACCTAAGGGACCATTAAATCCAGCCCTCTCATTAATAGCTGAGGATACTGATGCCCAGAAATGTTAAGCAACTTGTCCAAAGTCAAACGTGTAATAAATGTCACAAAGAGAATGTGAATCCAAGTCCTCTGAATTCAAAACCTGTGTTCTTTCCAATGTGCCTTACTGCATCCCTGACCAACTCTTTGATATCCTGGTTTCATAAAGATAGAATATCAGAGATTTAATAATGAACACATGAATCTTTATTTAAAAAGGAAAGTATGCTCATAAAATAGACTGCTGGAAAGCATTCAATCACAAGAACCCTCAGCATCATTTCAGCCATCTCAAACAAGGGTATATAATTAAGAGTCCATAAAAATCATAATTTGGGAGCCGCCTCCCAACCCAGTACTGTAATCAGTTGATACAATCCTGCATCTGTTTGGGGTAAATTTAAGAGAGAAAGCTAAGTTGGAATACTGACAGTAAAAGGAGAAAAAAGTACATCTTTAATACTTCATGGATTTATGGTTTAATTAGGCACATTCTACAATCATGGTGACCACAACCTTGTGTACTTTAATTGTATTGTTATCAGTTCGTAGGAATGTAGATTTAGAGCCATAAAGTACCTTAGAGACCATAAAATCCAACTTCTTCATTTTTACAGATGAAGGAATTTAGATACTGAGAGTGGTTTACCCAGGGTAATTTAGCTAATAAGTGTCTGAGGCAGTATTTAAACTCAAGTCTTCCCAAATCTAAGTCCAGTGCCCTAATCATTCATTAAACTTACTACCTCTCAAGTTGCTTGAGTCAAAAAAAAAAAAAAATTCACCACCACTGGGGGGCCACCCAATGATGTTCATGAGTCAGCACAAACTTAACCAGGTTAATCCCCCAGTGATAAACATACAGTTGTTCATTGTCAGAGACTTCTGAAGTTTGGCAGGACCACTAGCTCCACCACCTTAGAGAGTGCAGAGTTATTTCTAAGATATGATGTGGCACCAAAGTAAGATATAAGCAGATCTCATAAACAGGAATATTTAGTCTTTATAAAAAAAACAAAAAATTCTCAACTCATTGGGGTTTTTTAATGCCATCTAAAAATACAAATTTGATATGAAACACCAACATCTTCTGTAACTAGAAAGAGCTTAATTTCTTTATATCATGTCCAGAAATGCAAAATTGCCATCACTTTTACATGATTCAAAATAATTATTTCTTTTTTCAAAACCCCTAGGCCCAGGCTTCCAATCTGGGATCTATAAGTACTTTCCCATTTAATACATGAGAGAAGAAAATCTTCTGGCTCTTAATGAATAAATTGTAGATAAGAATGATCCTAAGTCCTTTCCTAATCACTTATGAATTCTGCTCTTTCTGTGATTGTGCCATTGTGAAGATGATGAAGCAAAGGGCAAGGGTATGAAGAAAGGGAAAGGGAACTTTTACAAGGGGCAAGAAAACAGAACTATGAGAAAGGAAGCTGAAATCAAATTAGAGAACTTATTTTCCACGCCTTCAGATACTTACTAGCTATGTGACCCTGGGTAAAAGGTTTAACCTCTATCTGCCTCAGTTTCCTCAACAATAAAATGGGGATCATAATATCACCTATATCCAAGGGTGGTTGTGAGAATCAAATGAAATTATATTTGTAAATAATTTGTCACAGTGCCTGGCCCATAGTAGGTGCTTAAAAAATTCTTGTTCCCTTCCTCCTATCTGCATATACATTCATCTTCTATACTGGCTTTGATCCATATTGGAATAGAAAAAAGGCATCAAGATTTTCCCTGTGAGTTAAACATTATCACTCAGGGTTACTCATTCTACAAGTGAACTCCCAGCTGGAGGCAACTCAAAAGTCCAATGATGTGAGCAGCCCAATTAGTGAGACTCTCTGCCCAGATGGCATCAATTAGGATGTTTTTCTACTCAAATAAGTTAAAAAATAATGACAGAGTTTTCAGCTTTGCTCCTCCCTGAAGCCTTGAATGAGTACTAGGAACTCAGAAAAGGCAATTTTCAGCTAAAAAGACAGATTTTTACAAAATGAGTCAGTTTCTTCCCAAATAAATGCAATAGCCAAATCTTAAATGCCAAGGTCATATAATGTAGATTTTGATTCTTAGGAACTTATTGTACCTCTACTGAATGCAGAAAATAAATGATATAATTGTGGTTCAATTAATAAAGGGGTTTCAGATATCATTCCTGCATTTGATGTGCTTAAGGATACCAGAAATGCCATATACTGAGTCAAACACATGGTCCATCCAGTCCAATATTCTCTTTGTCAACACAATAAAGGACATCTTGTCTACAAATATAATAGATGTAATATAATGTCAATAGTTAATGACATACCATCTGATATCTCTTAATGATACCTTTCATATTCTTTCACACACCATACAAGAATTTATCTAGAGACTTCTAGTCAAGGGCTGCTCAGCTCTCCCATACCTACTCCAGCAAAAACCTGAAAACAGCACTAAACAGAATAAAAATCAATAAATCCAATGAAAACTATAATAAACTACTTCATCCACCTCAGAAGTGTACAAAACAGCCCACCATCAAGGGGGTTGCTAGCATGGACAAACAATCCTACAGGCTCCCAGAATAACCAGGAAAGGACCAAAGCTATATGTAGCCTAAGAGGCTCTCTGTCTGGATATAATAAGAGTACCAGATTCCCTTGAGAAAGTCAGAGGGTGTTTGTAAACTTACAATGGGACCCATCCAAGGGAGCAGAAGTTTCTATGAGGGCATAGTAGCAACCAGTGGAAGTATGACTCCAACTAAGAAACACAAGGGATCTAGATTCCTATTACTGTGTCCTGAGACACCACAGAGGACCCTGGACATCCAGCACTCTGAACCTCAAAGGTTCAGGAGGAAAAAACACTAGGAGCTAGAGATCAGGACAGAACCTCAGGTGATCCAGGGTGAGATCAACCAAGGCAAATAAAAAAAATAAGCACGATCCAGGTCAAAGTGTGACCTCAGCAAAAATTCTATAATCAGGAACTAAAGCCAAAGAAATGACTAACTCAAAGACCACCAAGTATAAATCACTGTCATTGATCGAGAGATTTTCAACAAGGAGAAAGTAAATCTAGAATATCTACAGATACTCAAAAGAAAATAAAGGAGATTTTCCACAAGGGCTGTATACCTAGAAGAAATGAAGCAAGAGATAAAAAATGGAATAAAAGTTTTGGAGGAAAGAACTGGAAGGAAGATATATATATTAGAAGAGAAAAGCAGTCAGTCACCAAGACAGTCAACAAGCATTTATTAAACATCTGCTGTGTACCAGGTACAGTTCTCAACACTACAAGTGATGAACCTTACCCAAGTAACAGATTTTCTTAAAACAGAAAGAGACCAAATAGAAATCAATGACTCTACAGAGCAAGAAATAATAGAAAAATCAAAACATTGAAAAAAAGAAAAAAGAAAAAATCCAGAGCTTCCATGTCAAAGAAAAAAATGCCAAAAGCATCCAGAAAAAAAGCAATGTATTTAGCAAGAAAACAATCAAAATCAGTCAAGATCCAGCTCCTTCACCTATAAACAAGAGGAGATCTTGGAATACAATATTCCAAAAGGCAAAAAAGACATGAGCTTACCACCAAAAACAACTTGCCCTGAAAAGATGAGCAACATCTCATAGACCTTTAATGCAAACTGTTCTAGGGACTACAGACACACCAAGAATGAAATAATCCCTACTCACAAGTTTACTTCTAATAGAAGGGACAACATATAAACATATAAGTGTAAAGAGAAGAAATACAAAGTAATGAAATACAAAGTATAGTCTGAGAGGGAGGTCCCTAGGAGGGAGTATATTCTAGGAATGGGGTGTGGTCAGTACAAAAACAGAGAGATGGATGATGGATTGTGAAAAACATAGAGAAAGCCACTGAATCACAAATTGTGGCATATAGAATAATGCCCAATGAGGCTGGAAAGATAAGTTAGATCCAGGTTGTGTAGGATTATAAAAGTTAAACAGAAGAGTTTATATTTCATCTTATAAGAAATAAGGAAGTCCTGGAGTTGATTATAAACAGGATTGACACGTTCAGAGTGCATTTAAGAATCACTTTGGCAACAGTGTGAAGAATGTACTATGTGGAAATGAGAGATTGAAGGCAGTGAGATCAACTAGGAGGATGTTTCAACAATTTAGGCAAGAAATGATAAGGCCCTGAAAGAAGATGGTAGCTCTGGGAATGTCGAGAAGGGCAGCATGTGCAAAGTGTTGTAGAAACAGCAAAATTTGGCAACTGATTGGAAATCTGAAATGAGAGAGAGTTAGGAGTCAAGGATAATGCCAAAACTTGGAGAATGGAAGAACGATGGTGCCTTTGACTTTGGATGGGAGAAGAGGAAGATAACAAGGTCTCTCTTGGATATGCTGAGTTTAAGATGTCTCCAGGACATGTTGCATGAAATGTCCAACTGGAAATTGGTGAGAGGTGGAGGGGTTGAAATTCAAAGGATACACTGGAGATGGATATATAGATCTGAGAGTCATATGCATAATGAAAACAATTTAAAGTTATGGTTGCCAATATAGTCACTAAGAGAGAGAATGCAGCAAGACATGGGTAGGGGAGCATCAATATGGTTTAGATAATGAACAAGGAGAGGAGACTGAAAAGGAAAAGGTTAGACAGATAATAAAAGAACCAAGAGAAAGGAGTGCCCACAAAAGCCCAGAGAGGATAGGGAATCCAGGGAATTTCCTGGGCCAAAACTCCCTTCATTTAAAAAAAAAAAGAAAAGGATGCTTTATAGTGTTAACAAAAGCCAAGAATACATCTCAAATTGTTTTTAAAGCAAAAACCAGATTCTTAAAAGACATCAATTTATTCTTACCCAGAATTCTTTGCCAACTCTTCCCCCTTTTTCCCCCTTCCACCTCATCACTGAAGACTGAGTGTGATCTTTAAGCATGTGACTTCAGGTACATGGATATGCCAAGAACATGGACTCATTTGGGATTAGAACTATGAAAATTCCACTGCACCCTTCCCCCAAGTAGTTCTGGATGCAAAGAGTAGAATGCTGCCCTAAAATGAGGTGGCATGATGGCTTTGCCTGAGAAGTACTAGATTTTTTCTTTTTCCTTCCATGTTGTGTATAGGATGTAAATCCAGAAGACCTGAGTTCTAATCTTGCAACAAACACTAACTAGCTGTGTGATCCTGAGCAAATGGCTTTACCTGCCAACTTCAACTTCATCTATAAAACAAGGATAATCAAAGTACAGGGTTGCTGTGAAAATCAAATGAGATATAAATACAAAGTACTTCACATCCCTTCAAGAGATATCAGTGTTAGCTGTTATTATTCACAGTATTATCATTTCATCAGAACAATGAAGATCAATCCACCAACAGTCTACGGAATCAGTCATTCAGATCTAAACAAATACCCAAATGGCATTTGGGAAGGAGTTGTCAAGAATGTCTCTACACCTTAGATATGAATTACTTACTACTCTCAAATATTTAGTCTTCTAAGGATGCTAGTCATCTCCCAATGGAGTACCCCAGGTCTTCCAAGAAAACTCTTATTCTCTCTATTCATCAACAAGGGACAACATGAAAGCAAAGACTGAGGTGCATTCACTCATCTTCCCATAGTCTGCTGTGATAAATGAATTCCTTTGTGTCTTTTTCTATGACAAAATTTAAGGAATGACCACAAAATATTTTTGGAGATGAGGGAAATGAGGTCTCACTACTTTAGAATCCGTACTTTGAAATAAACTAGCCCCTTCCTGAAAAAAAAAAAATAGACTATGTGAACAATTAATTGGGTCTGAAAAAAAAAGTGAATAAGGATAACCAGTCTAATTCCTATAGACACAAACACATCATGATGCTTAAAACATTTCCGTGCCCAGAAGTGTGCTGAAGCAAGCTTTGTAAAGGCTACCAGAGCCAACCGTCAAATTTTCAGTATAAGCATTCACACCTCGAGAAACCTCCAAACCCTACGAAACAGGGCTTAATTTATTGTTGTGTTTGACTGGCCCTAGACTTAAGAAAGTGACAGAGAGAATGTTAGTAGTCTAGGTGAAACTTTTAAGTGTGTCTAGCTCATTTTTCCCCAACCAGAGAGCCAATTATTAAGCATTCTGCCATATTTCTGCCAACATCCTTCTACCACCCCAATCTCTTGCTTTTTAAATACAAATACTATTCTCAGAGTAGCTGAGATTCATCAGGATAGACACTTATATCAAGTATCTAATACAAGCATCAGACAGATGCATACAGAACGCTTCAAGTGGCAAACGGCATGGTTTAAAATAGTTTCGCATTTGTACTATGTGACAGACCATAAGCAAGTCACTTTACATCACCAATGTGTTAGGAATAATACCTCACAAAGTTTTATGTGAAGAGCTTTGCAAATCTTAAAGTACCATGGAAACGTCATCTAGTACTCTAACACACCAATGAATTTTGTTGTTACTGTTTTTGTTGCTGCTATACACCAATGGATTTGTGACTTTATTGATGTAAGTACTTCCTCCAAAAGTGCAGATGTCAATCTGTCCATCTATGCCTGCCCATCCTGCCTGACTCTTATATAGATCTTCCCCTAAGTTTGCCACACCTGGGCACCTTCCTCATTTTCTCTTCACAGTGTGCCAATGTCAAAGTTATCCCTCTCTTTTTTCCCTCATACATTTCTTTGGTGATATCCTTTATGCCTCTTCTCCTTTGTGATCCTTTGTATGCAATTTGTGGCAGCCTATGTATACCAACATCCACTGTTACCCTCTACATGATCCTTAATTTCAGTTGAGGCTACAGTATTTCATGACTTAAAATTCAGAGGCATCAGACTCATGTCCTCTCGCCCACAAAACTCTCAAGTGTGGCTGAACTAGATGAAATTATAATTGGAATACATTTAACAAAATTAATTAAATGCAATACAACATAGGTAGTATTAATCTGTGGTTTTTTAAGTCAATATGCAACTATAGGGATGATTTCTATTTGAGTGTGATACCATTGACTTACATCACTGGAAGATCATTCACATTAAACAGTTAGGCTTTTGCTTTAGAGGGAAATTTTAAATCTTTAAAAGAACTCTGCAATTCCCCAAAGGCAATACAACCCCCTCTCTTCCTTCTGTTCAATTTTGGGCCCAGCTCATTGTCCATGTGCAGTGTCTGCCCATATGTGTATGTGTGCACATACATATATATATTGCATAACAAGAGACAAGCTCATCAGCTATTATTACCTAAATTTTCCTTTCAGATGCACTTCTTTCTAATTTCCTCTAATTCTATTCCCTACTCCTTTGTTGTTTCTCTCTCTTTATTTGTAACACCTATAATTAACTCATTCTTTCCCTCCCTACTTTTTCTCCCCCAACGAGTCAGGCTTCTGTCATTAGGTATTTAACCAAAACAAAACCATTGTTATTTTTAATCCCTCTATGGTGACTACATTGAGATAGGGACTAGTTAATCACAGTTGTAAAGTACCTTAGCTTGATTAAAGCACTTAGTTTAATAAGTTAAGTCACTTCTATAGGCTTTAAGTCCTTACTAGCTTTGCATAACAAAAGATGCTATAGGATTCTTTCTTCTCTCCATGAATTTACTCAGTCATTTTGAATTTTAAATGTTCTTTTTTTTTCAAAATGAGGGCTTAGCTGTAGAGGGAAATTGATTTGAAAGTCCTAGACCTCCTCTTTCAGTTTATAATATCCTAGTTACTTCTTTTGTTTCTCATATTTGTAAAAAAAAAAAAAAAGTCTAAAATTTTGAATTGTTGGGGTTTAATATGATGGCTTCCTTCTTTACTGCTTGTAAGAACATGCCCTTGTGACTATAATACTGGAGCTTGATGTGTCTAGAAAAATTGAAGCCTGAGTTAATACTTATAAGCACTTGTGATTTTTTTCAGTTTGTAAATTAGTCCTATTTTTTTATATTTCTGGAAGTATTTTATATGATTTTCCAAAATGAAATGGTCATATTCTTTTCTAAATAGTTTTTGGGAAGATTGATAATTCCTCATTTTTCTTCTCCTTGATTTGTCCTCCCAATCAGTCACTGTTATCATTAATATTTCCAAATCTTTTTTTTAATTGAGTAATTTTCTGCATTTGTTTTTCAACTTTTACTGTTGCTTCTGCACTCCAGTAAAACAAATTGTACTTTTCACCAATCTATTGTTTTGTTTATATTGTCCAGGATGTTTCTATGCTACCAAGTTTCATCACTTTATACTGTGTTTTCATAGTCACATTCAGTCATTTCTTAATCTTATCTCATAATACATTTGCTCAGTGTGTTTATTCATTAAATTTTCTCCAGTTTATTGTGCCTTGGGGGAAATTCCAGTTTTGTTTCTCATGGTACTATTGGTACTGTTTTAGTATAATTATCTTCTAGTACTTTTGCCTCTACCTACTTTAACCCATCATGTAACCAATATTTCTCAAATATTTAGAAAAAGTTAAATGAGAGAACTCTGGAGCCTGAAACCAAGAAGACTTGAGTTCAAATCCAGTTTGCCTCAGTTTCCTTAACTGTTAAATAATAAAATGGGGATAAGAATAGGACCTACCTCACAGGATTGTAACATAAAAGTGCTTAGTATAATGCCTGGCCAACAGTAGGTGCTATATAAATAATCCTTCTCTTCCCTTCCCTTCCCTTCTTTCCCATCACCCTCATAATAAGCATAGGCAGGATTACTTGGCCAGAGACTGTAGAAGAGAGGACTGTTCAAAAAAGGGCTGAGAGAATCTCAAAAAAGAAATTTCTCAGAAAGAATCATAAATTATCTCAAAGAGAAATATAAGGAGAAGGCATTTGAGGAGAACAGTAATGTTTCAAGAAGCTCTCCAATGAGTTCAGGTCAAACTGGACATACAAAAAGCATGCCAAGAAGAGATTATAACTAAGGATGAATACAAAAGAATACAATGAGATTAAAAGAGCAATATGAGAAAAGTTAAAGCCCAGAATGAGCTGAGACTTGAGAAAAATGTGAACAACAAAGCAAAATTGCCTTTTAGATATGTTCTAAAACAGGAAGTGAACCAAGACTATGCCCACTGACTTGGAGTAGACGGAATAATACTTAACAGATGATAGGAAGGAAGTGGAAATGCACAACTTTTATGCTGATTTTTTTCATCAAAGAGAATGAGTTTTAGATTATAAAGACTGGAATAGACATGGACCACAGCAGAGAGTCTTCACCTTTATGTGTACACATCCCAGCTTTGTCAGTCTGGTGAAGCCTGCCAATCCTTTCTTAGAACTGGTGTTTTTAATCAATTGAAAGAAATGCTAAATTTCAGTTAGAGATTAGTGAAAATATGGATGTAATTTTTCCTAAGTTCATGCTACAAACTCTCAGTCTAGAGGGAACTGAAGTAAAAGATCACCCACCTGCTATAACTGAAAACAATTTTCTTAGCAAAGAATCCCAGAATACTGAAATTGATGTGATTACTGAATCACTGTTTATAATCTCTGAGAAATTATGAAGAATAAAAGACATGCTGAAAGAATAAAAGTTGTCTTAAATTTCAAGATGGAGAAAAAGTGGGTTGATATACATTGCAAACTGTACACTGATGAGTGTTGTTGGAGACCTCAGACACTTCCTGGGCAAATAACTTAACCTCTGTCTGCCTCCATTTCTTCAACTGTAAAATGGGGAAAAAAATACCACCTACTTCCCAGGACTGCTGTGAGGATAAAATGAGATACTATTTGTACTATTTGTGCCTAGTGCCTGCCACATAGTAGGTGCTTAATAAAACCTCCTGCAAAATGTGGCTAGTAATACCTGCCCTGCTTACTTCCATAGGTTGTTATGAAAATTAAATAAGATAATGGATGTTGCATGACTTTGTAAATTGTAAAGGCTCATACAAATGCAAGGTACTATTGGTGAAGTAGATAAAGTAGATATGTATGTATATGTATGCATGTATGTTTATATATGTATATGTATCTATATGTGGATAGATGATAGATAGATAGATAGATAGATAGATAGATAGATAGATAGATAGATAGATAGATAGATGATAGACAGATAGAGAGATATCTTAGTCTTAGAGAGTAGAGTGAGGCACCTTCTCAGATGGTCACTGACCTTAAAATAAGGTATTTCTGACTCGGACGCCAGGTCTCTAGCCATGATGCCTTTCTGGCTCTCATTCCTCCTAATAATTCATTATCACCTCATTCAATTTAAACTTATATTTCCCTACAGGAAAAGACCTCAAACCCAAAGATCAACCAACCCCAGAGGAAAAGGAACGACTATTTGTCTTACCTCAGTGACTTAATTAGTATGTGTTCATAAAGTAGCTTAGCTGACTGCACAGAAAGTAAATGAACAAGGATGTGTCCTCATTAAAGGAAGAAATCACTTTGTAATGTCAAGGTTCCTCCAAAAATATAATAATTTCCAGGAAGTACTAATGTGGAAACCCACCCACAATATGACTAAAAATAACTGCATTAAATGCTAGTCAACTCTCTGCTGGTCTGTATTAGCATACAAACGTTATTCCCAGTCCATTTAAGAAGTCTGGCTGTACCTCAGAGCCAATAAACATAACATAGATGCAGCCTTAACTATTCTGCCTGGACACTCCCAGCCATGATGAAGCACGCAGGCTGCTTTTCAGGATAAATAGGGCTTTCTTTCATCTCCGTCTCTGCTCGTTGTACACAGTCCCACATCCCATCTCTCAAGCCAACCTAAATGAATTAGTCTCAATGCTTCCAATCCCTCCAGAAGTTTGTTGCTTTGAATGACCCATAAAATCATAATCAGAAAAAAGCACTTCACCAAATGAAAAAAGAAACCCTTTCTCTTTCAGTCTTAGGTGGAGAGTCCCAAAATTCCTAGAGCTGCAAACTACACTAAGACTTTCGGGATACCCTATTTTTTTTTTAATTCCCCTGTTCCTCATTAAAAATGCTTGGGCTGGTGAGAGACCATAGAATTTTTGAGCTGGTTGTTGCCATCCAGATGTTTTTCAGTCATGCCTGACCTCATCTGGGCCTTTCTTGGCAAAGATACTAGAGTACTTTGCCATTTCCTTCTCCGGTTCATTTTACAGATGAGGGACTGAGGTAGACAGGGTTAAGTGACTTATCCATGGTCACATGACTATTAAGTGTCTGAGACCATATTTGAACTCAGGAAGATGAGCCTTCTTGATTCCAGGAACGGGATCCTATCCACTACACCACCAAGCTGCCCTAGACCTAGAAGAGACTTTAAAGATGAATAATTAGTTCCATCTTTTCATTTGACAGTGAGGAGACTAAGACGTAGTGAAGTGATTTCCTTCATGTTACAGTTAGGACTAGTAGCAACCAGGTGTCCTAGGATATCACTCTTTGTGCCATGCAACCCTACCTTTATGATGCTTATTTCATGCATTAGTACAGAGGACTAAAAATAGTTTCTATTATTTTACTTAAAACTCATCTGTCCATGTGACATACAGTGGCCAAAGTCAATCATTTTATTTTAATGTGATTATCACAATCAATCAAATTATTATTAGACTTCATACCTGTATGAATGATGACCATTTTATGACCACTTTCAACTGGGTAGGTGAGACTTACCTCACTGGAATGAGCAGTGCCAGTTTTTCTAGAAAGGGGACCATCTGTATTACAAGTCATAATGTTGCCCATTGCAAAGTACAAATTGTCCTCATTTTAGAAAGAATGGCACTGACTAGCCATGAGACTGTGCAAATTACATAAGCTGCCTGCAACTCAGTTTCTTCATCTGATAAATGAGGAAGATAAAAAGAGCTGCTGTTTTGTAGGGTTGTTAGGAGGACCAAATGAGATAAACTCAAAGTGCTATATAAATATAAGCTATTATTAGAGCAAAAGACTAGACTGGTGCCTTGCACGTAGGATATAGAGTAGTTTAGGATCAGAGAACCTGAAATTGGAGAGAACTTGAGTTCTTGAGGAACTTAAGGAAGGAAGGAGGGAAGGAGGGAAGGAAGGAAGGAAGGAAGGAAGGAAGGAAGGAAGGAAGGAAGGAAGGAAGGAAGGAAGGAAGGAAGGAAGGAAGGAGGGAGGGAGGGAGGGAGGGAGGAAGGGAAGGAAGGAAGGAAGGAAGGAAGGAAGGAAGGAAGGAAGGAAGGAAGGAAGGAAGGAAGGAAGGAAGGAAGGAAGGAAGGAAGGGAGGAAGGAAGGAAGGAAGGGAAGGAAGGAAGGAAGGAAGGAAGGAAGGAAGGAAGGAAGGAAGGAAGGAAGGGAGGGAGGGAGGGAGGGAGGGAGGGAGGGAGGGAAGGAAGGAAGGAAGGAAGGAAGGAAGGAAGGAAGGAAGGAAGGAAGGAAGGAAGGAAGGAAGGAAGGAAGGAAGGAAGGAAGGAAGGAAGGAAATCTGTGCTAGAAGCAGCATGGGAGACCAGTCTCAGCCTCCTAGTCACAGAACACAGGACACAAGATGCCCAGTCTGGACGGAAGAGGACAATTTTTCTGCAAAAGGCAGAGGCTGCGGTTACCATTTGATAGGTAATTGACTTCAAATAGGGCATAGGATCCAGAGCTGAAGGATCCATATTCTAGGTATAGGAGAACTAAAGCCAAAAGAGATTAAGTCACCTACCTAGGACCTCATAAACATTAGAGCTGGGATTTGAAGCCAGGCCCTCTGGCTACATATATAGC
Source organism: Bettongia penicillata ogilbyi (assembly GCA_023548195.1). Classification (NCBI taxonomy): domain Eukaryota; kingdom Metazoa; phylum Chordata; class Mammalia; order Diprotodontia; family Potoroidae; genus Bettongia; species Bettongia penicillata. The sequence continues at coordinate 7,032,396 of JAJHZJ010000540.1, read as the reverse complement.
CGTCTTCCACAGTACCATATCCTCTCATTATACCAGGAGTTCTTGTCCTGGGATCCATGGAGTCCACAAGAGTCTACAGATATATTTTAGGGGAGTCTACAAATTTGGGTTTTTTTAAAAATATATTTAGATAAATATTTCAATATAATTGATTTCATTTATAATCCTATGTATTTTATTTTATGCATTTGAAAACATTCTGGGAAGGGATCTATCCATAGGATTCACCAGACCACCAAAAGGGTCCATGATACAAGAAAGGTTAAGAACTCATACACTATGATATAAAGTCCCTCAGTGAGATAAAAAAGAAATAACTGGCTTCCAGGGTCTGGAGAACATTAACATTTTCAAAAGAAGATAAGACAGTCAACTGCTAAGTCAGGGTAAAAGACTTGACAGCTGGCACAAAAACCCTTGAGAGTCAAGACAAGGAAAGGTGTTTCTCAGGAGAGAGAGAGAGACAGAGACGGAGACAGACAGAAAGAGACACAGAGAGACAGAGACAGAGAGACAGAGAGAGAGAGAGTATGTTGGGGGGGCGGGCAGGAGAGAGATACTGAGTATACTTCAGATCTGAAGTCCTAAACAAAGAACCAGTGAGGGTGATGGGAAACACAGAAAGGAAATCCTTCTGCCACAGACCTGAAACCCTACACCCAGAGTTATAGAATAGGAAAATAAATTGGAGAAGAGTGACACCTTGAAGTTTGGTCCAAACCAAGTCCATCAGAAAGAAACTTAGAACTGCTCTAAGATCAAGCCCAAGTAGGACTGAGCTATGAGAGGAAGCCTTGCAGAAATGAAAGTCAATCAAAAAGAAAAGAGTTAGAAAAGGATGTCTTAGTTCCCTGTAGATAGAATGTAGCACTAAGATGAACACTAAAAATCCCTGTAGTTTTTAAACTTTCCCATTTAATTTGTTACTGTAACCTACTACTTGCTCAAGTTCAGTTTGATTCCTTATACTTAATAGTATTACACGACATGATATAATATGATATAATGTATAATATAGTATGATAATTTATAATATAGTATTAGTATAATAAACAATATAATATGGTGTAATATAGTATGGTATAATAATATAGCATGATATTATATAATGGTATAATTTAATATAATTTTCTTTTAAAACCACAATGAAAGGTTCATCCTATTTTCAGTAAGGAAAGAAGGAAAATATTTATATCTTTTTACGTAGGGCAACGAGGTGGCACAGTAGATAGACTACTAGGTCTGAAGTCAGGAAAACCTGAGTTCAGACCTGACCTCAGACACTTACCAGCTGTGTTTCTCTGGGCAAGCCACTTAATCTCTGCCTACCTCAGTTTCCTCAACTGTTAATGGGAATAATGATAAGACCTAACTCTCAGGGCTGGTATAAGGCTCAAATAAGATAATATTTGTAAAGTGCTTAGCATAATGTCTGTTAATACACACTTGTCTCTTTCCTTCCTTCCTGTCAGGACAGCCAAACTGGGTAAAAAAGGATCTAGCCCCAAGAATAGAGAAAGAGGCAGCCAAAACCATTAAAGGAAAGTTTGTTCATCTTAGTATAAGGCAAAAATTTTCCTGTCTGTTAAAGAGACTAGGTATAGGACTGGTCTGGGACTAGACCTGTGCTTTTATTTGTATAGAGAACTCTACAGTAGGAAACTCTATCTTCCAATCTAGGCTGCTGCTTTCTCTGTAACTTACAGTCTCTGAGAGCTGCCTAGAATATGGAGACTTGCCCAAGGTCACAAAAGCAGTATGTGTAAGAGGCAGCACTTGAACTCAGGTCTTGTGCCAGTCTTGGTCTATTTAATCCCTTAAACAGAATACCCCCAAAAAAGAATCATATAAAGTGAATCAAATAACATCATCATGAGTGTGTTTACAAAATATGATGCTGAGAGACTGAGAGCTAGTAGTCGGTTGGTCAATTAATATTTATTAAACCCCTACTCTGTGAGAGGCACTATACTAATAGCAGGAATGGCAAAAACCTGTCCTGTTAGCCTGGGAACTATCTATTCCAGGAATGGAGAACCTACAGCCTTAAGGTCACATGAGGCTTTCTAGGTCCTTAAGTGCAACCTTTTGATGACTCCAAGGACCTAGAAGAAAATTTGGATTCAATCAAAAGGCCACACTTAATGACGTAGAAGGCCACATGTGCCCTTAAGACCACAAGTTCCCCACCCCTGATATATTCCTACAACCTCCCCCTCTCTCCCTTCCCTTCAGCATATTCCAGCACATTCATATTCTCAGTTTTGAGACTCCAAGAGAGGTTAATTGACCTCTGTAGTCACACACCTAGTAAATGACAGAGCCAGAAACTGAGCCCAGTCGGATTTTTTTGATCCCAAAGCTGGTGTTCTTTCCACCACAGTATGGGGCCTTCTTCCAGATATACAGGCACATCATCTTTATTTGCAATGTTAGCCTAGCAGAGTATCTCAGGGTCTCCCCTCAAACATAGTAGACCTTTGATAAATATTTGATGAATGAATGAAAGAGCCACTTGTGACAAGTGACCTTCGCAGCCTCCTCTAGAAAGTCACATGTGCACTGATGGTCAAAAGGAATCCAAATGGGCAAATACAGGAAACCTGAACTTCTAATCATTTTCCTTTAGTAAAGATGGGAATAGAAAAATCATCCTCATTACTGAATTATGTAGCCACTGCCAGTTAACAGAGAGGATAGGAACATAAAAGGCATATTCCCAGAAGAGATTGCCTCAGGGTTGGAAACAAGATCCTGTTTGCATCTCCAGGGCTGAGTCCCAGGGGTGGGGTTCAGCTTTCCCTGGACTGATAATGACTCAACTAAAGTCCTTACAGATAATTACAAAAAAAAAAAAGCTCTTAAGACTTCCCAGCTAGAAGAGAAAACAGGTATGTTCCCAAAACAGACAGATAACCTATATAATCTGAGCAAGTTAGCCTTAAAAAGAACTTTATATTTGGTCATTACAACAGCTGTCAGGTAAGCAGTGAAAATTATATTAGTCTCATTTTACAAATGAGGAAACTGAGGCTCATAGGTTTCAACTGATTTGCCAAAACCAACAATAATAACAGCTCACATTTAAATAGTGCTTTAAGGTTTGCAAAGCACTCTGATTATATTACCTCCAAGTCTCATAACAATGTGAAATGGTGGTATTCCTGTCCCCATTTTACAGATAAGAAGACCGGTTCAGAAATCTCTTTGATATAGTATCATATTAGATCATAACTCTGTAAGGCAAGCTGTACAGGTTTCATTAGTTCTATTTCACAAATGAGGAAACTGAGGCTTAGAGGATCTAAGTGACTTGCTGAGTCTGGAGCAATGAATTGACTTGCCTAGGGTCACGTAGCTAGTCAAAGTCTGAGGCAGGATTCCCTCTCAGGTCTTTCTGACTCCAAATCCAGCACAATCTACTGGGCTACTTATCCACTTAGTCTAACTAGTAAGGAAGTAATGGCACTGGAGCCTGAACTCTGGTCTCCTCATTCCAAGTCCCAGGCTCTTTCCACAACACTTTACTTGCCTTCCAGGCAAATGAATTCAAGGTGAATTGGATCCCCCTGAAAGTCATTTTTTTTTCCATTGGCAGAAGAGAAAATCTAATGCTCTTCCATTGTCATCAAACTGAAAAGCTATTTGTGGCCACAGACCCCCTCCTCTAAAAGCTCTGCTCCCCCCAGGATCATGCCTACAGTAGGGTATTTCAGGTCACAACCTCATTTAAAGATGACCATACCCCAGCTGGAAGGCTTTGACTCCTCAATTACTTAAAAGATGATGCACATTTATGTGCCCTATGATTATACCATAAAAACCAAGGGGCCTTTAATAAGGTTATTCTCTCTTTATAGCATGACCCTATTAATGATGACCTATCCTCCAACTAAAAAAAAAATAAATCTCTTTCCTTCAAGATGCAGCTAGAGCACCAATACTGCATCAAGATTCTTAACCTAGCAACTATGAACTTGTTTTATTTTTAATATTTTGATAATTGTACTTCAATATACTTGGTTTCCTTTGTGATCCTATGCCTTTTATTTTATGCATTTCAAAACATCATTCTAAGCAAGGGGTCCACAGACTTCAAAAAAAAGTGTTCTACCTGAAGCCTTTCCTGTTCCTCCCCACCAACCCCCCTCCCCTGAACTTTTACTGGCCACCTCTCTAAGTTCCTTGTATTTGCCTACCTCACATTTGTGTTTTGTTCTATTTATATTTATATTGTACTTGCTATCGCCCTGTTAGGATGTAAAATTCTTGAGAGTAGAAATTGTCTCATTCTTTGTATTTATGCCCCCCCCACGTCCCTCCATTAGCACAGTACCTGGCACAGATTCCAATTGGAAGCATGAGATCATCAGTTTGGAACCGCCCTCCAAAAGTGCATAGCCCAACCCATCCTTTCCTACCATCCTACGAACCTCTATTCTGGGTCCTCCCAAAAGTTCACCTTACAGTAACCACCCAACAAGCTGGAGGCCTTCTTTGCTTTTGTCCTATGTTGTGAAGCATCTAGCTGGCATCCCTCTTTCTTGCCATGGGACCAGTCCGTCTTCTCTTTCTGGCATACAGTTCCTCAGTAGCATCCTTTGTTCTTATGGTTCTGCTTTCAGACCCACCCACAGCCACCATGAGCCTTTGCTTAGCCTTCTGTGGGATGCTCATCTTTAGTTTGTTGGCTAACTGTCTGAATGATACCTGGGCTCTCATTAGTAAAGAATTCCTCCGCAATACAGTGGCCCCTTCCCTCTACTTGGGATTTCATCCCAGCTCCATACCTGGACAATAACCCAGTTGAACCTGAGGCACTATTGTGCTGGAGTTAGCTCAAAAGAACTACTTGTTAAATTTTCTGTATGAGCATTTACACTTCAGAAATTGGCAAATGCTCCAAAGCAGGACTTAACTTATTGCTTGCTGATTTCTAGACTTAAGAAAAGCAGCTAGGTGGTGCCATAGTGAATAGAGTTCCAGACCTGAGTCAAGAACTCATGTTCCTGAATTCAAATCTGGCCTTAGACACTTACTAGCTATGTGACCCTGGGCAAGCCACTTAACCTTGTTTGCTTCAGCTTTCCAGTGAACTGGAGAAGGAAACGGAAAATCACTCCAGCATCTTTGCCAAGAAAACCCCAAATGGGCTCATGAAGAGGCAGATATGACTAAAAATGACCAAGTGATGGAGAAAATATTAATAATACATATTAAACTTTAAAGTGTCTCATGTGTACATTTCTTCCCTCCTCCCCAAAGAGCCAGTTACTAGACATTTACCAGCAAACCAATGACCCAAGTTATTACAAGTATGTAGTAGTCACTGCTCTCACCTATACAGTTCTCTCCACTGATATCCAATAGCACACAGAGCCCCAGGAGCCACAGCTGTCAGATAGGACTTACTCAGTCCACTCTGCCTGATACCCATTTTGCATCACAAGAGAGTGGTTTTTGAGAGAGAAAGTGAAAACAAGGAAAAAGAAATAGCCATAGGGCTTAGCCACTGGTTGAGTTTTTTTCCCCTTTGGAGCAAAGGATTCTTACTTTTTGCTGTTGGATTCCCGCAGGAATCCCTTGTAACTAACACAGAACCTGGCAAACAGTAAGTACTTAATATTTGTTAAATCAAAATTGAATTGATTTCTTCCCCCAAAAATAAAATTATCAAAGACTCCCTCTCCACACTATCTCTTCCCCCAGCCCCTAAAAGGGGAAAAGGGATGGATCCCTTGAATGATGGCAACTATGTGTGTATAAAGTGTTCACTTTAACTTGAACAAGAAACTGATTTATCATCTACACCTAGGATCATTCAGTGTGCCTAAGAGGGGGAAGAAAAATACAATGAATTTCTGAGGATGTAATGAATTCCTAAAGTACATTTCAGAAATTGCCCTCCTAGACATAAACAAAACAGGTTGCTAACAACAAAGAGAAAGTCACCATAACAAAACAGCTCACTGACTGGACCATAAATCAAGCGTCCTCCTCTGTCTCCAGATTGGCGGGCAGTGATTTCCACAGAGATGTGATTACACAGGTGAATGCCTTGAAACAGCTCTGTTAATGCAAACACCAACAAAACAGCTCAACCTGAAATCACAGGACTGACAGCTGGAAGGAAGCTGAGGGGTCATCTAGTCCAGGGGCTCTTAACCGGGGGTCCATCCACAGGGGGTCCGTGAATTTCATTTTTTTAACATTTCAAAAGCTATTTCAGTATCATTTCATAATCAAATGTATTTTATTCCATACATTTAAAAACATTATTCTGAGAAGGGATGCATTTGCTCAACTATACGGTCCAAGGTTTCCATGACACAAAAAGAGTTAAGAACACTTCCAACCTCCTCATTTTACAACTAAGGAAACTGAGGTCCAGAGAGGCAAAGTGATTTGTCAAAGGTTATACACAGCTAGGAAATACACAGCTAGGAAATAACAGAGCCAGGATTTGAATTCAGGTCTTATGACTCTAAGTCTGCTGTTCTTTAAGCTATACCATTGTCAACAACAAAAAAAAGTTATACTATTGTATTCTCACTACTTCTTTTTGAGGGACAGGAAAGAGGAAACGTTCATTCAGTGACAATACAGCTTCTTATAAAACCCAGACTCCCATATCTCACCAGAACCATCTTTTTTTTTTTTTTTTTTTTTTTTTTGCAGCTGAACAGGATACAGTCTATTTCACTTCCCAATGAAGTCTAATGAAGTATTTCACTTCCATGGAGATTCTAAAGGATAGAAGGAGCTAAGAGAGCTATAGAAGGAACGTATTCTGCCCTCTAGCAGAAAGGGAAGTCTCTGGGCTCCTGAGAATTAATGACTCTACCTTGCAGCTGAGGTTAGATGCATGTACACATCTGCCTTGTTTTCCAAAGTCTGGGAATTATGAGGATAACACAAGGTAGTGAATGGAGAAGGAAGTGAGAGTCATTTTCATCACCCTAAGTGGAACAGAAAAGGGACCACCACTTTCTAAACCTCAATCAACCTTTCCAACTTCACTTGTTTTTTTTTTTCCCCCACAGAATAATAGAACCAAGATGGTGTTAACAATAGAAAGAACATTGAGTGGTGGGGTCAGAGGACTTGTGTTCAAATCCTGGCATTGACACAATATTTATTTGATCCTGGACCAGTCACTAAACTTTCCTGAGCCTTGATTTCTTCATTTATAAAATGGAAGAGGCTAGAGTAGAAGAGCTCCAAGGTCCCTTCCAGCTCTGATATGATTCTAATATGATGATAGAGTAATTAGAAAAAACCCACAATCCAATGCTTGGGTATCTTTTTATTCAAAACCCAAGTCTGGGATCAACACTTACATTTCATTTGCTTGGCGATTGACTTGTTGGGTTCTAGCCAGTGCTGGAAAGGAAAAGAAGAGACCCATGGTCAAAATGCTGCATGGCACAGTGAAGATGTAAAAACTAAGAGGTTTTTAATGAGGTTATTCTCTTCTCATAGCATGATTCTGGTAATAACAGCCCATCATCAACTGCTCCATTCTCAGAAGGTCACCATGTACTCTTTAAGCAATAATAATAGAGGAAAGGGTCTATAATTACAAACTAATAATATTAACATCTACGTGAGTAATATTTGAGTCACACTGCATCTGAGAGGGAGGCATTAGGAATACAATATGCATTCAAGGGTGAAATTCCTCATTGGTTTACAGAATTTTGGAACTGTCGATTCGGTCTGGATTTACTAAGGATATCATCAGTTCTGCTTTATTGAAGCACGTGTGTTCCTAAAAATCATGGCACTGTGCAAAACTGCATGATAAAAACCACAAGGTTTATAAGGAAAATGGGATAAGGAATGCAACACTCAATATTTTCATCAGTGACAAATTTTTAAAAAGATACAACCTAACTCCAATTCTATACATAGTAAATAGTTAAGAAATACATAAATACTACAATAAAGGATGGCAATGTCCATAGACTCAGCCTGCTGCTCAGCCTGCCCCTAGTCCCTATGGGGTCCAGGATGGTAAAGTCAGTGACTACAGGGTCACGATTGGCCTCAGAAGGTCATAACTCCAAGACTTTGTTCGAGTTCGGATGTTGAGCAAGTATTTTTTCATATAGAAAAATTTCCAACAAAGAAGAAAAATAAAACACAACCTTGTTGGATTACACGTTTAGCTGATATTTGAGGTGTGTGTTTTGTATATTCCAATGGGACTTGGTTTACCTGGGTGCAGCATTCTGTGTTTTTTGCTGCTTTTCACTGATGTACATAAACAAAAGCAAAATTGAGATTATGATCAAATTGTTCCCTTGATATGTCAATCATGTTGAAACAAATTCATGTTTTTCAAAGCGAGTGTTATAGCAAAACTATGTGGGGGGGAAAAAAGAAAAACTCAATTAGACAAACTCTAAGCAATGCTATTGGATAACCATCTCCATCTCCCTTTATCCTTAGGATGGTATTTTAATAATAATCCAAAAATAATAATTATAGGTTTGCAAAGCATTTTATATGTGTTAACTTATCTGAATTTCACAACAACCCTGTGAGATAAATGCTATTATCTTCATTTTACAGAAGAGAAAGCAGAGGCACAAAAAAGTTAAATGACTTACCCAGGGTCACAAGGATAGGAGGATTCTGAGGCAAGATCAAACTGAAGTCTAACTTCAAATTCTTTACTCTAACCATTGTACCATTTAGCTGCCTCAGCATGGAGAGGATCATCCTCCTAATCTTAAAGATGAGGAATCTAAGGCTCAGAGAAATTAAATCATTTGCCCAGGATTACAATGAATAAATTTTAGATATAGGATTTAAATTCAGGTCCAGAAATCTTTCTATCACATGATGTGGCCTCAACAAACTCTAAACTTTTCTTCATGAGTCAGGATGCCCACTAAGAATAGTAATTATTGTGCTGCAATGTATGTAAGGACAGCTAGGTGGCACAGTGGATAGAGCACTGGGCTTAGAAAGAGAAAGACATCTTCAAGAGTTCAAATCCTGCCTCAGACACTTACTAGCTATGTGATCCTGGGCAAGTCACTTTGAGGAAACAGTCTTTTTTTTAGCATCAGAGGAAGCACTTTATGCATTGACTAGAGCCCACAAACCTAGGATAGAAACAAACTACTTTGTTTTCCAAGATAGTGCCTGGGTTCACAGGCTGATTTTGAAACTATGATTTTTCAGGTAGCTCCGTCATCTCCACTGTGATTGTTTTCTACCCTTTACCATTTTCCCATCTGTAGCTAAGGGACGGCTAAACTGCCAAAAAAATAGGATTGTCAAGCCCTTCACCTCTCCCCTCTCATTCTAGAATTCTCCTCCTTTTTCAAATCATTCTGCCCCAATAAAGCTGTTCAAATGAGTCAGCAAATGATAAGTCAGAGGCACAACAGTAAATCAAATCATGCCATTACTGTACATATAAATAGATTATACTTAGGCTATTTTTTAATAGTCATTTATTCTGCTTTGTAATCAGATGTAGTCATTAGAACATCTCTTTGATTTCACTGCCATTTTCCTTGCAAATGAAACATAGAGTATACAGCACACTGGGTTGGCTTTAAAAAATAACTTTTCCCTTTCATTAATAAGCTAAATGCTGTTGCCCTGGAGAAAAAGAAGACGTGAATCCTGCTAACCAACTAAATACCTCAATATGATGCTGGCTTGCAAGAGTTAAGACCCTCATCACCTCCCTTCTTGACTACTGTAATAGCCTCCTAACTGCTCTCCTCATTTTCGGTCCCTTTCCTTGCCCACCCGTATACCAAGTAATTGCCAAGATAACTTCCCTTTGAGACACGGGTCTCACTAAGATTCTCCTCTGCTTCAAAAGCTTTCAAGGGTTCCTTATTAGTGTCAGAATAAAATAATTCCTCATCCTGACATTTAAAACCCTTCCTGATCTGGCTTCCACCTCCCTTTCCAACTTTATTTCATTTTGTACTCTTTTAAGCACGCTATGTTCTTTACATCCCAAATCTGACACTCCTACTTCCCCCTTGGAAGAGACGCTCCCTCTTTCTGGAGATGAGCTAGCTTCTCATCTGCCCTATTCTTGACCCTGCCTCCCTCAAGCCCTTTTCCCTTTCACTAGATCAGCATTCTCCTGCTCAGACCTCTCGGGGCCATGCCTGAGGGAGTTAAGCCACTCAGCTCCTCCTTGATCCCCTTTGCTATATTTCCATCCAGATTATGCCCATTAACCATGTGCTCTGACTCAGTCAAACTGAGACCTGTTAAAGACTTGAAAAGGCCAAAGTCTCCCACTGCATCCTGGGGCCATCTCCAGTCTTCCTGATCTATATCTTGCCACTGAACCCAGATGGTTCCAGAAGAGAAAGTGAGGCTGGTGACTTTGCACAGCCCTTCCTCACTTAAATCCAATTCGCTTGCATGTCATGGTATCACTGGCCTGATGTCAAGGTCCTCTTCAAGAATGAAGCACAAACAATAAGCCAACGAACCATGAGTATCCCCAATACTAGGCCCTCTTCTCTTCTCACTCTCTACTATTTCATATGATGATCTCTTGGCTCCCAAGGATCAAATCATTATCTATAGCCTGATGATTCTCTTATCTATTTATCCAGCCCTAACCTTTCTGCTAAGCTCCAGTCTTACATCTCCAATTGCCTATTGGACATCTCAAACTAAATGTTCCATAGACATTTAAATCCCAAAACAGAATTTATTATCCTTCCCCTCCAAACCCTTACCTCTTCCTAATTTCTCTACTATTGTCAAGGGTATCACCATTCTCCCAACAACCAAGGTGTCAGCTTCAACTTCTCACTCTCACTCGTTCTCACTCCTTATATCCAATTTGTTGACAAGTCTTATAGTTATTACCATCATACAGTCTCTTGAATAAGCCCCTCTTCAAGCTTCGGACACTGCTCCCACCTTGGTACAGGTCCTCATTGCCTCACATTGAGAGTATTATAGTGGCCTTTTGTTTGCTCTTTCTGCCACAAGTCTCTCCCACTCTTCAGCTCCTAAGGTGATGTTCCTAAGACACAAGTCTGATGTTACTCCATACCCCTCACTCACTAAACCCCAAGGGCTTCCTATAATCTCCAGAATCAAATGTAAAATCTTTTATTTAGCATTCAGAGTCCTTCATCACTTGTCCCCTCCATCTCACTAGTCTTTTTATATTTTATGCCCTACCTTGAACTCTGGGGTCCAGCGACACTGGCTTCCTGGTTGGTCCGTGAACAAGAAACTCCAACTCTCAGTGACAGGCATTTTCACTAGCTCTTCCCTGTGCCTAGAATGTTCTCCCTCTTCATTTCTGTGCCCTGGCTTCCCTCAAGTCTCACCCCAAATCTCACCTTCCCTGATCCTCCTAAATCCTAATGCCTTCCCTCTCCTGAATACTTCTTCTTTATCCTGCATTTAGTTTGTTGGTACACAGTAGTTTTCATGTTGTCTCTGTCATTTAGCTGTAAGCTTCTTAAGAGCATGGACTTTGGTTTTTCCAGCAGCACCTGGAACACAGTAGGCACTTAATAAATGTTTGTCGACTGACTGCATAACTAGAACTCTGCTTAGGTCTGAGCTATCCTGAATGGTAACTGCCTGCAAACATTATATCTAGCTCACCCAGCCCAGATCATGATTCACATTCAATTACCCATAGAAGAGACTTTATTATTTATCCTGCTATCATATATGACTATCTAACCTCCCCTCCCCCATCCCATCTCTTGTTCTGGGAATCGATAGCATCATTGTTTCTAGAAAGGGCATGTCAATATTACACTCACTTCCATTCACCATTCCTGTGACTTCCCAAACCTGGCTCCCTTGATACCACAATCCCATGGACATTGCCTCCCACTTAATAAAACAAAAATTCCTCAAGGGCAGAGACTATACTGGTTTTGTTTTTCTATCCCCAGTGCTCAGCGTTGTTATCTGGAGTATAGTAGGCATTGAATACATGCTTTTTTCATTCATTCATTCATCTCCATCCTTCAGAATCCTTATCTTTCTCAAGACTCAGCTCAGGAACTGTCTCCCTTAGGAAATTTCTCCCCAGCCCCAGTAGACCTCAGTGCTTTCTCCCTCCTGAAGTCATTTGGTAGCTCCTTAATCTGTACTGATATTGTATCAGCTAGCAGAGGTGAAGCACTTAAGAGCAGGAGTTGTTAGGTTATTATCTCTGTATCCTCAGAACCTAACCTAGTTAGTGCCTTTCTGGTAGGTCTAGTAGGTTGTTAATAAATATTGTTTGAATAAATAGCAATAGAAGCAAAGCAAGGAAACACTGGACAGAGTCAAAACCTCTCAATTTGTATTCAAACTGTATGACCTGCCCAGCCTTGGTTAAGATATTTAACCCCTCTGAGTTCTAGTTTTATCAGTAATCTCTGACTAATACTAAACCTAATACTAGTGTATATACTAACAAAAGGATCAAAGAAGAAAGTAGAAGTAGAAACACATGGAAAAATTATGAATCATCGTATAAAATATAGGGCAACTAGGTAGTGCAGTGGGCTTAGAATCAGGAAGATTCCTCTTCCTCTGCAAATCTGGCCTCAGATATTTACAAGCAGTGTGACCCTGGACAAGTTACTTAAAACCCTATTTGCCTTAGTTTCCTCATCTGTAAAATGAGCTGGAAAAGGAAATGGCAAACCACTCCAGTGGTCACCAAGAGTAGTACATGACTGAAACAGCCAAACAGCAAAATATAAGGTATAATTGTTATTACTAATATATAAGTTTCTTTACTTATTCAGGTGTAAATATCTTAACATCTAGAAGACTTAACACATTCAAGTTTGTGTTTTATTCATCCTGCGAAAAGGACTCATGTCAATGTGTCCTCTGAGCTAGCATACTTCATTGTGATTTTGGAACTCTGGGAAGAGTTTCACCCAAAGTTCTACCACTTATTCACTGATGTCTGAAATTCTAGGCACATTTCTTTTAGTTTAAGGCTTTGATCCCTATTAATATGCAAAACTACATGAGATACATTAGCCTCCTAGTAGTTAGAACTCAAAGGGTCTTCTTAGAATGCCAGAGCTAGAAAAGAACTTACTCTTTACTCCTTTTCATTTACAAAGAAATTCCTTGGTGGTTTTTCCTCATTTCTACTAGGAGCTCCTTTTGGAGAAGGGAACAGAAGAGCTCAGCCCTGGTTAGGGGCAGAGCCAGGAAGAGATCTCAGATTTCTTGATTCCTTGTCTGTTGAACTATGGATGCCTGAAAGACAACTGATTCTGACTCCTCATTTTCAGCTGCCAGCAGGAATTTGTGCTTTAGTATTAATGAGTTTTATATTCTTCTTCTTGAAAGTAGGTTGGGTTAGAAAGAGACCTTGAAGCCTCTGGACTCCTAAGGGAAATAAATGGAATAATAAATGGTAGCTAATTGATTTTAACTGGTTATCAATGATACTGAGGCTATCCTCTACTGGTCAAAACTCTATCAGGGTGCTAATCACTGGAGATGTTCATTGTTTGACAGATGTTGGAAGGAACACATTAGATAAGATATTCCAAAACCTGTAAGAGCTAGCCCTATGACGCAGAGTAGCAGCTACACGCTGGGGACCAAATATTCCAGTCCAAGTGTAGGTTCATTGTGGTTTGCTCTAATAACAATGCTTTATATAGTGATTTATAGTTTTTCAAAGAGCTTCCACTTGTAGTTTCTTAAATATTAGTATTAGGCAAATATTGCATGTGATATTCTGGAGCTCAGAGTGTTTTACCCACACATGGATTAGCCTGTAAATTCAAAACCCTTATAAACTACACATGTATGCTAAAGTGGCCAAAGAAGTTTAAATCTAAGGAAGGAAGACATGGAAATGGCACTGGCATTGGTTTCATAGGATATAGGAGTCAAATCCTGACTTTGCCATCCTAAGTAAGGTTGGACAAACCATTTAATCTCTTATTTTTCTCAGTTGTAAAACAAGAGATTTGTACTAGATGACCCCTAAACTCTCTTTCATTCCAAAAGTTATGATCCTACATTGTTTTAATATCCCATCAAACTTGTTACAATAGTATTTTACTTGAGTGACATTAATGCTATTTTATTATACCCAGGCAAGGGTACACATTTCTAGGCTCCAGGGACCATGTGTCTACATACTAGTTAAATCACCATAAGATGGCAGTCGTACAATTTGAGGCTGTGGTCATACAGGGAGTGCCATCTCTTCACTTGAAAGGTTTAAGAATCCATTGAAGCCCTCACTTAAGGCAACTAAATATTTAATGAGATTGTGCAATCTTGTTCTGTGTTATTAAAATATAAAACTTTTAAAACTCACTCTGACAAACAAATATTGGAATAAATTTCTTATGGGGACCAGAATACACACAAAATAAACCCTCCCCAAAGTCTGTGAAATTAACCTATACATCCAATTTCTACTTCCCTAATTTATGATCTCAAATTAGTGTGCCTTCAGCTGCATTCACCGCTATCTTTGAAGGTGCTTTAATGCTTACAGCTTATCTGGTCCCCACACTACTCTTTGAGGCAAAATCTGATATTCCTGCCTTTTGTTGACCAGTGAGAGAATCTCCATCTCTAACAACAGTATTTAGACCTTCTCTAAATAATACCTCATCACCAGTTAAACCAAGTTTGAAGCTGTTGATTTCACCAAGAGAGCAAAAGCTTTGCTTAGAGAACATGACATCTGTCCAACCCCTCTTAATCTGGTGCTATTTTTTTTTGCCTCAAATCAGAATGAGTAGGTTATGAACAGAAGCAAGACGTTGCTCCCCAATATTTCTCACATCCCTTCTCTCCACTAACCTAACTACTACCTTATTTCAGGCCCTCATCACTTTTTACCCTATATTACTGCAGTAGCCTCTAACTGACCTCCCTGCCTCCATCTTGCCCTACTCCAATCCATCCATCCTGTAGCTGCAAAAGTCATTTGCCTTAAGTACGGATATAATCATGTTACTCCCCTATTCAGTCATCTTCAGTGGCTTCCTATTGCTTCTAAAATAAAATATAAATTCCTCTATTTAGCTTTGAAAGCTGTTTACAGCCTGGTCCCAACTACCTTCCCAATCTTGCTGGTCTTTACTCCTCCTCCTGCGCCCATCGAGTCAGCTCCACTATCCTTCTCTCTGTTCCTCACACACAATACCTCATGTCCCATCTCCCTCCTCTGGGACTGTGCATAGGTTGCTCCCATGTCTAGAACGCATGCTTTCCTCGGTTCTGCCTCTTTCTCTTCCTTAAAAACACATTTTAAGTACCATATCATAAAAGAAATCTTTCCTGATGTCAACTTCTTTCCAAACTATTTTAATTTAACGTTGTATTTATTCACTTCATATTTCGATATCTATATACATTTCATTTTATGTGTGCATACACACATATACACACATATATATGTATGTATGTTTTTCTCCCTTCTTAGATTATAAAGTCCTTCAGAGTAGGGATTAATTCATTCTTTATATCTGTATCCCTAATACTCAGTAAAGTACTTGACACATGGTGGGCGCTCAATAAATATTTGCTGATTGTTCTTTAAAGGAAACAAGATTTTGCTCCTTCCAATATAGGTGTTTTCATTTGCTTCAGATTTCTGGTTTCTGACTTTCTCCTCCCCTTTCCCCACAAGAGAGCTGTTCACTTTCAGCTAATACTTATCATTTTTGTCTCCAAATCTGTCCCTTTTAAAACCTCTTACAAATAGCAGCCTAACATAATGCAAAGAGCACTGGTTTCACAGTCAGGACAAGAGAACCTGGATTCAAATCCCACCTCTTATACTTAACACTTGTGTGACCTTGGGTAAGTCATAACTTCTCAAGAAGTTTCTTTTTCTGTGTAATAAGCAGCTGCGTAGATCCCTTCCATTTCTGAATATATTATGTAAATTCTCTATAAAATAACTATAGAATCTATACAGCTAAAGTTATTCTGCCTACTGGTGGGCAGACTAATTTGACCATGCTATTCCCAAAGAACTCTTGATTTTAAAGTGTCTGGGGAACTCAATCTACAAGGAGAGATCATTAGCAGTCAGATTCATAACTCAGTGACAGGAGACAAGGAAATAGCCTTCCTGCCCCATGGAGGGCAGCCCTGGAATCACAGGCACCACTTTTGCTCTTGGTTAACAGCATTTTTCCCAGGAGCACAAACACTCTTCTGGCTGCAGGAGCAGCTGGTCAGACATAATGTCGTCTGGCACCCTGGCACCTTCATTATACAGTAACCCAAAACCAACAAGGCCTTTTTAATTTCACTCCGTATCTATTCTCAAGTCTTCTCTGGAAAAAGGAAATTGACAACCAGTGAACAAACATGGTCTTTTCCAATTATATATCTATAATGCTAGCTATCCATTATTATTTATTTTTTTTAAATTAGGGTCTGATCTGTGGTGGCTTCAGGATACTAGTATTAAAAACTTCAGGATCACGGATGGCATCAGTTCAGATTCAGTCTGCTGGACTTAGTAGAGACACCAGATCAACTTCATTGCTACTGTATCTCAGAACCCCAGAAATTCAAGGGATTTTACACTATTTTATATTTTAACTTTACAATTTATATATATATATAATTTCCACATAATGTATTATATATAATTTATATTTTTAGATTATTATATTATAAATTATATGTTATCCTATTATATATCATATTACCACATTATTACATCATATTTCTATATTATAGTTATAATGGCATATTCATATATTTATAAAATATATTTATATTATATAATATTTATAATAGACATTTTTATATTAATAATTTATTAAATATAAACTATAAAATATTTGTGATACATTCACATTATTATAATTGTTATTATAGCTATCATTTATAAAGCCTTCTAAGATTTGCAGAGGACTTAACATATGTTATCTCACTTGATCCTTACAATAGCCCTGTAAGATAGGTGCTATAATTGTCCCCACTTTAGAGATGAAAAAAATTGGGGCTAAGTGATTTAAATTGTCAAGTGATGTGCCCAAGACCACACAGCTAGTAAGTCTCTGAAGCAGAATTCACTTTCTTAACATATAATGTCTGTTAAAAGGCTAGGGACTGGACCTACAAATTCAGCAGTATAGAGAGCGGAGGGAACTCTCAAGTGAGGAAAGTTCTTCTACCAAACCAAGTCAGCATATTTTCTGCAACTTACAGGCTTAGTGAGTCACCTCGAACACTGAAGGGTTAAGTAACTTGCCCACAGTCACAGAGCTAGCGTGGGTCAGAAATGGGACTTGAACCCAGGCCTTCCTTTTAATAATATCTATCAATAATATTTAAAATATTTGTATAGCTAATTAAATATGATCTCCACTAGTATTCTTCTGGCTCTTCTACACACAATATTATCACAAGAGCAAACAAAGCAATTGCACCAGAGCTATGAATTCTCAAGATTATATGAGCTGAGTCATTTGCCTTCTCTGGGTCTCAGTTTCTCCCTCTGTAAAACTGGAGGGTTACATGAAGTGACTCCTTTGGGATTTTCTTAAGGCTCCTTTCAGACCTAATTCCTCTAAGTGTATTTCTAATTGAGCTTCCTTCACAAGCAGGAATGATACTACTGGTTAAGATGTCCTTCCCAAGTCATATACAAAGGCAAACCTTACAGAATAGTGAGATCAAAGGAAAATATACTGGCCCAAATCTTCTGCTGGATGAGGAACCAAAAATTCATCATTGCTGGTTCTCAAGTCCTCAAGATTTAAGCAACTCTCGGAAAAACCAGAATTATAGCATCCAACCAACAACTTTTTAAAATGCTTCCCTCCAAATAGAAATAAAAAAATAGAACACTAGACTTGAGAGTCAGAAGCCAAGTTTTGGTCTTAGTGCGCATGTGACTCTGGATCCATGACTATATCCCTCTCTTCCTGACATTCTACATGAATGGGGGTGGAGGGGGAAGTAGAGGAGGACACCACCTTCCCAATTTATGAAGATGTTCATTAGAACAATCAAATCATCCACATAGTATCCAATTAGTACTGCAGAATAAACTATATTTCTTAATTTCTATAAATTGAAGTCTATATTTACCAATTGGCATTCAATCTGGCCCTTTCTATATCAAAAACTGAGTAAATAAAAGGAAAATAATGGAAATATTGAGTCCTTTTACTGACAAACCTACTCACTTGAGGAGCATATGGGGCATGAGGCATCTTGCTAAACATATGGTGTTCCAAATGTAATAATGCTAAATATTTAATACACCGCAAAGTTTTACTTGTAAATCACAGTCTCAAAGAGATGTGAGTCAAGCCAACCACCTGCACTGCTTTAAAGGAAAGGTAAGTCACATTTTTGTTTCTATAACTCATTTGGCTTTTCATTTTTCACTATTGATTAGCTTTCTACCAAAATGATGCATCACTTCTGTTGCAATAAAGCAAACCAGAAAAGCTAGGGGAAAACATCATGAAAACAGGAACCTGATAGAAAGCACTGCTCAAAATAAACTGACTCTTCCTCCGTGTGGTCCTAGAGATGAATGTGTTTCTCTCTCTCTCTCTCTCTCTCTCTCTCTCTCTCTCTCTCTCTCTCTCTCTCTCTCTCTCTCTCTCTGTTTCTCTTTCTCTGTGTCTGTCTCTCTCACCCTCTCACTTTTTCTCCTTCTCTCTTCCTCCTCCCTTTATTCTCCCTTCTCCAACTCTCCCTCTCCCTTGTTTTCCCTCTCTTCCCTCTCTCTTCCTCCCCCTCTCTCTTGCTCTCCCTCCTTCTCTACCTTACTCTTCATTTCTCTCTCCTTCTCCTCTCTCCCTCCCTTACTCTCCTTCATTCTCTCTCCCTCTTCCCTTTTTCTCCCTCTTCTTCTCTCTCTTTTCCACACTTTCCCCTCTCATCCTCTCCCTCTCCCTGTCTCTCCATCCCTATCTTCTTCTAGAGTAGGGGGTCTATGAACTTGTCCTTTTAAAAAAATAATTTGATAACTAAATTTCAACATAATTGGTTTCCTTTGTAACCCTATGTATTTTATTTTATGTATTTAAAACCATTGTTCTGAGAAGGGTTCCCTATGCTTCACCAGACTATCAAAGAGGACCAGAGCACAGAAAAGGCTGAGATTCCCTGCTCTACAGGAAGAAGGGTGATGCAGATAGGGCACTGATGTTGAAATAAGGAAAATTCTGCCTCACACACTAGCTGTGAGCCCCTAGTAAAGTCATTTGTCCTATCTATAAAAAAAGGAAGTTTTGGACTAAATTACCTCCAAAGTCTCTTCTTGGATCTAAATCTATGCTTCTAAAAACTTACATTACAAGGGATAAATCCCCAAAAATAGCTTTGAAAAATGATGCTATGACCATTTCTAACTTCCCCATTTCCTCACACAACAGCCATATACAGACTTCATTCAGTTTTCTCATTAACCACTAGAGTAAATTCTCTATGAATCAGTCAAATTAATAACTTTCACTGAAACATTACAGGTACTCACACAATATTCTAGCTGTTTTTTGAAAAGTTTTAGGTACTGAGATTCTTCTTTAAATAATCAATTCCTGCTATAACATAAAGCAGGGATTATTAATGGTTGTATGTCATTTATTCCTTTGGTAATCTGGTGAAGCCTGTGTTCCCCAGCCCTTCTCAGAACAATATTTTGAAATACATAAAATAAAATACATATGGTTACAAAGGAGATCATGAGCAGTGAGGTAGCACAATGGATAGAATGCCAGGCCTGGAGTCTAAAACACCTGAGCTCAAATATAGCCTCAGACATCTATTAGCCATGTGACCATGGGTAAGTCACTTATCCCTGTTTGCCTCAGCTTTCTCCTCTATAAAATGAGCTGGAGAAGAAAATGGGAAACCATTCCAGTATCTTTGCCATGAAAACCCCAAAAGGTGTCATGGAGAGTCAAACACAGCTGACAACAACCAAAGAAACCAATTATGTTGAAATACATTTATGAATTTTTTTAAGTTCACAGGCCCTAGCATAACAAGCCCTTCTGTAGAGGGATACTGGGAGCCACTACCAGTGGAAAGCAAAGTATCACAAAACGCAGCGAACCAACTACGAATCAATCTAAAGACTCCATTTCCTACCTAGCCAAAATCTTCCCATTGTCAGAGATGAGGGAAATGAAACAGGTTTGTCTACATACACACTGGTTAACACATTTTTTTAATGTGAAGAATCATTTCTAGCAAGCCCTTAGCCACTCACCACACACACAGATGGAATGGACAGGAACAGGCATGAATCTAGGGGATGGCCAGCTTCATTAGTTCTATTCCCTATCTAGCAGACACCATAACATTCTATCTTCTTTGCTTCTGTATCTTCCAAGAAGCAGCACAGTCTCTGGCACAAAGCACACACTTGATAAATATTTCTTGAGTCATTGTTTGATCCCCTAGAAATAGATTTTTTTATGTTGCTTTTAAAATAGAGTTAAGAGAGAAAAAAGACTTGACCTGTGATTTCATCAGTATAAGAAACTCCTGAGGATCCTCCTTGTACCAGTGTAAGTTGGCACCTTCTCTGATGCCTAAAAGTCTTAAAGTCAAGCCTAGAGCAGTAGTGTCAAACTCAAATAGAAACAGGGACCAAGGAACCATGCATATGAATCCTCAATGGGTTGCATATTCACTTAGAAAACCACATATTCACATTATCTATGTTTGATTGTATTTTTACTTATTTTGTTAAATATTTCCCCCATTACACTTTATTAATTTGGTTCAGATAGCACTTAGGAGCATTGTGAGCCTACAAGGGCAGCTCTTCACTAGAGTACTGAAAGGTTAAGAGGTCTGCCCAGGATCACACTGTTATTGTGTCAAAGGTAAAACTGGAACCCAGGTCTTCCTGGCTTTGAGGACAGGTTTCTATTGATTCATTTTTATAGTAACGAATCCTAATACTTGACCTTCTTTCTTCCTTGGAGTGGAGCAAGGAGAATACAAATGCTAAGCAAAATGCAACAAAAATACATCAAAAGCCCAGTATCAGCAAATAAAAGAGTTGCTTTCTCAGAAACAAGGAACATTCTCTCCTCAAAGCCTTGAATGTAATGGTTGTTTAATAAATGTCTGCTGAATTTGTGGATTTTCCCTATTACCACAAGGAAGGACAAAGGAAAGCCTCCCCCAAAGAAATACTAGCTTTAGTCATGGCTATCAGGGCTCACTGCACCCTCTCAGACCTAGGGAGGAATAATCAAGCTGCCAGCTGTCATCTGCAGGAAATGAGTGTTTTCCAAAAATTTTTGAAAGAATTTATTATCTTGGAAGTTTTGAGAAAAATAGTGGTCCATTACAGTTTGGGGACTACCTTGTGGGAAAGCCTATTCAGATAAGGTATTTACCTACCCGTTGCTTCTCAGGGTCCACATAGCGAATGCCAAAATAATCCTTCTCCAGCAAACTGTAATAGTTGCAGATGTGGTCTATGAGAAACTGACCTTTGGTTTCCCTCTGCAAAGGAAACATACTTATGTTAACAGGCTGACAACAACCCCTTGGAGATCACTGCTGTTTAATTCTCCCTGGTGCAATCCTGTCTTTAATTCACTAGAGTATAAGAGAGTACACTAGTGTTATACAAGCCATCCCCAACCTATAAAGCAATTATGTTCCCAAAGTTCATTTATAGGTCTGTTTCTACTGGGAAAATATGTTCTGAGTTACAAAGAACTATCTTGAAAATGGTGATTCCTTGGCCAGTCTACAAAAATTATGCATGGTGTAAAAGACAGAATGTTACTAGATATGGAATCCAAATACCTAGCTTAAAATTCTGGCCCTGATACTTAATAGCTATGTGTCTGTGGGCAAGTCACTTTTCACTTGAGACTTTTGTCTTGTTTTTTCTGAAAAAAAATGCTAATAAAATGATTTCTAGATCAATGCAATCCAATCAGCAAGATTTTTAATAAACTTTTTTCCATTGAATGCTAGGCACAAGGCTACAAAAATGAAATGAAAACTAGGGCCTGCTTTCAAGAATATTTTCTTACTTTAGAGAAGAGAAGAAATACAACATGCAAATAGGTGAATTAGTATATACATGATTACTTGAGGAGGGAGATGATTAAGAACAAGTGAGGGCCTGAAAACTTTTCCCATAAGAGTTAGTGGCACAAGACAAGAACTTGGAAGGAAGTTTAAGAGGAAAGATGAGAAGGGAACACATTCCCAACATGCACAGTGACCTGTACAAAGGCACAGGTGGGTACTTCTAAAAGTGAGCCACCATTTAAACAATTTGAACAAAACAAAGGCATTTATTAAGTGCTTGCTGTATACTAAACACTGAGGATACTAACAGAAAAATCAAAACAGCCCTAGATAAAGGAACTCACTCTATATATAATTAAAGGAGACAACACATTTCAGGGCACTTTGGTTCCAGGGCAAATAGAAATGCCTGTAAGTCCTAAGGGTTCCACAAGTGGTATAGATGATTATTAATTAGGTCTGAAGACCATGCCTAGAGGTCTGAACATATAGTAGCAGCAAAGTAGTATGGTAAGGGCTGGTAGTCAGAAGGATTATAGTTAGTGACAACTAGGTCATTTAGCTAAGGAAGCACAGTGGATAGAGCATTCAGCCTGGAATCAGGAAGACTCATCTTCCTGAGTTCAAATTTGACCTTAGATATTTCCTAGCTGTGTGACCCTGGGCAAGTTAGCCAACTTAGCCGTTTGCCTCAGGTTCCTCATCTGTAAAATGAGCTGGAGAGGGAAATGGCAAATCACTCCAGTATCTTTGCCAAGAAAACTTCAAATCCAGTCATGAAAAATTGGACACAACTCAACCACAAATACACATTAGGGGCAGCTAGGTGACTCAGTAGAGAAAATGCAAGACCTGGAGTCAGGAAGACCCATCTTTGTGAGTTCAAATGTGGTCTTAGATACTTACTAGCTGTGTGACCCTAGGCAAGTCACTTCTCCCTTTTTTGCCCCAGTTCCTCCTATTTAAAATGAAATTTCTTTAAAAAGAAATGGCAAAGCACTCCAGTATCTTTGCCAAGAAAACTCCAAATGGGATCACGAAGAGTCAGACATGATTGAAATGACTGAACAAGAGCTCATTTAACTTAGATAAATTTATAGCCCAGGTAATATTAAACTGAGTTCTTGATACTGGGAGCAATGGGACATACAACATAGGAAGAAGAAGAAAAAATAAATTCGCTCTCCCTTTCCAGAGCATAGGGCTAACCTTCAGCATCTTTAGCTTTCTCATTTTCCAGTCTCTGGATGCCCTTCATTTCAGGTCAAATACTAAGATAGTATGTGACTGCTGGGGAAAGGGAAGAAGCCTATAATGATTACCATTTTCCTGCGTGACGCTGCTGAATCACAGGCATGGAAGATTTTGCTCCCAGACAAACCTAGAACCTAGTAACACAATAAGCTTCTAACACTGCTCAAAGGATGGGGAATTCATTAGTACATGCTAGGGGAGAAACCTACACCTCTGTCTGTGTGAAGCTCTGGTTTTCTCCAAAAATTTCACATTGAGACATTTATTCAGACTGTAGTTTACTCTCCTCCCAGGAAAATGCCAGGTATTTAGTTTTACTTAGGAGAGACAAAAACAAAAAGACTAAAACGGATTTTAAAATTTCAATTTCCATCAACTCCTTCTTTTAAAAAATCCATATATGTATAAATGTGTGCATGCATATATGTATATATGCATATATGTGTGTATATACGTGTGTGTGTGTGTGTGTGTGTGTGTGTGTATCTGGGATACTCAAGTGACATCAGCATTTGACAACAGCTAAATCTAGAGGCCAAAAAAATAATCAATGAATTTACTAGCTTTTATAGATTTACTCTGTAATCTATTCATCTCAGTCAGCTCTCTGCACATTTAAATCACCAAGCATAGTATTTGAGTTCATTAGAGAATTAACAGGTTCTGGGGGCAACTGGGAGCTGGAAAACATGACAACAAAGCTTTTTTTTTTAAGCAGTCACTACATAGCACTAAACCTGCCATGCTGAAAAGATGTGGGTGAATTTAAAAAGTTAAAATAGAAAAGGAGGGAGCAGATTTTAATGCTGCACAGTATTTTCTACACACAAAGACAACGTAAGTAAAGATGGCTGCTGATGGGATTTCCTTTGGCCAATAGCCATCCTTTGAAGTAGAGCAATGGTGATTGTCATTGGGACTGTCGGAGGGTGGATGAAAACATGATTCCTTGAAGGCAGAAAACATCTTTTGCCCTTTTTGTATCCCCAGCACTTAACATAATGCCTGGCACACAGTAGACCTTGAATAAATGTTTATTGACTGGATATTCCCACACAAACACAAACCAGGTAAAGGTTTGGCAGGGTTTACTTTCTTCATACTGAAACAATACAAAAACTCTACCTGATTTCATGGAATGGGAAAATTCTTATTTGCCAAACATTCTTCCTGGGACCCAGAGATCTCCAGACTAACAGTCCTTTCCAACACTGGACACACAGTTGAAGTTTTCTCTTTCAAGGACTGTATCACTGTTTGCAGCTTCTCCTCAGTACTTTTCTAGCTCTTGTGGCATCTTTAATCCTACTGCTCTACTCTATTTGTCTGCCATACACTCAAGGGAATCAGAGTTTACACCACTGCACAAAATCAAGAGATAAATCCACGCTGCATTCCAATTTTTGTCATTGATTGACTGTAGCTAGGTGGAACCGTGAATAAAGCACTGGATCTGAAATCAGGATGTCCTGAATTGAAACTTTGCCTCAAATATTTATCTATGGGACCCTGGGCAAATTGCTTAACATCTCTCTGCCTCAGTTTCCTCATCTGAAAAATGGGGATAATAATAGGCTCTACTTCCCAGGGTTATTGTAAGGATCAAAAGAAATAATATTTTTAAAACACTGTGCAAACCTCAAGGTACTATATAAATGTTAATTACTGTTATTTTTAAATTATTGCAAATATCTTTAACTCAGGCTATTTTTTATTGTTGTCATTTGATATTGAGCTCAATTCTTACACTGAGTAAGAAGCAAATGCTTTCCATCTAATAGGATTCTGAGGAGCAAAGGTAAGGTAACCAGATATTTATAAGGAATATTTATCCTGCAGAAGGAAAGAACTAAGGAATAATGGGTGGAGAGAATTGTCTTTCTTCAACATATTCAAATATTTAAAGGATTGCCATGAGGAAGAGGCATCAAATTTTATCTATGTGACTCCATATGTTAAAACCAGGGCCACTGAAGGGGATTTACAAAAAGGAGGCAGATTTCTCAGTTGTCAGAACTATCAGAAAATACAATAAGTTATCTCCTAAAGTAGTGATTACACTGTCACTGGAGTTACTCATAGTATAATGAACAAAAACCTGGCTCTGGAGTCAGAAGGCATGGATTTGGGTCTCTGCTCTGTTACTTAATTCCTGTGTACTTGGAGCAAGTCTTTTAACCTCTCTGGGCTCAGTTTCCTCAGCTATAAAATAAGGAGGTTGGATTAAGTGATCTTTAAGAGTCCTTCCAGCTCCAACCCTAAATGCAAACTCTTTGTGACTCACAACTCCCTCAACTCATGTTTGTGCCATAGTGAGAAGAGCTAGTTCCTAGAGGGCCCCAGGGACACACAGATAAGTAGACAGACACCAGATATCACATGGCTCCTAACCCCAACCTTCCACAAGAGTGCCTCCTGATGCTTATCATCTGTATATAAAAATATTTTAATGTCATCAAACTTTAGCATATTATAGACCCTCCTTAAGAAAATCTACAGCCATTCAGTCAAAAAAGAAGTCTGACAATTCACACAGGAAAAACAAAATGGAGGAAAAATGCCCATATCTTGACTATGGCATGTTGTTGAATGGGAAGCCCACTGAGTGACTCCATCAATATATGGGCACAGCATGAGAACTTTCATATGCACAGCAGATGAACTAGGATCAGGACCCAAAACTGAAAAGAGAGAAGAGCTAAGACTGCGTTGCATGTGGAAAAACTAAACAGCGCTTAAAATAATCAAAAACTGCATTCTGACACCAAAATTCACATTTTTTTCATCAAGTCTACTAAAAATTAAAATATTCGGAAATGCCACATAGTGGGGGGAGGAGCCAAGATGGCAGAGTAGAAAGACACACATATGCTAGCTCCTAACACACAGCCCATAAAATACCTGTAAAAAAGAACTCCCAACAAATTCTGGAGCAGTGGAAGACACACAACAACGGAGTGGAGGAGATTTCTGTTCCAGAGAGACCTGAAAAACCAACACCAAAGGTCCTTCGCACACTGGACCCGGAGCAGAGCCCAGCCCTGCCTTGGCCGTGCAGCACCAAGAGGAGCAGCTCCGAGCAGGTTTCAGGGACAGAATCTCCAGCGGCCCTGCAAGTCCCTCCACCCACAGGCGCAAAGGTCAGTGAGAGAGCCTATTTGGCTGGCCGAGAGGGGAGCGGGATGTCTCCATAACTCAGGCCCCCTCAGGAGGCAGCAGCAGAGGCAGCAGAGTACAGGGGCTCCCAAAGCAGTCAGGAGCTTGGATCCATTATTGAAGGTCTCATCATAAACCCCCTGAGGGAACTGAGCCCTGTGTGGGTGGCCCTGCCCCTACCTGAGCAGCTGAACTTAATCTTACACTGAATAGCAGCCCTGCCCCTGCTGAAAGCCCTGAGGCTGGGAAGCAGCATTTGAATCTCACACCCCAAGCACTAGTTGGGAGGATCTGGAGGAGAGGTGGGCATGGAAAAGAATCTCAGAAGTCAAGTAACTGGCTGGGAAAATGCCCAGAAAAGGGAAAAAAAAATAAGACCATAGAAGGTTACTTTCTTAGTGAACAGATATCTCCTCCTTCCTTTCTGATGAGGAAGAACAATGCTTGCCATCAGGGAAGGCATAGAAGTCAAGGCTTCTGTATCCCAAACATCCAAAATAAATATTCAATGGGCTCAGGCCATGGAAGAGCTCAAAAAGGATTCTGGAAATGCCACATGGCTGCAAATCATGGAAGAGTACAGCAAGGAACTTCAAAAAACCAGGACCGCAGATGATCCAATGGTCATTAGATAAACACATAGTGAGTGTAAGTAAAATGTAACATTATTTCTAATAATGAGTTGGGCTCACTATGGTCATAAAAGTTATTATCCAGAAAATATGTGACTGGAAAAGGAAGTTAAGAGGGAAGAGTAACAGACAAACAGCCTTAGTAATGAGGATCAGGTCTTCAACTTTTCTCAGCTGTCAGTTAATAAACAGCAAGCACTCATTAAGCAATTACTATATGCTGGCCAGTCTGCTAGGTCCCTGCAGATATAATTACATACGATAAATTAAATAGTCTCTCTCTCTCTCTCTCTCTCTCCTCTCTCTCTCTCTCTCTCTCCCTCTCTCTCTCTCTCTCTCTCCTCTCTCTCTCTCTCTCTCTCTCTCTCTCTCTCTCTCTCTCTCCTCTTCTCTCTCTCTCTCTCTCTCTCTCTCTCTCTCTCTCTCTCTCTCCTCACTCTCTCTCTCTCTCTCTCTCTCTCTCCCTCTCCCCCTCTCTCCTCCCTCTCTCCTCCCTCTCTCCTTTCCACTTCTTAAGACTGTAGGAAGGTTGGTCACCAGGTTTTACTGCACTTGAGAAGTTATTAATGTATTTTGCAGTTTCAAAGATGACTTATTTATATTTTATACTTCTCCAGCAGGTATATTCAAATTTAAATGTTAAACACACAGTCATGCCGGCATGAACATTAAAATGAGAAAGTCACAGAGTGTTTCATCTCCCTTGAGCATAAAAGACACTTATTTAGGTATCTTCCGTTAACACAACTTCAACTTTCAAAATGTTTTGGTTTAAAATAGAAAATGATAAAAATAGTAACAAGTGAAGTTGTAAGGACCTCAGTAGTCATCCTGTCCAAAGGAAGATCTACGGGAAACTCTTTTTCCCACAAGTGGGGAGTTTGGTTGTCAAGTTGCAGCTAATTTCACAAGCATAGCCCTCCATCTTCCCCTCTACACCAGCATTAATCAGGCCCAGTCTCTAACCTATGATCTTCAGTCCAGGCTTCCTATTCCTTCCCCACAATGCCTGGTCCTGAGCAACCTAAATAAAAATCCTAGGAAAACCCACTGGACTTTGCCAGTTTGAGTGTTCTCTTCCATTGGGCACCCAAAAAATTTGATCTGTTCCCAGTGATCCTGACTGCCCTTCTCAGCATATTTCTCCTTAATATTTTCACTCCGTTAGCTCCTGTCTTGTGCTGTGTTGTCTTGTGGTGTTCTCTCCTTCCTTATACTGCACCTCAGAATCTTGAACTTCACTCAAACTTTATTAAGACTAATGTATACATAAAGGTGTTCATTTTATCTCTGTGAAAGTCATATGGTCATGTTAGAAGCTAAGAAAAGAGAGACTCTGTTAACAAATGATGCCTTTTGGGTGGTTGAGAGGGTACTAAGTAAAGTGCCTACAAAATCCAACCATCTTTTTATGAAATAATTTTTCAGTACCCCTTAATGAAAAGTCTGGACCTTTCTAGCCTGTTGCCAGTTTTACTCTACTTTCTTCCTCAGAAAACTTTTTCCAACTTAAAAATCAAACCATTTTAACCTAGCATTAATTAAACTTTGGATTCAACTTGTATCTCATCAAAGCACCACATCTCTTTTCCATTCCTGATGTTGCTGTCAATGGTCCTTCATTTTTGAGGAGGGCCAATGACATCTACAGGGTGATGTCTTGACTTGCAAGTAAACTGGATGTAAGTGAGGTAGAGCTGTGCAGTCATCAACCTTTCTCTCTCCAGAGCCATTGGAGTCCAGTAATAGGTCAGGAAGACTGGAGATGGCCCAGGATGGAGAGGGAGACCTTGGCCTTTTTAAGCTAAGCTTTTTCCCAGGCCTCAGTTTGTCTGAGGCAACACCCATTCAATGATTAATGCTAGGTAGGTTGCCAATATTGTTCAAAGGTGACAGACTTTGCACAAATCTCCTAAACTTTCTGAGCTTCGGTTTCATATAAAATAAAAGGATTGGAAAAGATGATTTCGAAGGTCTCTTACAGCTGTAAATCTATCCTCCTATACCCTATAAGTAGGAAAATACTGAGCATATGATCAAACACTCTAATTAACTTCTATTTTTTCAATCAATGAAAATCTACCTTTTCTTTCTTTCTTCCCCCTCCCTCCCAGTCTCAAGAAAGAAAGAAAGAGAAAGCCTCGTTACAAACACATGTAGTTGAAGAAAAGGAATTCTCACATTGGTCATGTCTTAATGAAATATGTCTCAACACCGTAAGTCGTTGTTTTGTTGAATGTACTTTTCCCACCAGGATCTAGTATGCAGTAGATGCTTAATAAATGCTTGCAATTCAAGGTAATTATGATGAAACATCTTCTCACTTTGTGAGAAAAGCCCAACCTCAACTCAAAAAGAATTTACATTCTAATGGTCAGAAATTGTGAAAACGACTGTTTTACACTGCCACCAGTCTCATGCTTCTATTCAGCCAGTGCCCATCCACTCCTCCAACAAATATGCTGAGTGGGGTAAAATGGGGAGACAAAGATAATAAGTCTTCAAGAATTCTACTTATACTGGAAAGGCGGTTGCTGCACTATTTTTCTCTTTGCCATTTTGGTCTAGTAAAAAGAATGTAAGAGACAAGGGGAATGACTGGTTTCTTCTTCCTTCTCCTCCTCCTCTTTCTCCTCCTCCCCCTTCCTCTTCTTTTCTTTCTATCTCCAGTTCCTATTACAGGGCCTTGCCCAAAAATGGTCTTGAGTAAATGTTTGTTGCATTGGATTGGCAGATTTTGTGTATGTTACAATATGAGCTCCTAAAAAACAGGGTTCGTGTCATATAGACATCTGTGTAGAATGCTGAGCGCACAATAGGTACTTAACTGCCAAGTGTCATAAGGAAGAAATTAGAGAAAGAAAGGAAAAGGAAAGAGGGTAGTGAAGATTATAAAATTTAGATTGGCTAGCATGTTTTATACTTTATCTTCAGTAGAATCAGTTAATACAGCCCACAGACGTGCCCTTGAAAATCACCCTAACAAAAGGTGAAGTCTGGGGCCTCCCTATAATTGTGAACTCAAAAAAGAAAGAGACTTGTGCTCTGTTTTTCAATCCTCACATTTCTACTCTGAATATTCCAGCAAAGATTCTGAACTTTTTCATCTTTGAGAATCCTGTGCATTTGGTCTCTAACCATTTTCTAGTGAGATTCATCTATCTAATCATGGTCTGAAACAATTTAGGATGCATTTAAGATGTTTTCATTTCCAAGAGAAGGAAAGCAGCCTTCAATTAGGAGCTGCCAATCAGACCCTACAGAGCAGGGAGAGAGATAGAATGTGGTCACATAATAGGGAATACCAAATGCATCTGGGAGTTGAATAATGGATACTGAAACAGCATAGGAGATGACTTTGGAAGAGCCCGAGCACTAGGGGAAACCAGCCAATTAAGTACAAAGCCCCTTCACAGCCCCTCCACCTGTCAAGAATCTGCTGTAGGTTGTCCAGCTAGTTCCCAAAACAGTTTGACACATAGCATTCTACCCCTGCAGAAAGGTGAGGGGAGATTAAACCCGAAGGAGAGGAGCTGTCCATGGGCAAATTTAGAACTGCTCACTCGATTAGCTGGCATTTGTTTACAAGGGGGAAAGCAGTCTCCTCAGCGAGCTGTTAGAGGGATACAAGTCACAAGGGCAGAGAGTTAGCTGTAACAGAATGAAAAAAAGGTGATGTATTTTTCATATTCCATCCCATCTTCCAACCTAAAGGGTTGATCACTGAAAGAAGTGAAGATTCTGGAAACAATAAAACTCAGGGAATAAAGCCATTAGTTCCCCAGTAGAATTAGTCGTTTCCTTAATTTCTGGCAACTTTTCTTCAGTGAGAGGCCCTTTACTTTAGGCTTGTGTTACTGAGTTACTGGTGCATGATGGACAGTCAGTCTTGGATTCAGAAAGGAAAGAAACAAGCATTTGTTAAAGGCCTACTATGTGCCAGGAACAGTGCTAAGCACCTTACAAATATATCTCATTATCCTCACAACAACCGGGGAGCACCTGTCGGTGCTATTATGATCCCCATTTTATAGATGGAGAAACTAAAACAGACAGAGGTTAAGTAACATGTCTAGGGTCACATAACTAATGTCTGAGACTAGATTTGAACTCAGCTCTCCCTAACTCCAGACTCAGTGATCTATCCATTAAGCCCTGGGTTCAAATTCTACTTCTAATGAATTCTGTGAGCACAAGCAATTCATCTGTCCCTTCACTGTTTTTGTATCTGGGCCACTTCTGTAGTCTGGGGAAGTCTATAGACTCCTCAAAATGTTTTAAATACATAAAATAAAAGACATAGGACTACAAAGAAAATCAGTTATGTTGAAATGCAGCTATCAATTTTTTTTTTTTTTGCAAAACATGTTCACTGGTCATGGTTAAGAACCACTGTTCTGTGTACTCAAAAGTTCCTATATGACTTGCCATTCTGTTTAGTGGAGGGATTTTCCACACCAGATGTCCCTATCCCAATGAAATTACAGGTCCAGTTCTCAAATCATTCCCCCTTCCCCTCTCCAAAAAGAAATTCATGTGAATGGCTAAAATTCACAGATCACTCCAAAACCCCCTCTGATCTACATCCTCAGCCTCAGGATTTAGCAAACATTTCTTTTTTCTCTGCAAAAAGTTTACTACTAATTCATTTAGATAATTCATATTTGGCATGATATATGTATAATTCACAAATTACATGCTTAAATTCTTTAAATCTACATAAATACCCTAAGGAACATTTCTAAATTTATAAGGTGCTAAAAGGAGACAACCTGGTACAGTGGATGGAGGATTGAACTTGAATCAGGTTTAGAGCTACAATGGACCGGAGTGGTAACCTCGTCTAGCATCCCGTCTCAGCTTACATATGGGAAAACTAAGGCCTGGAGAGATTAAGCAACTTGCCCAATGTTACAAAACCAGTATTTGAGACAGGATTTGAACCTAGGTTTTCCTAACTCCAAGTCTAGCACTATATAGTGCTAGAGATCCAAGTATGTACTAATATGTAATGCTGCTTCAGAATAACCCAGCAAACATTTCCCCTAAAACTGCCAATCCTTAACAAGACAATCAGGTCTGAGTTTTAACTGTTCCTATTGCCCTCCCACTGTCTGTTAATGAGCAGCAAAACAGGAACAGGAGCCTCAAGCTGGAAAAGCGATAGGCCCAGAAAATCCTTAAGTGCCAGCTCACCTTCGTGAATTATTGAAAGATCTAGCTGTTCTTCCTAAAGATGAAACAGGAGCATTCAAGCACAGCTCCACTCAAATCACGTGGGCACCAAGAATCTGGCTGCAGCCCAGGGCACCTGCCAAGGAGAACAGGGCACACCTGGAGCTGCTGCTTCTCTGAAGGGCTTGGTCCAGAAATCCCCCTTCAGGATGTCAGGGGCTGACGCAAAGGGCCAGGTTACCCAACAGACAAACAACCAGCATCTTAAAGCTCAGGAACAGAACTGTGAATTTGGCTAGGGTTGAATTCTCCTTGAATATCTCCCTCTCTAGGATATCTTCTCTCTGTCTTCCTCACAGCAAGAAGAATAGAAGTGGGTTGTTCAATTTTTTTTCAGTCATGTCTACCTCTGTGACCCCATTTGGAGTTTTCTTGGCAAAGATCCTGGAGTAGTTTGCCATTTCCTTCTCCAGTGAGTGAAGTATAACATAAGGGAAAGAGACAGGCAAGTTGGGAGACCCTCGGTCAGGTTCAGTTCTCATTTGTTACCTGTGAGCCTCAGGGACACCATCAGTCAAATTAGAAGACCTGGATTAAAATCCAAAGGTACCTTTCCAATGCTAAAAATTCTCTAGTGAGGGTTCTAAATCTACCACTGGAGTGTGTGATGTAGGTGGTATACCATGTGCACAAAAAACTAGAACACATAGCTAGAGAGAGATCAGTGATGAGATCACAAAAGTGGGTTACACATTATTACACATTATTTCACACAGTGACATTTCCCCTCGTGCCAGCAAGAGCAATCTTCTGCAGCTAGGTGGCACAGCAAATAGAACTCTGGACTTGGAATCAGGAAGATTCGAGTTCAAATCCCACCTCAGATCTGAGTGACCCATGGCAAGTCATTTAATTACTGTCTGCCTCAGTTTCCTCATCTGTAAAATGGCGATAATAATAGTACTTCTCTCCCAGAGTTGTTGCGAGAATATGAGTTTGTATTTGTAAAGCACTTTGCAAATCTTAAAGCTATATAAATGCCAGTTATTGTTATTAATTATTCTTTAAATCTGTATTTCTCTACAATAGTAAGACAATGTTTGTTGGTCAAGGGTATGCTAACACTGCAACCACAGCTCCCATGCTAGAACACAGAGAGAAGGGTCCTTACATCTATAATCCTTTAAATTACATTCTCTACTCTCCCTCCCACTCCTAACCTCCCCCAAATCTCATTCCTTTGCCAATTGTTTTACATCCATTATCTTCTTGTTCCTTTCCCTGGGCAAAACAAAAGCCAATATGTTAGTCATTCTTCACAAATCTTGGTCACCACGAAACCTTTAAGTCTGGCTTGAGTGATGTCATTTGGAAAATATCTATCTGAATTCAACATGTTTGCCAATCAAGTTATTAGCAAGCTCTGGCCCACACAACTCTTCTAACTATGGTATTTGGGAGGTATGGGAGGGAGGGAATTTTCGCATATAAACATTGCAGAACATTATGTCATAACCATTTAAAAACTGAAATGTGTAGGTTGGGCTCCCCTCCACCCAGCCTCCCCCTCTCTTCTAGTAATTAGTAATGAAAAGAATAGAAGCTTGGCTACATTTACTTCTCACCTGAGAGTCATAGGAATCCAGGCAAAGGCATGTTTTGCCTTCTTGGGGCTAAATATAGATAACAAGGATTGATGTGGATTTTAAGAGCCATTAGCACCTACTGCAAATAGGCTTTTGTCCTTTCTGTTCATCTTCCTTTTTTCTTCCACTGTCTAGAGCAAAATAGTGCTTGGGGAGGAAAAGAATGTTCAACCCACTCAACAGGCTCTTTATATCTGAAGTGCATTTCATACCACTGCTTAGCAGAACAAGCATGTGGACATGGGTGGTGTGGTTGAATCCAATCCAACCCAAACAAGCCATTAGTAAGCACCCCCATGGTACTGTAGAAAGAGCACAAATTCCGAGTCTGAAGACCTAGGTTCAAATTCTGTTTCTGATACTTCTTATTTGTATGGCCTTGGACAAAGTGCTCAAGTTTCCTGGTCCTCAGTTTTGCCCTATCTGTAAAAATGAGGGAGGAAGGGAAAGGAGAAGTTGGACCATGAAGCTTTGGAAGTCTGTTCTAGCTCAAGATCTATGATCCTGTAAATCTGTGTGTAGCTACGTGGTGCAGTGGAGACAGCACCAGGCTTGGATCTTCATGAGTTCAAATCTGGCCTCAGACATTTGCTAGCTGTGTTAACTTTTAGTTTCCTCACCTGTGAAATGAACTGGAGAAGGAAATAAAGGGCAAACCACTCCAGTATTTTTGCCAAGCCAATCCCAAATTCAGACATGACTCCAACAACTGAACTCAACAAACAACATGTGTGTAGCTAGGGATACAAAGATAAAACCAAAAGCAGTCCCTGTCTACAAGAAGCTTAAATTATAACAGGAATACAACATGTGGTATAATGTACAGAATATATATAGGATATATAACATAAATAGAAATGTAAGAGAAATTTGAGGAGAAAAAAAAGCACTAAGAACTCTGGAGCTCCGAATCACAGAATCTGAGTCGTCCCATTTGGTCAAACCAATACGCTGAAGTAATCCCCACTGTGAGATCCGGAAAAAGGTATCATCTGGCCTCTACCTACAATGGGGAAACTCATCACTTCTTCAGGTAACCCATTCATAGGAGGGGGGAGGAAGGGGGAAACAGTTCTTTGTGTCAGGAAGCTCCTCCTCACATTGAGCTTAAAGCAGAAAAGGCTTCCCATAGGAGAGAACGCCTAAACTGAACTTTGAAGGAAGTGAAGGATTCTGAGAAATTCTGGTGTTGCAGAAGTATGTTGTAGGCAAAGGCACAAAGGATGGAGATGGAGGAAAACGTTCAGGGAATAAGAGTAAATCAGCCAGTTTAGGCTGGGCTTTTGAATGGGTAGAGTAAAGGGTTATAAGGCTGAAAAGATAGGTTAGATCTAGATTGTCAAGGGTTCTTATTGCCAAGATGAGTTTCATTTAATCCTAGAGGCCACAGTGAGCCAACGGAAGTTCAGCAAATAAGTAACATGGTCTGATTTCTGCCTTAGGAAAATGAGCCATAGGCATGGCTTAGAGGAGTCCAGTTAGGAAGTTGTTGTAAAAGTCCAGACAAGTGGTGATGAAAACCCTATACTCGACTGGTAACTGAGTGAGCAGACAGAAAGGAAGTGATGAAAAAAAATATTATGGCAACTTCATGAGAACTTGGCAATTGATTGTATGTAGAAGGACGGGGCTGAGGATGGGAGTGTGAAGGTTTAGGATAACTCTGAGGTTAAAAAATTGAATGACTACATCTTGGTATAGGGTGTGAGATGTTGGTCTATACCTAGTTTCTGCCATACTACTTTCCAGTTTTCCTAAGTAGTTTTTGTCAAATAATGAGTTGATTTTGTTTGAATACACACTGAATCATGTTATTTTTCACTTTCTTTCTTTCTCTTTTGGGTCTTCTTGTACAAAATGACTAATATGGAAATGTTTTACATGATTGCACATCTATACCTATATCTGATTCTTTACCATCTCAGAGAGGGGGGAGGGGAGGGAGGGACAGAATTTAGAACACAAAACTATAAAAAATGTTTTAAAAAATCATTTTAACATGTCACTTGTGATAAATATATATGTATGTATGTGTGTATATATATATACACACATACATACATATATATGAAAAAATAGAAATTGAATGACCATGAAGATGGCAGTGCCCCAGAGGGGTACACATGTATGTGTGCCCTTTGTTTTTCCAGCATTTAACACAGTTCCTGGCATATAGTAGGTACTTAATAAATGCTATAATCCAGAAAAGCATAGAGAATCAAAGTTCAGAAGGAGGGACTTTAGTCTCTTTTACAGAGAAAGAAAGCAAAAAGTGTCTCCTTAGCAAAAGGCTGTCTCTCACCCTTGCTCATTTTCATTCATATCCAATTAGTTGCATACTTCTCCTAAAGGGCATAATTAGTAAAACATGAGAGACAAATTGGAGTAGTGGAAAGTGGAAAGAGTGCTGAACTTGTAGTGATTATATATATATAATATAATATATAATATTATATATATATAATATATTTGACTTGAGTTCAAATCTTATCTCAGATACACCAATTATGTTACCCTGAAAAGAGCATTTCACCTCTGGACCTCAGTTTCCTCGTCTGTAAAATGAGGGAGCTGGATTACATGGCCTCTAAAGTCCCTTCCAAACCTACCATCTATAACCCCATGGTCTTGAACTTGAAATTAGCCCTCAGGTCCCTGGCTGCCCTTTCTGATTCAAATTTTCTGTCCCTAAGAAGAGTCAGAAGGAAATTTAGAAATTGCCTAGTCCACCTCTACTGAATAGGAATTACCTCTCCATACTGGAGGGGAAGAAAGGGGAAGGAAAAGAATGAGAACAAGAATATGATCTATTCCTATGAAGAGAAGGGCAAGATTTTAGAAGGAGAAATTTAGATGAGAGAGAAAGAGTACAGAGAAGAGGAAGAGGTGTGTAAAGAGAGACATAAT
Source organism: Bettongia penicillata ogilbyi (assembly GCA_023548195.1). Classification (NCBI taxonomy): domain Eukaryota; kingdom Metazoa; phylum Chordata; class Mammalia; order Diprotodontia; family Potoroidae; genus Bettongia; species Bettongia penicillata. The sequence continues at coordinate 6,995,621 of JAJHZJ010000540.1, read as the reverse complement.
TTGTGATTTCTACACCTCAAGCAGGTGGCATGGGGAGATGAGGGGAAAGGTTCAACTAGGGCGTAGTCACAAGAGGAATGATTACCACCCTGGGGTGCCAAGAAGTATCTAAGCTACTAAAGAAAATAAAGCATTTGTAGAAAGAGCCAGAAGCAAGACAGGTAAGAAAGGAAGTAATCCCTAGGATGGCATTGTTGGCACTCTCTAAATTTCCCCACCCCTTGGGAAAAAGCTCTGGTCACTTTGCCCTAGTTATAGCTCAGAGGAAAGGAAAATAAGTGAAGTAATTTCATGACTAGAAGAAAATTTGTTCATAAACCAAAGAAACTGCTTTTCTTAAAACCAATCTTGAATCTATAGCAGCTACATCTACACTGTGCAGCAAAGAATTACTCATCAAAACCCTCCAGGAAAACAAAGAATGTTCCAGACTGGGAAATCTCAAGAACAAAATGCAATGGCCTATGCATTGAACAGTCTCCACTAAGACACATGTCAAATTTCAGCAAGGCTTCGGTAATGAAGACAGCTATGTCTTCCATCCTCCCTAACCCAAATGAAGCAAATGGCCAACCATCAAGAAATAGTAGCAAATTTCCTGCTACATGCCTCACACCTGGAGAAAGTCCCTGGGGAGATCTTCAAAAGCCATAAAGACACATCACAGGATCATTTTCTGATCCTTTTCCAGGCAGACCAACTGCCCAAAGAATGACAGTTCCTAGCACTTAATATATGTTAATTGATTGACAGAATAACTTACTAAAGAACCAAACCTCAGCCTTCAGCCTCCCAGAAGTAATAACTGACATTTATGTTACACTTCGAAATATACAATAAAGTTTACATACTTTATGTCATCTGAACTCTGAGTTAACTAACATAGGTATAATTGTCCCCATCTTACAGATAAGGAAGTTAAGGTTTAGAGAAGAAATTAAATAGTTTGCCAATAGTTACACGTATAGAAAATATCAAAGGCAAGATCTGAACTCGAGTCTTCCTGACTCCAGTTCCAGCACATAAACCACTCCATCATATCACACTGCCTCTTCAGAGTGATGATCTTATATGCCTTACATGCTGAGCAGCATGACCCTTCGATCTAAGCTCTCTGAGATCAGAAACTATTTCATTGTCATTCCAGCACCAGGACAGCACCTGGAAAATAGTTGTCATTTAATAAATGCTTTCTGAATTGATCTGAACAGAGAAATCTATCTGCCTCCCATATCTAGGTCCTCGGGTTTGTCCAGTATCAAAAATATAACCAGAGCAAAATAAACTCTCTCTCTCCATATTCCTCTGAGTGTAATTCATTCCTTAGCATATGAATGTAAAAATCTATCATCTAGATACTAAGAAAGAAAGAATACAAACAAATACACATCCATTTGAGCGATCTTTCTACTGCAGGCGTCAGAATGTGGAAGGGAATATCACCTGACTAAGGAACCCATTTTGCTGGTTCCTCAGGTAATGTTGAGAACATGTAGGTTACCAACTTTTCCATCAAATTCAGCTCTGTCCAGAGTTAAAAGAACACCTGTTAGAGTGTAGAAGTGATGGATGCGTATTGAAAATTTCCACTTTGTTGAATGCCTCACCTCCCCTCTCCCCAGACAATCTGAGAGCCAGGGGTGAAATTCTGCCCTGGATAGAAAGATGTTGACAAAGTATAACAATGTATGCAGGGTCGGGGAGAAAAGGAGCTTTTAAAAATAGCATAAATTCAATACTCCAACAGGAAAAACATCCTCATAGATACTGGCAGAGTTCTTTCCCAGGCATTTTATTAGATTGATCAATATATCTCTATTCGTGAGAGAGAAAGAAGGCAGAGAAGGAAAGGACAACATTTCCTGCTGAACATTATGGAAAAATAAAGATAACAGTACATTATTCCATCCTGAGCTAAGATAATATCCTGGGTAATTGGCTTTCCATTGACCACTACTAAGTTGATTTTCCATCCAGCAGTGAATTAGCCAGCCACAAGAATGAATGACAAATATTTCCTTGAGGGATTGCAATCAGACAGGTTCACTTCAGAACAAGCAGTATCTAATATAAAGCATCACCAGGGCCCTCTCTAAAAAAGTTTGTTATCCAACATTGTCCAAAACTGGGCCTCTCTACCCACAAATGGAGCTGTTCTTTTTAGATGGTCTATCAGTCTATCACATTCAACCACCACAGTTACCACCATTTCCTCTCCCTCCTACCACTCCTCTTCTCTTCATCAGTTATCATCACTCTTTTCTCTCCCATGGATTCCATTAGTGCACAGTCCATAATGTTATCAGAATTGATTTTCTTAAAAGGCTTAAAGAATTTCCGTCAACAGAACTAATGAGGTTTTCTTCCATTTTAGAATCCTCATTTTTTAAAAAAATACTTATCCAAGATATACGGTGCACATGACTACAGCCTGCTCTCAACCAAACATGGTACTCCCAACAGAGAAGAACCATGATATAATGACACGTCACTCTAGGATCCCATAGGCTCTAGGTAAGAAAAATAACACCTCTATCCATCCTATACCTTAAATTGCAAATTCCAAACTGTATACTGTTACCAGCCCTTGAAATTTGGCACAGATCTGCTCTGTCTGCAACATTATTAATATATTGTCTTCTACATATTGCAAACAGCAATTTGATGTAATGTATGCAAAGTAGGAAAGACCTAGATTCCAATCCCACCTCTGACATATATTGATTGTGTGACATTGGGAAAGTCATGTAGTCTCACACTGGGAAACTCTTCAAGACTGTAAGGTGTAGAGACAGTAGGAACCTTCATTGATAAAGGGAGTTTTCTCACCTGGGAGTTACCTATCCCAGTGAAATCATGGTCTAAGTTCCTATTCCCCTTCCTTTCCCTATCTACATGCTTTATAATATCATAGACCCAGTCTAGAAGCAATGTCCAAAGTCTCTCATTTTATGGATGAAGAAAAAAAGGCCTAGAAAAGTGACTTGCCCAGGGTCACATAGGAGTGGCAGGAATGGGAAATGAGCCCAGGTCTTCTGACTCCAAATGTAATAGCCTTTTCGCTGAACCACATGGAAGTATATGGTTTACTTGTTTTTCCAAAACTCTACCTATTTTTCTGAGATTTTCCTCATGTGTTAAATTGATGTTCGTTGTTGTTCATTACCCTATCTGGAGTTTTCTTGGCAAAGACACTGGAATGGCTTGTCATTTCCTTCTCTGGCTCATCTTACAGATGAGGAGTTGAGGCCAACAGGGTTAAGTGACTTGCCCAAGGTCGCATAGCTAGTAAGAGTCTGAGGCCAGATTTGAACTCAAGAAGAGGAGTCATCCTGACTCCAGTTCAGCACTCTATCCACTGTATCACCTAGCTCTTCCATGTGTAAAATAATGAGGTAAAATTGAGATAGGATCACTTTTTTATCTAAAAAAAAAAAAAAAAATTAGCTGTAATCCTCAAGACTTCCTCTATGAAATCTTTCATATTCTCATCAGATTTCTTCTGAATCACTATTTGACTTTGGGCAATTTGCTTACATTACCTGGGCTTTGAAGTGCCCATTTGTAAAATGAAAGCATTGAATGGGACATCCTCCAAGGTACTTTCTAGCTCTAAGTCAATACCTCTGTGACCTTCCTCCTTTTGGCAAACCCCTTGGTCCTTGCAGAGAGGCAGGAAGTTGTGGTTTAATGCAGATCATGGAGTCAGAAGGCCTAAGTTCAAATTTTATCTCTGATACCCTATTCAATAAACTCCAGTGGCTCCCTATTACCACGAGAATCAAATATAAAATTCTGTTTGGTTTTTAAAGCTCTAGGTAACCTGATACACTCCCACCTTTCCATTCTTCTTAGTCTTCCTCCCCTTCATGACTTGTAGTCTTTGAAATCTGAAATCCAGTGAAACTGTCCTCCTTACTGATCCTCTCATGAGATGGTCCATCTCCCAATTCTATTATTTTCACTGGCTTGTTCCAGGAGCCTGGAATGCTCAATCTCCTCATCACCACCTCCTGATTTCCCTAACTTCCTTCAAATCTTAGCTAAATTCTCACTTTCTGCAAGAAACCTTTCCCAATTCCACCTTAATGGTAAAACCTTCCTTCTAAAATTATCCCCAGTTTATCCTGTATAGAGTTGTTTGAACGTCCTCTCTTTCATTAGATTGGGAACCCCTTGAGGACAGGATACATGCTTTTACCTTTCTTTATCTCCCCAGTTCTTGGTTCAGCACCTATTACACAATATACTTAATATTATTACACAATACACTTAAAAATGTTTGTTGACTGACAGGACTTGACTTAGGTGAGCGTGGGAATGTTGTTAAACGTCTTGGAGCCTTGGTTACCTCTTCTGCAAAATGGGGATGATGAAATTATATTTCCAGTGACTGTACAATTCAAAAGATATTTTAATCAAGTTTTATGAAAATATAAAATTTAGTTTTACTTTAGAACAGCTCACTGTGAGCTCCCTACCCTGATGAAGTCACAAATCTTGTAAAAAAAAAAAAAAAAAAGGTAGACTTCACCACTTCACCTACCTCCCCAAAGTGGTTACATCTAGAAATACTTAGCATGATCAATATTTTTATTATAATTCTTAAAGGAATGACTTTCAAGTGTCTAATGCTACTTCATGTTATTAAAAAAAGCAAAGCCAGATTCAGTTTCGTATCTTATTTATGTACTGTCTCCACCTACATCAGGCTAGTTCATCTTTTCCAGTTTCATTTTTAGCATCTGAAAGACTACATACTATGCTGTCTTGGGTGTGAGCATCTCAGGAAAAACATAAGGGTGTATAATTATTATTTTTTAATTCTACTGAAATTTCAACTAATTCTCAAATAAGCGCCTACCCCTTAGGGATGCTATAAAGACCAAGCAAAATAATATATATATAAAGTAGATACACAGACACATGTAGATATGTAAAGTATATATATATATACACACAAAAATAATATATATATATATATACACACAAATGCTCTATTATTATGGCCTATGTGAGTTGGTTGTGTGACCCTGAATAATATATCTCTCAGTGCTCTAGGCAACTCTCTGAGACTATAAAGTACAAGAAAAGATGCTAAACCAGCACTGGTAGACAGTTTCAACCAGGCGTTCCCTATGCCAGTGAAATCGCAGAACCTCGCCATTATCCCTTATACGTGCCTATTCATTTCAATTATCACTTGTACTTGAGTAGGTTCTGTTTCCCCATGAGTCTGCAAGCTCTCTAAGAGGGAGGTTCTGTTTTCTTCATCTTGCTTTCCTTCTACCACTTGCATTCCTTCAATGATACAGTGCTTTTTAAACTGTAGGTTGCGACCTTATATGGGGTCAGGAAAAAATCTAGCAAGAGTAAAAGGTTTCTGGATGCACAATAACCAAAAATTAATCAAAAATCAAATGCATAATGAACTCAAGTTGTTTCTGCCAGCATTTGTCCCATGTGACATTACACAACTTCATTACAACCTGGTTCGGAACATAAAGTATGCACATTTTGTACTGCACATGGTCTCGGGACACACAACACCAAGGAAGGCTGCCAAAACATGAGAAGGGGTCCCAGGCAGAGGAAGTTTAAGAAGTCCTAAACTAAAACAAGCTAAGGGTTTGATGAAGCTACCTAATCAATATCACCTTCCTTGCTCAAAGGGAAGGAGACTAGACCTATAATTTTATGGAGATAGGGAACTCCCAGATAAAAACACTTTCTCACCAATGTAAGTCAGTACTTTCTCTGAAATATAAATATAATTATGTAAAAAATAATTTTACATATATACACACGTATATATGTGCATATATATGTATATATATATGTGTGTGTGTGTGTGTGTGTATACACACACACACACGCACACACACCCTAATTTGTGTCTAATGATAGCCATCTCTGGGTGCGGGAGGGAAGAAAAGAGAAAAAGAAAAGAAGAAATATGTATGATAACTCTATTACATATTTACAATGAATAGCAAGTTGAACATAATTTTCAGTTTCATTATGCTTTATTGTACTATGTTACAGAAACACGTTTTATTCCATAAATTAATAATAAAATAAAGTTTTAAAAAAAGAATCGTAATGGGCAAAGGGAGGTGTCTAAAGCTAGGAAAACGGAAGTGACTTACCCAGAGTCACATAGCAAGGCTGTGTTAGAATCAGAACTCAACCCCATGTTTTCCTGGTTTGTGTCCTGTCACCGTGCTAAGCCGTCACACAGGAAAGGGATGATCAAATGGGCTTTAGTTGAAGCGACTGCCTCAAAAAATTTAGAGATAAAATCTCTTGTCTTCCTCCTCCTCTAAAAAAAATGGGGCACCCATCTTGAGCAGATTTTGGCTTACATGCAAAACCAACTGACCCATACAGTCACTAGGAAGGAAGTGACTCCTGCATCAAACCTTCGCCTACATTTATCTTCCATGAGATTGGTGTGGCATAGGAGAAGGAGAGATGACCTTGGATCCAGGAGATTCGAGTTCAAACCCCACCTTAGGTACGTAATAAAAGGTGTCTAAGTCTAGGCAAGAGACAATTTCTCAATGGCCCATCCCTAAAAGAGGGCTGATAACATACCTTACAGGGCTGCTATGAAGAAAGCACCTTACAAACCTTAAAAAATCCCATCTGTGTGAGTTATTATAATTAATATCATTACTGTTATCATACCATGCAAAGTGAAATGTACAGAACCAGGAGACAATTTATATCATCACAAGAATATTGTGAAGCTAATCAATTTTGAAAGAATTAGGAACTCTGATCAATACAATGAATAACCGTAATTCCAAAGGACTCATTGCGAAACATGTTGCTTGCCTCCAGACAGAACGTTGATGAACTCAGAGTGCAAACTGAAGAACATTTCTTTTTTCTCCTTTTATTGGATGGGCTAATATGAAAATTTCTTTTATAATACTACAAATATTTGTCATGGGTTTTGTTTGTCTTGCCTTCTCAATGAGTCAGGAGGGGAAGGAAAAAGAGAGAGAGAATTCAGAATTGAAAATAAAATATAATTGAATTCTTTTAAAAAAAATCATTATCAGACCAGAAGCCAGTTAACGAGTTAGAGGTGTCTTTGCCCTTGTCTCTCTCCTTCATCCTAATCAATTTAAAGAGGAAGAAAGGTCATAAAGATGGCAACCAGCTGCACGTCGGCTCACAAGGATGAAGTCTTTGTAGACAGCATATTCTATAATTCATGTCTGTCCTCACAAGGCAATGATTAAACCTTAAGAGTTCCATCCAGGGGTTCTCTATGCCCATGAAATCATGAAATTTTTCTCCCTTAAGTAATAAGGTCAGGACTTTCTTTGCTTGAGGTTCCTCTATATAATCTGCCTAAAGAATTGCCTATACAGCCCTGCAAGCGAAAATGCTACATTTGTAGAAAGACTTTATAAAACCTGGATATGGGGCTCCCATTCCCATGAGGATCAGCTGTATCTGTCCTTGATCCAATTTAAGTTCCGAAAGAACTAAGGTTAGAAAAATTTCTGCAGAGAAATATTGACCCAGCACAAATCTGACATGGAGACTCATGCAAAGAAGTGCTGCACACATTCACACAGATTATTTCTTGACTCAGAGCAAATCCTCAGCTTACAAATAGCATCTGTTGATTTTCTGTAATTGGAACTTGAAGAAAACAAACAAAAAGAAATCCTAATATCCCTAATTTAGACAGTAAAACAAAACATATTACCTCTTTACTATGTTTTAATGAAAACCTGTAGCATATACTTAACAAGCAGCAACATAACTTGGTAGGTAGAGCACTGGTCTTAGGGTCAGGAAGACCTGAGTTTAAGTCACCCTTTTGATATAGACTGGTTGTATGATCCAGGGCAAGTCACTTAACCTCTCAGTGCTCTAGGCAATTCTTTAAGATTATAAATCACAGAGAAGGTGACAATATGCTGTAGTGGAAAGAGTTCCTCTTTAGAGCTCCCCACACAAATAAAATCACAAGTCCTGTACACATACATATATACACACACACACACACACACGCGCGCATATTTACCACTCCCCTACTTTCCAAAAGTAGATATCATGTAGAAACAATTAACAAGATAGATGTTCTAATAATGAGTCTTATAGGAATGACTTTTTAAAATCTAACATTATTTCATGTTATTAAAAAGCAAAACATTCAATTTAATATCTAATTTTTTCCACTTACATACTGTCTCCATCTATAACAGAATCTCTCTCCAGTTTCATCTTGAGCATCTCAAAGATTATATGTCTTGCTGTCATCCTTCTACTAAAGATAATCCCATCTAATGTCTCTCTTCCCTTTGATATTCTGAGTCTATATTCATCCAATTAATCCCCTGGGGCCATCTTGCCAATGTACCACCTAGCCCTTGGACTCAATAAAACACAATCTGTGTACAGTAAGGACAAAATTAATTGGTAAATTCTTTTTTGAAGTTAAAAAAGAGAAACTTAATTTAAATCACTCATCCCTCCTTAATCTGGTACATTCTTTATACATATTTATTTAAGTAAATCTGATCCTCAAAAATTAATGGAGACAGACCATTAGAATGAATTGGGCAAAAGAAAATAAATTGCTGATATTCCTGACAGTATGGTAATGCATAATTTATAGCCAGTTTCTAGGGAACACGATGCCCTTTTTTAAAAATAAGTCCTACTTTGTAGCTGAGTTTCTGTTTTGCATCTCTTTACAAGCATTTCTTACCCTTGCTCTGAGACTTATACAGTCCAGTGAATCCATTGTAGATTTTCTCATCTGAATATCAGACTGAAAATTTCAAGAGAAATGTACTTTTCTTGGGGTCAATGACCAATCATAATGAGACTAGAATCTATTTTGTTTCAATTCTACCTAATAACATTCCCACCTAAACAATCCAGACTATTTCTGTTACATCTTATTGCAATGACAAAACCATTCAATGAGAAAGTGAACCCTTTTCAGGTCATTCAGGAAAGATATTTATTCTTTAGGAATTAATTCAGTTAGATAAAACATGCAATTGTGCCAATAAGCTAACCCAACTCAGAATATTAACTGTGGGAGCTTTACAAACATGTAATGAATTTAGTAAGCATTAGAAGCTGAGAATTTTTGATTTACATATGCCACACAAATATAAACATATATGTTCACATAGACAGACATAGAGATGTGCCAACTCAACCAAAGTCCAAATTCTAATTAACGCCATAGTCAGGAAAGAAAAATCAGTAATTATTTAGAGTGAGCAGACGATATAGATATAAGTATAGATAAAGGTGTAGATGTAAATATATTCCTAAATCTTTGTGTTTAAAATTATAGCTTCAACCTTGATTATAACCCTTAACATAAGAGTCTTGATATTTCCATGTCTGTGCTTGAATTCTCATATTATTAATATCAACTCAGAGAACAGAATTATATACATACACATATATCACAGGATAGAAGGAAAGGGAAGAAATACAACACCTACTACGCGCCAGGCACTATACTCAATTACTAATATTCTATCATTTGATTCTCAAAACAACCCTTAGAAGTAGGTGCTGTTATTATCCTCATTTTATAGTTGAAGAAACTGAGGCAACAGATGTTAAGTGACAACCAGGTTCACACAGTTAATAAGTGTTTGAGGCTAGATTTGAACTCAGGTCTCCCTAATTCCAGGCCCAATGTTTTTTATACACTGTGCCTCCTACCTCCCCGATGGATAGATAGATAGATAGATAGATAGATAGATAGATAGATAGATAGATAGATAATAGATAAGCATACATATATACACATACATATCTATGCCTACATGTAGGTACATGTACATATCTGTATATGTGTATCTGTACATGTATAGATATGTATATAAATATATAAACTACTTAGATGTAGATATAGTTTCACTCTCCTAGGCTTGACATTGTTATAAGAAGAAATGAAACTGATCTAACGATTTGCTTTGCATAAAGTCATGTTTGCATTAAATATGCTTCTCGGAATTTGTAATTCCATTTTTAATGACTTATTCCATTATATCTTTGGGTCCTACAAACTCCCCTGGCATTTAGCTCTTCAGAATTTGGCTCCTGCCTATCTTCTCAAGTTTACTTCACATTATACTAAAAACTATTGTATAAAGAGGGAAAATAAAGACCAAATAGAACAAGAAACACTACTGGTGAAAACTTAAGGGACTGTCCGAGAAATTATGACATTTCATGCACTGAAATTAATTTATTTCCATGTAAATCCTTGCAAAGCATGTTCAACTAGTTGTACTAATGCTTAAAATTAAGGTTATAGCAAATCTGATAAATTAAAAGTAATGACTTTTTTAAACCTTTGCAAAATTGCATCTCCTTGGTTCCCACAGCTTTGCTAATTTTTAAATCGATCATAGCACGCTATTTCTTTCCCCGCCCACTTCATGACCTGACCTGATTCCATCCTAGTGCTCCTATTTGCCTTTCAGGTATTAGGGCTTTCTTATCCAAAGATCACAGAGCTAAAAATTCGTCCTCATAGAAACCCTGGGTTCTCTTCAGGAAACTCTGGCATATGCAGACACAGACATTACTCACTTGGCACTAGGCCACTGCAATTATTATCTGCTCACTGCACCCATTCCTTCTGTTTCTCCCCCTCTCTGCTGCCTTTCTAAATCTGGCTGCCGAGGTGATTATGCTGGGAAAGTCTGGCTGGTATACGAATCCAAAAGCTATGTTGTGGAAAGTCTTCCCCACACCCCCAAGCATCTGGATGCCAATATATTTCCCCAATGATCTCTTTTCAAGTTCTGCTGCTGGCTCAATGATCACTGAATTTTTAGGATTGTAGGGAATATTCGAGACCATCTAGTCCAACATCCAACATATGTAGGAATACAACTCTAAAATACCCCTCACATTTAGCTGCTTACAAGTTTCTCTATGAGACCAATACTCAGTCAATTCCTACAATGGCTATTCCACTAATCAGGAAGATGCCAGCTGTCACGGTATCTCCCTTGCATTTATGAATAAAGGAATCCCTGGGGGATGCTAGAGAGCTCATTGGAAAACGGGCATGAACTCTGGGACCTTTGCCCAGAAATACAAAAGGAATTTGAGTCCATACGCTTTGAGCTACATGGCTCAGCCAGCCCACGCTTTGCTCAGCCTCCCACTGACATACCAAGTTTTCAATGTATGAATCATAAGGCAGACCTGACTGGCTTTCTGTTCTACAAGGACACAAACTGAGCATCACAGCATTCCAATCCCAGGGGTAGGACTTCGAAGAGTTGAGAGTTTGGGGGAATTTTCTTTCTTTTTTTAAACTAACTTACTGATTTGCCTCTCATAGAGCAGCATGTAATTTTAAAAAGTCTGTTAATATTAAGTTAACAGAAAGTAAAATAGAAAGTTAACAGAAAACATATAAAAATCCCAATATAAAATATGACATAAATATAAATAATATAAAGTTAATATAAAGAATTGTCCTTATTCTTACAGTTTCTTATTAGCAAATCCCGGAAGGAATTAAATGGAATTAAATAAAATAAAGAGAAGTCCAGTTGTGTGCTTAGGGTTTAAGATGTATAGAGGGCATAGATGGAAGTCACTTCAGTGTTCCAAAACCAGACTCCAAGGGCACTTCACCACATTATGAAATTCAGACTTTAGTCAAAAGAAGACAGAAGATTCACAGCTCTAGAGCAAAGAGGGACTGAACTCTCCCAAAGAATGCATATATATCTTTACTCAACTCACTGCAATATTTGTTAAGCACCTACTCTAAGTAAGGCACTATGCCATGTGTAGAGGGGAAAAAAATAGTTTCTGCCCTAAAAGAGATTATATTCTACTGACAGAATGTATAAAAAAATAAGTAGATAGGAAATACATACAAATTTTTATTTTGGTGGGAGGAAGGGAGAGACTAGAACTTTAAATACCTTTAGTTTAGAGCAGAGGTGTAAAACTCATGGTTTTTGAAGTAGATTAAAATATAATTGAGAAATGTCCAACAAAATAAATGAAAATACAACACAGATAATGTTAATTTGTGGTTTCCTAAATCGAACTGTGGCCCACAGGTTCTACTTAATTCTGACAACATTGAATTAGAGAGCTCCTAAAGAAGCAACTTCCTCTATCCATGCCCATTGGCTACATCTCTACAACTTCTAGTCATATAGGATGGCAAGAGGTTCAGAGGTGAAATGATTTGCCCAAGGTCATCTAGCCAGCATATCTCAATGGTGGGACTTGAACCCATTTTCTTGACTCCTAGGCCATCTCTCTATCCTCTCTGCTATGTAGTTTCTGATAAGTAAATAATACAAAGTCATTTCAAGAAGAGAAATTTTGTACAACTCAGAGATCTGGAAAGGTCTTGTGTAGGAGTTAGCATCTAGCATCTGTGCCTTGAAGGAAGTTAGGGCTTCCAAATGACAGAGGTGAAGGGGGCATGCACTCCAATCATAGAGGATCACCCATGCAAAGGCCCAAAATAAGAGATGGGATGTCAGGTATGCAGAAATAGTTAGTGGGCAAGCTTGACTGGATCAGAAAGTACAGGAAGAGAAGTAATATGAAACCAATCAGTCAATCAAAAAAATAAGATTGGAAAGGCAAACGGGTAGCCAGATTGTGTAGAGTTTAAATTCCAGGCTGAGGATTTTGTGTCTTATCCTGGATGCAACAAGGAAACACTGGAGATTTTTTAAATTTGGTGGTGGCATAATCAGATTCATGTTTCAGGAATATTAATTTGGGGACTGGGTAGAGGCTGGATTGAATAAGGGAGACCATTTAGGAGACTACTGCAATAGCCCATAGACAACGTACTTATTCCACTTTCTGCATATTCATAAAGTCTAAGGAATTTTAAAGAATTCTACTGCAAAGACAAATACCCACAAATTTACTCCTCTAGTGTCTCGTTAGAATAATCTGGGTCCAAGTATTTGCAGCTTCTAGACAGATCTGTGTGTAGAATACTACCTATTCATATTCTTCCTGACAATAAAAAGGCTCCTACTATTTTACAAAATGAAAATCTACTCCTATCCAGAATGTTACTTGGCATTGCAACTTCATGCTCCGATGAACTTCATTCTGAGAGGACTATGTACATCTTATGATGAAATGTCATTGACTAAACTCAGGAGAAAATATAACCCCTAAAGGAAGAAAGAAATAAACTATTCTCATAAAACCATCAAAGTCCAACTCAACTCTCTTTCCCTATTGAAAAAGGTCAGTGTGACAAGGGAGCTTGGGTAACACAGGACCATCTTGACCAGCTTTCAAAACAAACCAGAAGATTCGAAACTAAAGCCCATGTGCATGAACCGCTTCTCTGCTTATGACTGTGGATAACAATGATTTCCACTGCAGAACAAAAGAGGAGAACAGAGATCTCCAAGTATGATCAATACATTATGAACCTGTCTTCAAAAAAAATTTTAACGTATACCATAACCAGTTATTACATTTCAATGGAATGAAAGCTCCTTGAGGTCAGGGCCTTGAGGACAGATGACAGTGAACAGAGTGCTGAGCCTAGAGCCAGGAAGGCATGAGTTCAAATTCAGCCTTAGACACTTACTGACTGTGTGACTCTGGACAAGTCACTTAGGCTCTGGTTGCCCCAACTTTCTCAACTGGAATATGGGATAATAATTGCACCTACTTCTTGGGGTTGTGAAGAACAAATGAGATAGTATTTGTAAAGCTCTTAGTACAGTGCCTTGCACATAATCTGTCTGTCTGTGTTTGTCCATTGCCAAAGAAGACCGTGCCATCAGAGAAACAATGACATGACTTGCACTTGACTTTGTTTTGAGTGAGGGAGGGCTGTGCAGGTCACCAGCCTCACTTCTCCTCCAGAGTCATCTGGATCCAGTGACCAGATATTCATCAAGATGACTGGAGATGACCCAGGATGCAATGGGAGACCTTGGCCTATTCAGGTACTAACTTAGAGTGAGGTGACACCCATTCAGGGAATAGGCCTCTTTAAGAAGTAAACAAGGAATGGCCCCTTTAATGAGCAAAAGGAAAAACAAATACGTAAATGGAACTGGGAGGAAAAGAGCAACAGTTACTATTGAAAATCACTCTGAAACCAGGAGGGTCCCCAAAAGAGACTTGCACATAGTAGGTGCTATATAGATACTGATTCCCTTCCCTTGTATTATAATTATTTATTAATATTTACCTTATTAGTAGGTGCTATATAAATAAATATTTATTTCCCTTCCCTCCTCTCTCTCAAGCTTATATTTCTGTAGCAACAGTGGGTGGTACTAATATTCAATTTTTTCTACTCCTTCCTTCCTTCTGAAAGGTACAGACTGAATCACATCCAGGCCTGAACTTTCCCTGCCCTTTCCTCCTTCTTTTCTCACATTGGGGGCTAGAGACTGAATCATCCTGTTACATTTGATAACTTGCAGCTTAAGAGCAACATAATGCCCCTTGAGTCCAATTAATTCCTTTCTCTATTATATTCTAGAGTTAATAAGACAGAAAGGAAATAAAACAATCACAATAGCTTAGAGCCCCCAGTTAGGAAAATTCCTAATATTCAAATCAAGGTTAAGTCCTTTATCTTAACTTAAATTTTTGGGTTTCTCTGGCTAAATCCTGGTCTCAGGGATAGGAAATGTTTAGATAAAAGAAACAGAATATATTGCAATGCCAGTTACTGTAATGCTACAGAGAAGGGAAGCTGAGAAAAGAGTAGACCTTTTCTTGAGAACTACCCATAACCCTTAAATAGATGAATATGTCTGATAGCTTCAGGGCAAATACTTTGTTCCAAAATATCTATAGGGACCCAAGGGACTACCTTGATCTTTCCCTTCTGTGTCATGGCTCAGCTTTAGGGCTATGACTTAAAGCTTCTACAGCCTCTAGTCCCACTGAACTACAAATCCCAGAATGCTAGACATTAGTATATATGTGACATCTAGTATTTATGTGTTCCCAGTGCCTACTGTTATGCTGAGAATATAGTGGGTGCTTAATAAATGCTTGTTGATTGAACAAGAAAACCTGATGAATATAACCACAGGACATAGGATAAACACACTGCTACTATGACATTATTAGCAGTATCTCCAGTTCATTAAAGCCTCTGAGAATGAAGGGAATATGATGAAATGAAACTTGGACTTCAAGCCAGGAAAGATATGGATTCAAATCTCACCACTGACATTCACTGGTTTTATCACTATGGGCAAGTCACTTAACCTTTCTGGGCCTCAGTTTCATCACCTTTAAAATGGGGATGATTATAATACTTGTGATATCTAGAGAGGTGTTGTGAGATCAGATGAGATAGGGGCATTCTGGGAAGATGGCAGAATAGGTCAGAAATTTCCAGGCTCTCCAGATTTCTTCCACAAACAGAAAGAAAATCGCCATGAAATGAATGCAGACCAGCAAAAAGAAATGGGTAAAGCAATTGTCCTCCTAACATAACTTGGGAGAACCTCAGAAAAGACAGGTCTGGAGGCGGCTGAGGTTTGGTCTGCATAAAAAGACACCTCCAGGCTGCCTCCGCTGAATCAAACAGCGAGCCCTGGAGTGGCCCTGTCAGGAGGCAGACTAGACTTCATGAAATGTCACAAACTTCCATCTAAGGAACAGCTGACTGTTGAGTAGGGGAGGATTAAAGGACACTGCCCACCCCATTGTTTCTGGAAGGCAGACCTAGCGGTGCTGATCAGAAGTGATCCAGGACTACAGATATATAAGACTGAGGGGAGAGAGAAGGGAAGGAAAATGAGCATTTATGTAGCACCTACTAATAAGGTAAATATTTTATGTGCAACCATCTTTGTTTATTATACTCTATTGTAGAAATGCTTGTTTTATTTCCTAAATTAAAAAAAATGAAGAAAAAAAATCAAATGGGATGTATGTAGAAAATTTTGTAAAGCCTATAATACAATATAAATATCAAATATTATTTCATAATATATTTCTAATTTTTTAATTTAATCTTAGCTATATGGAGTAGAGTTATTTATATATATAGATGTATATATACATCTATATATATTTGTTTAGAGTGAGAAGGGGCCTTAGAGATCATATAACCAAGTATTCTCATTTAACAGATAAGGAAACTGAGTCCCAGAGAGGTTAGGTAATTTGCTCAGAATCATGCAGAGGTAATAAGGAACACAGTCAGAATTCAAGCCCAGGCCCTCTGATTGCAGAACCCGCCCTTCCTACTGCACCACATTATCTGCTCATTGCCACACATAATAAAAATAAAGTGGTGACTTTGCGCAGCCCTCCATCACTTACATCCAATTGAAAGTCATGGCATCATTGTCCTGCTGTCATGGTGCTCTTGAGAACGAAGAACAAACAACAGCTTTAATGTATGAATTTTACTTGACTCTGTCTAGTTGAAAGCCAAGTAGGGCCCACACTAGGCAAAGACATCTTTAGACTTCATGGTATCCTGTTTTTCATCGCTTCGGCCTCCCACTCGGCTAAAATCTCCCAAGACCCTTCAGTTCTCCTCTTGCTCTATAAACCACTTAATAAAAACAGGCCAGGATCAGATCTCAGTCTTCTATATTCCAGAATTATCTGGTTATATTGTGCGAATTCTTTTCAGTGTACTACCTTAACCAAGCGCTAAGATTTCAAATCTATTATCTCTAATTGTAGAACAAAAAACTTTATCCTTTTCAAAGTAACTTCATGAATCAATTAAGGCAGGGAGCAAAATTGCTTATATCTAGTCTCGCTTCCTTAAATACTGTACTAGTTCCCCAGGATGAATTTTTAACTCTCCTTTTCTTTACTCCTTACGAGAGAAGCATGGCTCAGGTTAAGCACCTGCAGAAGTCTGCACCTTCTATCAAAGCCAATGGATAGGGAAACCTCACTAAAAACACCTGCAGCAGTACCAACTCTAAATCAAACCCTTTCACATCATAGTCCTATTTCCGCCCTGCCCAGCCCAAATAGTTAGAATTGAAGATAACAGATTTAGAGCTGAAAGGGACCTCAGGAACCAGTGAAGTCACTTCTTACAGATGAAGAAACTGAAGCCAGAAGATTTGCCCTGAGTGAAACAACTTGTCCCTCTGAGGCAGAATTTGAACTTAAGTCTTCCTGACTCCAAGCCTAAAGCTCTACCTAATTTGATGTATGACCAAGGTAGTCATTTATAAATTGTCATTTGTCATCTGCAAATTGTATCTCTCATTCCACCCCACCCTGGTCAGACAACAAACTGGAGCAATTACCATGACAGGGACAAAATCAGAGGTCTATAAATAATAACATTCACAAAATTAATCAATTTTGGCTCAATATCTCAAGATTTAGTGACCTGGATGGAGATAAAGACTGAAAAGGAGATTCTGCCAAGGAAAGCACACTGTACTAGATAGCTTACCTAGAACAGCAGTTCTAAAAATAATCAGAGCCAAACTGTGAACCTGGGCAGAACCAAAGGATATAGGACAAGCAGGATTATCCTGATGTCATGTACATTCTGAAGATTCTACACTACTGCAATAAGTTTTTGCCCAGGTATGTAAGCATTAGAAAATTATAAAATCCCTATCAGATTCCTACTTTGTAATAGTACCTTCATTAACATCTTTGCCATGCAAGTATTTCAACCCCCACCTCCACCCCACATCTTCACATCATTGTATTTACATTGACTTGTGTATTCTTCCATGCTGATCTGAGCCTGCTCATTCGGGAATAACAGACTTGAAAATAAACATACTCAAATATTTCATTAATTCTGTAATCTCATTCATGTAGGTATCTTTTCTATTAGTATGGACTGTCACTCATCCATAATCCACCATCTTGTGGGATTCATGTCCATCTTTCCATAAAGGATCCACCCAAAGCACTGGGATCTTCCTATAAATCTTTCAATATTTTATGGATATCAATACAACATTTAAGTGGTCCACGTATTATGGTTGGCTCTGGAATCAAAGGTCTTGGGTTCAAATCCTGTCTCTAACTCTTATTGCCTAGGTGACCTTGGGCAAGATATTCCCTCCTTAGGCCTTAGTTTTCTCATCTGTAAAATAAGGGATTGAACTAAATGGCCTCTGAAGTCCCTCTGAGCTACAGATGTAGGATTCTATGATGTTTTTCTCTTGCTACATGACCATCTCATCTTCTTTTCTAGCCAGTCATATGCCCTTAATTTTGTCTTTTATACCACTGTCCACAAATTATCAATAATAAAATGCTGTAGTCTTTTCATATATATTATGTGCCTTTCCAGGGCTCTTTGGATCACATACAATTGTGATACTTAGATGAATCTTCTTTCCAGGCATCCCTAGGAAAATATGAGTAAAGATGAGCTTTTGAAGGAGGGAGAAAGCTGGGCTCTTGGAAAGAATTATATAATTTTCCAATTATGTTCCAAGTCAATTTCCTCCTCCTAATAATGGCAATGAAGGAAGAGGAGGAGGATAAAGAGGACAAGGAGAAGGAGAAGAAGGAGGATGAGGAGGAAAAGGAGGAGGAGAAAGAGGAGGAGAAGGAGAAGAAGGTGAAGAAGGACAAGAAGGAGAGGGAAACAGAGGAGAAGGAGAAGGAGGAAAAGTAGCAGGAGAAAGAGAATTACCACTTATGTAGCACTTCAAAATCTGCAAAGTGCTGTACAAGATATATTATCTCATTTGATCCTGATAACCTTCTAAGATATTCAATTCTGGGTCCAGTTCACCATCCAAATGGAGTGTCTATCTACTATATAAGCATGCTATATTGAGGGCAATAGGTATTCTTCATCCACTTTTTTCCCCATAAATGCATACTAATCAATCTTCCTATATTTGAGAGACCACTAAGTAATAAAGGCTTAGTGTGTTCCAAGACTTGAGACAATCTGTACAATGTTGCTGGAAAACAGGAGCTTCTGAAAACCCCTCCATGAACAAGGAATCCTTTTTCTCTTGAACTTTGATCAGAATATCCTCTGTGGTGCTAGAAAATAAAGATTATGCTTCTCTTTTTGAAGGAGGTTGGTAATCAGAAAATTACCAAAGTTATTTCCCAAGTAGCATCTGTCACAGAGTTTCATATCCCCTTAACAGATGTGTAAGAGACACTTTTGGAGGACAGCATTTTGAGACTATATGTTACTCAACCAAGTGAAATCCTCTTTTGTAATTGACAGAGAGATATGATAGAATTTACATTCTCTATGCCTCTCAATTAATTATATGTCTCTGAAGCTATGACCTCCTGTAGAAAATTATGAGCAAAGTCTCATAGTTACTTTTCTACATTACAATCAAAGATACTTCCAATATGGACTACTGAGATAAGAAAGTAGAAAGATGGGTAGATAATTGCAAAAGTCTTCTAGAGCACCTGTTTTGGGCAATAGTATTGTCCATGCTTATCTCCATTATTTTGGAATCCCCTCTTCTCTTTCGCACTTCTTGCTACAGAATTTGTCGTTGAGAAAATTATCTGAGAACGATCTAACATCCCTGACATGGAGGTCTCAATCAGCATGTTGGATTTAGGCGAGCTGTTCTCCAGAGCCTCCCGCCTTTGTTCTTTTGTACTAGAGGGTTCTGGAGGTTTTTTCTTGCTCCTTTGGTGATGGATAGATGAGATGATTCAAATCTGAACTTCTGCTGGTATAACAGCTACCTGCTCCTCTGGTCCATTAGGTGTTTGCCCTCAGGCACCCCACCTCTAGTATAGTATGAGGTTATTGTGGACAGTGACTGTTTAGTTTTGATTTTGTATATTCCAACCTGGTATAATGCCTTCCGTATAGTAAGTCTTAGCAACTGTGAATAGAATTGAGATACCTTGGAAATTAACAGCTGGATGCCTTTGAAATTGTACTTCACCCAATAAAGACTTTTCTCTATTTGCTATGTCAGATCGAATAATTTTTCGTGACCAATCTTCTAAAATTCCATTTTACCTTCCACAGATGATGTATTAGACACTATAGTGGTAGATTTTAAATATGGCAGCTCCATTGCAATGAGGATTGAGACTAGCTCATTGTATAAACACAAGCAGATTTGTTTCATTTTATGCTTATTTGCTGTTTCCCTTTGGTTTCATCTACAAAAGCTTTTATCTTGCTTAGCTGGACTTACAATAAGCATTGTGCAGTCTTGTCTTTCTCTCAAGTGTCTCACTCTGCTATGTTTCTGTACATCCCAAGAAGACCAAGGGATTGCTAGGTGATGTGGTTTCTGACCCCTTTTGACCTCCCTGTTTTAGTGATTATTTTGACCCATTAAACTTCTTTAGGAAATGAGAATAGACCCCTATGTCTTTCCTTCTGTCAATCTGTCATTTTACTGAGTTGAGATCTTACTTAAATAGATCATACTGGAGGTGTTGTAATTGCCTTATATATCCTTCCCTCTAGGCTCATAGAACTTAGAAGATTTCTTACAGATCATTTAATCTGATATTGATTTTGACCTCTGAGCTAACTACTTGATGACCTGACTGCACACTGAAAATTGCTTCTGAAAATGCTCCCATGTTTAACTGGGGAGGGGGAGAGGGAGGAGGTAGGAATCTTTGCAGCAAGTTCTCTGATAAAAATTTCATCTCCATGATATATAAGGAATGAATTTAAATTTATAAGCATAAGAACCATTCCCCAACAAACAGTCAGCTAAAGAATATGAATTTTTCAAAGAAAGAAATCCAAACTATCAACAGTCATGTGAAAAATATTCTCCAGGTCACTTATAATTAGAGAAATGCACATGTAAATCTGAGGTTCCACTTCACAAACTTCACACTGGCAAAGCTGACCAAAAAAGGAAAATTATAAATACTAAAGGATCTGTTGGGGGAGGGGGAGGGGGGGAATGAGCATTAATGCACTGTTGATAGAGTTGTAAATTAATTTGTCCAGCCATGCTGGAAAACAATTTGGAATTTATGACCCCAAAGTTACTCAGCTCCACACATCCTTTGGCCAATCAATGTCTCTACTAGGCTTATACCACCAAGAGATCAAAAAAAGAAAATAAGGACTCAGATCTACAAAAGTATTTATAGCAGTTCTTTTTGCAGTGACAACAAACTAGAAACTAAGGGGATGTCCATCAATTGGGAAATGGATGAATAAAATATAGTATATGAAATAAATGTTTCATGTACAATATATGAAAACATTTATTTTGTACAGCATATGAAATAAAATACAATATATAATGGAATATTGTTCCTAAATAAGAAATTACAAAATAGACAGTTTTAGAAAATATTGAATAAATATATATAAAGGAATGGAGCATGGAGTAAGTCAAAGTAAGAGAAATTTATATAATCACAACATAATTTCTTTTAAAAAAAACTTTGAAAGATTTGATAGTTCTGATCACCAAAATGATAAAACACAATCCGAAGGACTAAAGATGAAGCATATCGCCTATCTCCTGATAAAGGGATGACAGACTCAAGAGACAGAATGAACCACATATTTTTGGACATGAACAAATGTAGGAATTTGCTTTTCTTCATTTTTGCTATAAATACTTTATATTTCCTTCCCCCCCCCCCCGCCATTGGAAGTGGAGAGATTAAAGAGAAAAAAAGTGCTTGTTAACTTAAAAATATTAAATTAAAAAGAAATTACTCCCATCTCGATGGTTAGTCACCAGTTGTTTCCTTGCATTAAGATATAGTTAAGTTTCAAGGAGGATGACTTTGAAATGAATATGTTAAAAACACAATACACTTTAGAAAGAAAGAAAAAACAAACCTACAACTTCATATGAAGTCTTTTTTTCTTTGTCAAATTGAACCGTTTATGTCTGTATGTTTGTCAAGTTCAGAATAACAAAAAAAAAAAAATTTCTTTAAAAAGTCAGTTTCATTTTTGTGATGATATGAGGTGCTTTGCCATATTCAATGCCTTTCCAACTCATTTCTTGATAAAAATAATCATAATAAAGAGAGATAAGGCCTCCAAGGTAGGCATATGGCTTTGAAAAATTCATTATGGGGGGCGGAGCCAAGATGGCGGAGTAGAAGGACGCACGTTTACGAGCTCCGAAACCAAAGCCCATGGAATTGGTGTAGAAAGAGTCCCCCATAGATTCTGGGTGAGTGCAAGGTGTGCAGAGGCAGAGTGGAGGAGATTCCCGTCCCAGGGAGCCCTCAAGACCCATCCCCAGGGTCCGGCGCGCCCCGGAGAGTAAACCCGACCCCCAGCGCTGCCCTGGCCGAGGCCTCAGAGAAGCGAATCCGAGCAGGCTTCAGAGACGGAAGCTGAAGCAGCCGGGAAAGTCCCTCCGCCCACAGAAGCAGGTCAGTGAGAGAGGCCGCGCTGAAGGAGAGGGGAAGCAGGGAGCCTCCGTGACTCGGGCCCCCCTCGGGAGGAAGCGGCGGCGGCGGGGACGGGGGCAGGAAGCGGCGGAGGCAGAGGCGTGGGCTGGGGCTGAGGCGGCAGCGGCCCAGGACTCAGGAATCCCCCAGCAGCAGGCAGGATCTTCATTACGGAAGATTCCCGTATAAAACCTGACGGAGCTGAGCCTGGGAAACGGCCCTGCCCCCGCCCCGCTCTGTTGCTGAAGACTTCTGCTCGGGACCCCCAGGGGAGCTGAGATTGGGAGGCGGGCCCCCCACCCCGCCCCCACCCGCTCCATTCTTGAGAGTCGCTGCATAAAGCCCCCCCGAGGGATCAGAGTCTCGGAGACAGCCCTGGCCCCGCCCCAGCACCTGAACTAAAGCTCACTGATTGACAGCCAGCAGGAGGAAAGCCCATTTGAATCTCAGAGGCCAGGCGCTGGCTGGGCGGATCCAGGCGGGGGTGGAAGGGAATCTCAGAGGTCAAGTAACTGGCTGGGAAAATGCCTAGAAAGGGGAAGAAAAATAAGACTCTAGAGAGTTTTTTCCAACAAATGCAAATGATCCCAACCTTCGGATCTGATGGGGAGGACGAGAACGTATTTTTCCCATCAGGGAAAGATGTGGAGGGCGGGGCCTCAGTACCCCAGACACCCCAGGGGGGTGTTGGGTGGGCTCAGGCCTTGGAAGAGCTTAAAAATGATTTTGAAAAGCAAGTTAGACAGGTGGAGGAAAGACTGGGAAAAGAAATGACAAAGATGCAAGAAGAGTATGAAAAAAAGGTCAATATCTTGGTAAAGGAGACCCAAAAAAATGCTGAGGAAATTAACACCTTGAAAAATAGGCTCACTCAATTGGCAAAAGAGGTTCAAAAAGCCAATGAGGAGAAGAATGCATTCAAAAGCAAAATGAGCCAAATGGAAAAAGAGGCTCAAAAGCTCACTGAATTTAATAGTTCTCTCAAAATTAGAATGGAACAGATGGAGTCTAATGATTTTATGAGAAACCAAGAAATCACCAAACAAAACCAAAAGAACAATAAAATGGAAGAGAATGTGAAATATCTCATGGGAAAAACAACTGACCTGGAAAATAGATCAAGGAGAGACAACTTAAAAATTATGGGACTACCTGAAAGCCATGATCAAAAAAAGAGCCTAGACATCGTCTTGCATGAAATTATCAAGGAAAACTGCCCTGACATTCTAGAACCAGAGGGCAAAATAAGTATTGAAAGAATCCATCGATCACCACCTGAAAGAGATCCAAAAAGAGAAACTCCTAGGAACATTGTGGCCAAATTCCAGAACTCCCAGCTCAAGGAAAAAATCTTGCAAGCAGCCAGAAACAAACAATTCCAGTACTGTGGTAATACAATCAGGATAACCCAAGATCTAGCAGCTTCTACATTAAGGGATCGAAGGGCGTGGAATAGGATATTCCAGAAGGCAAAGGAACTAGGACTCAAACCAAGAATCACCTACCCGGCTAAACTGAGTATAATATTTCAAGGGAAAATATGGTCTTTCAATGAAACAGAGGACTTTCAATCATTCTTGATGAAAAAACCAGAGCTGAAAAGAAAATTTGACTTTCAAACACAAGAATGAGAGGAAGCATGCAAAAGTAAACAGCAAGGAGAAGTATTAAGGGACTTACCAGAAATGAACTGTCTGCATTCATACATGGAAGGACAATATTTCTAACTCTTAAAACTTTTCAGTATCTGGGTGGTTGGTGGGACCACACATACATATGTACACGCATGCACACACATACACACATGCATTCACATGCAGAGACAGAGAGCACAGATTGAACTGAATAGGATGGGACCATACCTTAAAAGGAATTAAGGTAAATGATGAGAGAGAAATGTAGTGAGAGGAAAGAGGGAGAAATGGAAGGGGGTAACTATATGTCATTTAAGAGGCAAGTAGGAGATGTTTTTAGTGGAGGGAAAAAGAGGAGAGCTGAAGAAAAAAAAAAAACAAACAAACAAACAAACAAACAAAAGTTTACCCTCATCACATTTGACTAAACGAAGGAGTGAAATGCACACTCATTTTGGTATGAAAACCTATCTTACAGTATAAGAAAGCGGGGGAGAAGGAGATATTGGGGGGGGGATGATGGAAGGGAGGGCAAAGGGAGGAGGGAGTAATTGAAAGTCAACACTTGGGGAGGGACAGGATCAAAGAGAAACAATGAGGGGCAGGTGAGGAGGGATGGCAATTCAGTTAGTCTTACACATCACGACTATCAGGAAGGTCATTTGCAAAGCTACACAGATATGGCCTATAATGAATTGTCTGCCGTACCAAAGGGAATGGGGGGGAGGGAGGGATGGGGAGAATTTGGAACGCAAAGTTTTAGGAACAATTGTTTAGTATTGCTGTTGCAACTAGGAAAGAAGACATACAGTTAATGAGGAATAGAAAGTCATCTGGCCCTACAGGAGAAAAGAGAAGATAGAGACAAGGGAAGGGAGGGATGACAGAAGAGAGGACAGATTGGAGATAGGGAAAATGAGATTGCTTGGGGTATTGGGGTGGGGGGAGGGGAGAAAAAGGGAGAAAATTTGGAACCCAAAAATTTGTGAAAATGAATGTAAAATAAATAAATAAATAAATAAATAAATAAATAAAAAAAAAAAAAAAAAAAAGAAAAATTCATTATACCCATGAAGGTTCTATTTGATTCCAAAACTCTGTGCCAATTCCAACTTTTTCTCCCCACTCACCTACCATGGACATTCCCTTTCCTAGCCAAGACTATAATAATAGTGGTTGTCTGCTCAACAATTTAAGACAAAAGAACCTATATGGAATTAATACATTTAGTTTACACCACCTACATACTCCAAAAGAAGTTCCCAAATAATTTATGAATAACTTTTTAAATTTTTGAGCCCGAAGTTGTTAGCCACTTTGTATTGTGTACAATTCTGTCTTCTACCATGGGAAGTCTCTTGGGTGCTTTAATGGACCCTTTGAGTTTTTTAGTCTATTCTCTATTGGTCATTTTCTGTATCATTTCTTTACATTCTTTAAAAAAAACATTTTAATTCAAGTACAAGCCTTTCCCATATTTTCATTTTTCCATCTTCAAATTCTTTTTTGATCTTATGATTTTCAAACTCAGTATCCTCATATGTAAAATGAAGAGGTTGCTCATGTTGGCCTCTAAAGTCCAAATCCATTCTCATAAGGTCACAGATCTAGTATTGAAAGAGACCTTAGAAGGCCTTACAGGAGGAACAGGCTCAGAGAATTAGGGACTTATCTAAGGTCCTGTTGAGGACAGGGACTGTCTTTTGCCTCTTTGTCCATCCTTAGTATAAAACCTGGCATATAGTGTGTGCTTAATAAACATTTATTGACTATGATCTTTTTGGCGTTCGTTCAACTTAATTGTTTTAAAAGAAAGAGTCCTTCTTTATCTATTTGAGGAGGTCCCTTAGAATACTTTGCATGATTTCTTTGTCTGACCTGTGTTGCTCCTAGTACTTCAGCTCATTCACTTACCCCAAAGTGGTTTATTTTGATTGTCTCTGTTTTCCTTTGTTTAGCTCATCTTCTATATTGGTTTACTTTTATCTTCTTGCATGTACTGTGTTTCTAAGTTGTTTTTCAGTGGTAATATAAGAAATCTGGCTCCCTTTAAACCTTAATCAGTCAGCTTGATTACAAAGCTTTCTAAAAAAACAAAAAAAACAGAGAATATGTATATGTATGTGTGTGCATATACATATATATAGTACATGTGTGTATATGTATATATGTGTGTGTATACATATATATACATATATATATATCCTCCTCTTGATCTCTCTCTATGTATACACACATATGTGTTTATAGCCTCCATCAAAATAAGAAGCCTTATTTATTTTTGGTCCAGGATATGAAGCTAAAGCTTAATAATATGTTTATGTCAGCCTTATAATTTAAATGTAAAGGGAATAAAGATGGGAGGAAATAGTTGGGAAAGAATGAAGGGAAGCTATGGAAAGAGAAAGAGTAAAAGAGAAGTCGAGGAAGCAGGGAATCAAACACTAAATCTTATGAACAGATTGGAGAGGAATGAAGGAAAGCTATGGAAAGAGAGATGAAAAGTGAAAGAAGCAGAGGAAAAAGAAGCCAAACCCTAAATCTTGTGAACTAAAGCTCATCCCAACAGCTCTGTGAGGTAGTGTGGCCATAAATGTCTCTCCTGATGTATGTTCTGGAGCCAGAAAGCCCTGCCTCCTACACACTGGCTGCTCCGTGCTAAAAGAAGATTCCTGGAGGAGGTTCAATGTGACAGTCTAAAGCTAAAAATTTCTGGTCAATTACTACAAGGTATACTAAGTAAAGGTCTGATTCAAGGAAGTATCTTCTTAGATTTTCTAAGAAAAGAAAGTCTACTTGACAAAAACAAGTCATGTCACATAGAAATTCAAATAATTACATCATAACACAAATTCTCCCTCTCCCCCACAACACTGTGAGTTTAATTTAGAATTGCTGAAAAACACATTCCTACATAACAGCTTCTGCTTCTAAGTAATGGCGTGATAGTTAGAGGTGATGCCAAAAACGTACCTTAGTCATTGATACTTAAGGTTTGCAAACACTCTCCTCTATAATCCCCAAGCTTCTTCCTCCTCACAATTGACTAAATATATATTACTGTCAGTATATCTGGAGGAGTATGCATTTATTAAGCACCCACCATATTTCAGAGCAGCTAGGTGGTGCCATAGTGGATAGAGTGCCAGGTCTGGAGTCAGGAAGACATCTTCCCAAATTGAGATCTGGTTTCAGATACTTCCTAGCTGTATGACCCTGGGCAAGTCATTTAACCTTGTTTGCCTCAGTTTCCTTATCCATAAAATGGCAGATGGAAAGAAAAGAAGGAAGGAAATGACAAACTACTCCAAGATCTTTGCCAAGAAAACCCCAAATGGGGTCATAACTTTGGACATCATTGAACAACAGCTGTATACACGCATACGCAGATACACACACACATACATTCTAAATAGACAAATCTGTTTAACATTAAAGAGTTAAAGGTAGGGAAGTGGGGTGGGGTTTCGTTGCGGAAGAAAGAAATCAGCTTCTGTCATTTTCCATAGTTCTTTAAATCACATGGTCCCATTTCTGCTGCTAAATGACCAACTCCCTTCCTCCCACACAAGAAGAGAAAAAAAGTGACTGATCATCCTCATTGGCAATGAACTTGACTAACTAGGTAAAAAGTCTGGGAATGTTTTCCTGTATGCTTTATTTACGGGAGAAAGGTTCACTTATGAGTTATTTGCTTAGAACTTGGAACATATTTCCTATTTTTAAAAAAATGTTGCAAATAGTGGTTAGGTTCACAGGCCAGTCCACAACTGACTATTTTTTAAACTACAGTGTCCCTAAGATCTTAGTGAATTTAGCCTAATAGCCTAAAACTAAGCTAAGACTTTTAGGGCTCCCTGTGTGATATCCTCAAAAAGAGAGGCAGCCTGTGCATGTAGAGAGAGAAAGAGCCTCGCACATTCTGGAAGACCAGGATCCAAATGCTACCTCTGACACCCAATGGCTGTGTGAGCTTTAGCAGCATCCCTTGGCAACTCATTGGGATAATAAGTAGCACCAGAGTTGGCCCCACCGATCCACATATTGCCAGGAACTCCCTACATCCATGAAATCATAGATCCATACCGACATACTTGAAACACAGCTGTCAGTCCAGTTCTAGTATGCAAGAAATAGAAAGCCACTGTGACTTTAAAAACTATCTCTACTGGGTTTACTGGTCCATGGGGTCACGAAGAGTCAGATGGGACTGAACCATAGCAACATGCCAACAATCACAACATACACACACACACACACACACACACACACACACACACACACAAATACAAGGACACATGCCAATCAACTCAGCTATCTATTATGGTCTCTGACAGACAAAGCAAAACACAGAAAATCTAGCCAATTGTGTCCCTATCTGAGGGATACCAGTAGTTGGAAGTTTCACTACTAATAGTCAAAATTTAAGTTCAGAGAAAAATGAAGTCTTTTTCAAATGCACCATTAGAAACCAGGCACTCTTTGATGTGCCAATAATAATCAAGCTAAATAAGAATGGGCAAAGGGGCCAGTAGATTTACCTTGGGGATGATCTGGTTTGGGGCAGAGTCTCTACTCATGGTTCCAACAATCATTCTAATGTGTTCTAGAGGCAACATGTAGAAGGGGAAAGAACGCTGGACTTAAGTCAATGAACATTTACTAAGTACCTGTTCTATGCCAGACACTGTACTAAGATCTGGGGATACAAAGAGAAGCAAAAGGCAGTCCTTGCTCTCAAGAAACTCACAGTCTAACAGGGGAAACAACACTCCAGCAATGACATGTAAGCAAGATATGTTCAGGACAAACTGAAGATAATTAACGAAGGACACGCACTAGAATTAAGAGGGCCCCAGGTTCAAATTATCATTTACCATTCACTAGTCATGTCACTGTGGACTAGTCATTTATTCACTTGGAGCCTCAGTCACCTCATCTGCAAAGTAGGGATAATAAGAGCACACGCCTACAAAACAAGGTTGTTGTGAGGTCCAAATGAGATAATCAATGTAAAAAGTTTTGCAAACCTTAAAGTATGATATAAATGTTAGCCGCTATCATTGTTATTGTTTGGTGTTGTCACCATCTGGTTTCTCCTCCCTATAAGAGAGGAGGGACTGTCTAGCCAGACTGTATCAGGGGCACCCAGCCATTTTTCATAAAGCTGTTTCACTTGAGAAAATTCATGTCTAGTTCTAACTCTGACCATTAAGGCATGTTTCCAATGCCCCCACCCTCACAGTAGCAATAATGTTTGCAAGAAAGACTCCTAGTTCATTAATGATTTGGATTAAAAAGAGAAAAATAAGCCTATTTTTCTGATTCTGATCCAAGCCTTTATGAATTAAAGACTAAAAGGAAATCTGATGCCATCAAGCTGGGCCATATAAACACACAAAACTGTTCCAGCAGCTTAAAACCTTTGTAGTCTTGGACCCCGGCAGGGATATACATAATGCAAGAATTAGGGTCAACAGCCCTGGAAAACAAGCGTAAGTATTTCCAGCGCTTAGAGCAAGCCACAGCATACCAAAAAACATCCTGTTTTCCAATCAAGTGGAAAGAGGAGTCCTTGCTAAGAAGCAGTTAACATCCCTAGCCATAAAATGCAGCTGTTTTCCCTAGAAAATGGGAACATGTTCATCTTCTATCAATTGTTCTTCACTTCCAAAGTAGACGGTATGGGCACCAAACAGTACCCCAGAAGGGGAGACATATTTTGTTCTGTTTTCCAATTCAAAGATGCCTTGGCATCTTTCAGAATGCCAGGGGAAAAAATACTATCACTTCAAGAATAGTCACATCATCCCCTTACAGAGACTTTATATTACACATAAACCAAAGGCTTCTAGACACAGTCTTTCTTTCTCCCCTTTCCTCATCCTTCTTATCCATATCTTTTTTTTTGCTTCCTACATCTTTTTTAGGATCACAGGAGCAGAGATTTGGAGTTGGAAGGGATCTTAGAATCTATTTTACAGATGAGAAATGCAAGTCTCCAGAAGGTTAAGCCCCTTGCCCAAAGTCACAGGGATAGTAAGTGGCACAGCTGTGGTTCCCACTTGGATCTTCTGATTCCAGATCTAATCTTCTGTCTACAACATTCCATTGCCTCTTTCCCCTCACTTCCCAGGCCTATTGTGAGAATCAAATGAGATAGACAATATTTGTAATTAGCTTAGGAAAATGTCTGACATATAGTATCTGTTTGATAAATGCTTGTTTTCTTACTTCCTTTATGATTTCTCAGGAAATTATTACTAATTATGGAATTCTTAATTTCTAGAGTAAAACAACATCCCAAATCTGAAAAAGAATCCCTGCTTTGTCCCAGTCCCCGTGCACTTTGACCAAAGAAGAAATCTCTATATAAATTAGATTCTCTCCTATCTGGAAGTCAATCCCTGAGACTTCTAACCTGGTCAAAATGTATTTCCTCTATTTTCTCTGTTACAAAATATAGTTCTTCTACGTTCTCTAATTTTTCCTTTCATCTGAAATCTATATTTATCTCCTCTCATGAATGCAGGAATTCCTCTCATGGTCTAGTAGGCTATTCTGTATACATTGTTGTAGACAAAATAAATCATAACCTGGTGGTCAGCTTTTGGTAAGGAGCCTTTGTTTTGTTTGACCTGTAAAATAAACTCATTTATTCTTTGGGCTTTATGGACCATATGCTTGTCAGAGGGATTGGTTTCACACTGGGTGCTACCAGGTAGTCAATTTGCCAGATTGTGTGGTTAAGGGCAATAAGTCAAAGAAGTGAGGAACATTCCTCCCCCACTCCAAAAAAAAAAGCATATCTAGGCACTTCAGGTCACAAGACAACCTCTAACAAAAAGCTTACATATATTATATAGTTTCTATTTTCAATCATACCACATCTAAATGGTTCCTGAAGTAAATAGCATTAGTATTAACACTAATGTGGCTGTGCTCTGTGCTCCTCAAAGCCAAATAAACCAACCCACTCACCAAGAGAAAAATCCAATTTCAGTTCAATATAACTGAAATATTTGCTTAACCCTTCACATCAAAAAGACATCATGCTGGGATACAATACAGAGGATACAATGAGTTTGGATACAGTCCCTAATCCTTACTGAGTTTAGAATCTAGGAAATAAGATAGAAATCAATAGAAATAAAATAAAACACACAAATACAATAGTACAAAATAGAATGATTAAGGTCCTAAGAGAGTTACAAACAAGGTAGAATGGCTCAGAAGAGGGAAAGATCACATTTGGAACAACACCACCTAAGATGCAATCAGATCCTTGGAATTGGATTTACCAGGGTATGATAATATCCACCAAAGAGTAATAAAAGAAACCATTTGGAATCAGCAATGCCAAGGGGCAGTAACAGAGCATTGGGATAAACTAGGAATTCCCCAGAAGGGAGAAAAGCTAATAGCAGGATACTAGAGCACCATTCATTCACTCATTCATTCATTGATCGTACAAATATTTAATTAAACATTTAAAATATGCAAGTCACTATGCTAGATTCTGGAGCTACAAAGGCAAAACCAAAAATGGATGCTGTCCTCAGAGAGCTTCTGTTCTTACAGATAGTATATCAGGGCCAGGCAGCAGGGTAATCCAATTTTCAAAGTCTTACAGACAATGAGTTAAAGGGATACAACATGTACACACAAACACCCACATAACATATGTAACACCTACAATAATAATAGCTGATATTGTTACCATGTTTAAAGGTTTGCAAAGTATTCTATACACACATCTAAATACACACACATTTACCCACATGTGCAAGTGTTTGTGTGTGGGTCTGCACATATGCTGTTTACCTCTTAAATGCCTTAAACCCTTCCAAAATCTACATCTTTATTTGTTTGCTAGAAAGCTAGGCTCTCTTAGTGCAGTGTCTTTGAGAACAGAGGCTCCTATTTACTTTGTCTTTGTATCCCTAACAACTAGGACTATACTTGAGAGATAGTACTTCTTCAATAAATGGTTCTCAGATGCCCTACTTATCTCCTGAAGAATGTGTGTGTGTACATATTGTGTGAGTGTGAGTGTGTGTGTGTGTGTGTGTGTGTATGACAGGCACCATGGACTGACAATACAGAGTCAACCTCAAAATCATGAAGACCTAGGTTTAAAACCCACCTCTGACTTGTAGAGCTATGTAACCTTGGGAATTCATTCAATCTCCCAATTTTTGGCCAGTTTTCTAAAACTATAATTTTCAGGGAAGGTACCAACATGCATAGGGAGAAGTTTCCTCCTTTTGGAATTCCTTATGCCAATGAACTCAGATTCAGTCCCTAATTCAATGTATATGTGTATCTCACACAACTATAAGGAGACCAGATTACTGACTCAGTTTACTCTCCACAGTTTCTAGGGCTTTTCTAAGGTTTGTATGTGGCAGAAGTCAATCCCAGCTGAGAGAGACTCTAAAAGGAAAATTCATCCCTATCTAATGTGGGGAATTCAGGGGCAGAGGATCAGCAACAGTTCCCATGAGTAAACTTTGACAATAATTTATCATAGAGAGATTTTCTAAAGCTAAAGTAGGAATATGAATTGAAATAACCAGCCAAACAATTAAAAGGCTATCAGTTCTACTAGCGGTCCCTCCCATTCCTTCTCTACCTCTCCACCACCACCACTGCTACTAACACAGCAACAACCACAAAAAACAACCTTGAATGAATTTCCTAAGTAATTACAGCCATATTATTCTTTGTTTTGGCTAAGGCAACTTACAAGTTATCCAAGCCTCAAAAGGACCTTTGCCTCCACAAATTCCCTGGCAAAGGAATGATGATTCAGTGATCACTCCTTTTTGTATTTCCATTCATCACACTATCATTACCGGTGGGGGGCCAAAGGGAGAGAAAGAGAGATGGAGAATCAGAGAAAGAGGAAGAGAAGGAGGAAAAGGAAAAGAGAGAGAGGGGGTGAGGAGAGGAGGGAGGGTAGAGGGAGAGAGGGAAAGGGAGGAGACAGAGAGAAAGAGGGAGGGAGAGAAAGAGGGAGAGAAAGGGAGGGAAAGAAGGAGGCAGGGGAAAAGGAGAGAGAAAGGGAGATAGAGAGGGAGGAGGGGAGAGAGGGAGAGAGGGGAGAGAAAGAGAGAGACAGAACAATAGAGACAGAATGAGAGAGAGAGAGAGAGAGAGAGAGAGAGAGAGAGAGAGAGAGAGAGAGAGAGAGAGAGAAAGAGAATAGTAAGCCAGGGGATACCTGCTTTCTCTGGACATTTCTGTTGCCAGGTCTATTCTCTCCACCTTGCCCCTTGAAGTACAGTATACGGTGAATGGACTGGGTGTACTTCATTCACGCCAAGAACTTCTATACTCCAGGGGTGCATACACCAAGGGGCTCATTATGCGCTCCATTCACTCCACTGCTATGAATGGGGAACCCAGAGAATTCCTCCAGTCCCTTCATATTGATTGTTCCACCTTTGAGGGTTTTCTTTGCACTAGTACAAATTCTCTCCATAGTAAATAGCTTTGCTTTACTTCAAGTCATTATTTGTGTTAAAGGACATTGACCTTATTTAATTCAGTTATTACCTGAGAGGTAGGGAGATCAGACTGGTTAACAGTCAGAGACTGCAGCTATATATCTTGTTTTTACCTACAAGGTCATAGCTGAGTATATCGGAAAAAACATTAGAGACAAGGATTGGTACAATGTGAGTTTCAAATAAAAATAAGTAATTTTACATATTACAAATAAGTCTTACTTATTCAACCAGACATAAACTAAAGGTGTGTATGGAGAAATAATATAGCCATCTTATTGTGAATCAATGTTGTCCTCACATTTCCAGAAATATCTTCATTTCATACTTTTTTTTAATCTTGAAGTTAGCAATCCAACGTCCCACGGTTCAACTTAGTATCTTTCTGATTTCCCAAAGCAAACTTCCTTTCCTGGTCTGACTGGTGATGTCCTGGTACTGACATCTATGTGGTATCTTCTCCTATTAGAGTATGAGATGCTTGAGGGCAGGGACTATCTGATTTTTATATCTGTATTCCCAGAGCTTACTCAGCACAGTGTTTGGCACATAGTAAGTTTTCAACAGATTTTTTTTTTATTCATCGATAGGCACTGATAGGTAACCTATTCAAATTTCCCCACATAAACGTCATCAAACAGGTAAAACAAAGAAGTACAGCTTGGGACGATGGAAGAGGATGGAGAGAGACAGAGACAAAGAGGCACAGAGACAGAGACTTACTAAGCACTGTGTACCAGAGGAAGGCAACTAAGTGGCTCATTGGATGAAGCACTGGGTCTGGAGTCAGAAAGACTTGAATTCAAACCTAGACTCATACACTTACTGGTTGTGTGATTTTGAGCAAGTCACTTAATCTCTATTTGTCTTAATCCACCGGAGAAGGAAATAGCAAACCACTCCAGCATCTCTGCCAAGAAAATCTCATGCATAGCACTGGCATACTACAGCCCATGGGGTCACAAAGAGTTGGACATGACTGAACAATGACCCTGAAGAGATACAAGAAATACAAGAAAACAAGATGATCTCTACTCTCAAGGATCTCCCATCCCAGGAAGGAAAGAGAACAGGAAAGGAACTAGAAAGATGTGAAGGAAGAAAGTGCTCTCCCAGGGGCAAGGCAGCTGGTGGGGAGGTGGAGGGAATGCATTGAGCCAGGAGTGAAGTGAGCAGCCTGAAAGGAATCCTTCAAGAAGAATTCTGTGCTTGCAGTAATGTCTTCATTAGTTACAACACCCCTGAGTTAACACCTTCCGTAAAAACCTTATCTGATTCTTGGCTTCCTGTGCAGCCATTATGCAGAGCAGACATCTTTACAAAACTCTGTAAAAGCCAAGGGGAGCTGAGCATCTTTTGCTAAAAGTGGAAGGAGGAGGAGAAGGAAGGATGGGAAGAGGTATTACAATTCACTTATACTATCAAATGATACTTGCAGGCAATAAGGACCTCTCAAAAATGTCGAACCACAAACAGTAAGGTCTCCCTAATGGAATTGCATGTTTTAACCAGTTCCCACCAGGCTGACCTCTTTTGAACTTCTCTACCATGCCCCCAAGATTCTTCATACTGGAGGATCCCTTCAACCCTGGAATTCACACCTTGGAAGAAGTCTCCACCTTTGGGACTCTGCCCTTAGATAGCTCCCTTATCCCAGAGCCTCCATTTAAGGGGGGGGTACCCAGGCCAGACATCTCTTCATTTCCCACCATGCCACACACCTCCTAACTTCTGCTTTGCTCTTTACTTTCTCCCTCTTTCCCCTTCTGCAGCTTCCTTTTATGTCTTCTCCCATTAGGATATAAGCAGAGACATCTATGTTACTGTTTGTATTTATTTGTATTCCCACTACTTAGCACAGTGCCTGGACTATAGTAAGTGGTTAATAAATACTTGTTAACTATTAACTGACTATTAATAGCTGTATAACTGATCTGGAAGAGGGAGTACATAATGAAAGTTCAAGGCTTATACATGTCACCGGACTTTCTCCTTCATTTCCCACCAGATGCACTCCTTGAGCTCCATTCTGCCATTAGTATCCTCCCCCAGAAAAAGCACATTACCAGGAAACCCGTCATCACAGAGATTGCAACATCTTGAGTACACTCTTGGCCACTCTGATTGAAGGGCTCCAAAGCTTCCAAATAGAAACTACTCAGAAGTCCATCCATTATTCATTTCCCACCATTTGCACTCTTAGGATTCAACTCCATCATCATCATACCCTTGGAACAGGTACCTTCTTCACTCCCCACCTCCCCTTTTTTAGCTTTTTTTCATGTAGTGACTTCTCCCATTAGATTGCAAGCTCCTTGAAGGCAGGAGCTGTCTTTTTTTTCTTATTTGTATCCCCAGTCCATCATACCATGTAAGTGCTTAATAAACGTTTATTAAATTGTATTGAAAAGCCAATCTGATTGGGGTAAAGTAAACAAGAACTCACTAGTTTATGTGAGGGAGCAAAATCATGGCAAGTAAGTTTCAGTAAGATTCATTGTAAAGAGTCCAGTGGCTGTGATCTCTCTGCTGTGAATGCCCTCTCCAACAATGCAAATTCCAACCCAACTATGTTGGTGGTATCCTATACCACTCTTGTCCAGAGCCTCCCATTAGCTAGCCAAAGAGAGCACAGCCAATGTGCCAGGAAGCCTTTCCTCACTTTCTCCTGACATTCTCTTGAGAATAACAATGAAGCATATTGACAATCTATTGGTAATAATAGCCAAATTGTGTGTTTCTTTGTCCTTCATATACAGCTCTCAACCTACCAATGTGCTTAGCACAGAACCTGAAATATAATAGATACTTAATAAATATTTATTTTCTTTCCCCTCCTCTCAAACCTCATGCTTAAGTTGGTGCTACTCTGAAAGGAAAAAGCATATTTTGAATACATATGTGTATATCCATACATGTCTGTGTGTGTGTGTGTGTGTATTCTACAGGACAAACTGGTTTCTTCCTAACACATAACAATTCATCTCCTGTCTGCATGCCTTCACACTGGCTGCTTTCCTCACCTGGAATGCTCTCCTTCCTTCCTCCCTGTCTCCTCTTAGGATTCCTGTTCTTATCATTCAGTCATTTAGTTCTTTGTGACCACATCTGGGGTTTTCTTGGCAAACATACTGGACTGCCATTTCCTTGGTTTGCCATTTCCTTTTCCAGCTCACTTGACAGATGAGGAAACTGAAGCAAACAGGGTTAAGTGACCTGCCCAGGGCCACATAGCTAGTATCTGAGGGTGCATTTGAACTCAGGTCTTTCTGAATCTCAGCCCAGGCAAGTGCCCTATCCAATACTCCACCTTACTTCTCCCATTAGAATTCCAAGCTTCCTTCAAAACTTAGCTCAGTCACACCATCTAGACTGCACATGTTGTGCTCCTCAAGGATCTAAGGTACTTAAGAGCAGAGACTACTTTATTTTTGTCTTTGTATCAACAATGCCTGGTACAGCCTGAGTATCTGATAAATGCATATTGATCAGTTTATTAATATGCATATATGTGTAGGAAACAAAGGAAAGAATTCTGTTTCCACAGGGTAGAAATTTCCAGCTTTAAGCTGTAATAGTTCAGCTTAAACCAGCTGGGGCCACTGGCAGGGGAATCTAAACATCCACCTGTGCTTGCTTAACAACATACAGTGGGCATATCAAAAGATTGTGACCCAAAAGAGAATGGACTAATCTATCTTCTGATGGGAGGATCTGTCCTGTACTAATATTATAAAAATGCTCTCACTTCCACATCTCTCTCTCTGTTCCCCTTTTTGAAGAGGGGTGGAGTCCACTTTGGCCAGTGTTCAATTCATCCGAACTCTAATAAATTTTCCTTGCTATTTTTCAGTGACAAGCGTGTTTCTAACAATTGTAACACCAGCTGGGTTGCCTGAAAACCTGGGATGAAAATAAACAAGAAAATCATCTAGTCACAGTCAGAAGGAGAGGAGTGACCAAGTACTTCATCAAGGCTAAACAGGAGGGCAGACCCTAATCCTCTGCTACATATAGGTATCTATAACTTGGAATCTAAAAGTATTACACAAAGGAGAAACTTGGGAGTGCACCTGTGATTTCATATTAAGAATTCTCCCTTCAGCAATACAGAGGCACCTCCTCTGTCTGATAAAAAGTTGACCAGAATACTGAAAGGTTAAGGGACTTGTCCACAGTCACACAATGAATACTCAGTGTTAGGGCAGCTAGCCCTGAGGTCAGCTCTCTAGACACTATGGCACACAGTCTCCAAGAAAAAAAAATAAACCAAAAACAAAAGACATAAGCCAGTTACAATCCAGCTAATAATTTTCTTTCAAACTCAGTCAACTAAGTCGTTGTTACTGAAGTCCAGTGGCAAGACAAAGTCAAGATGACTGGAATAGCTCAGGATCTAAGTGATCTTAGCCTCTCTAAAATTAAGGTCTTAACAAGGTCTCAATTTGCTTGAGGCAACACCCATTCAGTGACTGAGGTCTAGATAAGAACTGAGTCAAAAGCTAGTCCAAAACTATCAGTTTGGGAGGGGAATACCTTCAGAGTTTCCAGCCTGAACAGAAAACAATTGCTATTTACACTCTTTTTAAGCCATCAGCACCCAAACAATGAACCACAAAGGCTTGGACTAAGGTCTATTATTGGCCATGCAACAAGAACCAGAGTAATTTGGGTTTAAAGGTGTAGTCAAATAGCTCTATTTGAAATACAGTGGGGGTTTTTACAGTTTGTTTTTTTAGAGCTATATCTCAAGAAATCATAAATGAAAACTGTGCAGGACAAAAATAAATTATTCCAGATTTTTGAAAGAAAATGATGATGATGGTGGTGATGATGATGATGATAGAATTTTTTTTTTAAATCTAGGCTTCCAATCCCAAAAGTTCTTGGAAAACATAAGCAAGCAAAAATTACATTTCTATGGACAGAGCATCCACATGTAAGGTAGGTATCAAAGATTAAAATATCTCACATGCGCACATGCACACACACATACAAAGCTACAGCTTCTGAGACACAAAAGTCATCTGCATCACCATTACCATTTTCTGTATAAATTTTGACAGCCAGCAAGTTAATGAGGCCCCAACTGTCACCCTCAATTTTAATATCTGATTTCAGTGTTTTCTTCCCGAGACCATCATCCAGCAGAAAGAGACTGAACATATCTTTGCCTGGCTTTCTTCCTCTTTTGAATTGCTCAAGCTCCCAAGTGGCACCTTTAAACAATGCATCTAATCTTCACAGGGATGGTAGTGACATCAGGAACATATTTCAGAGCCCAATTCTCCAAGCAGCCAAAGCAACTGCGGGTATTGATTAGCCCAGCCATCCGATGTTCTGTCTCAACCTGTCCTTGGGCAGGAAAATAAAATTATTAAGGAACTGTCTGACTTAGAGTCTGCCTGTCTGGGAGGAGGAAGGGAGGATGAAACCCATTCCAGAAAAATATTTTTCAGCTGTCAAAACCAGCAACCTCAGAAATAAGGATAGTCAAAGTGAAGTAACTCATCCAAATAGCAGAGGCCTTCATGGTTCAAGTTCATAGAAGCTATCCCAAGTAGAAAGGAGATTAGAAATAAGGAGTTAAGGAATGCCCCAATGGATGAATAACCAAGCAAAAACAGGCCTGCATTGGGGCCCTGAGGCATAAATGATTAGGTGAGAGCGCATCCTCACACCCCAGGTCATGCCAGGCAGGTTCACTAAGAGGCAGAGTTCTCATCTTTTAATTAAAAAATCATCCCACTCTATCAAATCAATTAAATGAAATTTTTCAAAAGAGGTTTTTAAAAGCAAGGGATAAAATTTTAACCATGCACAATGAAAAGATAATATCATTTTTCCTTTAAAAATAAACAATCCTCATGAAGAAATGAGAAAATGCACCTCCCTGCTCTCTTCCTTGCAGAGACCTATGGGTATAGAGTATTACATGGACTGTAGCTATTATATGAAGTAGTTTTGCCAGTGGCTTTTGCTTTTCCCTACTGTTTTTGATTGTCTGTGACAGAGGATGGCTCTGTGGACAAGAGAGAGTTATTTGGAAATGAAGTGGGGGGGGGGAAGAGAGAGAGATCAATAAAAATTTTAAAAATAAAAATCCATTCACTGTCTACTCCAATATCTACTTT
Organism: Bettongia penicillata ogilbyi; assembly: GCA_023548195.1. Classification (NCBI taxonomy): domain Eukaryota; kingdom Metazoa; phylum Chordata; class Mammalia; order Diprotodontia; family Potoroidae; genus Bettongia; species Bettongia penicillata. The sequence goes on along the minus strand of JAJHZJ010000540.1, from coordinate 6,955,997 downwards.
GTTGATTGCCTAGAGAGGCATTATGAGGAGAAATGTAATTACACTGTAGATTAGACACTTGCCAACAGACTGAAGCCCTGGCAGAGATACTGAACTACAGTTAGGCCAGAATTTCATGACAAAACATCCCATGAAGTACTCTAATGGCAACAGCTGTTACAGTTATCATGTAGTGCTATATCCTCTGATTTGTGGGATATCTTCCAAAAATTTGAGCTGGAGGCAAAAATCAGGCTGGTAAGCCTGGAAAAAGGTTCATGGAGATATTGGAAGAGATGTCTCCATCCTTCCACTCCACCTAAGGATGGTCCAGAAGACCTTTCTCCATCTCTCTCTCTCTCTCTCTCTCTCTCTCTCTCTCTCTCTCTCTCTCTCTCTCTCTCTCTCTCTCTCTCTCTCTCTCCCTCCCTCTCTCCCCCTGCACTTTGATAGAAAGCAGTTTAATGGCCAAAAAGCCATGAAAATGTGCATACCTTTTGACCCAGAAATACCACTTATAGATTGGAAAGAGATCATAAAAATGGAGATGTAATGTACAAAAAGATTTATAACAGTTCTTTATGCAGTGGCCACAAACTGGAAACTGAGGGATATCCATCCACTGGGAATGACAGAAGAAGCTGTGGTATATGAATATAATGGAATCCTATTGTACGATAAGAAATGGTGAGCAGGTGGACTTCAGAAAAACCTGGAAAGACTTACACGAACTGATGCTGAGTGAAGTGAGTAGAACCAAGAGAGCACTGTACACAGTAACAGCCACATTGGGTGATAACTGACTTTGATAGACTTAGCTCTTCTCAGCAATGCAAGGGTCTGAGACAATTCCAAAAGACTCATGATAGAAAATGCCATCCATATCCAGACAAAGAAATATGGAGTCCAAAAAATGGAGACCGAAGCATACCATTTGCTCTCTTTTTTTGTTTTGGTTTTTCTTTCTTATGGTTCCTCCCATATATTCTAATTCTTCTATACAACCTGACTAATGTGAAAATATGTTTAACAAAAATGTTTATGTAGAGCCTATATCCAATTACATGCCATTTTGGGAAGGGGAGAGAGGAGAAATGTAGAAAAAATTTAAAACTTATGGAAGTGAATGTTGTAAACTAAAAATAAATTATTTTTTAAAAATAGAAAGTAATTTAGTACAGTAGAAAATGTGTTTGTTTGAAAGTCCAAAAATGTGGGTTCAAATCCTGCCTCTGAACTAAGGCAAACTATTTAACATCCCAGGGCCTCAGTTTCCTCTTCTGTACAATAAGGAGAGTAGATCTAGATGGCCCCTACAATCCCTTTGATCCCCAGCTCCTTTACTGGGTCTTTATGACCTAGTCACTGTGCTGAAAAGTTCATCACTCTGAAGCCTACTTGGTGATGAACTTCCCCAAACTGGGATAGACTGGTTTGCAGATTAAGAATCTTCAGGACCATACCCAAAGCCTTCTGGGTTGGTAAGTTCTTCCTAAGTGTGTACTCTACAGACAGAGCCTCTGAGTCAACCAGGGTCACTTCCAGGTAACAATTAAAGATTAAGTTAAGGCTTTATAGGAGATCACTTTTATAGTAATAGAAATGTAATGATTTATAACACATACAAATGTAGTACATGTACATATGTAGTAACATACACATACATATATGCATACATATATATAGTCTGAATTACAAATCACAGGATAAGACATTTGGAGTTAAAATGGGATCTTAGAGATCATTTATTCAAAACCTCTCAGATAAAAAACTGAATTGAGTTAAGTGAATTACCCAAGATCATTCCAGAATAATATGCTAGGATTTGAACACAGATCCTCAGATATCAAATTCAGTACTCTTTATCCTACATCAAAGCTGGCTCTGCTCCAGGTAAAATCATTTAATATGGGAATATTTCACCTTTCTCTACAACTTTATGAAAAAAAAACAGGGTTGGAAAACAATTCAGAAATCAACTAACTCAACCCCCTTTTGACAGGTAAGGAAATTGAGTCCTAGAGGCATTAGTGACAAAATCTTAAATAGAATCCATGTCTCTCTAGATAGATATATGTACTTACATACACATGTATACATATATATACTTAACTCCTTTTGGTTAGCCATACTTAGGTCAGAGAAACAAAGTAGATAGACATGGTTTGCTGCAAAACCAAATATCCACTAATAAAAAATGTATGCCTTCATAGGAATGAAATACACTAATTAAAACAAGAGAATTCATAAAACAGCTGCAGTAATTCTAGCTATGCAGCCAATGGGCCACGAACATAATTAATCAGGGAGTCAATTATGATGACTTTTTTTCCAATTGTCTTCCTTCTACTGCCTGACCTTCATTCAGTGCTCTGCTTCAAAAATAGCAATTCAGATACATCTATTTTTCTCTTTCTATGTTAAAAGATCTGTTGAAGGGCCCAAGATGGCAGGAGAAAGTAGATACTAAATGAAAGTCTGGAGCTTCTTTAGGAAAGTAAATTTACTCATTTTCACATTCTACTAAAATATTTGTCTATCCCATCAAGATAGAGGATGACTGGATTCTTCAAGACTTACACCATTAGAATATGAGATCTGGCAGGTCCTAACAAGATGTAATGGCAACCATACTGGTATACTCAGGATGGTTGCTAGCACAGGTTCTTAGAACTGCTTTACCATGAAAAATAGCTGTTTGAGGGGCCAACAATCTTTTATAATTACATTCACTAGTTCAGGGGAAAACTCAGCACCCTGAACTTCAGAGAAAATATAAGCAGAGAAATAAAGACCAACTCACAGGGCTCTACTGATTGAAACAAAGCAATATTGCTATATCCTTTACATACATCCCTGGATCTAGAAAGCCTTTACATATGAGCAGTCAGGGAGCTCTGAACATAAGGGCACTCAGAGTCTCAAACAGAGAATAACAAGATCCTTCTCATAAGTGAGCCCTCAAAGCAAAACCTCACTTCAGAGTACGTATATACTTCTCAGAGTCAGAAGGCATCACAACCCTTGTGACTCAGTGCCTAATCAGAAATTAGCAAAAGATGGGAGATCCTTCCTACAAACAAGCCTTCCCTAAGCAAGCTTCCCTTAATGGGCTCCATGTGAGTCCTATTAATGGGAAGGGAAGATCTCATGTCCCTTTAACATTACACAAGATGATAAGATTTTCAAGTATAAAGCCAGCAATAAATTGTATCCATCATCCTAGCATTCACTTTGCTAGGGAAGGAGGGGCACCTCACCAAATAGTTTGACCACTGAATGATGATTTTTTTTTTAGCCTAGCAACTCTTGAAGAGTAGCTACTAAATGATAAAAGGGTTGAAACTTGTATTAGTGGCAGGAATATTGATATTAATTAAATCAAGAATCTATGAGTTGTTGATAAAACATGTTCTATCAGTCTCCTACTACTCCAATAGGATCATGGGCTGGAAAGGACATTGAGGGTCATTTAGTTCGACCCATAATTTTACAGATGAGGAAACTGAGACCTACAGAGGTTAATTAACCTTCTGAAGGTCAGGTCACACAGGTTGTAGCCAGCAGAACTGTGATTTGATCCCAGGTCTTCTGCTTCACGTGGCCTTTCCCCTTCATCACCCTGCCCTAAATATCTGAAGTATTCATGCATGTGGAAGCTGGATTTAGAGTCAAAGGAAGTGAGTTCAAATTCTGCCTCTGCCATTCACCACCTGTTGTGAGCTTTGTCTGGCAAATCACTTCACTTGTCCAAACCTGTTTCCTTATCTACTAAATAAGAGGACTGGACTGACTGACTTTTAAGTTCCTTTCCAGATCTTAATCTAGGAATTTATGATCTCCATAAAAGCAGAATGACACTCACCTTTACCTTAATTTCTTATGAATTAACACAGCCAAAAAAAAATCATCACCTAGTAATTAAGACCACAATAATTAGTCTCTGGTCCACTTTAAGCTTACACATCCAATAAGGTAGAATTCTAAGCATTTTTCCTAACCCTCATGACATCTCTAACATCTCCTAGGTAAGAATTATATGGAGAGCTGAGTTCAAATCCTGATTCACCTAGGTGACCTTAAGTAAATACCTTGACCCCTCTGAGCTACCATTTCCTTATCTCTAAAATCTATAGATTAGTTTTCAAATCCTATGATTAGTTAAGGCAGATTCAGGGCAGGGGGGGATAACTACTTCATTATTTAGGGATTGAAAATCATTGTTATCGTTATTTCTCTCCCCAAAAAATAGCTTTTATAATTAAGCAGTCCATGGGAACTGATTTTACTTGTTTCTTGTTTGGATAAATTCCTGGAACAGTAAGATCTATGGTATAGCAGAAAGTATGCGGAACTTGGGAAGCAGGAGACTGTTACTTATTTAGTTTTGTGTTTTTTTGACAAATTACAAACTTTAGGATCATAGATTTAAAGCTGGAAGGGATTTTATAGTACAAGCCTTCATTTTACAAGTGGGGAAACTGAGGGCCAGAGAAATTAAATAACTTACAACAGTCACACATGAATAAGTAACAGATCCAACCTTCCAATCCTAACATTCTGAGATCTGGGATCTGGACTTTACAGTAAAGATAAAAAAAAATATAGCCACAATTTTTCTTTGGATTCTCTGACTACAAAACCAGTGTATCAGCAAGGACCCCAGCATACACAAGAGGGCCTGATGTACAGGTTCTTAGATATGCTTTTCTAAAAGGAAAGTAACTTTTGATGGGTCAAGAATCACTTTAATCAAACATATATATCATTCACTTAGTCCAGGGGAAAATGTCAGCAGCCTGAACTTCAGAGAAATAAAGACCAACAGACAGGACTTCCAACTGTCTGACCATAAGCAATACATACAACACAGATCAAGACAGATCCAACTGTCAGACCATTACATACATACATAGTTAACAGAGAAAGAAGCACCAACGTGTGAGTTTTCAAAGGCAGGCGTGGCGGGGGAAAAGGAGGGCTCCTTAGTGGTTACCCAGTGTCTCATCTGATCAAACCAACACCTCCAATGAGTAAGCCCCAAAGTAAAACCTCACCTCAGAGTATTTATACACTGTTCAGAGCCACAGCCACAGAGCACAACCCTCTGACCCAGTAAAAAGGTACTGAGGCCTATTAATGGGCTGGGAAGATCTCTAACTCTTCCCCCCACCTACCATTAACCTTATAACATTACAACTGGCAAACTCCATTAATAGAAATTGAATGAGGAATCAAACTTGAGTCATCAAGTATATCGTCAAGTATACTTTTGTCTATTTTTATCCCAAAGACACTAACCTTAAGCACTCACTCTTCAAGCATTGTTATTAACTCAAATAAAAAGCTAATCTAGTTTCTTCTTTAAATTAATATATATATGATATATATATATATACAGATATATCCTGTTTTCACTTATGAACCTATGACAGCCTACGCAATATAGGAAGCAAATGGTTTAAAGAAACAATAGTAGTAAAGGTTATTATTTATATAGTATGTCAAGGCTTGCAAAGCATTTTATGCATATTATCTCACCTGAACTTTGCAAAAATCCTATGCAATAGGTACTGTTATTATACCAATTTTACATCTACTCCACATCCCACCCCCAGGCAGATTTGGATAGGACAAAATGAAAATAAAATGAAATATTTGCAAAACACTTTGCAAACCTCAAAGCACTAAGAAAATGCTCCTTCTTTTTGTTGTTAGTAGGAGTTGGAGTTGTAGTAGGAGTAAGTAGTAATAGTGGCAGTAGTAGTAGTAAATAGTAGCAGTAGTAGTAGTAAGTCTGTTCTGTATCAATGGAAGGGGAACCCAAACCAATTGCAAGTATGGGTTCGGCTCCACATCAAAGTAAATTCTACTCCTCTAGTAGATAGCTCTACCCTACGTAATAGAGGGTCTCTCACTAGAATAGTTGAAACTGGTCAAAGGCTAAGATGCTTAGGGGAAGAACTGCCCTGTCCCGGGTGGGGTAGATGCTATTATCATCCCCATTTTACAGATGAGGAAACTGAGGCTGGGGAATCATTATTAACATATGAATATTGTTATATGAATAATAATTATGAATTATGTGAACAATAGTAATAATTGTTAGGTTCAGACTCTGATTTCATGGGTATGAGAAACTTCCCGTATGAAAATTCTATCCACTGGCAAAGACTGGCAATTTATCTGTGACTCAAGTCTCAGGTAGTTGTCAGAGGCACTAAGAACTTAAGTGACTTTTCCACTGTCACACAGACAGGGTCAGAGGCAGAATCTGAATCCAAGTCTCAGTGATTTCAAGGGTTGCTCTCCATATATTCTGTCAAGTAGTTTCTCATAACCTCCTCACTTTATTTATAGACAAAGAAACTAAAGCATGGAGAAATTGTTTCTCCAAGCCCAAAGTAGAGAAAAACAAGGGCTAACATTTGCACTCAGAGCCTCTGCCTCCCAATCCACACTCTTTCCACCACCCCATTGAACTGCTTAAAAGAACTCCCACAAGTCTATAACAACATCCGGTGCTTACATAATGATTTATGTTGTCCAAAACTCTTTCAGACACAGTTCAACAACCCTTATAGGTATTCAGGGCAAATATTACAACTTCATTTTACAAATTAAGAGGCTAAAACAGGGCTACATTAGTTTGATAAAATCACAGAAGTTAGTAACAAAGTAGGACAAGAACCTAGGTCACAGAGATGGAAGGGATTTATATCAACCTCCACCATTTTACAAATGAATAAATGAAGGCACTGCCAAGGTTACACAGCCAATAAGTATTCCTACTTTTCCAACATGCCTTGCACTTTTCCAGATCCTACCTTTCTCCTTCATAAAACTAATCAATACTTAATTGTCTCTAGAGTATTAAGTCAAATACACTAATTTTTCCCCTTAACTCCTCCATATACTTAGGAGAATACAAGACTAGCTTACTTGGAAGCTTTTCTTTTCTAGTTTTATCCCTTTCCACAATTGTTTTACATATTTTGCATTGTTCTGTGCACCCAGAAATATCGTGCTAGACAAATATTCATGTCACAAGAATACAAAAATCACCCCAATACCAGAGATGGTTTACAGACATCTAACAAAGGGGCCAGGTCATGCATACAAGATGTGCTCGGGCAGTTGGTACTTTTGTGTGACTCAAATCATATTTCACAGCTTTAAAATCAGCAGATGGTTTTTAAAAGAGAACTTAGAAACAACGGCCCATTTTTCATATAATCAATCAACTTGGGTGTTTTGTTGACTTTTTAAATTCAAGAATCTTCATCATGCTCTTTAAACCAACCAACCACCACCAACAAAAAACCCTCCTAATTGGCCTTCTTAGATAAACCATGAAATGTCTGAAAGGGCCCATCTGCTATAGACTGCTGGGGAATTTTTTTAAAATTTAAATACGTGAAACCTTTACTGATATCTTTTAAGAGTCTGTACTCTTACTCTTACAACTCACAGTGCCTTTTGTTCCTTGTCAGGATCAGGTGTCTTATTGCCCAGCAACATGATGATAAGACTAGTATGCTTTAAGAGGACAGGAAGTAGAAGTCAACAAAGAAATAAAAGGCAGATAGAAAAGAAGAGAAAGATTTTGGAAATATGGAGGGAGGTGGGGAGACATTGTACAGATGCCTTCAAATTCTCAGAAAATGTTCATGGCTTCCCATTGCACCCAGAGATATCTTAAAATAGCATACAAAATCAATGAACCCACATTAGGAAGCCCCTAATACATGTCATTCACTGCGCTAGGGTCTGGGGTATAGAAAGACAAAAAAAAAAAAAATGCCTCCTGCCTTCAGGGAGCTTATATCTTCTCAGGATAGTCAACATGTATCCTCAAAATAGAAGGATAGGGGCTGGACCTCTGATGTCATTGTTATAGGGAATTCCCAGATGAAAAAACTTCCTCTTCTGACACAGATTAGCACTTTCCTTGCAATTAGTCTTGGAGAATTGCTTGAGTTATTAAGAAGTTAATTGGCTTGCCCCGGGTGAAACAGTCAGTATGGGTCAGATGCAAGTCTTAAACCCAGGTCTTCCTGACACCAAGGCCAACCCTCTATCTATTATGCAATACTTCCTCTCATATATTTTGCGATTATTTGGTACATGTACAAAATAGATACAAAATATATAGACTGGAGGCAGGGAGAATAATTAGGTCATTGTAATAGTCCAAGTAAGAGGAGACAAAGACCCAAACCAGGATGGCGGCCATACTTGTAAAGGAGAGCTGCAGAAGATGCTGTGGAGACAGAAGGCACCAACTAGCCACTGGGGGTATCAGAAGGTACTTCATATAGAAGATTTTGAAGGAAACAAGGGATTCTGGGAAGTAAAAGTAAAAAGGGGGTACATTCTAAACACTGTTGGTGGTGATGGTGAATTGTTTCCATTATGTGTGACTCTTCATGACTCCATTTTCTTTGCAAAGACACTAGAGTGCAAAGATACTACATTTCCTTCTCCAGTCCATTGTACAGATAAGAAACTGAGGTAAACAAGGTTACGTGACTTGCTCAGGGTCACACACATAGTGTCTGAGGCCAGATCTGAACTCATGAAGATCCTCTTCCTGATTCCAAGCCCAGAGCTCTATTCACCGCACCACCCAGCTGCCCAGCCACCCCATTTCGGGAACAAGGAATAGTCAATTCAGAAGCAGGGAGAAGGGCAGTGGAGTAACCTGTCTGAGAAACAGTTAAGAAAGACTTTTTTTTGACCGAGCTCCAGAGAGCAGGAGTGATGTACAACAAGGATGGAGAGATATAGTGGGGTCAGGCTGCCTAACATGAGTTTGTATTTGATCCTTGAGGTAATAGGGAGCCACCAGATTTTAAAGAGTACAGGAATGACACAGTCAGGCCTGTGCCTTAGAAAAATCATTTCAGCAACTATGCGAAAGATGGATCACAGAGAGGAGAGACTGGAGGCTTGGAGACCAAGTAGGAGACTATTGCTACAGTTCAGGCAAGAAGCAATGAGGACCTGAGCTCAGGCACCAACCATATTAGTAAAGAAGCTATGACAGATGCAAGCGATGTTGTGAAAGTAGAGAAGACAAGAGCTGGCAGCTGATAACCCTGGACACGCTGGGGTTTCATCTGTTTTGCTTGGTTGCTTTATCCTTTTTTTCAAAGAATTTGCATTTGGGTCAATAAATCAAAAAAGGCTCAGTAGAGGCTGGCCCAGCTGTGTGGTAACTGACACTCATCCCTTCAAGTTATTCCTCTGGCAATAAAGAGAGGCTGTCAATCACAAGAAGAAGTTACCGTATCTCTAGGCTCTCCAGCTCCTTGTAAAATTTCTCAGGCTCAGAGATCTTCAGGTGTGCCTGGGGGCTGGCATTCTAGGACCAGCACATTTGTTTGCTGCAGATGTTTGAGAAGAGAATCACAGGCTGCTCACCAGGAAAAAAGGCAGATGTGAACACCATGTGCCTGGCATCTACCTGAACAGATGCTACAACCAATCAGGAGGTTCTCAGAGAATCAGCATCTTACTGGGGACAGAGTTCAGGAAAGAATTAGCTATGGAAACAGAATACAAATAATTTAAATTTGCAATGTCACTTGGTATTTTGTTGTATCAAGAGACCCTTGAATCACAGGGTCATCGCTCCTAGATCATAAGAGCTGATTAGGACACCTCAGAAGCCTGACCTGAAACCTTCCTTTTATGGAAAACCCAGATAAGGAAGCCGAGGTCTAGAAAAGTTAAGTGACTTGTCCAAGGTTACTTGTCTAGTAATTTGAGATCCCATTTTATGTCTCCAAGTTCAATGCTTTCTACTGCCTTGCATTGACCCCAAACTGTAAGCAACCTGTGATAACTCTTTGAGCAATTTAGTATAAGTACCATTCCTTCTTTCATACGCTTGTAGACTAAATGTTTATGGACTAAAAATCCTACTCTGACATGAGCCTGGGTTTACAGTTTTGTTGGTAGATCACAAGACACCACCAAGTTAGAAGGGCTTTGAGCAGAGCTCTACCAACAAGCCAGTAACCAACCTAAATCATTTCTGAGGCAGACCGTCAGAAGGCTGACCATTAGATTACAACTGGGTTTTGCCAGAAGAACTCATGAAAGAGCCTGCTAAAAGTGTCAAGGGGTGAAGATCTGGGTATGGAAGTGAACTCCACAGGTCCACATGAAATTATGGATTTTCTGAAGTAAGAAGAATGTGTAAAATTGCACAATAAAAACTACTTACAGAAAAACTACTTATGGAACCACAGGGACCCTGTTTCTGGCAAAGAATTTAAAACTAAATCAAATTCTAAACTACTTGAAAAGCTACTATACAGAGGAAAACATATAGCCTAGAGAGAAGTAGAGGGAAAAAATAAATTATCATTGAGTTATAGGCAGTCCTCAACTTACAAAAGCTAATATTTAGAGTATTATGCTCATTATTGGCATGGTATTAACTTACAGCATGACACATTGTATGCAAATAAGATTTTCAGAATTAGTAAATTCAACCCACAACTTGATGGCAAATGCCTAAGAGCAGGCAACGGGAAAGAGAGTCCTATAGTGGCAGTTGTGTCCTACGTAGGAAATACTGTGTCTAGCAGTCTATTTAGCGTCTGTATGACCTCACACAAGCCACTTCATAGTATGGGTAGCCTTGTGCTTTATGGGACTCCTATGACCCATGATTCAAGATGCCACCAGCAGACCATTTTCTCTTTTGTTATGTTTTATTTTGTTTGGGGTTTTTCTCCTGGTTTCTCCCATTCTTTTTAATTCTTCTGTGCAACATGACTAACATTATAATGTATTTAATAAGAATGTATGTATAGAACTCATATAAGATCGCATGCCATCTCTGGGATGGAGGGCAGAGGGAGAGGGAGGGGGACAAAATTTAAAACTTATGGAAGTGATGGTTGAAAACTGAAAACCAATAAATTAATTTTTAAAAAAAGGGAGTGGGGAAAGATGCCTCCAATGTGAGAATTTTACAGTGGAAAGGCTAAATGATAAACCATGTCCCATCATGCCTCTGCCACAATTTCACCCTGAACCCTCCCTCAGTGCCTGAGAGCCCCCTACCCTGGAATATGCATTTGTCATCCTCCTCCCACCGGTAGATTCCTTCTAAGACCTCCATTGTGAGGAGGGGCTCAGGGTGGCCAACCTTTGCTGCCCACTTGCCTACACTTCTGACTTTCTGGACTCTATCATGCCCTTGTGCCATGTACCTCCATCAATCTTCTCATAAGCTCCTTGAAGTTAGAGATTCTTTGCTTCTATTTTTATGCCCAGCACTTAATGCAGTGACTGGCACGTAGAACTTAAATGCTTGCTCCTTGCTTTCCTGCCTGTTACCTCCCTTTGGAATATTCCCTTCCTGGGTAGAAGAAACACTTGTATCAAGCTTGATCTACTGTAACTCTTTTTACTTGCACAAGCCACATAGTTTTCTCTGATGCCTATCATCCTCTCTATAACTTTTGCAACACTTTGCCTCACCATGACCAGCTCTGATAAAAGTAACTTCTCCAAGGTCATTTGCAAGATAGGCATTAGTACCTTCCCTGGATAGTCTCCTCCCCTAAATTAATAGCCACCTCCCAAAAGATTACTGGTTCTGTGTAATCCTTAAACTAAGCTTGAAAAACCTCCACTTCAGGCTTTCCAGATGCCATGTTGGCCACAGTGTCTAAGACCAAGGAGGAGTTGCCCAACAGGCCAATCAAGAGTTCAGAAAGACCATCCAGGAGAGCACCCATGTGAACAAACTGGTCAAGGAGCATTCCCCAAACCTCCAAGGACAATCAAAAAAAGTGAGACTTTACTGATACAGGATATTATGAGGAAAATTTTTTCTCTAAAGCAACTCAGGCTCAAATTGAATTCTCCCAAAAGTTCATTCTGCAGAAGCTCCGCTACCTATACTACACAGAAATGCTACTGGTGGTCCATGAAGATTCATTAAAGATAAGAACCTCAGAGGAAATTGTGTTCCAGCAACTTTCTTTTTTAAAAATTGATACTCGTATTGTATGTTTTGGATCATATCAGTTTATAAATAGAACCCTCCTCATCTTCTATACAGCAGGTTGTAACCCTTGGAATAATTAAAAAGAAAAAAAAGCAATTTGTCAAAGTCAGTCTACAGTAGCTATGCCTGCTAGCATATGCAATACTGCATCTCCATAACGTGCTCCCCACCCCACATCTTTTCCAGAAAAAAAGAGGAAGGTGCATTTTTTCAACCATTCGCTAGGAACAAGCTTAGTCATTCTATTTATATAGCGTTCATTTTTTTTAGTTTTTGCATTCTTTCCATTTTCATTGTAATAGTCATAGCACATGCCTTTTGGACAAAAATATTTAAGGCAGTTCTTTTTTGTGGTGGCAAAAAATTGGAAACTGAGGGCATGCCTATCAATTGGGAAATGGCTGAACATACAGCTAGGTGACACAGTGGATAGAGCATCAGACCTTCATGAGTTCAAATCTGGCTTCGGACACTTACTAGTTGTGTTACCCTGGGCAAGTCACTTAACCCTGTTTGCCTCAGTTTCCTCATTTGTAAAATGAGCTAGAGAAGGAAAAGAAAAACCATTCCAGTATCTTTGCAAAGAAAACACCAAATGGGGTCACAAAGAGTTGGATATGACTGAAAATAACTGAACAAAGAATACATTGTGATATAGAGTTATGATGAATACTATAGTGCTATAAGAAGTTATGAAGGAGATCATTTCAGAAAAATCTAAAAAAAACTTATACGAACTGATGCAAAGTGAAGTCAGTGGAACCAAGAGAACATTATATACACAATAACATCAATTTTGCAATGACAATCAATTGTGAAAGACTTGGTAACTGATCAATATAAGGATCCATGACAATTCCAATGGACTCGATAAAAAAAATTGCTGACCATCTCCAGAGAGAGGGAATTGATGGACTTTGGATGACTTTTTAAGAAACAGATACCATGTAGAGTAGATCATAATACTGTAGCATATTGGGTTAAAATGTTATGTTGATAATTTCATGGTCCCATTTGCTTGATTTATGTATACTTTATAAAATTTCACACTATCATGCAATATGCTCATATGTCATTTACAATGTATTAAAATATAGCATCTGTGGTCATTTTTATAAAAAGTTGAGTATCAGACTGTTAGTCAGGAAACTGACTCCCTTTTATAGCATGGTTTTCTATATGAGAATCAGATTTGACACACATCACATTGATTAATAGTACTCTTTCCCAAGAATGTGATCCACTGATTTATTAGAGTTGGTATCTCATTTGATATGCATGCGTGCAATTCCTAGTATATGATGGGCATTAGCCAAAACAGGAGATTTCAAATGGGCAGAAAGTATTAATGAATAGCAATGAACTGGGAGGAGAGGGCTCAATCCAAAATACATTCTCTGAATGGAGCTCCTCTTTCCTATTTGATAACTCTACCATGAAAGAATTCCATAGCCTGGCACCTAAAGAGACCAATATAGGAATAGGGATGAGTAGATTCTATTTCCAGTGCCTTCTCTGACTCATTGTATAACCCTAGGTAAATCCTTATGCTCCAGATAACTCAGAAAATGAAAAAGTCATTAGTTACTCCTACCCTGCCTTCCAGAAGCTCAGCCAGGATTAGTGAAGATCAATACACTTACATCTGAGCAATTCACAAAACTGGCAAATACATATATCTTTATTCTGTGTGTTCCCATGTAAATTCCTAGCCTTGTTTGGGGCAATCAAAGTCCATGGCACTTCCCCTAGACTCTGCTTCTGATCTGTTTACCTTCACTTGCTTCTCCCCCACCATCCCACCTCATCAGTAGTTATAGCCAAAGATAAGGTGAGCTGCCATTGCTACCCCCATTCCCTTCCCACCTTCTGGAAATACTGAGGTTGGGAGATAAGAAGGAGACTAGGAAAATTTTCCCCAGGGATCCTCCTCATGGCAGAAGTACAGAAGTCAAATTCTGACCCTAAACCTTGCTTTGAATTCGATCCAAAACATATCAAGTGCCCACCAGACATTGTGCCAGATCCTCAAGGGCTTCACCTTTAAGATTATATACCTGAGGTCCTCCAGGCCTTTGGTCATCAGCAGAACATTATGGACATATCATGAGAAAAGAAAAATATTAAGGCAATCAACATAGAGATGTATATTGGAGTTCAGGTCATTTGTTAAAAGACATTGGGACAAACAGACATTGAAGTACGCAGACCTAAAGGTCTATGATATCCTTAAAGCCAATTTGCTGGTGCCAGCCCAATACATTACAAGAAATTTTGAACTACAGAGTAAGATGTACAAAGAAAGTGAATTAGGTTGGAACAAGATACAGATGTCAGCATGTATGAGAGATAGCACTGCCCAACAATCTGTCACCAGGTGAACAAAAAGCTGGCTCAGCTGGAAGCAGAGGTAGGCAACAATCCAATGCTGGTTTTCTCATAGCAATATTGGGGCAGAGTTGCATTCACATGGGAAGGCAGTGAGTTTCGCCATTCTCCAGGCTGTGCTCAATAACTCATTCCCGACATGCCAACTCCTAGACCATCACCATTTCCTCAAAGTGCGCCCCTGGCAAAGTTCAGGAGTAATAAAATAGATTTATCAAGTAATAAATACAGCATGTTTCTCCAAGACTACAGAATTTAGAAGTAAGAGTAAGAATTTGAATTGCCATTGTCTAGAAATTCAAAGGCAATCTAAGGAACACATACAAGACCTCCAGGGGAAATGACTATGGCCTGGAATCAGGGTGTCTTATCTTGTTAATAAAGATGCCACTCATTTGCTGAACAAGAAACTCAAAACAAAATGATACCTTGTTCTAAGCCATTACAGATAATGATGCACAGCACTCCTCCCCCAACTCCTCAGAAATCTTAAACTAGAAAGAGAAAGTGAATTTTATTATTTATTATTTTATTTCTTAAAATAGAAAGAGAAAGTGAATTCTCTAGTAATAGTACAAGGAATGCTAAAATGGAAGTGAGGAAGGAGGTGACTAAGATCTCAATCAATTTAACTCAATTCAGCAAATAGTTATTAAGAGCCTACTATGTGATAGGTATGGGCAGTTAGATGGCACAGTAGATTGAGCACTCAGCCTGGAGTCAGGAAGACTCATCTTCTTGAGTTCAAATCTGGTTTCAGACACTAAGGGTCACACTTACTCAGACACTGTGTGACCTGAGGCAAATCACTTGACCCTATTTGCCTCAGTTTCCTCATCTGTAAAATGAGCTAGAGAAGGAAATGGCAAACCACTCCAGCATGTCTGCCAAGAAAAACCCAAATGGGTTCACAAAGAGTCAAACACAACTGAAACAACTAAAAAAATCCACAAATATGGCAGGTACTATGAATAGAAAAAAAAATGTGACCATTTCTGTCCTCAAAGAGTGTAGCTTCTGAGCTGGGGGAGAAGAGGAACAAAGGTGACTGTCAGGTGAGGAGTTTTGTGGAAGGGAAAGAAAAAGAACTCAGCCAGTCTAGAGTTTTGAGAGAACCACCCCTCCCTATGAGATAAATCAATGACTCAACAAAGGAGATAGAAAAGTGGTCGGATGACAGAACCACAACAGAAGAGTTGCAAAAGTTGAGGGAGGAGAGAGCACCGAGGAGCAGGGAATAGTCGCCAATGTCTAACTACAGACATCAAATATGATGAACACTTAGAGGCCCCCTTGAATCCAAATCCTTCATTTTATAGATGAAGAAGCTGAGATATGAAAATGTAAGTATAAAAAACTTGTGCAGGGTCATACAGCTAAGAAGTGCCCCAGGTGGAATTTGAATCCAGAGCCTCCTGACACCCAAGTCTGTCTATCACACCAAAGTGCCTCTGAATCATAATAGACAAAATTCTTCATTATATGGGATAATTCTCTGGAGAGGAAATGAGGAGAGATATAGCAGGAAATTTAGTGGATATAAAAACAAACCAATAAAAATTTATTTTAAAAATACTTTAGTGATTCTGGAAAGCACAGACAGTGGCTTATCTAAATCTTGCATCACCCTCCTTGCCTATTTCACTACTTTTAAACACAATAAATGTGTGATAAAGGTTGGGTGTATTATATTGTTTTCCCTTCCCCCTACTGATTGATTATCTTGTCTAAGGTTTTCAAACACCCACCCCAGGTTGTTGAGAGAGATCTCTCAGTCAGATGGCATTATGAGAGGTCTTGTCATCACAGATAAAGGCCACCCCCTTTAAAAGACACCGAGGACAACCAAAGTACAGAAGATACCCGGTTTGGAGTCAGGAAGCACACCCACAGATCCTCTGGCTACTTAACCAAGTATTAGTTTACCAGGAAAGACACACAGAGAGAGGTTCACTTCCAGAAGGCTTCTAGAACTGCAGACAATGCATCTGTGTGCTTCCTGAATCTCACAGGCTCCCCTGAGTCTAAGCAGATCTATCTGATAACAAGATCTCTAAGTTCCAGGTTTCAGATCTGGAAAGGACCAAAAGGCCATGTAGTCCAGACAAGACTCCTAAGGCCCAGTGATTTGTTCCAGGTCACACAGAGAACAAATTGGAGTAACAGAATCCAAAGAACCAAAGCTGTCTAACTCCATATCCAGAATTCCTTCTGTTAAACTACAACATGTCTTAGGGACAACTAAGTAGGATAGCTATATTAGGAAGACCAATTTTCCTGAGTTCAAATCTGGCCTTAGACACTTGTTAGTTACATGACCCTGGGTAAGTCACTTAACCTCTACGTGCCTCAGTTCCTCATCTGTAAAATAGGGACACCAGAGAAGGAATGAATAAACATGAAGTCACATAGAGTCAGAAACAACTGAAACAACAAAGAAGGGCAGATACAAGGGAAACCTTCTGGTAGAGAAAGTTGGAAAGAAGACATTTCTTCCCATAGTAAAAGTTGTTAGGCAAAGACTAAATGACCATTTACTTAGTGGGGATAATGTAGAAGAAATTTTTGTACAGGTTGGGCTAGAAGTCTTTTGTGCTCTCTTCCAACTCTGAGATTCGGAAAACAACTGAAACTCTAAATGTCTCTACAGTATCAGCCAGTCTACTACTACAGGGAGTAAGATCTCCTCTCCTCTCCTTTCCGTTCCCCACCATAAGCCCCACTGTTCCCATAATGGTGACACAGTGCTGTTCATCTATGAAGAAATACTGTTCCTTGCCCTGGTTCTGATTTCGGATCATCACTACCACTGACCGAGGTACTGATACAGGACCTTTTATTTTAGTGATCATTCGCACCTCCATTAGTGATGAAAGGAAAGATGAGTTAAAAGAGACATCCACAGGTGTGTCTTGATTTATGTAATATATGTGTTCCTATGTTCATCCTAGAATCACAGGAGGGTACAGCTGCAGAAGGCACTAGGGGCAACCTTGTCCAATCTATTAATTTACAGGCTAGGAAATGGTGAACTAGTTAGTAACAAAGTCATGGGAAAACTACTTAGGGAAGTATTTTTTTTAATGAAATCCTATTTTATTTAAATATATAAAGGGGTGTCATTACACATTATTTAGTGAGTCAAATAATAACTCTTAATTCTAAGTTGAGGGACTGGCATATATGATGTTTTTCTAAAAATGGATCACACTTAAAATTTTTGGTGTATTAAAAGATATGGTATGGAAGTAATTAACAGAATGGATCAAAAGAAATTTGGGAAAGAGTTTTGAATTTCAATCATCTTTGCTCTCCCTGTCCACTTCTGAGAAGAGAAATCTTTGCAGTCTTAAGCAACAAGGAACACATTTTCCTCCATCTGTTTTTTTTCTAACTCTTCAAAACCAATTAAATGCCACTAATAGAATGTATTATCTGCTACAAGTAGGCAGCATCTCAATAGTCTTGGATAAATGCTAGGAAAAGACTGCTCACGTCAAACTACAACACTCTTTTCAATCACTTAATCAGCAATCATTTATTAAGCACTTAGGCAGTGAGGAGGTTTAGGTAGAATATTAGAGTCAGGAAGACCAGCCTCAGAAACTTAATTAGCTGTGTGACCTTGAGCAACTCATTGAACTTCCAGCATTGTAACTTTACTCACCCATAAAATGGAGAGGACAGCACCTCGCTCACAGAATTGTAGTAAGACTCAAATGAGATAATGTATGAAAAGCATTCTTCAAATTTCAGTGCTATATAAATGTTGTTGGGGGTGGTGGTGGTGTTACTATATGCTAGGTATTGTTCTGGGCTTGGTAATACAAAACCTTAAGTTTCCATTGAATCTCAGAGTTGGAAGAGAGCACAAAAGTTCTAGCTCAACCTGTACAAAAATTTTTTCTACATTATCCCCACTAAGTAAATGGTTATTCAGTCTTTGCCTAACGACTTTTACTAAGGGAAGAAATGACTTCTTTCCAACTTTCTCTACCAGAAGGTTTCCCTTGTATATGCCCCTCTGCAATTTCCATCTACTACTCCCAGTTTTGGCCCCTGATTAGACAGCACCTAATGTGTCTTCCATGTGCTAACTCTTCAAAAGAGTGAAGATGGCCTTCATACTCTGGCTAAGTCCTCTCTACTCCAAATTAAATTAACACCTCTAGTTTTTTCAACAGAACTTTGTTTGGCCTCATCTCTTTCCTAACCATCCTCGTAACTCCTCTAGATGCTCCCCACCTTGTCAATGACCCTAAAATGTAGCTTCTGGAGCTGAACACAGCATTTCAGAAATGCCTCCCTGTCTTCATGGAGCTTAAGATGGCAGTCATTTTTTGGCTACCATCCAATGCTGAGTTGGAACCAACTCTAACTGGCTCATGAGAGCTGACATAAATTTTGAGAGTGAGTGCTTATACCTCAGAAACTGCAAGTGATACAAATAAGACATTGCTTTATCATTTTGTTGATTGTCTAGACTTTCAAAAGTGATGAAGGAAATATTAACAAGGCAGATTAAATCTAAAACATTTATTTTGTTTTGTTTTGTTTGCAGAGAACCAGTTACTAAACATTTACTAAATATCACTGCTGCCACCCTGGTTTTGATGGAAAGATCCTTGCCCACTTTTGAATCAGGCAAGAAAAAATGCTATCTGCATCGAGAGAAAGAACTGATAAATAGAAATATATATATATATATATATATAGACATATAGATATATAAATATACACAGAGAGAGAGAATGATTTTATATGTAAATACATATTTGTATCTAATGGTAATCATCTCTAGATGGGGGAAAGGGAAGAAAAAAGGAAAAAAGAAATTTACATGACCTATTATATATTTTAAGACAATGGCAAGTTGTACATGATAGATTTGCAGTTTCATGAGCAATCTTTTTTTTACTATACTATGTTATGGAAATGCTTGTTTTGTTCAAGAAATTAAAAATTAAACAAAAAATTTAAAAGCAAAGAATAGGAATCTCGAGTTGGAAGCACTAGAATAAGATCATCAGATTTAGAGTAGTGGGGATAGTAGAGATCATCTAATCTGAACTTTTGATTTTGCAGGTCAGGGAGTTTACTTGACCAAGATTGGAGTAAACCAGTTTGGGATTCTACTTTACCAGGTGAACAGTAAGGATCACTAAAAGTGTGGAACAAGAAAAATGAAAATAAAACTGAAATCTTCTAGTTGCAACAAAGAATCTTGAACCACTCAACAATTTTTGGTCAAGCCACATCTGTAGATTTTCCATTGCTCAATTCCACCAGTCTAGGGAAGCCACAGGCAAAACAAATATATAGCTATAGATAATATGTATATATAGACATAACATAGATACAAATAGAGATAGGTATAAATATATGTGTATATATATATATATATATATATATATATATATGGAGAGATAGCAATACTGATTTCCTTTTCGTTATTTACCACCTGTTCAGTTCAATTCAACAAGTATTTATGACGTCCTTACTGTGTGCCAAACACTATGCTAGGTATGAAGACAAAAAAAAAACAAAACAAAAAGCCCTCCGAGATTTTATTACAACACACAAAGCTCTGTAAATATAGAATCTGAAGGAAGTAAAATGCAAAGTAATTTTTGAAGCAAAGGGGAGCACACACTGGGAAATGTGGAAGGGCCTTATGTAGGGGGTGATGTTTGAAAGAAGGTAGAGACTCCAAGCCATGGAGAAAAGGAAGGATGGCATTCCAGGCTGGGAGACAGCTTATGCAAAAACACAGCACGGGGGAGAGCAGAATGTCCAATTATCCTCCATTAAAGCCTTCCTCTAATGCTTTGTCCTGGTGTGAAGGTGGCCCTCACTTCTGGAAGTCAAAGCTAGCAAGGTACAAATTGCAGTAGGTCTTACAAACTTGAACACGGGAATACATGCCTGTAGACAGACCGTATTTAACCCTCATTAGAGAACCAACCTAGCCAAGTGCAGAATTTTGGTCACCAGCTAATGAATTTTTAAACCACAAGAGCTGCTGTCATCTAATATTAGAGCAAGTATTCATACTAATACAATCACAGATCTTTCAAAATGTCAGAATATTCACAACTCCACTGCTAGTCAGACTCCTCTGCCTAATCTTTATATGCAATCAGTCATGGATCTCTGACAATTCTTTCTTCAAAATGATGTTCCAGAGAAACCTGAGAAGACCTGTAGGAACTGATGCAGGGAGAAGTAAGGAGAAACAAGGATACGATCTCCATGATTGCCACACCACCATAAAATAAAATAAAGCAGAAAGACACTAAAACTCTATACTCTGCTTTAAATTTTGCAAAGTACGTTAAAAATATGATCTCATTTTGTCCCCCTGCCAACCCTTGGAGGCAACAGGTCCTACTATTACCTCTATTTTACAGATG
The DNA here is from genome assembly GCA_023548195.1 of Bettongia penicillata ogilbyi. Classification (NCBI taxonomy): domain Eukaryota; kingdom Metazoa; phylum Chordata; class Mammalia; order Diprotodontia; family Potoroidae; genus Bettongia; species Bettongia penicillata. The sequence continues at coordinate 6,935,183 of JAJHZJ010000540.1, read as the reverse complement.
AGGACAATAAGACGTACAGAGATCAAGTGACTTACCTAGGGTCACAGGGTAAGTCTGAGGCTGGCTTTGAATTCAAGTCTTCCTGACTCCAGGTCCACTGCTCTCTCTAGCACCATCACCCTAGACTCCTGTGTTTATATGACTTCACAACTGGATTATCACAAAAGCTCCCTAACTAATCCTCTCACTTCCAATCACTCCTTTTCTAAGCCATGTTGAAAGCTGCTGCCAGATTAATTTTCCTAAAGCACAGCTCTGAGAGCAGACAGCACCAACCGATATAAACTAACGGCACAAGCTCAGATACTGACGCCCTCCTCCCCAACATAATTTTACTGAGTCATTCCTGTAGGCCACTATGCCCTAGAAACACTAAAGCCATGCACAATGAGGGGATATTGTCTTTCATGGACTTCCTAAGCACTACAGAGGTTGTTCAGATGGTAGCTATACACCTCTGATCTTGGTATATGCTATGCCAATAGGAGAGGCAGAAGGAAATTTGAGGTCATGTTAAAATGCTGTATAAAAGTGCGTGCAAAGACACAAACCAACAAAGTGGCATTTTTGTAATTTCATTTAATTTTTTTTAATATTTTTCTATCAAGTATTTTAAAAAAAAGTAATTTCTAAAAATAAGAGCAACCCTGTAAGCTTTCATCAGCTTTGGCAATTCCCTCTACCTAACCCATGGCCAATCAGTCACTAATTAAAGTCAATTCTTCCTTCCAAATGATTCTGTATTTAGAGAACCTTTGGAAGAACTATATTAACTGGTGCCTAGTGAAGTAAGCTGACACTCAGAGTTCAAAGGGTTCCTCTAGACACAAAGGTTCCAGGTCATTTTGGGAACCTCTCTGGGAACTTTGGTTGTCATACTTGGTCACCCCATTCACCAAAAAATGTAGCCATTAATTCCCCTACAAGATAATTAGTATATCAAGAATAGAACAGGATTTATCTACATAATATAGAACAAAGAAATGACACACTTAAGCCTATAAAGAACCATCTCACTTCTGTGCAGTCCTTGTGACTCTTAGCCAGAGTTTGTGCTGGCAAATGTTTAAACACAGTTTTCAGCAAAGATGCATTTTTTTTAAGTCTAATCTGAATTTTAACAATTTCTTAAGTCTAAACAGGTAACAGAACAATAAATGAAAGTCTAATTTGTAGCATTTACAGAGATGAAATTTAACAATCAAGCTGCCTCCACAAGAACCCTGCTCATGGCACCACCCTGAGTAAGGCCCTAAGGATGTAGAACATACAAGTCTGCTGCAATGCTCTAGTATTGTGTGTGTGTGTGTGTGTGTGTGTGTATGTATGTCTCTCTGTCCCTCTGTGTGTGTATGTCTCTCTCTCTCTCTCTCTCTCTCTCTCTCTCTCTCTCTCTCTCTGTGTGTGTGTGTGTTTATTTCTCTCTCTGCCTCCAGAGAGCTTAGGGTAGAACCAAGACATCATCCCAGGAATCTTAACTAACTTCTTTCCTCACATGACTCAGTCTAACCAGAAAACTCTAGCCCTCATGCATGTATCCTGGGAGTCCTCATGCATGATATGTAGCATAATAAGATGGGAACCCTTCTCCACATGTGTACCCACCAAACGAAACACACTGGATGCAATGACAGCAGTAGTATCCCTGAGACACCCACTATGCAAATCCTCAGAAGGCCTGATCTAGCCCTGAGAAGCCGCATGGTAAGAGTATAACTAGCAGATAAAGAGCTAGCCATTGTGTCATCTTACCCTGCGCAAGTCACTTAGTATCTCAATGCTATAGGCAACTCTCTAAGGTTCTACATTGCAGAGAAAGTGCCACCCTGCACTGATAAAGGGATTTTCCTCCCCTGGGACTTCCCTATACAAGTGAAATCACAGGTGCTACAACAACTCCTACTCCCTAGTTTTAATGCCATCTCTTCAGAAGAGCCTAAGATAAGACCGAGTATCTTCTTTTTTAAGTTTTTAGTTATTTTTTGCCCTTACACTATTAAATGAAAGAAATAGTATGTGTTAGCCTCCCTTCATCACCAGTAAGGAGGACAGAGAGCTTTGTCAATGACAAGCCTGCTAGATAATCCTCAGATGCCTGGGCTGATGAGACCCCTTAAGCAATAACAAAGTCTCACACAAGTGTCCTGGCTAGACAGACAAGGAGCCACCAACCATGTTCACTACTGCTCTCTATTCTTTATCTCCTTGGTACTTTCCAAAATGATCAGTACATTTAAATGAGGGAGGCAGGTCAGGAAATAAGAAGAAAGACACCTCCCTGGAGAGGCTGTACTATGGACATTCTTAGCACTAGAGCCATCAGTGAGGGAACGAGGAAAGAGACCGTAAGGTCAGTCTAATGAAGGAAGCAGGATGGAGCCAAACTGGGGTGATGAGCCTTGAGCTTTGACCTCCAGGCTGCCTTGGCCTTCGCCTTCACTCTACCATGGATACATTTCTTGTACTTGAAAACAGTCATGACAAATGAGGTATACAACTCATCCCCCAAAGAAGTCCAACCTGTTCCCCCTATACTAGGGCTGTGGATCTTTAAACCCCTAACTTCTCCCCCTGCCCCTGGTCTTGGAATTTATCAGGAAGTGCAGCAGACATGTGTGGCTACAGGACAAAGGTCTATCTCTGGAAGAAGGGAGCTTTTCATCCTTGTGGAGGGAAGGCTGACCAGGCAAGGAAGTAGGGGGCAATTACTGTAGGGGGAGAGCTGGTAGAACAGAAGGGCTACAAGCTTATTGGGGAAGCCTAGAGAGACAATGGAAAGAATACTGACCTTAGAAGAAGAGGATTTGGGTTCAAATCCCACCTCTAACAATTATTCCCTTTGTGACACAGGTAGACCTCAGATTCCTCATATACAAAAGTGTTAGACTAGGTGATCTATGAGGCTCCTATCAGCTCTATACTTACGATGATTGGCAAACCCTGTAATCTGTCCCAATCCTTTGAACCTCCATCAAGATGCTATGGTAACTGACCTACTGAAACTTTTGAAACAATTTTTTGAAACAATTTTGAAATGTTCTCCTTTTGCCAGCCTTGGATATTGGCAGTTACATGCATGGATGGAAGGAACTATTTTTATAGCAAAAGCGTATCCCTTACCTGGGGCTATCATTCTCCAGGCTGCATCCCAGTTTTCCTCCAGCTCTGGAATCTACACACTGGAAGGAAGTATGCTCTTCTCCCCAGACTCTTTTTTCTGATTAGAGGCTCCTCCCAGAACTTCTATGTATAGAGTATGTCCAGGTCAGCCTTGTCTTATTCCTTATCTCCTCTGACTGGATAGCCCCCACCTTTTAGCTTCCTTATATGTATTGTTAGAAATAGAATATAATCTCCTTGAGGGCAGAGACTCTCTTTATCCCTAACTGTATTTGTACCCCTGGCACTTCTCACCGTGCTTGGCATGTTAAATGCTAGTTGACTGACTAGGGTTTTCCAAGAGTTAGGGGGGAAGGTGTTTGGTAATGATGATGGTGTTCCAATGGCTACCACAGACTAGATCAGTCTGTTTATTCCTTTAAGGTCCCTTCTCACAGTTAAATTCAAATATTTATGAAGTGTTCACTATTAAGGACACAAATGTAAGATGCTACCTTTTAAAAGCTTGTTGATGAGTTAAGTTTGCTCAGAGTTAAAAGAAAAATACTCAGAGTTCAGAGATAGGCATCACTGCTAAATTTTTTAATGCCAAGCTGTTATATTGGAGAGATATGGATAACAGAACTGTTTATAACTAATGAAGAAATGTGATTTATCTGATTATAAGCAGAAGCTGAAAATCTGATTGCTAAATCACATCATAAATTGGGGTTATTGTAGAGAGGTTCGAGTCCGAAACCAAAAGATAAGAAAGAGAGAGAAGCAAAAGGAAAGATTTTAGAACTCTTATCAGCTAAATTTGAAGGTGGAGGTGATACCCATTACAGCTGCTTTTGAGTATAATCTATGTAAGTGGAGAAAGAGTTTGGAAGCGGAAAATCAAAAAGTTATTTGAGGGACCAAGCAGTTGAGTCATGACTAGTCAGGTGTTAATCAAGCATAATATGGATCAATTCAGTCTGGCAAAAGCATCTAATTAACACAAAAACTACATTCACCAAGGAAATTATTTATGGGCAATTCCTGAGACCAAAAAAAGAAAGAAAGAAAAGGACATTGAAGTTTATAGTTCCAGAACTGTGAATTTCCCTGATCATGCAGGTCTTCCTCACCCATATCTCCTTGGAACATTTTTATAAGTGTACTCCAACTTTGTCTTATGGAAATTGAACATAATGCTGGAAGAGGATGACTCAGGTTTATGTGTAGATTGTGATTTGTTTTGTATGAACTTATTTTTAACATATGAGCACCTGGGAAAATATTGTTATTTCTTTTGCCTTATTACAAGTAAATGGCTATGTTTCAGATCTAAAAGTATCATTGTTGTGAGTAATTGCTGTATAAATAGAAATACTGCAGTAGGGGTCCAAGTGCTAAAGGGGTTAGTAGAGAATGTATCTTCCATCACAATAGAGTTACCTGGGATCCATAGAGAATTGGAATGTAATCATGTCATTTCAGGTGGTTTATCTTTGGGAATCTGGACCTACTACTATCGGAGCATTTGGAGTAGGAGACCCAGAGAATGTGCCTACATAGTCAGGTGAAAAGTATTAGGTGCTAGAGATGAGTGGCCACCCCATGTAACTATTACACAAAAGAGAAAATCAGAATAATCCTGTCCTTAAGGACTGGGTATTCTACAGTAAACTATATACATACTTTAAATAAAAATACAAAGTAAAAATAAAGAATGCAAAATGAAGGATGAAATTCATTAACCATATAGCCATAGCTTAAAGCTGTCTATAGTCTTGGTCCTCAAGGGTATAAAGACAAAGAAAAATAATACCTAAGGCTCCTTCCATGGGGGTGCAAGACAGAAAGACTGTGTCATAGGACAATGTCTGGCTTACCTTTCTTACCACCAGCTAGAGTCTGCAAAATCAAGCTAAGATATCAGCTATAACTCTAGTATTAACCAGCTAGTTTCCCTTTTTACCTGGCATAGATATTCCCTTTCTTTCATCTGTTCTTTGATGTGCAAATCATTACTTTTCCTTTTTACTTTCTGTAAAATTCCCTTGCATCCCTCCCACAGATGTAACCAAAATTTTATAAGGTTGCAGAAACTAATGTTCAGGGTTCACTGATTCTGAGCCTATGCTCTAAGTACAATAACTACAGTTTTTCCCTATCTCTGCATCATTGATTGGCAGCAATACCTATCAACAAATTCTCAGTCAATTTTTGTCATAATCATTGATGATCCTTACATGGGATTGACTAGATCAGGTCAAGACTGAGTTTTCTGACCTAAAAGTCCTTCAGAGGGCACAAGGTAAAATTTACCTAGGGAGATTTTTGGGAAGGAAAAAAAAATCAGCTGAACAACATAGTTATTATCCTATGTAGCAAAAATTACAGGCATGTTAGTTTCCTGTGTACTTATCTGTACTATCTATCTCTTGTGCCTGAAAAATCTACTAAGACAAAACCCACTGGACTCTGAAAGGTTCAGTCTGGTAGCCTCACACCTCTACCAATTTTCCGATGAGGATAGTGCTGTGATTCAGGAGCCAAAAGCCTGGACTGGGCTGAGAAACTGTGTTATTAATGGGAGAGCCTCCTGTCACCTCCTTTTTCTGGGTGAATACCCAGGCTAGGGGGCAGCTAAGAGGTACTGTATATACAACACCAGGCCTGGAGTCAAGAACAGCTGAAGTCCAATTTGGCCTCAAATAATTACTACTTGTGTGACTCTGGGCAAGTCACTTCACCCTGTTTGCCTCAGTGTCTTCATCTGTAAAATGGTTTGGAGAAGGAAATGACAAACCACTCCAGTATTTCTGCCAATAAAACCCCAAATGAGATCACAAACAGTTAGACACAACTGAATAATTGTTGAACGAAACCCAGGCCATGACCAGGAGTCTCCCAAACCCTGTGCCCTTTCATCTCATTTCCTACAGGCAAATAAGCAAAGGACACATCTGTCTGTAAATTGTAATTACTAAACTGCCTTGGCTACCCTCCCTGCCTAAATTCCAGGGCAGTTCTAGTCTGGTCTGGTCTGGTATAAAGTGGTCAGTAAGAATCCCTATCACTAATGAAACAAATCTAACATCTCAATTTTGCCTTGAATAGTACAGTAATCGTTATAGGATCTGTAAGTTTCTGGTCAGGTTCTGGTAATTCTGGTTTTGTGACAATTTGCCTATAGATTCAGAAGTTAAATGATTACTGGTTGAATCAACTCCCCTCCTAAAAGTATCCCTTTGGATTGCCTCCTGGCTAATTGGAAGAAAACTCCCTTCAGCAGAATCCAGTCTGTTAAAAATGTGGTTTTGACATCTTGGTGAAAATGACTAGACCCAGCTAACTTCTGAAACTAGACATCTTTGATCCCAGGAAGGATCTTTTGAATTTGAAATACTGTTTACCTGTAAGTTAACTGTTGAAGTTTCCTATCTAAATCAGCTCTCCTGGGTTGTCTGATACCAAACTCATCTTAAATGATAACAAAATTATAACAAAAACTGGGATTTTCACTGAACCTCTGGTTAAAATTTCAGTGGAAGATAAGTTTTAAGAAGAAACAGGTAAGGGATTAGAAATGTTTTCTGCTGCATACTCCAAAATTATGATGAGAATGTAGTTGGAATGTTTTTATAAATATCGAAATATCCTAGTGGATTTTTAGGCTCATGGTAGATTTGCAGTCTCAAGGACCTTTATTCACACAAACATACTTCTCCATGGCTCTCTTTCTTCCCTGGAGAGTAACAGAAAATGCTCAGTGCTTAAACAAGACTGAAGTCACTCTAGTAAGTCTAAAGACAATTTAAGAGAAATTCTCCTAGAAGTCTAGGTAGAAAAGAAGGGGAAAAATGGCTTTGCAGTTTTTAAGCCTTTTCTGGTGCTTAAGAACCACTACCCTCTTGAAAAAGAAAGAAACCTGTTTAAATTAGTAAGCAAATAACTGTGGGAGAGATAGGGAGAAAGCAAAATTTAATTTTAGGAGAAGATTTTAGCTTACCACTATGTTTCTCCTGTGAATGATTTAATGGAGAACCTAATTATCTAGGTAAATTCAACTCAAAATCACTTAAAAGGAATTGGAATGGACTGCATGTGTAAGCTCTTAAGAACCCAAATTGTACAAACGTTGGGGTCTCGGGAAATTGTAAAGATCAAGTATCTGGGGCTGGGGGCCTCTAGTTAATTCGATCAGAATGTCCAGGTGGGGCAAGAAATCTTTTAAGATTATGGAGGAGGCCTCCTTCAAGATAAAATCAGTGGGCTCATCCCGTTGTTGGGTAAAATGCACACAGACTGCAAGATAGCCCAAACTAATGTTCTGGGCTCGCTAGTTTTTATTTCAGTGATGTCTATGTCTGAGTGTAAACTGCACTTTTTCCCTGTCTCTGCATCATTAAGTATATGATTGGCAGCAATACCACAAATCAATAAACCCTCAGAATATTTTTGTCATAAATGAAAGTAGCTATCATAACCTAAGAAAGTAATTTCAAAAGGAAGTAAGAACTAATATAGGAAGAATCAGGAAAGGTTTTATGTATCATGTGGTAGAACTTAAGCCGATTTGATTAGAATAGAGAGAATGCTAAGGAAAATGATATGAGATTAAAAACTGAAAGGTTGGTGAAATCCAAAATGCAGAGTTGCCAGGCTTTGAGAATTTGTGTTTTATCCTAAAGCAATAGGGAGCCACTGAATATTTTTCTTCTCAGATTGATGACGCTGGCAATATGGGAGCTGGATTGGTGACGGAGGGAGACCAGGAGCATGATGGTTGTTTAAGAGGCTCTCTCCACTGTCTAAGGGAGATGTGATATGTGTCTAAGGATTAATTCCACATTTAAAATGCAACCAGATTGGCTATTTGGGGGAACGGATGCTTATGACATTTGATTTGATTTTGTATACAACTCCAGCTTTAATATCCCACAAATCAAATTGTGGCAGTAAGGTCAATAGCTGGGAAAATTTGAAGTTCAAGTTAACTTTGAGCCTAAGGCTGTGATCTTCAGATGTCAAATATCCAGATAAAAAAAGACAATTCAGTTGGCCACCTAGATATTCCAAAATATCATATGATCCATGTATGTATATGTATGGATGTCATGAAAGTAAACCATCTGGATGCTTGATTGACGTTCTGCAACTTTTTATCCAGATGCTCTGGCATTGCTGAGGATGTAGGCCATAAGCCATTAGTGGCATGGGAAAAAGAAAAATTCTGTCAGCCTTCATTTTCCCCATTCCTTAAACTATGAGTGTGCACCTTTTGCCTAGAACAATGTTTCTCAAAGGTAGTCTAGAAGTCCCTTTTTCATGAGGTCAAAAGTATCTTCACAGTAATTGTAATTTTAATTTCAAATACAGTAAATACCAATAGATATAGCCCACGTAACTTGTCTAGAGCATACATCTGATAAAGGGATCTGGGGTCAATAAAAATGAATAGATAAGAAGGAAAGCGGAAAAAGGAAAAGGAAAAAAATATGACTTCCAGGAAAGCAAGAATGACATTTTAATTCGCAAATTCCCTAAAAATAGTCTATAAAGACGTACATAAAACATATGCAAATAAGATTTTTTTCTCTCTTTCCTTTTTTTTCTTTAGGAATACAAATCCTCATTTTTTATACACCTGGCTGAGGCTCTGGGGAATATCCTAGGGAAACAGAAATTGCAGTTCTGAGGATTGGGTGTGATTTCTAACAAGTTTAAAAAGCCAAGGAAGATAATAGAGCCAAGAAAGAAAACTCAATGAAAGGGATTGCTTTACAGACTCTAAGCCAAATGAAAGAAAGGGAAGAAAGGGATGGAGGCAAAGATAGCCTTCCATCCACACTTGTGTGATTAGCCTACTCCTTCATTTTCCTTGGCAGCAAGAACATAAACCTATAGTCGGTGACTCAGCAGACAGAAATAAGGAACAAATCACGAAGTTTTCAAAAGCAGAGATATCTTCATGAAATATATTTTTAGGGTACATTTACATCCATAACCACTTCTGTCTTTAACTGGAACTATACAGTATATAGATATATGCATACATGTATGTATATACACATACATATATGTGCTTTTATATACATATGTATGTGTATACACACACACGTTGTTTCAATAGCATATGCTAACAAGTGGTTCTAGAAAAGGGTACAAACCAATAGGGATAAAACATCATAAATAAGAGAAATTTCCTGCTGAAATAAAATCAGGAAGTCAAGTCTACTGATAAAAACAACTTCAGGGGATTTTTTTCTTCATATATATTTAGTCCATGCATTCTACAGAACTGTTTTATTAACTATTAACTCTTTTTTTGTTTAAACTTTTAAAACTATTCCTCTTTAAAAGTTCCATAATGTTTTCAATATCTGAAAAGATAAGGCATACGGACTAGATGTGTGATTTCATTGGCGGAGGGAATTCTTGGATGAGAGAATTCCCTCTACTAATATATGTCAGCATTTTCTCTGAAACTTATTATACTCCTCAGGAGTTGTCTAGAGCAGTGATGTCAAACTCAGACAGAAACCAGGCCATTAAGCCATACAGAAGGATCCAGGTGACACCCATATCAACTTAGAAAAAGATGTAGCAATGTTATCTATAATATTTCACTGCATAATTGTCGCAGATCTTATACCAATTTTTGCCCCAAAATAGGGGGAGACCATTATGGGAAGCTTGTTTTAACAATTGTGCTAAATGATAAAAATCATTTATTACTAAACAGTCTTTGGTGCAAGGTTGAAATGCACAGGATACATTTGAATAAACATTAAAATAAAATACTGATAATGTGCATGCACTGAGAATTCTCGCTTGAGCTTGCAATATAAGAGAGATAAATGCATATCCATAGGCCACTGGTGAATACATTGCTGCTCTGTTTACCTTTTAAGCAACGTAATGAACAGAATTTACATATCCCATCTCATTTGAGCTTTGTGAACACTCAGTAAGGTTAAGTACCAAAGGTATCATTAATCCCATTTAACAGATGGGGAAACAGACTGAGACAGGCTAAATGACACCCAGTTTCATATAGCTACAAATATCTGTAATATCAAATAGTAAATATCTGAGGCTAGATTTCTGACTCCAAGTCTACAGCTTTACATATGACACCACATTACCCTTCACCAGGACAACAAACAACACACTCTCCTTAGCTAGCCAACTCATAAACCTATAGCCTGGGTCACAAAGGGAATGAAGGAAGAACTACCACAGACACATGACTTATCAGCATGTGAGCACTCAAAGTAGGTTATTTACATACAAATACAACATATATGCACACATATATTGTATGTGCACATGCATGTGCATGTAAATGCATATATGTGTCTCCACATGCATGTATGTTAGACGAAGGCAGTTCCCATTTTGTGATTAAAACTAGGTAAGAAATGAGGCAAAGAATGCCCTCTTTTACCTAGTAAAAAATATAAAATCAATCTGGGAGGGGAAGATCCTCAGGGTTTCTGGTCAAAACAGAAGCAATTCCTTTTTACACTCACTCTGAGCCATCTGGGCCCAAACAATAACCAATGAATTTCTATTATGTATTGTGTGTATGTATGCTGTGTATGTAAATGCATGTGTATGTCTACTTATATTATATATTGCATATATTACATATATTAGTATTACATGTGTATATATTGTATGAGTGCATTTCTGTGTATATATGTATGTGTACTCTGTGTATATACATGGGTAAGTCTGTGTGTATGGATGTCTTATATGTGTGTGTATGTATACATATATATGCCTAGCAGCAGTGGATTGTTAAGCAAGGGGGCCAGAGAGAGTTCCAAGTTGTAGTTCACCAGCTCAACCTCACATTACGGCCATAGCTCATCACAGCCTATCATTGGAGACCTAGTTTCTCAGTAAATACATTCCTAGCTCATTGCCCTTTGACTGAATTCCTGCACTATAGCCCAATTCCCCAGTTAACTGGGCACTTGCCTTATTCCCCAGTCTTGCTGAAAGTGATTCTGTGAGTAATAAGGGAAAAGCAAGTTGACTCAAATGTTTAAGCGTTAAATCAGAATTGTTAGACTACCAGGCTTTTTTACCCAGATCTACAAAAGACAGGATGAGCTCTACCAGTATTAATGGTATTTAGGCTTAAAACTGATGATAGTCTTAATAAGACCTGAGGCTCTTTAAATGGTAGTAACTTTGGTAAATAACTTTGAAAGACTGAAATCAGTTATGCTATTGTTTGTCTGTCATTCTCAAAGACCATGACATGAGGAAGATGATGCCATGACTTGCAAGTGAACTGGATTTAAGTGAGGGAGGGCTGCGCAAAGTCACCAGCCTCACTTTCTCCTCCAAAGACACCGGGGTCCAGTGACAAGATACAGCTCAGGACAACTGGACATGGCGTCAGACACAGTGGGAGACCATGGCCTTTTTAAGTTTAGGTGTCAGTTTGACCAAGGCAGTGCTCATTCTGCGATTAAGGCTAGGTAAGAAATGAGGCAAAGGATGGCCTCTTGTACCTAGTCAAAATAAAAAAATCAATCTGGGAGGGGAAGACTCTCAGGATTTCTGGTCAAAACAGAAGAATTGCTGTTTACACTCACTCTGAGCCGTCTGGGCCCAAACAATGACCAAGTGAGGCTTGGGCTGGGTCCTATGGTTGGCCATACAATGACAGCCAGACTGATTTTGATAACTTTGAGGGAAGTACTAATATGTTCAGTTCACCCATTCTAGCTTATTTTACGGGCAATGACCCCTCAAAATGAGGGAAGAATTTTAAATATTTCCTTTAATTACACAGGTCTTCATGACTTAGTAACCCTGAGAAAGCAACACTCAACTAAATTTAACGAAACACCTTTCCAGCATCAACCAATAGGTAAGACACCAAGACACATTGGCCTACCCTCATGGGGATTATAATCTAGAAAGTATATTCAAGGCAAATTTAATCTATAGCCATTATCATGTAATTCCTACATACTTTGAGCTTTATTCTGAAAAACTAAGACCTTGGGGGAAAAGGACTATTTCACATTAAAAAAAAAAAAAAAAGGAGGAATACATGTATAACTTGCCTTTTAGGAAAGTCCAAATATTAAGATCCAAATTTGAATCATAAATAAATTAGGGTCAGAAATGATTAGCCAGAAATCAAAAGTCTTTACACCAGAAGGCTCCTTTTATACCAAGAAACCCCAGTCAAATTTATAACCCCAGGGTCCTAGCCTTAGAGTAGGAGAAACCTTAAAGATAATCTAGTCTTCCCTTCCATTTGATAAATGAGGAAACCAGCCCCAAATCAACCCATGCAGTTTACACAGTAAAGTCATATATAACTTCAATTTTAATATTTTTCCCAATTACATGTAAAAATTTTTTAACCTTCATTTTTTATAATTTTGAGTTCCAAATTCTCTCCCATCTTTCCTCCCCTTCCCCATCAGTGAGAAGGCAAGCAATTTGGTAAAGGTTATACACATGCAGTCATGTAAAATATATTTCCATATTAGTCATGTGAAAGAAAACACAGATGAAAAACAGCAAGCAAGGAAAGTAAGATAACAGTACGCTTCAATCTGTATTCAGATTCCATCAGTTCTTTGTCTGGAGGTGGATAGGATTTTCATCATAGGTCCTTCGGAATTCTTGGATCTTTGTATTGCTGGAAATAGCTAAGTCATTTAGAACTTATCATCATACAATATTACTCTGTACAACATTCTCCTGGTTCTGCAAAGGTCTTCCACTGCATTCTGGCACATCTCCAGTCATTCTAATCTATACCTTGCCACTGGATGGTTCTGGAGGAGAAAGTGAGGCTGCTGGCTTTGCACAACCCTCCTTTACCTCAATCCAATTCACTTTCAAGTCATGGCATCACCTTCCTGATGCCGTGGTCCTCTTTACGAACAAAGGACAAAAACCACAGTTCCTGGTTCTTCTCACTTCACTTTGCCTCAATTCATGTATGTCTCCGGGTTTTTCTGAAATCCTTCTGCTCATCTGTACAGTAGTATTTCATCACAATCATATACCACAACTTGTTCAGCCATTCCTCTATTGATAGGCATCCTCTCCATTTCCAATTCTTTGCCACCACAAAAAGAGCTGCTATAAATATTTGTGCACACATAGGTCTTTTTCTCTTTTTTTTTAATCTCTTTGGAATACAGACCTAGCAGCCACACCAAACTTTTAGAAAGTATCTGTCATACAAAGCAAATACAAGATGTTTGCTTCATAAATTGATCAGTACCCTTAATGAAAAAGGGATGGTTAGTTCCTGGCCATAAACAAGGATCTGATCACTAAAAAAAATAAAAACTAAAAACATTTGTTTTAAAATTTTTATTAATGATAGAGAATGAACCTAGGAAAGCATTTGGTTTTACCAGATGAATCATCTTTCATGGTTATTCAAATTCCACACAATTACTGTTGGACCCCAGCCACAGCTTGTAAGTTATTTGTACCAGGAAGGCATTCATTTCAGAGGGAGTCCCCATCAGATACATTATTTAGAAATGGCAACCCATCTGTTAGAAAACTTCAAGGAATATTTATTTGATAGTGTCTCTACAGGGCAATTGTTTTAAAAAGTTGTGAAGTTCTTCCGTCTTTTTCAACATCAAGATCTTTTCCAATGAATCCTATCTTCTCATTCTATGGTCAAAGTATTTAAGTTTCAGGTTCAGTATTCAACTTTCTAGTGAAAAGCCTGAATTAATTTCTTTAAATATTGACTGATTTGATCTCCTTACCATCCAAGGGATTCTCAAAAGTCTTCTCTAGAACTACAACTAGAAGTTATGCTTTGTACATAAAACTTTTTTATATATTCGTCTGGTTGTGACTCTCTGAACACTTTCAAAAATAATTAAGCTGGTTAGTTACTAAGCAGCTAGGTGGTGCTGCGGATGGAACACTGGACCTAGAGTCAGGAAGACCTGAGTTCAAATCCAGCTTCAGGTATTTACTAGCTGTGTGTCTCTGGGCAAGTTACTAAATCTGTGTGCCTCAGTTTCTTCAACTATAAAATGGGGCTACTAATTGTACCTACCTCCTAGGGTTAATGTGAAGATGAAAAGAAATAATATTTCTAAAGTGCTTAGCACAGAACCTGGAACATAAATAACAAGCACTACAGAAATGCTTACTCCCTATTCTGTCCCGTCCTTGTCAGCATGTGGTATGGTAGCAAACTGGACTCAAGTTTAAGAAATCTTGGGTTCAAGTCCCACCTCTGCCATGTACTGGCTGTGAGTCCCTTGACAAGGCCTTTAATCTCTCATGGTCCCCAGGCAACTTCCTCAAGCTACATGTTGCAGACATGATGCTCATGAATATGGCAAAGAGAGTTCCTTTTCTAGCAATTCCCACGTGGATAAAGACCCAGACAAAAAAAGTTATATATGTACATATATAACATCTACATGGATTAAGGGTGTATTGAGGCCAGCTTGCAGGAGCTGAGTTTTAAATATTCAGCATGAGCATTTACACCTCAGAACTGACTTCATTTATTGTTCTGCCGACTGTCCAGATTCAATAATAGTGAACATGTTAATAAAGCTAATTAAACTTAAAAGAGTATCCTGCTTTTGGGAGAGCTGAATGTTAAACATTCACCATCATGTGGCTTTTATTCATTGTGATCTTGACTTAGTGTCAGGAAGGGTTTTTGGTGATTACTTAGTCCAATTTCTAATCCAATACAGTAACTCCTTTTACCACGCACCCCAAAAGAAAATTATTCAGCCTGTCTGAATACTCTTTGTGACAAAGAGTTCACTACTTTATCACATGTTGAAGTTCTTGCTTAAGTTAAGCTAAATTCTTACTAATTTCCTAATTATCTCAGGAGCAAGGACAGAAAACAATACATTTGGAGTCAGCATGCTTGGGGTAAAATCCTAGCCCTATTCCTCAATACCTGTGCGACTTTAAGCAAATAGCATAATCTCTCCAGACCTCAGTTTCCTTAACTGTGAAATAATGGAGTTAGACTAATGCTTGGTGAGGACCTTTCCTGCTTTAAATCCAGTGATCCATAGGAAGAAGGCTCCAGTGAATAGACTAACCAGAGATTTGTTTGGAGTAAATTGATCTGTCCAGCAAGCAACGAGAGATGCCAAAAGACAGACCAGAGCTGAAAAATCACATTAACCCTGGGAGGGAGGTGCAATTAGTATCCCCATTTTATGGTTGAGGAAACTGAGGCAGACAGATTAAGTGACTTGCCCAGGGTCACACAGCTAGTAAGTACCTGAAACTGGATTTGAACTCAGGTCTTCCTGGCTCTAGGTCCAGTGTTCCATCCACAGCACCACCTAGCTGCTTTAGTAACTAACCAGCTTAATTCTTTTTTGAAAGTGTTCAGGTGTCATTCAAGTCCCTGGCAAAGCAAGGGTCATCTCACCATTCCCCCGTGCTTTGTTTTTAATTTTATAGTAAGGCGCAGAAGGAGACCAGTGAATCAAGAGGAGCTCAGAGGCAGCCCCCCAACTTCAAGCTGTGATTCTGAGCAACTGCTGGGAAACATTAGTCAATATTCAGGAAAAAGTCTCATAATTCACATACATGTATACTTGGTGAGTTCAACCATAATGAGGGTGGGAGAGGAGAGGAGAGGAGAGGAGGGGAGGGGAGGGGAGGGGAGGGGAGGGGAAAGGGGAGGGGAGGGGAGGGGAGGGGAGGGGAAAGGGGAGGGGAGGGGAGGGAAGGGGAGGGGAGGAATTCTTCAACCCCAGGTCCTCTCCCTCACCAGGTTCCCATTTTACAAGTGAGAAATCTGAGGCAAGATGGCTTCTGAGGTCCCTTCCCACTCTTTCCATATGATCCTATGACCTATCACTTGCCCAGGATCATAGAGGTAGTCATTTAATAAGTAGCAAAGCCAAGAACTGAATACCAGGTTCACCAGGTGCTGATATCCTTCCACAATATCACACTCCCTCTACTCCAGTGCAGGGGAGAAACACCATCAGGCCCTCTGCTTTAAGGAAGAGCTCTTCCTCATGAGGGCACCCAAGCTATCCTCCATAAGAACAAACTTATTGGAAATGACAAGAGTGAATTGAAGAATTCTCCCCTATAGCCAAAGTCTGAGTGTGTATAAGAATGGGGGGGAGGGGGGCAGGAAGGGGAGATAGAGTTGCTAGCAATCACTTTCAATCCTGATATCTCTAAAGTCATAAAATACCTGCCAATCTCCCACGTACTGGGACACTGATGGCAAACTGAAAATAATCACCAGGGAAGCTGTAGAATCTCTTTTTCCAGGGGACTTTAAAAACAATATCAAATGAAGTACCTGAAAAGAAATAGAGGACTCCCTGTCCACAAAAATGCTGACCTCTCCATTTAGTAGAACTGACTCCCTATGGCCCACCCAGTGGAATTTTACAAAGACAAAGCATTCAATCCATTTGAAGATTATGGTACAAAAACTAAAAAAGAGGGCCACCACTTTATCTTGCCTACAGCAGGGAAGGAATACGAAATCATGCTTTTAAAAAAAAGTCTCTCCTGATGATCTTCTACCTTTTTTTATTCTTTTACACATGAATAATTTCAAAATTTTTCATTGCAAGTGAGTATAAAGGCTAAAGGTGAGGTTTCAATCACATGCGATAACTATACGCCAAGATGATCTATCCAGAGTTTAATACAAATGAGAAATTTGTTTCCATAACTCTCACACCCACTCAGAGCAGCAGGGTATATGGGAAAGTAGCTCAAAGAGAGTAAGAAATTAATCAACTGTTTCTGTTTGGGTTTGAATGAAAGATGGATAGAACCCACTGGCTTCGTCAACTAAGTCACTGCCAAGTCACCATGTCACTGTTGATCTCTAGTGGAAATTTCTCTACATACAAATCCTGACTTGGGAGTAGATCTCTGAGGGAATCCAAGCTACCCCAACAGGCATCTAGTAAGTACATGCTACATAAGAGGCATTGTGCAAGGGTCCCTATCTTTGAAGAACTTACATTCTACTAGGAGTGTATATAACATATACAAAGTATGTATGTATATGCACATATTACATATATAATACATATATTTTGTGTACCATATTAAATATATTATCTATATTAATACCTAACCCAATTAATAATACACAACACAACCAATTAATACATGACTCAATCAGAACTTCCACTCTGCCCATCAGCTGCTACACAAGCAGACTGCGATAATTGGTTTGAACCAAAGCTCCAGCCAACACAGTCTTGAAATTGCTCCCCTGCCATGTGCAAAGGCTTAATCTGAGTAATTTAACTGGTGAAAATAGCCCTTTAAAATCGCTTGACTCTAGGCTTCAGCCAGAACCACCACAAAATTAACGGTCACCTATTCGGGTTAATCACAATCAGAGAGAATCCAGAAAAAGGAAGTACAGATGGTCCTCCAAGGCATTCTTTTATCCAACAGGATAAATAACTCCTTTATTAAACATGCAGCTGTAATATTGGAAAGTAGAAGAGTTGCCCTTCTTTTCTCCTTGCCCTACCCACCTCCATGGTTGCCACATAACCAAGCATCCATCAATCATTCATAATTATGTCTCTGACATTCAGCCAAAACTTTAATTGGCAAGCAAGGTCATTATAAATGAAGAAGGGAAATTGAATGACTCTCAGAAGGTTCCTTAAAATTCACCTACAGATGACTTTAGAAAAATATCCCTCAACAAGAATAATTAAGCACCTACTGTGTGCTGGGCACTGTGCTAGATGCTGAAGATTTAGAGACGAACAATGAAATAAGCCCCTACTCTAACAGGGAAAGTAACAAGGCCATTTATTCTCTATAAACACACAGAGAATAAATGCAAATAAGTAAAAAGAATTTAAATATAAAGTAATACAGGAGGGAGGACACAAGCAGATGTGGGAATCAGAACGGGTTTCTTGTAGAAGATGGACCTTGTACTGCTTCTGGAAGAAAGAGAGGAATTCTATGAGGCAAGGTTGAGAAGGGAAGACCTTCCAGGCATGAGGGATGGCCAACGTAGACACAGATGTAACAATGAAGAGAGAGAAGGCTAGTTTACCTGCAGGAGGGTGAGTAATAGCCAGTGACTGGAAAGATCAGTTGGGTTCAGGTTGTCAAAGACTTTAAAAGGTAATAAAATGGTGTATATTTGATTCCAGGAGCAACAGGAAGCCACTAGCATTTTTTGAGGAGTGGAGGGGCATAGTCAGATCAATATCTAAGGAAAATCGCTTTGACAGCTATGTGAGGAAGGTCAAAATCAGATTTGCAAATAAGGAAGATTATTCTAAAGATAGTACGTAAAGTAGAGGAGAGAGAAGGAAAAAGCATTTATACAATACCTACTATGTGGCAGGCACAGAGATAAACACTTTTGTAAATATTATCTCATTTCACCTCATTATCTCATTTGTAAATATTATCTCATTTCATCCTCACAACAACCCTATTCGTATCCCCATTTTACAGTTGAGGAAACAGGCGACTGGAGGTTAAGTGACTTGCTCAGGGACACAAAGCTGTTAAGTATCTGAAGCTAGATTTGAACTTAGGTCTTCCTGATGCCAAGCCCAACACTATCCTCTATACTATCAGCCAACTAAGATAAAAAGAGAAGGAACTAAAGACAAGGATAGGTTAAAAACTTTAGTGGAAAGACCACTGGATTTGGAGTCAGGAAGACCTACATTCAAATCTTGGATCTGGGTCCAAAGACAAACCACTTAATGAACTGCCCGTACCTGTTCCCTCATCTGGACAGTGAAGGGATCTGAGTACATCTAAATCCATGATCCTATAAAAGCCTTAACTAAGAAAACATGAGAATAAAAGACCACCAGCACCTTGAGCAAATAGATGCTCGATAAATATATGTTGGCTTGACTCAACTTCTGTACACCTTGGAGCATTTCCATAAAGCTGTCTTTAGGGTTACTGCTTCAGGAAAATGATATGCATGAGACTGGGATAAGGAGATCCAACCAATAATAAACCCCCTTGGACTCAGGCAAATAATAGTGGATTTTACACATCAATCCATCAAGACCCTGAGATTTCCTTGGCGTAGGAATTCACCTACACTAGTCCGGATGATTTATGGGCTAAGAGAGTTGCCTAAAGATCAGAGAAATTAAGAGACTAACTTGGAGTCACACAGCTAGTGGGTTTCAGAGGAACCATATTGTTTCTGACTGGGAAATCCATTACACCAGCTTACCTCTCACTGACAGAGTGCAGACCACTCCTACTTTGTACAAATAATACAGAGAACATGAGGTTATGCTTGATGTTTATTTCTAATACTAAAATTTCATTCAGTAAACCAATGAGGAAACCAGTTAATTAGCTTTCATCTTTCTTGACTATTCTACTATATTTGCCTCAGGTTATGCACTAATGGGGTTATAAGCATGTGAGTAATTCTCCAGCACATCCTGGGTCTTTGGGATAGCTAAGAAAATTGTCTATCATTCTTTCCTGCTGCACAGTACTTAACCACTTTAAACAATCCTTTAAAAAACAAGTGAGAAAAAGTCATTAAAAAGTATTTAAATTCTTCAGGTCATTACACTTTTAATACCAAATGCCTCCTGTCTGAAACCAACAACAGCTTGCTGCTTTCTTTTTTTTTTTTCCTCTCAGTGCTGAGCACTAAAATTAGCTGATCCCCAGGGCCTTTATTAATGGGAGATGGATCCCTCAATGTTTGACACACACAGAACTTCTATCAAACAGATAAAATTCCAGATAAAGGCTATGTCATCATGCAGTGGTGGAAAGGACCCTAGTTTATTGAGGAGACATGGTCCCAGCTGCAGATCTGTCATTAAGCTCTCTGGGCTTTGATTTCTTTGTCTGTAAAATGAGGGAATGGGGCACAGAAGAAGGTGTAGGGACTATACAATTTCTAAAATCCCTCAGTTCTGTGATTCTAAGGATCCTTCCCATAGGTTTCCAAATATAGACAGAATGCTGCATATTTTCATATCAAAAAGCATCCAAGAGACTTAGGAGACTGAATACAGGACTTGCAGTCAGGAAGAGTTGAATTCAAATCCTGACTCAGACTCCTACTAGTTGTGTGAGCCCAGGTGAGTCACTGTGACTCAGTTTTCCCATCTGTAAAATGAGAGAGTTAAAATGTGATGGCCTGTAAGGTCCTTTCCAAGTCTAAATCTATTATTCTATGAAATATTTCCATTTGCAAAGTCCATCTATATTGGTCAATGGTCTGTTATTTTCTCTGCATCCATAAATTCATCTTGTATTTTTAGGTGTAATTTTGAAGATTTTAGACCAATAGCTTTCACAAACCTATATACATTAACAAATAAGTTTTAAAGATTCATCACTCCCAAGCACAGGCATGCACAGATTCTACGCCAAATCCAATAGTATACCCAGTCCTTACCCATCTTTCCAAATTTAGGTATCAGAGGATTCCAGATGAAAAGGTTTTGGAGAACACTTCTCATCAAGTCCTTTCCTCTATTTATACAGCTATTGACTTAACCCTAGAATATTACATTCACCTAATTGATCTCCCCACAGCATGTCTTGCACCACTCCAATCTGTCTTTCACACTGCCCATAAAATTATTTTTCTTAAACTCAGATCTGATCATTTGATTCCCTCACTCAACCAATTCCAATGGTTACCTAGAGGATAAAGTACAAATTCTCTTGTTTAGAATTTAAAGTCCTACACCCCCTGGCTCCAACCTATCTTGTATTTATTGTCTCTATTTTCTTTCTATTTACTCTCAATATATTTCTATATATCCTTGTCTTCTCCATTTGAATGGAAGTCCCTCGTGGTCAGGGATTATTTCGTTCTTTGTACTTGCTTCCCAGTACCAAACACATGGTCCTAAAATGACTGTTGATTGATTGGTTGATAGTTCAGCCACCTCACTTTACAGTTGTCAAAACTGAGGATCCAAGAGGTAAAAAGATTTGCCCATGTTCATTCACCTACTAATTAGTAGAGCCATAGTGTGAACCGATGTCCTCTGATTCCAAATTCAGTGCTCCAGGGATACTTAACTAGTTCTATGGATCCCCAAAAGGGTCTATTGATGGACTTCAGGAGGTCTACTTATTACTCAATAAGTTAGAAAGGGATAGGGAGTTGATAGGTCCCACTGCCTAAGTGACTCTAGACTTCAGTTTGGAAGTACCAGTAATGACAAGGTAGATGTCAAAGGCTGGCTGTATCCTATCAGGAGGTAAGGGATTAACTTGGTCCATAAATGTCATAAGAAAAAGTAATATTCAACCAAGTCTTAGTGGAATAGAATCCACTCAGGACAATGACAAAGTTGTGTGAGTAGCTGATACTCCAAAGCAGAGGTATCTAACTCAAACAGAAAAGGAGGTATACCTAAGGATCCCTGAAGGTCACATCATGACTTAGAAAACCACATATTAACATTATTTATGTTTTATTGCATTTTTATTTATTTTTACAAAATACTTCCCAATTACATTTCAATCTGGTTCAAATACCACTTGGAAGCCCCTGGTCACATGTTTGGGACCTCTTCTCCAGAACTTGTGAAAAAATGTAGCAATGTATATTCCCCTGGGAAATCCTGGGAAAGGCTGAAGACTTTCAGGAAGGAATATCTATATATTTAATTGATTTGAATTGAATTGGCTGATAGTGTAGTGTCAATTAGAAACTAAGCCATTTAAGCACACATGCAAAAAAAAACCAGCAACTCTTTTTATAGGCAAGGAAATAGAAACTAAGGGCATGCCCATCAATTGGGGGAAAGCTGAACAAATTGTATTTATATGAATGCAGTGGAATGCTACTACCCTGTAAGAATAAAGAAAGAGGCAGTTTCAATGAAATCTGAGAAGACTTGTATGAACCATTGTAGAGTGAAATGAGCACAACAAAAGGATGATTTATACTATGGTATCAATATTGTAAAACAAACCATTCTGAAAGACTAAATAGCTAATCAACAAAATGGTCAATCATGAATCCAGAAGACCACCAATAAAGAAGCTACCTACCTCCCGAGAGAGAAGGGATGGATTAATAGAATGAAACACATATTTCTGGACATTGTGAATACGAAAAGTTTTTTTTGCTTGACTATGCTTATCTTCTACAAGGATTCTGGTTTTTCCCCCAGTGGAGGTTCAGGGAGGTGGAAAGGAGAGAAAAAAAACTGCTTGATAATTTTTTAATGAAAAAATTACAAGCCAGCTAAAAGATTAGAAGCAAGATAAATTAAAGACAATATCGGGACCTAAAGGTATTCAGGATCAGATTCATAGTGATATATGTTGCCAAGCAACAAGGTAGAGTGTTTTGCAGGCTCCTTCACATCCCAGCATCATAAAGGCTCCTTCACCAAGTTCTACAACCCTGGATCTTGACAGTGGACAGAATATAAGAATAAAAGTAATAAGGCTAAACCTTCCTCAGGAAATCACCTGAGTAGCCAGAGCATCCTAGTCCTATGAAAGCTTTCCATACTTTCCAGTCAGGTTACAGACTACTTTTTTAGCCAATTAGACAAATATTGTGCCGGAGTTGAGAAAATAGGAACTATCATAATTCCTTATAATTCAAAGCTCATTCTTGTAAGGTTAATACTGCCCCAAGTTTGACTTGATTAATTCATGCCCTTGTGTGAAAGAATTTAAGGCAATTTTTCAAATCACCAAAGAAATAATAAGGATCATTAATTGCTTTGATAGGAATGGTTGAATATTAGGCTCAATGCCCGTATTTAAATAAGTGGAGAAGGGAAGTCTTGCATTTTTTTTTTTAAAAATGGCAACCTGAACCAACACAAAGTCTTGAAACTGATGATGAACATCGCCCCTTTATAAACAAGCAGCTGCTGGGAGCACAAGGCATGGAACTTTGGTGAGCAGAGGTCTTTGTGATGTAATTTACAAGGCAAAAAGAATCATTTCCTGTCAATTTCCTGCTATACATCTCACCTAGCATGCTGCTAGTGGTCTGCAAGAAGAACAGGAAATTATGAATAGTGTAACACATATCACCAGTGAAAAGTAAAACATCTGCCAAAGGAGAAAGATCTAATGCCTTAGAAATACCATTCAAGTTGCATCTTTGATCATTGTTGGTGGTGATGCCATTGTTGTCCAGTCAGTCCAACTCTTCATGATCCCATTTGGGGTCTTCTTGGCAAAGATACTGGAGTGATTGGCCATTTCCTTCTCCAACTCATGTTATAGACAAGGAACTCAGGCAAATAGGGTTAAGCGACTTGCCCAGGGTCACAAAGCTAGTATTTTATGCCAGTTTTGAACCCAGGAAGGTGAGTCTTCCAACTCTAGGTCTGGCCATCCACTGCACCACTAGAAGGTCACTGATGCAGCTGGATACTGACATCTGTACCTGCTCACCAAAGAAGCAGAGACATTATCCACACAGCTGCTAAAGTAATGTTCCTGGAGTGCAAGTAAGTCTCCTGCTCAATAAGCCTCAGTGGTTCCCTATTACCTCTGGGGTCAAATACAAGTTTCTCTGTTTGGCATTTAAATGTCCTCACAATCCAGCTCCAACTTACCTTTCTAGCCTTTTTCTATATAATTCCCCTTCATGTACTCCTCAGACTAGTCAAACTATCAGCTATGATAACATTTTGTCCCGCATCTCCATGTCTTTGCTACAAGTTGTTCCCTACACCTAGAATGCATTCACCTGTCCTTCTACATCTTAGAATCACTAATTTCCTGCAAGGGCAGCTGGGCGGATAGAGCACTGGGCTTGAAATCAGGAAGACTCATCTTTCAGGGTTCAAATTCAGCCTCAGATGCTTAGTGGCTATGTGACCCTGGGCAAGTCACTTAACCCTGTTGGCCTCAGTTTCCTCATTTGTAAAATGAGCTGGAGGAGAAAATGCCAAACCACTCCACTATCTCTGCCAAGAATACCCCAAATGGTATCTCAAAGAGTAGTATACAACTGAACAGCAACAAAAATTTCCTCCAAAGGTCTGTTCAAACATCACAACTTACATAAGGACTTTCTTTATTTCCCCCTAATAGCATCTCTCCCCCACTATGTACATATATATATATATATATATATATATATATATATATATATATACACACACACATGAATATACACATATATTTACTGTTTTTTTTGTTGTCTCCCTTTATCTAATTTAAAATCTTTTAGGAGGGACTGCTTCATTTATGTCTTTCTTTCCCAAGCATCTGGTACAATGTTCAGCACATTGTTGGTGCTTAATAACTGTTGACAGACTGAACCATGAAACATAGAAGTTCATAGATGTGCAGCTCAAAGTGGTGAGTATTCTGCTCTGACCAAGTCTGTCTGTGACCCCACTGACTGGATCTCCTATCTATGTCATACTATTGTTGCATGAAGTGGTTTGCAAACCTTAAAGGAATATATAAATTTGAACTATCTTTATCATCTCCTTAGTGCCTCAACCCACCTCATCAACTTTGTTCCCTGACCTAGTCTATCAGCTTGGTGTCTGCTCCCAACTGGTCTGGATCCCACATACCAGACTAGAATCCATTCACCACCAAATCTCTCCATTTCCATGTCCTTCATTCCTAGCCTATTACAAATTCCAGGTACCTATGAAAAGAGGACATTAAGTTAGCAGTTATTTGGGGCTGGGTTTCAATCTATCCCAATCCCTAGACCTGAAACTAGAAGCTAATCAAATGATCCAAAGGCTAAACACGTAAGACATAGATAGTCTGAATGTCATAAATCTATCTAGAGGGAAAGGGAGAGGGAGAAGGAAAGGGAGTGGGAGAAGGAGGGAAGAAGGGAGGAAAGGAGAAAAAGAAAGGACTAGAGAGAGATCTAACATCTACAATAGTGGAGTATTATTGCTTATAATTATTGCGGTATTACATGAAAAGATGCATGGGATGAATAAAGAGAAATATAGAAAGACCTATATTATATACTGATGCAAAATGAAATAAACAGAGTCAAGAAAACAATATACACTGTCATAACTACACTGATGTAAATGGAAAGAATAATTCACACCAAAAAAATCCAAAGTAAATGTAACAAAACTGTAAAGATCAAGCAGGACTTAAATGAAGAGTGATGAGAAAAGATCCCCAACCTACCCCTGTGTGGAGGTGGAAGGTTCATAAATGTTACATATTACATTTTTTAAAAACTTTTTCAGTGTATCAACCAATTGTGCTTATTTGTTCTCTCTAAAAAAGTACTATTTGTCATTTTGGATGGGTCTCTGGGAAAGAGTAAGCGAAGGATACTTGGGATAACTATGCTAATGTAAAGAACAGAAAATATCAATACAATCATTTAAAAATCAATAAACACAGTGGTGGAGAAAGGGCACCATCAATTCTGAGCAACACTGAGTCCTCAATAAGTCTTTCTCTTTCATCATCTTAAATTCATACTGTTCTACATTCAAAACCATCCTTCTCTGCCTCCTATCCCTCTGGCCACTATGAGTCTTCGAAGACAAACTGGGCAAATGAAGCTATAGCAGAACATCAGTGTATTGGCAAAGACGTAAGAATGCTCTCTTACATGAGGTCAAAAAATAAGCATAGTCAATTACCAAAGTCCTAGTCAATACAACCCAGCATCTTGCCAAGAAGGCAAGGCTGGGCCAAGTTGGACAGATGAAAAGGAAAACTGGAAGCCAAACATGGTCAGTCAGAATCTCAGTGAAACAAAATTGGAACTGCCAAAATGGGTCCCTAGCAAGATGAACTGATGAACAACCAAGTTATTTACTAAGCCATGAAGTCTAGCCCCTGGGTGCAACCCAGGATGATGAGCATCAAAGTTAGGGAAAGTCAAGTGAAGATCATGTAACTTTTCCCTGATTAGGGGAAGGATAACAGAAATGTCAATACAAATAGAAAGCCAGAAATGTATTCTAACATGTCAATAATAAGAACCATACGTATATAGCTCAACAATTTGGAGTCAACTTCACTTGGTGGGAGATGGTACAAGAAATGCAAAGAGGATAAAAGCAGAAATTCACAACAAAATGCAAGAGGGGTTATGGCAGGAGGCAAGGTTTTAGACTGCAAAAATTCCATGCTGGATGGAGGAGTTGAGCCAGAAAAGAAGAAGTTCAAACTGCCATACTCAAGAGTCACATGAACCTATGCAATGTTGAAAACCACCTCATCTGCTAAAGAGTTTTTATACCATAGCTGTCCTCATTAATACCTATAGAATCTTAAAAAAAAACAAAACAGGCAGGTTCAATAAATTAAACCCAACAAATACTTACTCAGCATAAGCAAGGTACTGCCATAGTACTAAGGATACCCTTCAATATCCCCAGAGGATCTGTGATCTTATCGGTAAGAATATCTCCTCCAACAATGTAGATCACAGTCACACCAAGATTATTCATCCTGTATGACTCTTGACCTCATCTTCTCTATTTTTAACAAGGAGTCCTCCCAACATGCTAGGACCTCTCCTCACATTTTTTGACACACTGAGCACAATTCAGCATGTAGGCTGTCCACTACCTTTCCCCCAATATCACCATGTGATACCATCATGTCCACTCATATTTTCTATCATACATTTGTCTTTTTAGGTTCTTTTTTTATTATGAACTAGACAAATATAACATGAACATTCCCTTGTATAAAAAAGAGAAAAAGAGGATTGTATATGAAAACATAAATCAGTTATGTATAGTTTGTCTTTTCTTAAAGAACATATTATTGATTCATTATTTAAAATTTAAAAATACAGATGTTTCTTATTAATACTCAATATAACCACCATCTTGGGCCATACACCATGCTAGTCGATTTTCAAACTTTGAAATAACTTTCATCAGCTGCTACTCACTGTCCAATAGAATTGCATTTCTAATCCTAGCCTTAAAGAATATCCAAAGAATGAGGGTTTGATGCAACTATAACTATGACAGTTTTGACATGATCCCACAAGAAAAATTCTAATGAAGATAGATCAGAAGACAAAGGTTGCCAAGCAAGAAGACTTCCTCTACCAATCCACTGGACTGAGTAAATGTCATCCAGAAACTTCTGCACAGGCAATGTATAATGAGTGTCCTATCTTATTAAAATCAAAAATTTTATTATTAAAAATTTGTTAAGTTAAAAGTATAAAAATTAAATAATTAAATTTTCAAATATTGTTTCTGATTAGTTTGTAACACTTATATTTCTGAACTTTTTAAAAATTAAAACTGCATGAAGACTTGTAAAATACCCTGTAAAGGAAGGTTCTTAATAAATGCCTACTGACTGAACAAATTCTCTATCTGTAATTGAGGATAATAATGTCTATGGTGCTTATTTCCCAAGGATTTTGGATCAACTATAAGGATGTTAGAGGTTACTGTCCATGGTAATGTTATTATCATTATTAGTAATAAAACATCAGGTCGGTTTGGGGACTTTTTTAAACCAACTCCCCACAAAGGAAAGGGAGTCCAAACCAAAAATGAGAGGCATCACTGTGGAATAGACAAAGTCAGCCTTAGAATCAAAAGACATGAACTCAAGATTTGTCTCAGAGGAGCAGTTATGTGGTGTAGCCGATAGAACACAAGTCCTGGAATCAGAAGGACCTAATTTCAAATCTGCCCTCAGACACTTATTAGCTATATGACTCTGGGCAAGTCACTTAACCCCAATGGCCTCCAAAAAAAAAAGATTTACTTCAGACACATATGACTGTATGACTCTTGGACAAGTCACTTAACTTCCAAGTGCCTACAGGTAATTTTCTAAAAATCGCTAAGAATTCCCTATTCTGATGAACCATAGATTTAGACACACACAAAAAAAGTATTAGAGTACACAGAGTCTTATGAACCTAGATCTTGAAAAAAAATTGAATGTTAAACACTTCTCTGAACTGTTACAAAATTTTTTTGACATTAAAAATTTCTACTTGCCCCACTCTCTAAAAACTACAATTCACTGCATCTAAAAAAAAAAGAAAAGAAAAACTTTCAGATGAGACAAGATAAGAGAGAAGATCATACACTTCTTTTCTCCATCCTGGGAAAATAAAGTCTGAAAATGACCTGTTTCCCTGAACCTAGAAATGTGTAAATATACTTCTGAGGATTTTTGTGGAACAAGACAAAATTCAAGAAGTCAAATCAGCTGGTGAAGTCATCTGCATGAGAAACTTGAAAATACTCCAGCATCTGACAGGGCTCACACACTACCTACCTGTCCAACCAGTTCATGAGAGGTGGGCCCCTAAAGTGAAGAACTGATGACATTCAGTAACCATGAACCCTACCACCAAATGGTAATCCCGCTAGAACAGGTCTGGCTCAAATTAAATTTGTATGCATGAATGTATCAACCACAACAAAGACACCCAGGTTGGCTCGCCCTCAATTTCCAGATAAAATCATCAACAGTAATGAAGCCCTGAGCTGTTAACTGTTAAAAGATTCATTCTCATTTCCACCATTAGCTATCATATTGGTGGCTGCTGTTTCAAGGACGCTTTGTATTCTTGTCTTCCCAAGAAACAAACAATGTTTAGTGCAGCGGTTTAAAAAACAAAATAGCAATACACCACAACAAATACTTCTTTATTGGACAATCCCTTGCATGGAACCAAAGGCTTTTCATTAAGTGGAACTGGAGTGACACAAAGATATCCATACCCTCCTTTGTTTTGATCACAGGTCAAAGAGTTCCAAATTGTAATTCCCTGTGTAGAAAGGAAAAGATGCAAAGGCATTTAAACTGACTGGCACTCCTTGAAACATCTCACTTTGTGATTTGCCCTAGGCTGGTATGTTGATCCCTCCTACACACCTCAGTGGTTCTGAACATTAATCATTTTTATATGCAAATTCCATCTCCTGCACAGCTGATGGCTGTACCACCAATAACCAGAAGCCTCAATTTAATGAAAATTAGTCCAGAATATATTTAATTACTCAAAACTTCTGGCACATACAATCCCAAAAAAAAGTCAACAAAAGCAGAAATGGTTTACCACTTCCGAAGAGGTAGCACAATTCGTAAAACAAACACAAAAACGAAAAACAAGGTGTGATATATTTGGCTGTGTTATTTTCTTTTCTAACTTGTCAACAAAGGTAGGCTCCATGCATCAAATGCTCAAAACTCACCTATCCTCCAGGCTGGATTCCAGGCCACTCTGAGCACTCACAGAAATTTCAACTAGAAGAATCTAGCCTAACTCCCTTATTTTACAAAGAGGAAAACTGAGGAGCAGATGTTACCCATGGCTAATATCTGAAGTAATATTTGAATTCATATCTTCCTGACTCTGGGGTCCAATATTGTACCATCATGTCAGTCAGTTTCAACATAAAAAGCATTCACTAATCGCTGTTATTACCTACTGTTACCTTTGGGAGTCACGTTTTCCTAACCAGGACCTCTAATGCATATTGATGCCAAAATCCAAGTCAAAACATAGATACTGATGCTGCCTAAAATGTTATAATGGAATAATTTGAAAGATGAGACAGGAAAAACAGGAACACTATTATGTAGAAGGAAATAATTTTGCATTTATGAATTACATTTCAGTCTCTCTCATATTAGTGGATTCACGATCTGCCTAAGTCACTAAGATTTTTCAATGTAAGAATGAAGGGTTATCTCATAGAATAAAAACAAGTGTCAGGATATTTCCATCCTTGTATTTGCAATACTGTTTAAATATTTGTCTTCTCCATCTACTTAGCAGAAACAGAATTGTAAATTCCAGGCCAGTTGTCAAGAGAGCTAGTCATCAGTGACAGATTCCACTTCAGAAATATACATTTCCTGAGAAAGACAGCCATATTCAGCCTAACTTAAAAATTAAAGAAATCAATTTAACAAGTTCCTTTGGTAGTAATACATTTGATATCAGGGTCATGTTTGGGTGTCTGGAATACAAAATTTGGTAGACCCTTGGATTTTTAACTCTTTAAAAAAATTTTTTTAATTAAAAATTAAAGGACCAGTGCTAAGTTTCCTATGTAAATAATAGAAAATGTATATGTATAGTCTTTTCATTTTCCTTACATCTATCTCCCTATCCTTTTCTTCCCTATCAGAATGTGAGTTCTTTGAAAGCAGGGACTGTCTTCACTTTTCTATATGTACCTATATGTATATGTGCTTAACAAAATGTTTTGTTTTCTTGTTGTCTTTCCCATTGGAGTGTAAGCTCCTTGAGGTCAGGTTCTATGCTTTTTGGCACTTTTTGTATCCCCAGGGCTTAGCACAGAGTCCAGAACAGAGTAAGCACTTTTTAAAAAACACTTGTTGACTTACACATAGTAAGTACTTAACAAATGCCTTTTCATTCAACCAGATATTCATTTTTATTCTTTTATAGTTTATTTTCTTGCTAATTAGCACAGCACCTCCACCAGGAAATGAGCAAAGGAAGGGAAAGACCACAAACCTCCTTGGGCTTTTTGTCATCTCCTTTAACATAAGAACAACTGAAAACTAGACTCAAAGAGACATCTAGGGATTATCTGTTCCACTCAGGAGAAAGGAAGGACCCAACCACTCCAATTTGTATACTTAGTAAGAAAGGTCTCAGAATATGAAAGTATCCGTGTGAAACTAATGATCTTTCTGATTTCCCCTCTCTCCCTTACACAGCCTACAGGGATAAAAGCACACTGAAGTTATGTCCTTCCGGCAAACTAAGTGTTCATCATGGGTACTAAATCTTCTGGAGACACAGCACGCAGGGAGGTCAGCCAGGGGAATTCCTTGCATCCATCACAGAACAGAATGCCAAACATCACTGGGGTCTGTTCCAGATCTCGGTGATGACCAATCAGGGATCTCTTGTTCCACCCAATGCTTTTGCAGCATTCCCCAGCAAACCAAAAGGCCTTTCAGTTCTCAGTCTTCCTACACAAACCGATGCAGGGTGAATACAATGGAAAAAGGGAAGGTCAGCCAGGAAAACCTCCAACCCTGCTAAACCTGACCTCCACAAGAAGAGGGGGTTGTGTTCCCTGTAGTCAGGAAGTGATATTTTGAGCAGTCAGCTGTTTGACTGGACTTTGTTGCTGGGGAAGTTATCTGACTCAGATTCATATGCAGTATTTATCTAAGCAATTCTCTATCCCCTATTTATCTAATAGTACCCCAGTAAATATAAGTAATGTCCTGAGGTTAAGACCCTTTGAGAATCTGGCAGAGGGGTGAGGGTGGCTATGGATGGTAGATCTCGTGAGCTTGGGAGCTCTGAGCTACAGTGGGTTAAGCCACTCAGTGACCACACTAAGTTCAGCATAAATATAATGAGCTCCCAGGAACTAGGGGCCACCAGGTTGCCTAAAGAGGAATGAAACAGTGAAATGGAGCAGTTTAAAACTACAGGGCACATCAGTATGGTCACTGGAACCATGATAAGCTGGATTTCTGGAAGATAGAAAAGATACCCAGGAGAAAAAAGGAGGGAAAAGAGAAGGGAGAGAGAAGGAGGAAAGAAAGAAGGGAGGGAGAGAAAGAAAGAGAGAGAGGAAGGGAGGGAGGGAGAATCTTTATATTTTAATAGTTTACTATAAGATAGGGATAGGGACTAGATGTGTGATTTCACTGGTCTAAGGAACTCCTGGATGAGAAAACTCTCTCTACTAAGGAAGGTTTAGGGAATTCACTGTATTTCAAAATGATGAAATTATACTGTTCAGATATGACTAAGGATGATCTTATAAATGTTCTCTCTCTCTCCCTCTCCCTCCCTCTCCCTCCCTCCCTCTCTCTCCTTCTCTCTCCTTCCCCCTCCTCTCTCTCCCCCCTTCCTTCTTCCCTCCTAAATCTTTCTGACTCACAACCCACCATATGAAGATTATCCTAAGAGTTTTCAACCAAAGACAAGAAGAGATTGTGGAAAGGAAAAACAATTTAGTAAGGAAAGATATGTTACATGGATTTCTCCCCATCTTCCATTTTGACAAGTGTTACAAATGTGAAAAAATACAATTTCCTTGGAAACTGTATCATTAGCAGGGTTTCATAAATTTAAAAATACATATGATGTGATTTCTTGTGTTCATGAGATGTCAGAGAACCCCATTCAGCACAAGCTTGGAGGGTTAAGTGTGACATTCTTTCTATTTTGTATCTCTCCTCACACCCCAAGAAGGAAGATGAAAATTGTTCAACTGACAAACAAAATTCTTATCCTATCTTTCTATTTATGATCGCACCTGTGCCTCAAAGGCCTCAAGGCAATTTAGCATTTCAAAAACAAATGTTAAAATGAAATAGAAGCCAAATTTAACAAGAACAAGATAGGTTATCAGTCTAAATCTTAAAATAGGATGAAACCTAGAAAGACACAACATTATTTCCTGAATCATTTAAACTGAAAACAATAATTTACCATAAGACAAATAATTTTCTAAAATCATTCTAAAAATGTATGTGTAGAATCTATATGAAACTGTATGCCCTCTCAGGGAGCGATAGGGGAAGTAAGGGGAAAGGGGCGGAGGGAGGGAAAAATCTAAGATGTAGGGAAGTGATTGTAGAACACTGAAAACAAATAAAATAATAAAAAAAATAAAGTCATTCTAAATTATTTCCCAAGTTTATTTGTATATTTAATCTCAGAGTGGTAGTGTGGTATAGTGGACAGGGAGCTGGGCTTGACATCAGAAAGACATTCAAGCCTTGCTTTCCACGTATTGTGTAGAATGTGTGATCCTGGTCAAGTCACTTAACTCCTCAAAGTTCTAGGGAACTTAGTAAAAACGAGGGGTGCCAACCTGCATTGGTAGAGGGAATTTCCTCATCTGGTAGATCTCTATACCAATGAAATCACAGGTTCAGCCCCTATCCCTATTAAATCTAAAGGTCTGGCAGTTATCTAGATTCTCTAGATGTGTGATTTCATTGGTCTAAGGAACTACCATGAGAAAACTCTCTACTAAGAAAGGTTTAGGGAATTCACTGTACTTCAAAATAATGACATTTTTTCTCCAGTTCCTCCTCGATTTCATTTGGGACTTTGATAATGATACACCGAGATACCTTGCCAAGCAGACCTGTCTGTGCACCTTGATTGCTCAGAGTCACACTACAACCATGATCATCCCAAAAACTATACAATTTTAACATTGGAAGGGACCTCTGTGACTGTCTAATCCAATCACATCTGAAAAGAAATCCCCACTACAACTCAATGAGCAGCTAGGTGGTACAGTGGACAGTGTCAGTCCTTGAGTCAGACTTACCTAATCTCAGACAGTTACTGGCTGTGTGACCCTGGGTAAGTCACTTCCCCCTGTTTGCCTTAGTTTTCTCACTTGTTAAATGAGCAAGAGAAGAAAATGGCAAACCACTCCAGAATCTCTGCCAAGAAAACCCCAAATGGGATCCCAAAGAGTCAGATGTGA
This sequence comes from Bettongia penicillata ogilbyi, assembly GCA_023548195.1. Classification (NCBI taxonomy): domain Eukaryota; kingdom Metazoa; phylum Chordata; class Mammalia; order Diprotodontia; family Potoroidae; genus Bettongia; species Bettongia penicillata. The sequence continues at coordinate 6,901,671 of JAJHZJ010000540.1, read as the reverse complement.
CTGAAGTAGCTGAGCAACTCACTCAACAGTATTCATTTTTATTTAAAAACCTTCAAAGAAAAGGAACTTTCTACCACCCAATGAGACAGTCCTGATTGTAATGAAGTTCTTCCCCACACCTAACCTCAGTTTACCTCTTTGTAACTTCTACCATTTGCTCTTATTTCAGTCCTATAATGCCAAACTAATCCTTCTTCCATGGGACAACTTTTAAAATACTTGAAGATAGCTAGACAGCCCTTACCCCTTTAGTGTTCTCCTCTTTGGGCTAACCAGCCCCAGTTCCTTCCAACGACCCTCAGTTAACATACACTGAAAGCTCTTCACCACTCTCATTGCTTTCCTCAGGACACTCTCCAGTGTCCTTTCTAAACTGTAAAGTATATCAGAGTAACAGAAGATCCAAAAATGGCCCAAAGGCCATAGCTACCCTCCAGCATTTGGCAATACCTGGACCTAACTAAAAGTTTCCATCACCAAAATACTCATTTTTGCATTTTCCCATAACTGTTTCTGAGACCCTATTAGTACAAAATTCTTACAAATGACCTTGTATGGTCTTCAAATTCCCAGTGGTCTATTTAAGTTTCTTGGGGCCATCATAGTACCAAAAAACCAGGAAATATTTCAAAATAACTATCTCAAATTCTATTGCATAAAAAGACATAGTTTTAATTTTAATATACTATATAATAATGATATAATAATAAATTTAATATTCATTGCCTTTGTTTCTGGGATGGGTAGGAAATAAAATTCTATAGATTGGAAAAGAAAAATGCAGAGAAAATGTCAGTGAACAGAGAGGACTTAGCTCAAAGAAGACACTCCATCTCTAGGCTCCAAGCATCTTCTCTGCCTATCCCCCAAGCCTGGAATGCTTTTCCTCCTCATCTTGAAATCCCTATTTTCCTTCAAGTCCCAACTCCAATCCCATCCTCTACAGGAAATCTTTCCAATCCCTCTTAATTCTAGTGAATTCCCTCTCTTAAGTATTTCCTTTTTATCCTATCAATAGCTTGTGTGTGTGTATACACAGACAACATATAAACATATACATATAGATGTATGTTTGTTGTCTCCCCTGTTACAATGTAAGTTCCTTGAAGGTGGGAGCTGTCTTTTGCCTCTTTTTCTGTCTCCAGAACTTAGCACTTCAAAATATTGATTTGTATCCCTAGGACTTTTAGTATCCCAACATTATGTGTCTGGCACATAATAGGAGCTTAATAAATGTTTGATTGATTGATATCATGAAAAAAGCACTGGATTTGGAATCATTAGATTTAAGTTTAAATGAAGGCTTTGCCCCTTGCTCAAAATTTTGTGTCACCTTGGGCAAGGCAACTTACATTTGTTAAGGGTTTATTGTTTTATTTCTTCTAAATTGGAAGTGTAGAGTAGTAGGGAGAAAAAATAAATGTTCATTAACCGAAAAATAAAATAAAAGATTAAAAGGAATAGGTTATTTTACTACTTCTCTGTTCTTCATTTTTTTTCATCTAAAATGAAGGGTTGGATTAGACAGCCTAGATTTCTCTCCCAGCTCTAACTTCTCTGATTTTATGTGTTTCCTCACACTCCCGGTTCTAATCGAGGCCATTGACAGATGACTTCAACGCTAGCAGCACTATAAGGGAAGATGAGGGCACAGGGGACAAGGAGTAGCCAGTCATAATGCAGTTAATGAATCATCCTTTAGCAGGATCTGCAACTGGTTTTATCTCTGTGAGGGCTGGAGGAACCCTGAGGGATGTCACAGGGAAAACTCAGAGCATGAGACAATAAAAGGGGTCCTGCCCAAGCAGAAGCTTAGGACAGATATAAAGAAGGAGAAAGATCAGGAGAAAGGGTGAGATTTAATGGGCAAGTGTGAAACTCAGCCCTTTCCCCTTCTGATGTTTGTGGATTTCATCCTAGAAATAGACTACTGGTCCACCATTCCATCTACCCCTTGTAGCAGAGAAGATGACACTGTCAGTGAGGCAGACAAACATACTCCCTTATGATAGCTAAGACATTACTATTGCTACATAAAAGCAGAGCTGGGGCAGATATTGGGGAACTACAGTGACAAGGCCAATGCTGTTGGGGTCAAATGAGCTGGGATAAATGCAGTGAAATATCAAGACAGACCAGAGACAAGCGGGTCTGGAATGGATTGGCAGCTGCTATGAAATCTTAGCCATTTGTGAGATCTGGCCAGAAGAGAGATTCTCAATCTCCAGGCCTCCCTCCTGTTTTCTCCAGTTGGTTGCAAAGCTGACACTGGGAAATTCCAAAACACATAAGCCCTTCCATTAATATTTCCTATAATCTATAGACCAGCTGGGAGGAAGTTTGGGGGAGATGATCAGAATTGACAGTTACTTTACAATAAATGTAATTTTTCACCATAATTATTTTTATTTTTCAGTCAACAAGCATTTTTTACTTTACTGTGTAGTAGTAAGTCACATGGCTGACTGAAATCTTGTAAATGTGGTAGCTGACACAGAGAAGTAAATTGCTCAGATGAATGGGGAAGGCCGGGAAAAGGAGGAGAGAAGATTAAAGCCATGTCGAGATTTTCATTCTTTTGAATATGTCAGAGCAATACTTTGCTTTTTTTCATACTCTTAGATCAGAGGTTCTTAACCTGCAGTCTATAAACTTGTTTTTTAGAACATTCTGATAATTGCATTTTAATTTAAGCTGTTTCTTTTTAATTCTACGTATTTTATTTTATAGATTTTAAAACATCATTCTGAGAAACAGGTCACCAGACTGCTAATGGAGTCTGTGGCCCCAGATCTCCTGCCAGAGATCGATACCGAATCCAGCTCAGTGTGCCCACTTGGCCTCTAACCAGGAGAGCTCAGGGTAGTAGAAAGTGAGTGCAGTCTGAGTTTGGAGGCTAAGAGTTCTCTAATGAGCAGTGGGGTTCCTCTGGTCTTTGTGGACACCCATGTAGGCTTAGATGACACCTGCTAACAAAACAACACAGCTAGCGGCTTGCACTGCCAAATTACATACTCCACGCCCTTTCTGGTTCATTAATTAATAAGGTGGCAACCTGCTTTTCTCCAGGCTTGAAGACGTGAGCAAGGTGTGAGTTATTAACCTCACCGTCAAGTGCGATGCCTACCAAGTGAAAAGGTAGCCCACACTACTGTCCCAGGGACTAAAAGGAAAGAAGATTATTTCTCAAACTAGAAGAGCAAATGACTTAGGAATACCAAGATGAAATTAAGAAAAATTTTAGCTAAATATCAGAAGGAAAAAAAAAAACGTAACATCAACCAAAAAACCCATCTATACATTTGCTTCTCAAAAGCAATGGGAAAAGTGCCTTTACTAAACTGGACTAGTTGCCAAGAACAAGGGAGCAATTGCTTAATTAACCTAGTGAGGATCATGGTGGTCTGATAATACTGGTCGCTTTTCTTCTTTCCCACCATCTCTCCATTTTGGAATATCAAATCCAGTAAAAAGGCAGTGGAGATTTAGGTCATCACAGTGACAGTTACTGAAGCTGGCAGTTGGCCCAGGCACCAAGGCTAACGTGATTGTATGAAATGCCATGGAATTTTAAATTCGCCCAAATGAGCAAGATGACTGCTTTGGGTAGAGTCCAACATGACATCAGAATAAGCCTTAGAGCAAGGAGATTTTCTTTACTGTGAAAGCAATTCAACTGCACAATTACCTTCTTGAGAAATAGGCAAAAAATCCCACAGGGTGAGTTGTCTTAAATTTGAGGGGAGAGAGGACATGGAATGCTGGCTAAAACATTCTAGAAGAAACTCAGGGTTGGCAGGAGGAGCTGGCTTGGTGGCTTCAGACATCTTGTCCCCTCTCTGACTTGACTTTAGAAAGGTAATTCAAAATGAGAGGAACAAAAAAATTTTCTTTCTGAAATGCACAGCTGCCGGTAGTTTTCCATTCACATTTTAAGATGACTGTCATTCATGCTTAGTGCTCAAATGCCTGAATTATTTTGTCGAAATTCACTATGCATATATTCCTTTTATACCTTATTGGGTCCTGAGATTCTCAGCCTGCTAACAGAAAGGGAAGGGAAGAGCACAGTTTGGTGGAAAGAGTCCTGAACTTAGATCCAGAGGAACTGAGTTCGAATCTCGTTCTGATTAGCTGTGTTACACTCAACAAATTCTTCCACTTCTCTGGCATTCGTCTTTATAGTATAGTATCACACATCATAGATTGGAAGCTAGAAGGAAACTTAGAAGTCATACAGACAACCCCCTCATTTTACAGGTAAGGAAATTGAGACCAAGAAAGATCAAGTGATTTGCCCAAGGTTAAAAATGTAGGAAATGTCAGAGATGGGATTTGAACTCTCATATTGAAAGAGCCAGTTTTTTCTCTACTTTTCTGAGCTGCCCCCCTTCCCCACTCAACCTTCCCAAACACCCTTTAAAATAAAGAAGTTGGATCAGGAGATCTCTAAGCTCCCTTCCATCTTTAAATGTGTGATCCTATGAATTCAAGAATCCCAAAAGAACTTGATGGGGATTCCTCAATCAGTAGGTGAGATTTAAGTTCAGCAGCTATTGACCGAAAGAAAGCCTCACTGGCCATACGGGAGGGTGAACCTGGAACTCTGCATGCACCTGTCAGTCTACCCTCTATCTGAGGAAGTTCCCATTTTCACATTCCAGTAAGAAAAATTCCAGACAGGCCCATGGGAAGACGGAGCAAAAGGCACTCATAGCCACATACTGGTCAGAAAAACAATTGTGATTTTTCTGTTTTCCCTCTCAGAGGCGTCTAAAGTTCAAAGTACAGGTAACACTTTGAACTCTCAGAGGTCTGGTGCTGTTTTTCTTCATTAAATCACTCTGTTCCCTCTAAAGAAATGAAGCAGAACAGGATTCTGGCTACTAGGAACAATTAAATGGGGGAAATGCTCTTTCACAGCAAGACATGAAACCTATAGTAATGGTCTCCTGCCCCGAAAGATCTCCCTCACAGTCTTTGAATCTCCCAGTGATAAAATCTTCTCTCCAGAAGTCTCATTAAAATATTAATGCATTTCCTAGGAGAAGTGATGTAAATCAACTAGCATTTATTAAGCACCTACTGTGTGCTAAGCACTGTGTTTTCTACAAAGAAAAGCCAAAAAAAAAAAAGGCAGTCTTTCTTCTCTAATGAAGGGGGGTGGGGGCTGCAACATTCAACATTCAAATAGCTACATATAAACAATATATAGACAGGATAAAGTGAGGGTAGTCCCAAAGGGGAAGTACTAACATTAAAGATTAGAAAGACTTTGGCTGAGACTTGAAGGCAGCATCATCCTTCACAGCACTTTAACAGAGATCAGTTTATTACATAAGCTAGCCAGTCATCTGGCAAAGTCCAGGGAATGAGACACAGGATGAGTAACTTTTGATTGCTAGGGGAGATGACAGAATTGGATATGGACATATAGAACGTTGCCCAAGGAAAGAGAGTAAGTATATTTGGAAGACAGAAGAACCCATGTGGGCAAAGAGACAGCTAGATGGCCCAATAGATAGAACCCTGGGCTTGGAATCAGGAAGATTCATCTCTATGAATCCAAATCTAGCCTCAGACACTTACTAGCAGCATGACCTTGGGCAGGTCACTTAACGTCATTTTCCTCAGTTCATCTACAAAATGAGAAGGATAAGGAAATGGAAAACCACTCCAATATCTTTGCCAAGAAAACCCCAAATGGGGTCACAGAGAGTTGGACACAGCTAAAACAACAAAAGGGAAGGAGATGAGTAGGAATGCCCGACTTCAGTGAGACTAAAAGAGGAAGTATAGACTGACAAAGGAAAATTTCACCTGCTTAATTTTGCCTAGGATTAGCCTTGTTTGATGCCATGGGTTTGCCATATTGATCAGCCAATATCAAGCAAAAAGAAAAAGAAGGGAGAGTTATCATGGGATGTTCTCTGAATATCCCTAAACAGGAGCAGAATTGCTGCTTTTTTTCTCTACAGAAAACAGCCAGGGAAAAATCTCTGTTTTTGTCATAACAAAACAGAAACTATGATTTAGTCAGCCCAATAAACCCAAATATCTGTCCCAGCCCCCAGAAATGTTAACGGAGCTTTTCATCTCTTATCTTTCTTTTCCCCAGGAGCCTGACCGCTTTTGCAGAGGCAGAACAACATATTTGGAAAGTACCAGTTCTGAGATCAGTGGACCAGAATTCAAGTCTTACTTACTACCTGTCACTACCAACCTTAGGGATATTTAAAGTTATGCACAGCTTGCCTGCAGCTAACCTTTCCCATCTCAGTTAATTTTGCTTCTCTTTGTAAACTCTACATTCCAGCTAAACCAAGCTTCTAGCTTTTCCTCAGATTTGGCCTTCTATTTCCCATCTCCATGGCTTCCCACAGACCACATCTCCTGCCTGAATGGTCATTCTCCTTCCTTGGGTTTGACCTCACAGAATACCTATCTTTCCTTCAAAGCCTGCTTCTCTGAGTCTCTTCCTAATTAATTAAGCTTTCCCTGATCCTCTCAGGTATTAGTACTCTCTCCTTCAAATTACTTTGTAATTATTTAACCTTGAGGATGTGTTATATACTCCAGTATACTGTAAATCCCTTAAGGACAAGGAGTATTATACTATGCTTTTGCATTCTCATAACCCTTTGCACACAGCAGGTTTCAAATAAGCATTTGGTAAACTGGACAACATTGGGACAATTTATGAACGGCATCTTAAATACAGTCAAATATTTTTAAAGTATGTGACAAAACGATAAAATTTCACAATTTCCCTCAGAACTCCTGAATCTCTCCATAGTAGAAAGACTTCAACCTGTGTGAACTTGGGCAAATCATTTAACCTCTATCTGCCTCAGTTTCCTCAAATGTAAAAGGGGATAATAAAATAATGGTACCTTCACCCCAGGGGTGCTGTGAGGGATGAAATGAGATATTTGTAAACAGTTTAGCAGCATCTGATACCTAGTAGATGCTTAACATATATTTGTTCTCTTTCCTCCCTCCTCCTCCCCAGTGTCTCAGAGATCATAGCTGTCTTCAGGTAGAGTCAGTAATCAGAAGAAACCAGGGTCATCTCAGGAGCTGATTAAACCCAGGTTCAGTCCCATGGGGAGATTACAAAGATCCTTCCCTTAATCCAAAAGACAGGAATGAACAAGCATCTTCTTATTCCTTTCAGGACATGGGTGGGGAGGAAGTTAAGACACACCAGAGAACCCTGGGAATGGGGTCAAGCCAAACAGTAAAATTTGAAGACAATGGAGCACAAACTCAAAACACTTCCCTTTAAGAGGGCAAGTAAAGCCCTATGGATTAAGCTATATTATCTAAAGCTTAAGGTGTATATTCAGATTTTATGATGTATTACCAAGAGCACCACAGGTCTTACTCAATTCCAACTCAATCCAACATTTATTAAGCACCTCCAACACATAAGGAACTGCACCCAAAAGCTGGGAGGGATGTCAAATTTGAATTATGCGGAGTCGTCTCGGTGCTTTTCAGTCTAGAGGAGTGTTAAGAATCAAGCAAAGATAAACTGCTGATAAAGCTTCTCCAAAGTTAGCCAGGCTGGTCCAAAGACAACAGATATCATTAGCCCGTTCCAGCTGACATAGCCTTAGAGAGCCCAAGGACACCTGCATTCCAGGATAAGGCACTGCAGTAGGACTTTGAAAGCAGAAGGAGAAATATTATTATCCCTATTTTACAAATGAGGAAACTGAGGCTTAGAAAAGTTCATTCACTTGCCCTCAGGTACACACACAGGCCATGATTTCTTCTTTTCCCTGCCCCACGGGGTCACAAAATCATTAAGTGCTGATTTCAAATAGCCCAGTCACTGTCTTGCTTTACAGAAGAAGGAGAAAATTGGGAAAAGAACAGCTATAGTGCCCAGGTTCACCATTTTACACTGTCTTCAGAAGGAATTAATGTGAAAATCAAATCTGTTGTGTAAACTCTGCCTTTACCCCATCATCAATAGATGAAACACAGAATGTCAGACCTTTTTTTCACTGGTAAGTTCTTATTAGTCATGTGCCATGCTTAGTTAAGTAACTGCAGGAAATGGATGTTATCCTAGATATTCCTTACAGGATGAGAAATTATCTGAGACATAGAGTGCCCAGTGGCCAGGAAAGTTCCTATGTTCTTATGCTTGTTGACTTGACCAAAGTCTAATGTCTAGATTTCAAGAGAATGGGGAAATCAGTTATCCAATTAAGCTCAAGTATTCCCAGAGAGATTGAGAAACTGAATGTCTCAAGTTATTGCAATAGGTAGGTGGGCATCTGGCCTGCTGTTACCACATGGAGGGGGCAGAGAACAGCGTGCCCTGACAGGAGAGGAGAAACTGACCAACTGATTCCATAAATGGTACTGGGAAGGTCCTAAAAATATGAGAAAGATAACATCAGATAGATAGAGTTCTACCCATAGAATTTGCAATGGTGTCACAGTTAATTCCAGTCACCATGTCAGTCTTAAATCCAGAGATATATTTATTAGTCATTTTTAGTTATTTTATTTTATTATTTATTTATTATTTTATGGGTATTTTTTTTAATTTTGAGAAACATAACAGATAGAGCTCTAGACTACTTATCCAAAAGACCTGAGCTTAAATCCTGCCTCAGACACTTACAAGCTGTGTGAGTCTGGGCAAATCATCTAACCTTTCTGAGACCCAGTTACCTTCTCTACAAAGTGGAGAGGGAATTAACACTTACCTCACAGGATTGGTGTTATATTTACCTCACAGGATTGGTGTTTTATACATGCATATACATATATACATATATATGTATATATATATGTATATGTAAAATGCTTTGCAAACCTTAAATCATTATATACAACAATTGACCTTGGCTAACCAAGGTCCTCCTGAGCACACTCCCCTTCCCCACCTCCCAGAACAACCCCAAGATGATTACCATTTTCTACTCCCATAAATGCCTCACTCGTGGGGCTGTTGGAATGGCTGCATTTGTGTAGTGGGAGGAACACAGGCTTGGCACACAGGTATTAAGTGAGAGCTGGTATTTGTAGTGAGGAGAGGAAGACAATGATTAAAGCTTTCTGACTCAAGGTCCTTAAGAGAAGAGAGTTTTAAAAAAACATTATCTTCAATAACAATCCTTTTTTGGTTAGGGATTTGTGGAGCACAGATCCTTGGCATTTTGAAGTAAATAACAGTAACACTTCTTGGTGACACTTCAATGAGCTTGGAAAAACTTGGCAGGAGTCTAGCTACTTAAAAATTAAAGGGAATATCCTAATTACTATGAAGTCTGAGAGGTGGAATCTAAGAGGACATAGATATCCTTCCCATAGAGCTTCCAACCGATCTGGACAGAGGAGTACACCAGGATCCCTGGTGTGGCAATAATTGTCCTTTTGATCCCAAACTGACCTGTCCTTTAAGGGGCTGCCATGCTAATATCTCATAGTCTGATGAAATGTCTAAGCTTGGAATAGAGTGGATTTAATTACACTTCCAAACATCCATGGGGGCTATAGAGCAAGACGGAGAGAGAAATAGATCTAATAACTCAAGTGTCTACCACCCACAAGAGCCCTGGCAGGAAAGTGGGGCTGTTTTATACAAAAAAGATAAGGAAGCACAGGGAGCTAGTCTGTCACACAACAGCTAGATCAGAATGTATCCTCTAGGTCAGGAACGGGGAAACTGAGGCCTTAAGGCCACATGTGGCCCTCTAGGTCCTCAAGTGCAGCCCTTTGACTGAATCCAAACTTCACAGAATAAAAGCCCTTATGTGGCTTTGAGGCCACAATTTCCCCAAACGTTCCCTAGGTTATTTCTTCTTTCTTTAAGTTTAGTAGACAAGCAACTGCTGTACAGTAAATGGACAGATTACTGTCTCTTTCTCTCTATCTCTCTCCCTACTACTGTTCTACCTCCACCTTGTTGGGTGATGACCTAAGCAGGGCTTTTTTAAAACTCTCTTATCCTATGGATCTTGAGTCAGAAAGCTGTAATCACTATCTTCCTCTCCTTCCTACAAATGATAGCTCTCACTTAATACCTGTGTGCCAAGCCTATGTTCCTCCCACTACACGATGCAGCCATTCCAACAGCCCCAGGAAGTAAGGCATTTATCAGAGTAGAAAATGATAATCCTCTTGGGGTTAATCTGGGAGATGGTGAAGGGGAGTATACTCAGGAGGATCAGAGTTGGTCAAGGTCAAGTGTTGAGCAAGAGAGGATGAGTCAAGCCATCAAGTGTTGCCAAAGGGTAGAGAAAAGGGAAGCTAGTGGGCTTGTTCAGTGAACTGGTGCTCAGACTGGCTAATGAGAGAAGAGTCAAGGTCTTGGTTGGAAGAGGTTACAAGAGAGAAATTCAAACTGAGGATAAGGTGGCAGGAGAGGGAAGGCAGTATGGGTAATAACTTGCATTTTTAGGCAAGTTGAATTGGAGACATCCCTCTTCTTAGGTAGGTTTATGTAGCAGCTTATTGAATCAGTCATTCTGTATGGAATTATTGGTGCCCACATGTGTACTAAGCTGTTTATCACCACCTGCTCACCTGTAAGATGGGGCTGATAATAGTATCTTCCTCTGAGTGTTACTGAGAATGAAAATACAGCACAATTTAAAATTGAATTTTTATATATATACATATATATATATAAATTTCAAATACAACACAACTTAAATTGTTATATAAATGCCAACTAATGCTATTATGTATGCCATCAAATTAGACGGAAGGCATTGTGATTTGTTAGAAAAGTACTGGGCATGAAATCAGAGGACCTGGATTTTAATCCTATCACTAGCTGAGTGACCTTAACATCTCTGAACACCTGCTTCCATATGTGTGAGTTGTGATATAGTAGAAACAACAGTGGATTTGGAATCCAAAGACCTGGTTTCAAAACCCATTCTGCCACTTAGTAGGTATGGGAATGGACTGCTTATCTCTCAGGCTCTGGATTTCCCCATCTCAAAAATGAGAGAGTTAGACCAGAGGATCTCAAAGTTCACTTTCAATTCTAAAATCCTATCAGGACTTCTCTTTCAAATATGTTAATAAAAACTACTGCCTTTTCAGAAAACTTAGGGGTAAGGACAGCTCCTTTATCAGATTTATGAGATAATATATTAATTTTTCAGGGGCCAGAAGAACAACATCCTGAAATTTTTATGCAAACAGAATTCTCACTGTCTTTCATGGGAGTTAATAGATTCACAGGGCACAAAGCTAAGCCATGAAACAATTGGACATAACTTGCAATTACTCACAGATGTGATTGTCCACATTTTTCTTACATAAAAATGACACAAATGACTTTGTAGCTACAAAAAACAAAGCTATATTTTTTAAACCAAGCAGTCATCCTAGAGTATTGCTGCAAATACCCCCTGAGAAACCTCACACACATCTCTACTGACACGTTGATTACCATGAAAAAATAAAAGATAACTACAAGTTACATTTTTATTTTTCAAATGTTTTCTCTTCCTCACAATGATGCTTCTTACTAACCTGCTGCAGATGCCCACAAGGATAGACTGATATTAAAGGAAATTCGGTTTACTCAATGACTTTAATGTATCTGTGATTTTATCAATGCGTACAGTTCCTCCAACAATGTAAAGAGAAACCCCTCCATAGCTACCCTTTGGGATACTTGTGTATGGCCTCCCATAGGTTCACCATTGCTTTATATGTCATATTCCCAGAATATAGTATTCCATGTATCACTGCTATATAATACCACCAACAGAAAACTGGCATTGAAAACATAAGCCTTAGTTTCTGGGTAAGTTTGATGTTATTAAATAAGCCTCAAAATTTCCCAAAGGCAATGCAGCCACTCATTTCCTTCTATTTTAATTCAGGGCTTAACTCATTGTACATTTGTTCTGTCTGTCAAAGACACATATACATATATGTGCATATTTAAGTACATGTGTATACATACATATACACACATAAATATGGATGGCTATCCATCCGGATGCATGCCAAAATCCAGAAAACAAGAATTCATCCACTTGGTTTTTTCCAATAAGTATGATGAGGCTAAACTCTTTTGAATGGTCACAGATCTGTACTAAGACACTCTGAGGGACAGAGCACCAGCCCTGGAGTCAGGAAGACCTGAGTTCAAATCCTTCCTCAGACACTTATTAGCTGTGTGACCCTGGGAAAGTCACTTAACTCTGTTTACCTTAGTCTCTTCATTTGTAAAATGAACTGAAAAAATAAATAGCAAACCATTCCAGGATCTTTGTCAAGAAAACCCTAAATGGGGTCACAGAGTCAGGAACAACTGTAAAACAACTGAACCACAACACTCCTGTACCTGTAGTCAGAAACATTTTGCATTAGCTACTGTTATTTACAGTGAACCAGACAGTCTTTACATGTTCCCTTCCCCCCCACATTCTCTTTATCTTTTTACACTCTATTCCACTATTTTATAAAGAAACTAGTGGCAGCTAAATATTGTTTTACATTTGATATTATTTAATTGATAGTATTTATAATAACAAAGGTGGGGAGAGGGTAAATCTGGATAAAAGTGTTATATACATTATTCTGCCCTTCAGGATATGAAGGCAGCTGAACAATGACTTATTCCCATATGTATCACAAGCCTAGAGTCAACTTACAATAGTTTTCTTTAGCCAGTCTAAGAGGATAATCAGGAGAAATAATAAACAGGGAGAGCAATTAATAACCTGAAGTGAGTTGTGTTCTTTTATTAGCTATTAGTGAGCCAAACTCTGGCAAAAAGAGGGAAGGGAGCAACTGTGGGCAGTATAGGTTCCCACTGGAATCTTTTCACGGTATATTCCTGGGTCTATCAACTATTCCTATATCGCCTTCTAGTTGCTTGTCAGTGGATGAAGATATTTATAGGGTGAGGGGCAATTCTCACCTACTGACACATATCACCAACACTTACATTACACTAAAAATATTTGCACATCTTTTCCACTTTTCTTCTCTTTGTTTTCTTTACATTTTCATCCTTAAATGCTCTTGGTATGACTTTGCTTAGCTAAGTTTCTTGCTACATTTTATTTAAATGGTTTTCATCCTCTATTGAATTCTCCTTTATTATTCTATATAATATGTTACAAACAATTTATACTCTAAATCATTGTTGCCTTGGGTTGACAATTCACTGCAAGTATATCAAGTGTTTCTTAAGGTACTTTTTAGGCTTTTTTAGTCTCCTGGTTATGGCAACTGATTCACATCAGCTAAACTATAGTAGAATGTAAGATTAGAGGGTGAGTTCCTTGAAGGCAGGGGACTGTCTTTGGCTTTCTATCCTCAGCACTTAGCACAGTCCTGAAACAAAGTAAATGCTTAATCAATGCTTATTTATTCAACATCTGTTGCAAATGATAAGAGGTAGAAAAGTTCTATAAAGAATCCAATAAGACCCTCCACATTTCAACATATTGTCTGATACTCAAGGACTTCAGCGCAAAGGGGGAGTAGACAAGGATGGTGAGAAATAAACTGGGACAAAATGAATCAGGAATAAGGAATGAAAGAACCTAAAGATTTGTAGATGACTGAGAAGGCTCATAACTCCGTGTCATGAAACTTTGTCCAAGAAAAGAAACAATCGCCTATAGACATGGTGAACATGGTCTAACATCATAATAAAAAAAAAAAGAAATCCACAATGTTCAAGCAAACAAGAAATTGCTCATCATTTACGCGGAATTCATTTCTGAATCAGTTGTCTATGTATACTCAGATGGCTCACTTATTCAAGCAAACCTTAAAATTAGTGAAAATCTAGAAGAAATACTAAAAAATGCTCACACTTCAAGCTACTCAGTGCAGACCTTTTCAAACACTGTCTTGATAATGAAAAATGGGATGTGGCTGGAATTAAGTGCATAGACACAGACTATACACTGTTGTTGTAGTTGTCCAACAAGAGTCATATCTGACTCTTCATGACCCCATTTTGGATTTTCTTGGAAAAGATGCTGGAGTGGTTTGCCATTTCCTTCTGCAGCTCATTTTACAATGAGGAAACTGAGGCAAATAGGATGAAGTAACTTGCCCGGGGTCACACAGCTTGTAAGTGTCTGAGGCCAGTTAGGAACTGAGAGACAGAGTAATCTTCCTGACTGTCTCCAGGCCCAGTACTCCATCCACTGTGCCATCGAGTTGCTCCTTCCTAACAACTACAGCCATCCAAAAATAGAACAGCCTGCTGTGGTGGGTGGCAATGGGTGGGGGGAGTGGCAGGGGGGAGCCTAGTGAGCTTCCCCTCCCTGGAGGTCTTCAAGAAAATAAATGAAAAGGGAGGAGCAAAGATGGCGGAGTAGAAAGACATACAAACACTAGCTCCGAGCCCACAGCCTATAAAGTACCTGTAAAGAAGAACTCCCAACAAATTCTGGAGCAGCAGAAGCCACAAAACAACAGAGTGGAGGAGATTTCTGTTCCAGAGAGACCAGAAAAACCGACACCAAAAGTCTGTCGAGCACCGGACCCGGAGCAGAGCCCAGCCATTCCCTGGCCTCGAGGCCCCAAGAGGAGCAGTTCCGAGCAGGCTTCAGGGACAGAATCTCCAGCAGCCACACAGTTCCCTCCACCCATAGGCACAAAGGTCAGTGAGAGAGTCTGTTTGGCTGGCCAAGAGGGGAGCAGTGTGTCTCCATAACTCAGGCCCCTTTGAGAGGCAGCAGTGGACAGGGACTCCCAAAGCAGATAGGAGCTCAGATCCATTATCAAAGGTCTCTGCATAAACCCCCTGAGGGAACTGAGCCCAGTGCTGTGATCCTGCCCCCCACCCGAGGAGCTGAACTTAATCTCACACTGAATAGCAGCCCTGCCCCCACCTGAGCACCTGAATTTAATCTTACATTGAATAGCAGCCCTGCACCTGCTGAAAGCCCTGAGGCTAGGAAGCAGCATTTGAATCTCAGCCCCCAAGCACTAGCTGGGTGGATCTGGAGGTGAGGTGGGTGTGGAAAGGAATCTCAGAAGTCAAGTAACTGGCTGGGAAAATGCCCAGAAAAGGGGAAAAAAATAAGACCACAGAAGGTTACTTTCTTGGTGAACAGATATTTCCTCCCTTCCTTTCAGATGAAGAAGAACAATGCTTACCATCAGGGAAAGACATAGAAGTCAAGGCTTCTGCATCCCAACCATCCAAAATAGATATTCAATGGGCTTAGGCCATGGAAGAGCTCAAAACGGATTTTGAAAATCAAGTTAGACAGGTGGAGGAAAAACTGGGGAGAGAAATGAGAGAGACGCAAGGAAAGTATGAAAAGCAGGTCAACATCTTGCTAAAGGAGACCCAAAAAAATGCTGAAGAAAATAACACCTTGAAAAATAACCTCACTCAATTGGCAAAAGAGGTTCAAAAAGCCAATGAGGAGAAGAATGCTTTCAAAACCAGAATTAGCCAAATGGAAAAGGAGGTTCAAAATCTCACTGAAGAAAATAGTTCTTTCAAAATTAGAATGGAACAGATGGAGGCTAATGATTTTATTAGAAACCAAGGAATCACAAAAAAAAAACCAAAAGAATGAAAAAATGGAAGATAATGTGAAACATCTCATTGGAAAAACAACTGACCTGGAAAATAGATCCAGGAGAGACAATTTAAAAATTATAGGACTACCTGAAAGCCATGATTTAAAAAAGAGCCCACACATCATCTTTCATGAAATTATCAAGGAAAACTGCCCTGAGATTCTACAACCAGAGGGAAAAATAAGTATTCAAGGAATCCACCGATCACCGCCTAAAAGAGATGCAAAAAGAGAAACTCCTAGAAACATTGTGGCCAAATTCCAGAATTCCCAGGTCAAGGAGAAAATATTGCAAACAACTAGAAAGAAACAATTCCAGTACTGTGGAAATATAATCAGGATAACTCAAGATCTAGCAGCTTCTACATTAAGGGATAGAAGGGCATGGAACATGATATTCCAGAAGTCAAAGGAACTAGGACCAAAACCAAGAATCACCTACCCAGCAAAACTGAGTATAATACTTCAGGGGAAAATATAGTCTTTCAATGAAATAGAGGACTTTCAAGCATTCTTGATGAAAAGACCAGAGCTGAAAAGAAAATTTGACTTTCAAACACAAGAATGAGAAGCATGAAAAAGTAAACAGCTAAGAGAAGTCAGAAGGGACTTACTAAAGTTGAACTGTTTACATACCTACTACATGGAAAGACAATATTTGTAACTCTGGAAACTTTTCAGTATCTGGGTAGTTGGTGGGATTACACACACACACACACACACACACACACATATACACACATGCACGCACATATAGAGACAGAGAGCACAGAGTGAATTGAATAGGATGGGACCATATCTTAAAAGAAATTAAGGTAAATGGTGAGAGAGAAATGTAGTGGGAGGAGAGAGGGTGAAATGGAATGGGGTAAATTATATCTCATTCAAGAGGCAAGCAGGAGACTTTTTAGTGGAGGGAAAAAGAGGAGAGCTGAGAAAAAAACATGAAGTTTACCCTCATCACATTCGACTAAAGGAAGGAATGAAATGCACACTTATTTTGGTATGAAAACCTATATTACAATACAGGAAAGTGGGGAAGAAGGAGATAAGCAGGGTGGGGGGAGATGATGGAAGGGAGGGCAATGGGAGGAGGGAGCTATTTGAAGTCAACACTCTTGGGGAGGGACAGGATCAAAAGACAGAATAGAAACAATGGGGGGCAGGATAGGATGGAGGGAAATACAGTTAGTCTTACACAACACCACTGTTATCGAAATCATTTGCAAAACTACCCAGATAGGGCCTATATTGAATTGCCTGCCTTCCCAAAGGGAATGGGTGGGGAGGGAGGGATGGGGAGAAGTTGGAACTCAAAGTTTTAGGAACAACTGTTGAGTATTGTTCTTGCTACTAGGAAATAAGAAATACAGGTAATGGGGAATAGAAAGTCATCTGGCCCTACAAGACAAAAGAGAAGATGGGGACAAGGGAAGGGAGGGATGATAAAAGAGAGGGCAGATTGGTGATAGGGGAAATTAGAATGCATGATGTATTGGAGTGGGGGAGGGGACAAATGGGGAGAAAATTTGGAACCCAAAATTTTGTGAAAATGAATGTAAAAAGTTAAGTAAATAAATTTATTAATAAAAAAAAGAAAAAGAAAATGAATGACCACTTTTTGAGTACACTACAGGGTAGTGAAGATTATTCTTCAAGTATGGGTTGGACTAGACATCCCCTGAGGTTTCTTCCAATGCTGAAATTCAATGGTTGTATTCACAGCAAAAATACAATTTCTATGCACTGTTTCTACTAAGCCAAAGTCCATTTCTACTCATTTATACCAGTTTTAGGTCATGGAAGGAGCTTAGTGGGCTCCCAGGCAAATAGGAAATGCCTGGAATAAATTCACCCTCATATTTTACCATTAATAAGAAGCTTTAATGACAGCAAAACACTGTAACAGGCTGTGATTTCTTCTTTTCCCTACCCCATGAGGTCACAAAATCATTAAGTGCTGATTTCAAATAGCCACATTATCTGCCCCAGTCACTGACTTGCTTCACAAAGCTAACTGCTTTACAGCAGAAGAAGGAAATTAGGGAAATAACAGCTACAGAACCGAGGCTCACCATTTCATGCTCTGCCTTCAGAGGGGATTAATGTGAAAATCAGATGTGTTGTGTAAACTTTGCATTTACCCCATCACCAAGTCTTAGATGGCACACCGGATGTCAGACTTTTTTTCACTGGTAAGCTCTCATTAGCCATGTGCCACATTTAGTTAAGTAACTGCAGGAAAAGGATGTTATCCTCGATATTCCTTATGGGCTGAGGAATTATCTGAGACATAGAGTACCCAGTGGCCAGGCAAGTTATTACGTTCTTATGCTGAGAAAGAGATGAAAAGAAGAGGGGAATGTTTTCTGCCCTGGGAAGCCTACAAAGTCATGATGCCAAGGATCCACTAACATGGGTTTTCCTAGGGCCACTTGGGGAGGCAGAAGCAAGGCACAAGGCACTGCAGCCTCCATGTGCCGACATAAAAGTAGCTTGTATCCCTCCTCAGTTTTCTAATGGTCTATTTTCTTATTTGAAAAATGGAGGTGTTTGCTGTCACTGTGAGATGGCTGTTTGCTTAGAAAGTAATGCTGCCAGCAGCAAGAAACAATTCGACTAGAACTAATTTAGGGGGAAGTTGGATGGCAGAACCTACCCAAGACACACAAATACACACACATGCACACTCCCAAAATGATTCTGCAAATTGTGCAAATTCTGCGAAAGACTCAGACCCTCTCTGTTACTAAGGTATTGAATTTTCACCTTGACACACACACCCCCCATGACCAAGTCTCTCACTCCTTCCTAAAAATTCTGTTTGACCGTACTACTGATTCCTGCTTATGATGTAGTTAAGACATTCTGCATCTGTTCCCTTAGCTTAGAACCCCAAGCAATTGACTCTGGCTCTTTCTAATCAATCAAATGTTTCTAAGTAAGAATCTTCCAGCGACAGCCTCTCCTTACTCCCCAGCCCAGAAAGCCTCTATCATGGAAAGTTTTCTACCATGGCAGGTTCTAGAAAAGTGAAGGATCAGTACAAGGGTATAGGGTTTGAGCATTAGTCATTAAGGGAACATTTCTTTAAAAAAAGAACAGAAATCACATTGCTTTGTTGGATTTTTTTAGATTTCATTTTAATTTCCAAAGTAGGAAATTTCCCACCAATTGATGGATAGGCAAGGTCTATGGTCATTTGGAGTTAAACTGAAAGTTTCAGTTCAAGGAGGAACTCAGAAGAATAGGACACCAAGGTTCCTGAAAAGATATTCCAAGTTATACCAATTGAATATTAGCCATCTGATCCAAAATCTTCCCCTTGCTGGAAAAACAGGGGAGCATTGCCTATAGTAAATGCTCTTGTGTGCCATAAATGGAATTTTGCTATTTTTTGATTCAGAGGAGGTAGGATAATTTTACAAACATTCATCCCACTTGGAAATTCTGTAAACTGCAACATTTCACCCTAAGCAGGTGGGATAGCTCAGTTGTAAACTTGGAAGACTGCCATTTCTCTTGTAGTTTTTCCATCTTGCTTATTTTTCTCAATTCCCTTGCTAGTTCACTATCTTCATTCTCTTCTATTTCGACTTCATCTCTAGAAGGGCTTGTTCCCCTTCAAGCAGAAGAAGAAAGAAGCTCCACAGAGACAGCCTCAAAAGGTTGCATGAGTTGATGTCAGTGACCCAGGGCTGCTCCGTGAGGCTAGTCAAATGCTGAGACAAAGCAGTCAGGAGTCAGGGGCTGTTTGCTGATGGAATGAGTTATAAAGGGACTCCAAGGGGAAAAGAAGGAAAGACAGATGGAACGAGAGAAGGGAGGGAAGGAGAGGAGGGCAACCAAGGCTTTTCTTTTAATAAAACTGGAAAGTTTCAACTATACACACGCATCTGCAAGAGGCACCTGTACCGTCCTGCATTTTCAGTATGCATATTATATTTTCCAAAAGGTAATCTTCAAAGTCATCAAAAAACCTATGTACTCACAGTGCTGTGTGGGCACTTTATAAAGGGAGTTAACAAACAGAGCTGCTCTTCTCCGGGGCAGATGTGATCCTAATCGAGCTGAATTTTCAAGTCTCTTGCAGTCACAAGGACATCTGTGGCATTATTTACCAAATCCTACTTAAGAGGCTTAGATTTGCTCTGAGGTAGATTAGTGGCCCCAAAAATCAGTGACATCCTTCTTTTCCATCAATCAAGAGGGAGAATCTGTAAAAATGCAACAGTCCTTCCACCCCCAACTTCCTGAGAATAACATAGTAAATTACAATGTTACAAGCCTTGATAAACTGGAACAGGTAGGGTAGGACACACAAGACCCACCCACTTCACATTCCCCAAATAACCATTATATTTACCTGCAAGGGGTTGGAGCAGGACAGCTCATCAATGATTTGCCTCATGCCTGCACCAAATCTGGGTCTCTGGTATTAAGCTAACATCTACATAGCACTTTAAAGAGTCCTATGAGATAGGAAAGTGAGCCTGAGAAGGGTTAACCATCTTTCAGTTCTGAAAGCAATCTCTGCTTGGACTTTTCAAACTTCTAGTTCCATCCAAAAAAAGCAGGGGGGGAGGGGCCTTCAGATCATAGGCCCACAGGTTTAGAGCTGACATGAAGTGAGAAGGTCATCTCATCAACCTTCCTCAATTTACATGGACTTGAATTTGTTGACATAAAGAAGGATAGAGAATCTAAAAGATTCTCCCTCTCTGCCCTTTTCCTCTTTTCCTTTCTATCTCTGCGTCTTCTTGATTTGTCCATTTGTGGGCATTTAAATATATCAAATGCTTTTTTTAAAGAGACACTGATGGTCAATGAGAGGAGAGTTTGACAGCAGTTTTATCTTTCTCTTAACAGAAATCAATGGTCGATTCATAAGCCTCCAAAGCCAAGCATTCATTCATTATTGGCCATTCCATGGGAAAAACTCATTGGTCATTGGTCCTTGTCAAGAACAAAGGTCAAAAACAGTGACGATGACAATAACAGTATTCATTATTCTCTTCCAACCTATTCATGGTCTCCTCAACCGCTGGAAAGTACTACTAGAAGACCCAAAGTCACCACTCATCCCAAACCTGCAAAATGGGAAAATCAAAGCACCTGAAAATCTAATTATTTTAATAGCTAAAAAAAAGTTCTCAAAAGGTCAACTTTCAGGTTGATTACATATGCTATTTCAGGCAGCATAGAGAAAGTGAGGGAGCTAGTGGCACAGTGGACAGACTGCTAGGCCTAGAGTCGAGAAGACTCATCTTCATGAGTTCAAATCCAGCCTCAGTAATTTACTAGCTATATGATCCTGGGCAAGTCACTTAACCCTGTTTGCCTCAGTTTCCTCATCTGTCAAATGAGCTTGAGAAGGAATGGCTAACCACTCCAATATCTTTGCCAAGAAAACCCCAAAGAGGGTCATGGAAAGTTGGACACAACTAAATGACTAAAACAATCAACAAAAAAAGAAAGTGATAGAATGTTGGACTTGGAACCTTGAAGACCTGCATTCAAATCTTGCCTTTGATTCCAGCTGTCTGACCATGACACTTACTATTGCTCTGAGCCTCAGTTTCCTCAACTGCAAAATGGAAATTATAATGACTATAGAACAAAAGACTTTGTACAATGGGTTCCATTTCAAAAGGAAATGTTAAATTTGAGTTTAGTGAAAATAAAGATATATTTCTTTTCTTCACCCATATTCACCAACCCTGAGAAATCTATCCCTAGGTTAAGAATTTCTGCTATACAATACCACTACTAGGTCTGTATCCAAAAAGAGATAAAAAAAACAAAAAGGAAAAGAAACTATGTGTGCAAAAATATTTACTGCAGCTCTTTTCTGGTAGCAAAGAATTAGAAATTGAAGGGATGCCCATCAATTGGGGAATGATTGAACAAATTGTACTATATGATTGTGATGGAATACTATTGTGCTATAAGAAATGATGAGCAGGATGCTCTCAGAAAAACCTGGAAGGACTTAATATGAACAGATGCAAATTGAAATATATTATTTACAAAATAACAACAATATTCTAAAATGATCATCTGTGAATGACTTGGATGTACTTGGCAATACAATGATCCAAGCCAGCTCTGAAGAATTTATGGTGTAGAATGCTATCCATCCCCAGAGAAATAACTGATGATGTCTGAATACAGATTGAAGCACACTTTCCTTATTTTTCTTGAGGGTTTTTTTGGTCTTTGTTTTCTTACACAATATGACTAATATGGAAATATGTTTTGCATGATTATACGATGTTACACAAGTATAACCTATACTGAACTGCTTGCCTTTTCAGTGGGGAAGGGGGAGTGGAAAGGGAGGAAAAGTGAGAATCTGGAGATCAAAGTTTTAAAATTGAATGATAAAGTACTTTTACATGTAATTTGGGCAAAATAAAATACTAAATAAATTT
Source organism: Bettongia penicillata ogilbyi (assembly GCA_023548195.1). NCBI lineage: Eukaryota > Metazoa > Chordata > Mammalia > Diprotodontia > Potoroidae > Bettongia > Bettongia penicillata. The sequence continues at coordinate 6,879,683 of JAJHZJ010000540.1, read as the reverse complement.
TAAAATAAACTGAAGTCATTCCCCCCCAAAAATTTCTGATATAGCAACAACCTCACTGGGCTATTTCCAAACTTAACTGAGATCATGTATATAAAAGCTCTCCATAAACCTTAAAAATTATATTAATGTTAATAATTTCAATCGTTCCTGGAAAGATAAAAGACCTGGATTCTGGTCTATGCCCTGACACTAATGGGATATTTGACCTTGGATAAATCAGTTGTCTCTTTTGGACTTAGGTTTCCATATCTGAAAAGCAGGTGGCTAGAGTAAATGAACTCTCACACCGCATGTTTAAGATGCAATAAAATTCCATAATCTCCAGTGGCATCTTATTTCTTCATTCCTTCATCAAAAATGTCTTCCTTTTGTCCAGTTACTACTTTGACCTACTTCCTACTGTTCCATCCTCTAACCCTTTTGGTAAAAAGTCCCTTTATCTTGTTTGGGAAAATTAGTATGTTACCCACAACCTTACCTCAAGCTAAATGTCTCAGGTTCTCTGGCTTTTTTCATCAGATCTCTTTAATCATGTGCACAGATCTGTGGGGATAGCAATATCTGCCTTGCCTACTTCACAAGGTTATTGTGAGTTAAGCATTTTGCAAAGAGGTAACCTACTCACAGCATGAGAAATTTAGAAAGGAACATTTAGAGCCTAGAACTAGGGTTATAAGAAGCCATGGGGTTTCACCTTATCATTTCCTAGAAGAGGAAACTGAGGTCAGGAAGGTTTGCTGATTTTTCAAGCTCTATCCCCACAGAATGTCAGAGTCTAAGATTCCAAGGCTAACGCAATGCATTTCTATACAAAAGTCAATGAAACTGAACCCATTACACTTGCTGAAAATCAGTTAAAGATTAACACTTACATGGTATCAGAGAATTAGAGCTGCAAGCAGCCTCCAAGGCCATTTAATCCAACCTCTTCAGGAGTGATGGTTAACATTTTAGAGGTGAGGTAATCAAGGCTCAGAGAGGTTAGTTATTAATCATGGTGTTGCAGAAAATGCAAAAGATAACAGAAAGCTAATTAGAGCCTCAGGAAAGGTGAGAGCTCCAGGCATCCACATCTATAGTCATATATTCTGCCCAGCTGGCCCCTCTACCCTCTCAGGGTGGCTAAAGATTGGCTTATTTTTTCCATTCTCTTAAAACGGCTGAAATTTCTCTAGATATCTGGGTTTGCTTCTGTGAATATTATTGTACTTATTACCTTATTTAAGGATGGAAACAAATCCAATTAAAATCAGGTAAGTTTAGTTTACCTGAAGACTAGCTATAAAAACTGAAGAAAACATAATTTTCCAACTTTTCTACAAGGCAGATAAAACAGCAACATGGAAACCACCTCCATTCATTTTTTCCACCTTACTTTAAGGCATTGACGTTACTCATTGAGTAAACCTCTTTGCCTTTCCCTTTCACTATGTACTACTATCGCTTTCCTCGTCTTCTCTCCAGGCCTCTCTCCTTCCTTTACTCATTCCTTCACCCCATCACTTCTCCTAAGATACACAGCAGCCAGCATTCCTTCAAAGAAAGTTTCATCAGTGATCCTTCATTTCAAATGTCTTTCCCCATCCCTTTCATGTTCTTCATCCTCCACAGAGGGAGCAGAATTCTAAAAGAGTAGCCTTTAATTTAAAGGTTTGCTTTTAGAATCATGTTAGCTGGACATCCAGGCAAGCCCAGAGCTATAAGAAAGAAAAAAGTATAAAGAAATCTTTTATCTGCCAGACTACAAAGGAAGAGAAAGAAAGAAGAGAAGTGAACACCTCCCAAAAAAACCTGGCATGGGAATGTGGAACTCAGAAGCACAAACATGTACACGACAAAGAGAATAAAGGTGTTTGCCTCTATCCTTGTTTTCTTTTTTTTAAAGTTTCTTCCAAGACAAGCTATTTCCAATCACTTCAAGAAATCACCCACACCCACTCCAAGGAGGAAATCAAAAGGGAAAAAGTTAGCTATTTAGGAAGGTGTTATTAACTCCTCGACAATTAGTGGCTGCAAGAATTAGGGGATGTTTTTCTGCTTAGTCTCCATATATCGCTCATTTCTAATCAGTAGCCAAGAAAAATAAGCTGAGGAATGAGATTTGTACCTAGACATTACAAGTGGGATGGATATAGTGAAAAGATGTGGATTTAAGTAGCAGCTTGGTTTTTAAGTGAAGCAAGTTATTTCAATCCTCTTCATATCAGGGGGTTTTAAGGTCCCTTCAACTTCTATGATCCTAAGCCCTTTCTGAAAAAAATAAAACGGCACATTTTGAGGCATATCCTACACCAATCCCACAAATGTTTTTGGTACATAAGGAGCATATATTCCTCCATTTACACTCAAACTACTTGATGAAGAAGTGATGTTTGGATGGAAAGATAGCAGACTCCAATCCTACCTCTAACACTCGCTGTATTATCATGGGAAAGGCCATTTAACCTCTTTAAGCCTCAGTGAATTAAACTCAGTTACCTTAAGATCACTCTCAGCTATAAACCTATGAGTTTGGAAAGCTCAAGTCTATTGCAGGACAGAAGTTGAACTCTGAGGATCTGGGAACTGAGGTTGGATTAGATTAGTTCCTGGGGGACCATGGCCAAGTCTCTGAACCTCAATTTCCTTCTCTACAAAATGAAGGGGTTGGATCGTCATGCCTGAATCTATGACCCTAAGACCTGTGATTGAACAAAGCCCTGTCTTTGTAGAAGGAAAGCTGGACCGAATGAGACATGAAGGGAATGTACTCAACAGTCCCAGGTCACAGAATACAAGTGCCAGTATCAACATCCTATTTAACAAAAGCAAAAATTTGTCGATGGGAGATTGCTAGACGTCAATGTCTTTTTAAAGCTGCCTGCTTATAATGATGGGTAACAACAGTCACTAAGTCATTTTGACCCCAGGACTGACATCCAAGAACTCACTGCCACTACCTATGCCTATCATGGCCCCGGAAAAACAATCTCTGAATACTGATACGGCCAAAATAAACAGCTCAACGCTGGTTTTGGATAGATTGTTCCCCAAAATACTAAGGAGGGGAGGGTAGCTTGGGAGGGGAAATGATTTTAAGGTCCCAAACTATTCACATCTCTGTACAGCCTGAATTAATCAGGTAATTAATAAGTCTAATTGATTATCTTTTAGATAAGGAGTTTCAATTAACTACCCTCCCTCCTTAAAGAGATTGCAAGGAGCCTTTCAATCTTGCCTTCAGACTATAAATTCCTAGACAAGAGGATGTCTGTCTTACTTGTAGAATTTTTATAGCACCTAGAAAGTGCTTTCCATACATGACTAATTGATAAACTGAGGTAAACAGAATGTTTTTTAAAGTAGGCATTATTTTCTGGGTAAGTATACTAAAGAAAAACTATGCAAAGTATATTACCCTAAGGGACAGAGAAGAAGGGAGCTTTTAAGAAAAGAGATGAAAAAAAGTTCCTGCATAACAGCATTAAAAACCTCCCCTTTCCTTTAGCTGGAGGCAAAATTTGGAAATAAACCAGAGCCACCTTCCTTTCAGGGACATATGATTAAAATCTGCTTTGCTCTTAATTTGGCACTCTCAAATTACTGAACTCCTGCTGTCACTGCAGGCTCACAGTTCACTGCTGCCCTTGAATTACTATACAACTTTAAAAAAAATAACAGTGGGCAAGAAAGGTGTCATCAACACAGTTGGTGAGGAAAATGCTTCAGTTCCAAAACTGGAGTCAGGAGATGTCCTTTGGTGTCACCTGTCCCATGATGCTGCTCAGCAAAAAATTGAATCTCCCTACAGGTTTATTATGCGACTCACCTGGGAACATAAGAGGCTATGCTATCCCTGACAAAACTCCAGGTGGTAGGAGAAAATTTGAAGTGTATTTTTCCATAGCTGACTCCAGGGATTTCATTGTTTTTATATCTAGAGTTTTAAAACAAGGAGATCCTGACAAGGATCTATCCAGGACCCAGGCAGAGATATAATTGACTTCTTAACCTCCTAGAAACTCCACAAAATATCATGGCTCATTTCTCTTCTTTATCCATCTTGGTGAAAGACTACGCTATTAAATAGTGTCAATATTTGTCCAGTAGTTATTCTCAAAAATTAGAGGGCAAACTATTTTGAAAACTGGGTGGGCCACTCTACTGACACCATGTGTCTCTTCCCTTTTTTCAACTAACTTTGAAAACTAGGTGGGCCAATCTACTGACACCATGTGTCTCTTCCCTTCTTTCAACTAACTTCTTGACATTGAAAAATGCAGGTTGTACAAAAAGTAAACTCCTTCCCCTCATTATCCATACCTGTCAAAAGAGGAATATATTGAGTGATACACAAATATTTAATTGATTGAAATTTTTCTTAAATAAGCAGTACAAAAAAATAGAAGAAAATAGAATAGGAAAGACAAAAGATCTCTTCAAGAATAATTTGACAAAAATGGAAAATGTTGGATGTTGGAAGGGAGGTGGGAAAACTGAAATACTAATACACTGCTGGTGGAATTGTGAACTGATACAACCATGCTGGAGAGCAATTTGGAACTATACCCAAAGCAATACTGCTGCTAAGCGTATATCCCAAAAACTTCCCAAAAAAGGGGGAAAGGACCTATTTGTATAAAAATATTTATAGCAATTCTTTTTATGGTGACTAAGATTTGGAAATCAAAGAGATGCCCATCAATTGGGGAATGGTTAAACAAGCTGTTTATAGTATAGTATTGGAATGGAATATTATTGTGCTGTGAAATGACAAGCAAGATGAGTTCAGAAAAACCTGAAAAGACTTACATAAACTGATACATAGTGAAGTAAATTGAATCAGGAGAACGTTGTAAACGTTAATAGCAATATTGTTTGATGAAGAACTATGAATGACTTAGGTGTGCTCAACAATATAACGATCCAAGAAAATCCCAAAGGACTAATGATGAATAATCCCATTCACCTCCAGAGAAAGAACTGATATTGTTTGAATAAAGAGTGAAACATACCATTTTTCACTTTCTTTTATTTTCCTTCTATTTGAGTCTTCTTAAACAAAATGACTAATATAGTTTTTTACATAATTGCACATGTATAACCTATATCTAGTTCCATGCCATTTTGGGAAGAGGGTAGGGGAGGGAGGGAGGAAGCGATAGATTTTGGAACTCAAAACTTTAAATAAAAATGTTAATTAAAAAAGGGGAAAAAAGAAAATTCAAAATATCAATGGAACATTTCACTGAAAAACTGGTGTGATAGAAGACAAAAATATCAGGAATTTGACAGAAGTAGAAGAGATTAAGATGAGGTGGAAAAAATACAGAGAAAAACTATACAAGGAAGAGCTTAACATCACCAATAACCACAATGGTGTAGTTACTGATCTAGAACCAGGCATTCCTAGAGATTGAAGCCTTAAAGCCTTAGGAAGCATTACTAACAATAAGGCTAACAGAGGTGACAGAATTCCAGCTGAGCTATTTAAAATCCTAAAAGATGAAGCTGTCAAAGTGCTGCACTCAAAATGCTGGCAAATTTGGAAAACTCAACAATGGTCACTGGATTGGAAAAGATCAGTTCGTGTCTCAGTAGTAAAAAAGGGCAATGCCAAAGAATGTGCAGATTATTGAACAAATTCACTCATTATGCTTAAGATTCTGCAAGCTAGGCTTCAGCAATATATGAACTAAGAATTATCAAACGAGCAGGCTGGTTTTCAAAGAAGCAGAAGAACCAGAGACTAAATTGCCAACATTTGCTGGATTATGGAAAAAGCAAGGGAGTTCCAGAATATCTACTTCTGTTTCATGGACTACACTAAAGCCTTTGACTGTGTGAATAACAAGATGTTGCAAGTCCTCAAAGAAATGGGACTTAAACAAAAAGACATGGGAGTACCAAATCGTCTTACTTGTCTCCCAAGGAAGCTGTATGTGGGTCAAGAAGCAACAATCGGAAGTGAACTGATTGGTTTAAGATTGGGAAAGGAGTACAGCAAGGTTGTGTGTGGTCACCTTATTATTTTAACTTATATGCAGAGTACATCATGCAAAATGCCAGGCAGAAGGAATCAAAAGCCAGAAACAAGGTTGCTGGCAGAAATATTAACAATCTCAAATATGCAAACAATACTACTCCAATGGCAAAAAGGGAGGATGAATTAGGATGTCTCTTGATGAGGGTGAAAGAGGAGAGTGTAAAAGTTGACTTCATGAAGCTTAACATCAGATCAGCTAAACCAAGATATTGCCAGCTGGTCCCATCACTTCCTGGCAAAGAGAGGAAGAAATGGAAGCAGTGCCAGATTTCATATTCTTGGACTCAAAGATTATTGCATACAATGACTGTAGCCATGAAATGAAAAGATGCTTGCTCAGTAGACTTCAGAAAAATCTAGAAAGACTTACATGAACTGATGCTAAATGAGGGGAGCAGAACCAGGAGAACATCGTACAGGTATAACCACATTGTACGATGACTAACTTTGATAGACTTGGCTCTTCTTAGAAATGCATGATTCTAAGACAACTCCAAAAGACTCATGATGGAAAACACCATCCACATCCAGAGAAAAAATTATGGAGTCTGAATGCAGATCGAAGCAGAACTATTTTGCTTTCTCTCTTTTTTGTTTCTTCTTTCTCATAATTCATTCCATTGGTTCTAATTCTTCTTTGCAACATGACTAATGCAAAAATATGTTTAATGTGATATACATATATATGTAAAGCCTATATCAGATTGTATGCCATCTTTGGGAGGGAGGAAGGGAGGGAAGGGAGAGAGGGAAAATTTTGAACTCAAAAGTTTATGGAACTGAATGTTGTAAACTAAAAATAGATAATTTTTAAGAAAATGTTTAAAAAGATGCTTATTCTTTGGAAGGGAAGCTCTGGGAATCAGGATAGCATACTAGAAAGTACAGACATCACCTTGCTGACAAAGGTCCACATGGTAAATTTAAAGCTTTGGTTTTACTAGTAGCAATGTACAGCTTTTAGAGTAGACTTAGAAGAAAAACTGAGTTCCACAGACTCTTACTTTCAAAGTGTGTTGCTAGAGAAGACTTTTAAGCTGGCCCTTGGACAGCTACAAGACTAAGTCAGCAAACACTTAAAGAAATTAATTCAGGTTATTTACTGGAAGGTCAAATACTTAAGTGAAGTTTAAATATTTTGGTCACATAATGAGAAGATGGGGCTCATTGGAAAAGACCCTGATATTGGGGAAGACTGAGGGCAAAAGGTGAAAGGGGATCGCAGAGGATGAGAGGGATAGACAGTATCATATAAACAACACACATGAACTTGGACAGACTTTGAGAGACACTGGAGGGTAGAAGGGCCTGCTGTGCTCTGGTCCGTGGGGTCATGGAGAGTTGGAAATGGCTGAATAACAACCTCAGATAAGAGTTTGAGGAAACTAGTCTAATAATTTCTTCTCTGGAAATGCAGTCTAGGAAATCTGTGGCTTTCATTGGTGTTATTAAAAAAAAGTTAAAAGTCATAGAATGTTGCGCCTGAAAAAAGTTCCATCAAGGCAGATTCCAGAAAGTCAATTTAAATAACCTAATAGGATAGGCAATGGGACAAAATGAGCCTCAGAATAAAAATTCAAGACAAATTTCAATCCCAATTTTCCTTGATGCTTAGCCTTTGGCAAGGGGCTTGAACTTAAGCAAGTTGCTTAACTTCCCTGGTTCTCATTTTAATTAGCTGTATGAATCATTACGCTGTATCCAATGATGCCAAGAAAAAATATAAATCAAAGGGAAGAATGTTCTTAAACAAAAAGTTCTATGTACAAATATGCCAAGAAGTAGAGGTCAGTTACATAATATGACACCTGTCATCATCTTTAAAAACTCATAATATACATAGATAGAAGCTAAGGAAATATAATAGAATGTTGTTTAGTCATGTCTGGCTCTTCATCACCCTATCTGAGGTTTTCTTGGCAAAGATCCTGGAGTGGTTTGCCATTTCCTTCTCCAATTCAGTTGACAGATGAGGAAACTGAGACAAATAGGGTTGAGCGACTTGGCCAGGGTCATATAACTAATGTTTGAGGCCGAATTTGAACTCAGGTCTCTCTGACACCAGGTCTGGTGTTCAATCCACTATGCCACCGAGCTGCCCTAATCACTGTATAACACAGAATGACAACGTAACCCACAAAACTAATCGTGGAATCTTGGACATGGAAAGGACCTTAAAAGTCTTCTAATCCTTAGAAGAACATTGTACACAGTAATAGCAACACTGTACAACAATCAATTGTGAATGGCTTAGCTCTTCTCAGCAATGCAATGATCCAAGACAATTCCTAAGGACTCATGACGAAAAAGGCTATCCCTCTTCAGAGAAAGAAATGATGGAATGTGAATGCATATCAAAGTATATTACTTTTCACTTTTTGTATTTTTTTCATCTTTTTTCCTTTCAGTTTGTGTCTTCTTTCACAACATGACTATTATGGTAATATGTTTTGCCTGACTGAACATATATAACCTGTATCAAGGGGGAAACAAAATTTGGAACTCAAATATTTTTTTAAATGAATGTTAAAATTGTCTTTATATATAGCTGGGGAAAAATAAAATATTTTTTAGAAGTCTAATTCTAAACATTAAGTAAAAAATAATCCTCTCCACAAAATCTGCAAAGAGTGATCATGTAGTTTTAAAGAGTTCCAACAATAGCAAACTCACTCTATCCCTCAGTAACTTATTAAATTGTCAGATAGTTCTAGTCATCAGAAAAATGTTGTTCCTAACAGTAATATCACAGAAGGGCAATCATGAGGGGCAGAGTGGATATGATCAGGTTGTAACATCTCACTAATGAGGAAAGAAAAATATAGTTATTCAAGAAATGTACAGTAGGAAGAAAAGATGAGCTGGTCACACAGCAAGGGTAAAGGATGGCAGACGGGCAGGTAGAGGGCTTCACTGGTACCATCATTATGTCACGAGAAAGCAAGGAAAGCCCTCCAACATGGTAGACAGATCTCTTACAACAAACTTATGGGCAGATGTAAGGAAGCATGATAGAGTGGGCAGGCATGGATGAACTATGATCTCCATGACTGGTAGGAAGGCCAAATTGATGCAATCACCTATCCATTCGAGCATTCACCATTTTCATCACATCAGGTCTAAACCAGCTTCTCTTCAACTTTTGCCCATTGGTCCTAGTTTGGCCCTCTTGAGAAGGATAGAACAAGTGTAACCCCGGGCCTGACTAAAGTTCTTCCACCTTGAACAACTCTGCCCTGACTTTCATAGAGGGCAGGACCTTTATCTCCACAAATAAGGAGAAAATCCCACATCAATGGCCTTAGGACAGGACTTGCACATGTCTTATTCCATTTCCACAAATCAACTTTTTAACAAATACTCATGTCCTCTCTAAGTCTTTCTTTCTGCAGAATAAACATTAAATATATTATAAATGATATGAATATATGATGTTATTTATAATATGTAATATACTATATTTATAATAATAATATACTATCATGTATAAATGTAGTATATCATATAATATCAATAACAAATACATAAATATTCCTAGATCCTCAAGCAATCCTCAGTTATCATTGTGTCCATCCCACTCCCTGGTCTGGTGGCCTTCATCTAGACTTATTTCAGTTCACCAACCTGTGAAAAACCCCTGGATCCCAACTCCTCAAATATGAGCTCCAACATAATTTGTGTGACCTGGCACACGTCATCTCATCTCTCTGGATTTCAATTTCCTCATCTGTAAAATAAGGAGATTGGACTAGACCTTTTCTAAGTCCCCTTCCAACTCTAAACCCTACGATCCTATGACTGAACGCAATATTCCAGATAGGGTCTGACCAGGGCAGAGCACAGTCGATAAGCATTTATTCAACACCTACTATGTGCCAGGCAATGTCTACTAAGTGTTGCATAACAGGATTATCACCTGGCTCATTCTGGATGCAATGCCTCCATTTATACAACTGACACTCCCATTACCTTGTTAATCGGAGTTCTGTTAACATCTTGCTACAAAGGTTAATCTTTTGTTGGTTTTAAGAAACAGTTTAACCTTCATTACATCTTAATTAATGAGTAAATGAAAATGTGTTTGAATTTAAAATATTTCACTTGGAAATTAGATTCAGCTAATACCAGTATTGAATCATCTAACCAAGCATTAGATTTTTAATCTAACAAATGGATATTTTTTACTGTATTAACAGCTCTTATTTATTAATCTGTCAATCATCTGATGCTATTGCTAATTAACATTTCTACTCTTTAATAGATGTTATGTATATGTGTGTGTTATATATTGGTATATATGTACATACATTGTCGACCTAGAAGTTTGGTTTAAAAAGGTAAACAGGTTAAATGCATACAGTTTATTCCCTTTAAACTAGCAATTATATGATCATGGAGCCAGAAAAACTTCTGACTGCCTGATGGAAGAATGACAGGCTTAAATACATTTTACCATGAGAAAGGAACTTACTTAGTAACACAAGTTGTAAATTCAGTGAGACAAGACAATTTACAAAGTAGTGTCAGTTGGCATTTATGATTCCAGAGCAATTGACTTTCCTCTGTATAGTATGTGTCTCTGTGATACAAGATAAGGAAAAATATCCCACCACTCTGGTTGCCGGCATCCTGTCATAAATAGGTCTTTGAAACTGCTGACACAGAAAAGGGAATTTTTAGAGCAAAGCAAAGCAGTCTGATTGATAGTTCAGGCTTGGGCCCTTATTAAAGTCCAAAATTTATATTAAATGATTATCAACATATATATTCATAATTTCAGATGAAACTCCATTATAAGTGTTAGGTTTTTGGTCATTTGACTTGCTAATAATCACAAATGCCTACAGAGGTGTTCACTGTACTTTATTTTCCTTTCTGATTAGAACCAAAGTAAAAAAAACAAAATTATTCTCACATCCAATACACAGGGAAGTTGAGATACAAAGAAATTAAAGGACCTGGTAGGACCCAGGTCATAGAAGTAATAGATCATAACAAAGCATAGTATTAGCTATCACTATCATTATGGCATTATAATTTACAAAGCTGCAAGTGATGTGGTTACTTATGTTTATCTTAATAGAGATAGCCCTTATATGATACTGTGCCGTGCTATGTTAGAAAGTTCCTTGAAGACCAATTCTATATTACTGTACACTCTCTGTTGGTAATAGTTCTATTGTATTTATAAATATAGAAACCATTTTTAGCTCATGGGCAATAGAAAAACAGGCATATTTGACCCTCAGACTATAGTTGCTGACTCTGGACTGGATTATTTAGGAGGATTCCTTCCTGCTCTGCCATTCCTTAATCCTATGGCCATTTCCGGTTATTCTTCCAAAATGCATCATAACAGAGAAGAATGAGAGAGAAACATATACCTTTATACATATATACACTTATATTCATGTGTGTGATACAAAGATATATGTGTATATATGTATATGTACATATTTATGCTTGTATATAAATATATATTTGTGTGTGTGAGTCCATGATATGTCCAAAATTTAGAACTCTACAGCCAGGTCACCTAAACTCAATTCTTTAATACTAGTTTACAGGGGGAAAAGTTCAAGGGGGTTGGAGGAAGGAGAGAGAAGACAGGTAGAAAGTTAGATGGTTTTAGCAGGAGACCTGGAGGGTCTTACCTGGGTTTTACCAAGAGGCTGGCAGGTGTGAGGGAATGAATGAAAAAGCAAGAAGAATACCTGAGTGACTGGAGTATTAGAAAGGTAGTATAGTTTAGTACTAGTAGTAGTAGTGGTGGTGGTAATGGTACTAATAGTAATGATGGTAGTAGTAGTAATAGCAATAGTACTGGTGGTGGTGGTAGTATTAGCAGTAGTCATAATAGTAACAACTTTTCTATAGTGCTTAAGTCAGGTACTATGACAAGTACTTTACAAATATGATCTCCTCTTATCTTCACAACAACCCTGCAAGTTGGGTGCTATCATTATCCCCATTTTACAACTGAAAAAACTGAGACCAATGGAGTTTAAGGTCATAGGGATAGTAGGGATCTGAGGTCATATTGGAATTCAGGTCTTCCTCCCTCCAGCTCCACCATCTACCTATCTCTAATCATAATAGCTAGCATTTATATGGTGCTGTAAGGCATGAGAAGCAATTTACATACATTTTCTATTTTGATCTCACAACCACACTATGCAGTAGAAGCTATTAATATTCCAGCTCTATAGATCAGGCATCTAATTCTGAAAGAGGTTAAGAAATTTACATAGGACCACACAGCTATTAAGTGTCTGGGGCAAGATCTGAAATAAGTCTGTTAGAATTTAAGCTCCCTAAGAGTACGAATTATTTCATTCTTTACTTTGGTATCCCTAGTGCTTAGCACAGGCTCTGGCATACAATAGGTGTTTAATAAATCTTGGTTGGTTGATTGATTGATTCCTAAGACCAAAGCACTAACCACAATGCCCAAAATAGGTAGCTGTCTGTTCGCTATGTAGGAGATGGGAATGCAAAGAGTTTAAAGTCTGGAATATCTGGATTCAGATCCCACTCCAATATTTTCTAACTCTGGACAAGTAACACAGCCTCTCTAAGTCTCAGTTTCCTCATCTGTAAAATGGAGCTAATACTATCTATAGTACTTGACTCACTTGTTGTGAGGTTCAAATGAAAAGATAATGTAAAGTTTTAAGCAGGTCTTAAAAGTAAATTCCCTGATGGGGTCACATGCATTCAAATTCATACAATTAGAAGTTATAATTGTGTAAAATATGGCCATTGGTTCCAGCCTTATGGCAATATGCAGTGCAAATTTGAACAATATCCACTTGAGAGGATTCATTAATCCCACTAAGTGGTACTTACCTATAAACATAAATTGTTATCGGCATGCAAACTGAGACCAAAATTGGTATATATGGGGTGAATAGTTTGGTACACCATTGCCTGGCAAATATATCATGGCTTAGGAACTCTTTTTCTAGAATATTAAAAGTGCTCCAAACTGACAAATACAATAGTATATTATTATTTGTCAGGATTCTGTAAAGCTTTCAACCCTTAAAAAATTCACTTAAAAATATTTTTTAAGTTTTCTGACCATTATAAACTTCAGGAAATCTCCCTCCATATTTCTTATGCCTCATGGGGAAGGCTAACTAGAACAAATAATTCAAAACCTCACATTTGTTCAGGGTTGTGTGACATGTTCTGTAGGCAAAGTAACTTCTGCAAACACAAACAGCTGACCATCACTTTGTCTCTAGGTGACTGCCAAGTCTGTCCACTCCAGTTAGCACATTACCTTGTTTCTCAGTAATGTGGTCAGAATTTCCCTGTACTGCTGCTAAGTTGTCATGGAAGAGGAGGACAATCTCGCACTGGCTTAAAAAGTCAATCAGTGACTAGGAAATGTGTCACCATAAGCGCTCATTGCAACTCAACCCCTCATTTTTCTCCATGTTCATTCACAATCCTATAAAATTTTCTATCATTGGGGCAGGGCCATATTTTCCCCCATTCTTAGAATCACAGATTCTGAGCTGGAAGAGACCTTAGAAGTCACCGAGTCCAACCCTCTTATTTTACAAATGAGGAAACTGAGTAGAGTTTACTGAGTCTACAAAAGTAGAGTGAGTTGCCCAGGGCCATGTAGCTATTAAATGAAATTTGAACTCAGGTAATTCTCATTCCTCAGGGTGACTCCAGGCTATTCACTATCCTACACTTGCCACTCATTCTGCTGTTAAAGTCCTCCTCTGATGCCTCATCCTGACCTGAATGTGACCACAGCATTTCAAAGGCTGTCAGTTGGGTACAAACTCTTACTCACTGGAAAGGCTTCAAGTATTGACCCAGAAATGGATTAAGTGTCTGTCTCCAGACCAGCATGGTCGAGGTCATGACCAGAAGGCTAGCCACACTAAAAGAGGAGTTCTTAACTGTGGGTCCATAATTTTTTTTGATAACTGTATTTCAACATAATTGGTTTTCTTGGTACTCCTATGCATTCTATCATATGCATTTAAAAAAAACATCATTCTGAGAACGGTTCCATAGACTTCACCAGACTGCCAAGGGGTCCATGACACAATAACTGTTACAAAACCCTTAACTAAAGGTTGGCCTGAGGTTAATAGGAAGAGAAAATCTAAGGGAGCTAGAACATGGTACCTGACTTCAGATATTTGAAGTGCTATCCTATAGAAGGGGGACTAAATTTAATTTGCCTAGCCCCAGACAGAGCTAGGAAACATTACTATAATTTGCAGAAAGGCAGATTTCACCCTGATGAAAGAAAAAACTTTTTAAAAAACACACAATTAAAGGCATCCAGAAGTCAAACAGTCTTCCTCCCCACAACTGAATGTGCTTGAGCAGATTCTGGACAGTTACTTTCTGGGGGAGATTATAGAAAGTATTCTTATTTGGGTATGGATGAGATAAAATGGCCTCTGATGTTTCAACTCAGAGATTCTGTGAATTTTTTCAGCCACAATAATTCATAAAGACCATCTATCCCAAGCAGCATGTGTCATTGGAAGGGGTAACTCTATACTGATGATTCTTGAAGTATTTGTCCCCATGAGCAGCACCTAATTAGCACCTATCAGAAGTTCTCCAAATCATCTCTCTATCCATGCCAGAAAAGTACTTGGAAAACAGATGCCTCCACAAGAATTTGACAGCTCTCCAGTCCTTCCACCACCAAAGCCTTAAAACCAATGCCCTCATATGCTTGATGCAGAAGGCTTAATAGTCCCATGTCCACATTTGCAAAACCTGTCCTTAATGATTCCCCCACAATAATATGTTTTTTCTGATCCCTTCGACTACAAATCTCATTTTGTACTCTGTCACAGAAGGTGGAGCAACCTTCATCAGCCTATCAATCACTCCTGTGAAATTCACATTAGATTCTCCACTTGACCAGTTCTAAAGCTGTACTCAGCCTCACTTTTTAAGCCCCCCAAAATCTCTCGCCCAAAGTCACACAGTGAGTTAGCTTCAAGTATAAGCCACACTTCCAATCTCCTCAAGTATATAGTCATCTTTCTCCAAGTTAGATCGCACCCACAGAAGGATGTAAACTCCTGAAGAAGAAACTCAAGACCTTGCCTTTTTGCTCTATTTGTCATTTAAAACCTTTAACAACATGGCCCATCCACACCTTTCAAATATTCTTGTACTTTATCTCTTTCTCCCACACCCTATGATCCAGTGGCCGGCTGTCTTACAGCTCCTCACTCATGACATTCCATGGACTGACTCACACCTTCCAATTGGCTGTGAAAATGCTCTCCCTTCTCGCCTCTGCCTCCTGGCTTTCCTAGCTTTCTTCCATTCTCAGCTCGAATACTACTTTCTGTAGAGTCCTTTCTGGTCTCCCCTATTACTATATTGCCTTCTCTTTGGGACAGTCTTCCATCTTTTCTGTATATATCGTGTGTGTGTGTGTGTGTGTGTGTGTGTGTGATAATTGTCTTCTCCCTTAGACTGTGTGCTCCTTAAGAGCAGGGACCATCTTTTTGCCCCATTTTTGTAGAATGCCAGGTACATGGTAAGCACTTAAGAAATGCTTACTGACTGACTAACTAATTCTCCAGGACTTGAATACTTGTTGCTGCTCAGTTTTTGTTTTTTTTAAGTCACATCCAACTCTTCCTTACCCTATTTAGAAGTTTCTTGGGAAAGACACTGTAGTGGTCTGCCATTTCTTTCTCTAGTTCATTTGACAGATGAGGAAACTGAGGCAAACAGGATTAAGTGATTTGCCCAGGGTTACATGTTAGTAAATGTCTTGAGACCAGATTTGAACTCAGGAAGGTAAGCCTTCCTGACTCCTGGTCAGGCACATTATTGACAATGCCATCTAGCTGGCCCAGTAGTTACTTAATTGGTATTTGTACAAACTGTTAGATAAAAGGCTAGGACCCTACCTTAGCTATCTTTGTGCACAGTATATTAGATATTATAGATATCTGAAAAATGTTTATTGACTGGAATTGAGTTGAATCAAAATGAAGCTTAATTTGACAATCGGCTTTCTATATCCTCACTTTATTCTAGCTGAACAAATGGCGTCTTTTGTTCCAGCTCAACTGAAAAATACTTAAAGCTTCCTGCAGCATCCACAATGGGCATATCCCATTTGCATGTTAAGGTTTCATTATGTATATATGTATATACATAGATACGTATGCGCTGCTAAGACTAAAAGTATTCCACATGGACAAAATGCTTTAAATGAGTTTGGCAGCATTTCAGCTAATGCCACATGAAACCTTGGAAGCACAAGATGCATTTCTTCTGAAAGCCACTGCAATTAACAGTCACCCAAACAATGTCATCCAAACTATGTAGACCTAATAAAAAAGCAGAAATGGTTCAGAGCAACCTCTCTCTGCAAAATTATCATTACTATGTCTAGGAGAAATCAAGACATAAGATTCTAAATTAACTGCGGTCAATCTGGAAAGTAACCATCTCCCACAATTCATTTCTTTGGTATGTGTATGTTTGATATAGAATCACAGAATTTTGAAATTGCAAGAGACTTTAGAGATCATCTAAGAAAGGCATACTTAACTGATAGAGTCTACTTTGTGTCATACCCTCTTTGGCAGAGTGGTAAAGCCTATGGATCTCTTCTAGCAAATCAAATAATATCTGTAAAAAACTTAGCACAATGTACATTACTTAGGTGCTTGATAAATGCTTGTTTCCTTCCATCTCCAAATAATTTTTAAGTATATTTAATATGTAATAATAATAATGGGCAGCATTTACATAGTGCCTTAAAGTATATAAAGCACTTTACAAATATTAATTCATTTTATCCTTACAACAATCCTGGGAGGTAGATGGTATTATAATCCCCATTTTACAGATGAAGAAACTGAGGCAGGCAAAGGTTAATATGCCCATAGTGACACAAGTAGTAAGCACCTGGGGCCAGAATCAGTTAGGTCTTCCTGACTCCAAGTTCAGCACTCCATCTACTGCATCACCTAGCTGTACATAGGAGTACAAAGGTAATCAATTATGTTGAAATACAGTTATCAGAAACATAAAAAGATCTATATGATGATGTAGAGCAAGAAAACAACATATACATCAACTACAATTCTACAAATGGAGAGAACTACATACCCAAAAATCAAAAGCAAATGTAACAAAAATATAAAGAAAAGATATGAGAGAACACCCCTAAACCATCCTTTTGTCTAGGTAGGTCCATAGGTTTTACACACTGCATGCATTTTGAGACTTTCTCAATGTATCAATCAGTTGCATTAATTTTTTCCCTCTCTTTAAAAAAAATACTATTTGTCATATGGGATGGGGGAGAGAAGGGGGAGAGACACATGGAATACTAGAATGATCTAAGAAACAAAAATCATCAACAAAAAAAATTATTTAAAAAAAGAAATACAGTTATCAAAATATTTTAATTAAATATTTGTTTAAGAAATTAAATAAAATAGATTTTATAAATTAAATAAATTATTTTTTAAAAGAAATACCATTATCAAAATATTTTTTAAAAGACAAATTCATAGACTCCAGGTTAAAAACTCCTTTTTTGAGATTGCACATCTACAGCTAAAATGGATATCAGAGGTCATAAAACTGAGACCTAAGGAAATTATGTGACTTTCTCAAGGTTGAATTGCTAATTAGTTGGCAAGATCAGCACTAGAACCCAGATCCATTGATTAATGGTCCAATTCTCATCCCATTATCATCACATGACCTTTCCATGAAGCCTCCAGTTACTGGCTGAGACCTCAAAGAAATGAGAATTGAACCTTCATCAACAAGGTAATGGCTCTTAAGATATTTAACATACCACTTAACAGGAGTACCCACAAAGCTGAAATCACAAATCACAACATGAAGTAATAAAAGGGGAGGCAATATGATGAGTTGTTAAAGGAAGAAACAGGGTGTTTGTGAATATAAATTGGATCTACATAAAGGTCCACAAGTGGGATTTTTATAAGTTCTAATGATTGGAGGGTTTTCGAGCTATTTGTAAAATTAGTGCGTGGCCACATTTCCATGTATTTGCTTAAAGTACTTTCCATTAAATAATTAAGTGAGAGAAGGCACCAAGGGACTTTGGCTTCCTCATTTAGCAGAATGGACACTGATCTAACTTCACATCAGTTATGTGAGCACCCAAATGACTTGTTAGGGCCTGAGAGTCCTCATTTGTGACATAAGGGAGCGTGAAGCTATGACCTCAGCAGTCCCTTCCAGGTCTAAACCTATGCTCTATGACAAGGTGATGAATTAATACTGTGCACTGAATAGGAGGTGGGTTCTACAAACATTCTTGTTAAATAACTTGATCAAAAGTGTTCCAGCTGCCTCTAAGCTCACTAGAGGCCTGAATTAATACTTAATTGATATAGGTTAAATCCCAAAACAACAAACTGCCAAGAGACTAAATTTTTTTTGTTTGTCCTAAAATTTAGCTGTCTAGAATTTTTTTTTTTTTTTAATAAATAGAAAGATTTGGCCATGGCTTGGCTATTGGCTTACTCTACTATGGAGAGAACTTGCTATTATAATGCTGATGTTGAAACATGCCTAAGCCTGCAAGATGGTTCTTGTTTTGTGGTTTGGGGGATTTTTAATCCTTCAATGACCAGGAGTAAATAAGAAGGAATTCAGTTCAGAAGAGATTTCTGAAAATAAGATGAATATTCAAGGCTTAGAGTTAGCTATCATAGAACCAATTCAATTTAACAACATTTATTAAGTTGGTGTTCAGTTCTGTGTATGGTCCATGTTGGACCATACTGTCCAAGAGGTTTTCTTCATGAAGATACTGGAGTAGTTTGTCATTTTCTTCTCCAGAGATTATTAAGGCAGAGACAGGTTAAGTGACTTGCCCAAGGTCACATAGTATCTCAGGTCTTCCTGACTCTAGGCCCAGCACTCTATCCTTCTAGCTGCCTCCTTTATTAAACACAACACCATACCATCACAAGGAGTATGGTATAAGAGACAGAGAGCTGGCCTCAGGGTAAGGAAGAGCTGGGTTTAAGTCCCACCACTTCTGTTACACATTGGCTCAGTGACCCTGGGCAAGTCACTTAACTTCAAAGTGTCCCCAGGCAACTTTATAAAACTAGGTTAAGAAGCACTGTGTCAAACCGCACAACTGGAGGGAGTTTTCTCATAAGCAATTCCCTGTATTAATAAATCACGGATTCAGACCAAAAAAAAAAATCTAATGGGCATTAGATACACACACACACACACACACACACACACACACACACACACAGAATGTTAGAGCTAGAATGCATCTTAGAGATCATCTCATACTACCCTTTCATTCTAAGAACAGGGAAATTGACAGATGTCCAGACTCAAAATGATTTACTACAGGCCACACAGCTAGTTGGCATCAGGGCCATCCGAGGACCCAAGTCTCCTGACTTTTTATCTATTTCTTTTTATTACCCCAGCCTACTCCCCACTAATCAGAAATAAAGAGAAAGGCTAAAAACCCCTATCCTCTAGCAGAAATTATTTAAACAATCAATAAAATATTTACTGAGTAAGTTATGTCTAAGTCCCTATGCTAAGTTTCCTATTCAACCAAAAATCCAAATCCCCAGGCAATGCCAATGGCAGACATGGAGTACCAAGTAGGAGATTTCAGGTGGGAGAACAAATAGGCATTTTTCCATTCAGTATCCCTTAGTCCTCCTAATAAAGTCTTTTTCCCTGGTCTATCAATCAATCAAAAGTATTTATTAAGTATCTATTATGTGCCAGGTCCTTAGTTATGCCATGGCTATATGGTACAAAGAAGGAAACAATCCCTGCTATCCAGGAGCTTACATCCTAATAAGGGTGGCAAGTATATAAATAATATATATGTATATATGTGCGTACATGTATATATATATATGTATGTATAATACAGATATTATATTATTTATATTTATTTATATATATATTATGATATATAGTATATCTCATAAGTATTGCCAAATAAAAAATAAAATCATTTCAGAGGGAAGATACTAGCAATTAAGATAAAATATAGAGCCAGTTAGAAGGTGATGCTCAAGATGAGTCTTGGAGGAAGACAGAGACTCTGTGAGGCTGAGCTGAGGAAGGAGTTCATTCTGAGTTCCAAGGATGGGAGAGGAGGTATCATAGGAAGAGAGCAGGCCAATTTGGTTGGATCTCAGAAAGCAGTCTAGATAGAAATTAATATCCAACGAGTCTAAAGGTTGAGGGTAAGTTGTGCAGAGCCTTAAAAGCTAAAGAGAGGAGTCTGCATTTTTTCTGAGAGACAATAAGGAACCATGGAAAATTGATTGAGTTAGGGGATTGAGGTGATCAGATCGAGGTCTTCCAAGAAAATCAATTTGGCAACTATGTGGAGGACTGAATGAAGGAAATACCAAGTAGGAAGTCATTGACATAATTTAGGCGAGATGGGATGAGAGCTGGAGGTACGGTATCTGTGTGAGTAGAGAGAAAGGGTTGGTGGCAAGATAGTGTTGGGCATTATGCCTTCAAAGGCTCAACTTTGGAAAGCCTTCCTCTAAACCTCATCTCAACCTTTACTTTTTCCAAGGCTTGTTTCTCTAGGAGTTACTATTTTTTTGTTACTGTGTTTCAATCATGTCTGCCTCTTTGTGACCCCATTTTGGGTTTTCTTTGCAAAAATACAGGAGTGGTTTGCCATTCCTTCTCCAGCTCATTTAACAAATGAGGAAACTGAGGCAAACAGGGGTAAGTGACTTGGCCAAGGTCACACAGCTAGTAAATATGTAAAGCTGGATTTAACCTCAGAAAGAAGAATCTTTCTGATTCAAGGTCCAGAGCTCTATCTACTGTACCACCAAGCTCCCCAGAAATTACATCACTGCATAAATCTAGGAAAACTGCTGACTTTTTCCAACACTTAGACTAAACATTCACAATCAAAGGAAAATGTTTACAGAATCAGCACTTTGGATCCAATGAAAAACATACTACAGTATTCGGGATTACACATGCCATCTAGTAATTAACTGTGAATATGCCCAGTAAGGTGTTTCCCTTTTGAAATTATTCATTGCCAAAGTGCCTCTTCAACAACAAACCTTTCAAAATAAGCATTTTTAAAAGCTACTCTTTGGATAAACAAACAAACTTAATTTCTGACCCTACACTCATCTGTGATGTGTCTGGATGAAAAAACCAAAAATATGGCCAAATCACTTCAACAACTGAAGCGACCTTGCAGATCTAAATAAAAAATTCTTGACATGAAGTCAGTGAAATTGCTGTTCTGGAGGTTTTGGGGTATATACATAGGGTGTATGTATGTATACATACATATATACATGTATGCATATCCTGGGCTGGGGAATCTGCAGTCTTGATGTCACATGTGGCCCTCTAGGTCCTCAAATGCTGCCCTTTGACTGAATCCAAACTTCACAGAATAAATCCCCTTAATAAAAGGATTTGTTCTTTAAAATTTGGACTCAGTCAAAAGACCACACCTAGGGACCTGGAAGGCCACATGTGGCCTTGAGGCCACCCCTGGCATATACATATCTATGTATATACATACATATATATATATATATATATATATATATATATATATACAGACAGACATTTAAATACATACACAAATATTTTGATCACTGTATTTCAATGTAGTCAGTTTCCCTTGTACTCCTATGCATTTCATTATACACATTTAAAAGAATTATTCTGAGAAGGACTGCAAAGGTTTAACCAAATTCCCAAGGGGTTCTGATCTCCTCCAACCCCTTGATTTTACAGATGAAGATATTGAGGTACAGGGTGATTTGCCCAAGATCACACAGGTGCTATGATATCACCATGTTGGGGTCAAGGTAAAGTATGTCCCACTGTGGCTGATTAGACCAATATGAATTGGAAGGCTCTACCACAGGTTGGGCACAAATAATCCATATGAACTTTTGGAGTGGAAATGTCTCTAAATTTGTACATTTCAACCAGTACTAAGTAGAAGAGCCAGAACGAACATTAGACAGAACCCAAGGGGAAAAACTTGGTATTTTATCCTTCCTGACTCTGACTTAGAGAGCTGTTCAAAAACTATTCCTTGACCTTTGGCCCACCAGTTCTATCCTGACCCAAGTCAAGAGATTTAATTCTGGAGAATAAGAAGTGGGGGGAAAAATCAAGTGGGAAAGCACAAATTAAGCATGAGTTAAGTGCTGGAGAGACAAAGGAGTCAAGAAAGTACCTATACTCAGGGAATTCACTGCCTAATGGGGGAGACAACACAGAAACAACTAAATCCATACAAGATATGTATGGAATAAAGTGGAGATAGCCTCAGAGGGAAGGCAGGAAAGGCTTGTTGTAGAAGGTGAGATTCTAGCTGAGGTGTAAAGGACGCCAAGGAAGCCAGAGAGAGTACCAGACATGAATTATAGTCAGTGAAAAGACATGGTAGGGAGATAAAGTACCTTGTGAAAGAAACAGTGAAGAGACCAGTGTCATTGGATCCCAGAGTGGGAGGGGGAGGTAGGGACAGGAGGGGATAAGATAAACCGGAACCCAGGTCTTTTTGGCCAAATCACTTTTTTGCCTCTCTCAGCCTCAGTAACAGTCATAATAATACCTGTCCTAACTACTTTCCTGTGGTTGTTATGAAGCCCATATGAGATAATTACACATGCAGTTTTCCAAACCTTCAAGTATTAGGTCAATGTCAGCTATTATTATTTCCTCCTTTTGGCACTTATAAATCCCAAGCTCCCAAAGACCGGAATGATATCTTAGTCATCCGGGCAGCCTCCTTCAGCCCCTGTCCAGTGCCTTGAACAGAGGAAGTATTAAATGTCAATTGGACTGAACTGAAAGTTTCATGCACTAAACAACTAAGGGACTTTATGGATGATTTCGTGTGGATCACTGCTCCTTTCAGCAATGTGGGGAAGGGCAGAGGGCAGTCCAGTGGGGGTCCCAGGCCACAATACCGTCTTCAATTCTTCAAGAATTATCCATTCTTGAAAAGAGGTTGTTAGGATAGCCTTAAAAAATCATCACCATCACCTCTCCAGTCTCTCTATCCAACCTCATCCACCTATAATTATCAGTTTTCGACATCTTTAATTTTTACTTTAAATAAATGCCCTGAAGTCTAAGGTTTCCATAATTCACCAGGAGGTCACATGAGATCTATATATCTACCACCACCCCACTTTCTCCCAGTTCATCACCTCTCTTCCCTTCATCCTCCAGAACTTGGTCCATAGCATTTAAATAGACTGTACATTTTTTAAAAATCCACGATGCTCACTCACACGGAAAAGAGAGTGAGTATTTCAAGGATATTACCGTCCCTGTGCCATGGTGCAGGCTGTTCAATTTTCCACACTCATTAGAGCTAACTCAGCAACAGCCCTGCCATGCTGATTTTCTTAACCATGAACTACAGTAAATAGTGAAACATGTGTCTGCAATCCCCCGCTGTTCCTGGGCAGCTTCCAGCATCAGGTGCAAAATCAGTGAGAGGTTCTTGATACTGAGGGTTATTAAACACTACAATAGAGTCCCTAAAGGAGGCTGGAAGGGATCTTGGCAAACATAATGC
The DNA here is from genome assembly GCA_023548195.1 of Bettongia penicillata ogilbyi. NCBI lineage: Eukaryota > Metazoa > Chordata > Mammalia > Diprotodontia > Potoroidae > Bettongia > Bettongia penicillata. Next base: position 6,856,050 of record JAJHZJ010000540.1, on the reverse strand, counting down.
CCAACCTTCTCATTTGTAAAATGAGGAAAAGTCAAATACTTTGTCCAAGGTCACAGAGTCAGCTAGCAGTCTCGAACTTAGGTCTTCTAGCAACTAGTTCGGTGTTCTTTTTCTTCCTAAAAGTTTGGGGTTGGGGATTTTTTTTAAGAGGGGGAAGGGGAAGCCTTCATCCATTATAGATGAGAGTCAAGGCGGACCTTTCTTCAGAAAGGAGTATATAACATATAAAAGTTGTCTTACAAATCTGTGAATCTATGAAAGAGGAAAAAAAAAGATTTCAAAACCCTCCCAGGCCCTTCTAATGATAAGAAACTTGTCCTTCACACCAAATGGGGAAAAAAAACGCAAAATCACTTTCTTTGTTTAGTTAAAACAAATAGAAACTTCAACTCTGATTGTATCTCTCAACCCCTGCTCCTTCAAGGGTATCAGAAATTCTCAGCGTATTTTTGTGATTTTGTGACCTCAAAGCATAATTGGATTCATTTTGACTCTAAATACACCATACAAAGCTTTTCTGAGAGAAAAGAAGGAGTCCCAGAGATATATAATGGTGGCATTTTCTGAATCAAAATTCAGGATAAATGCTTTAAAGGCTTTTTTTAAAAGGCTTCTGCTGAAATAAGGATTATTCTAAAATATCCTGAAGGTATGGCCAAAACACCACAAATAGAAGGAGTGCTAGTAACTCTAAAAAAAAAAAAAAAACTGTAAACAAACAATAGTCTTTGATCTAAAATTCTGTTTCCTCATTTTCAAAACTCTTCTGCAATGAGAATCTTTATTCTATGTTGGCTCCCAGGACAGCAGGAGCATAAGGCCTGCTTGCTGTATAAAGCAGAGCCAAAGAAGACTTATGTCCTTTAAAGAATGTTTTAGCTCATATTAGAGTTGGGGGAAAGAGGGCTAAAAGAGAGTAGAGAATTCATATCAATTCTTTCAGAAACAGTCCCCAAATAGCTGTGTTTTCAACAGCTGCCTTGCCTTAAATCATGTGCTTCCATTGTACAACTTAAAGCAGAATGCAGAAATTTAATCTAGCTATATCTATCAACCATCTTTGTGCAGAGTTGGTGGTACCAGAAAAACTACATAGTCTGTTGGTGCCTGTATTATTTATGAATATTATACTGAAAGCCAGTCTCCTCCAGGGGAATCAGGAGTGGCAAAGGGGATTCAGAGATTAAACCTGCACTGTGCTTTCGCTTTTTAAAGCAAAGTACTTTTCTGATTCGAAGTAGTGAGACCGTTCCCACAAGAAAACCGAGGAATGCTCTTTCATTCAGTATGTGCCCAGCACATCAGAGATGGGTTTGAATGAAATAGTATGTTTTGTATTTTCCAAGTCCCTGCCGTGTACACTAGCATTGTGTGGGACGGAGAGAGGGAGATGCCTGACAGGGAGGAAATCTTAAAAGGTGCTGCAAGTGATGCCCAGGAAGAGGCAGGGTTCTTGTGTTATGGAAAGGGCACCCTCAATGAAATAGGGCTGGGCACAGGTGTACACACACACACACACACTCATCATGGGGTCTTATTCCCATAAGCCAAAATGCAGCCGGGCCCAGAGACTGCCTCTTCTCAAACTTCAGCCAGAAAGAACGAACTGTACAACTGTGCAAAACCCCCACCCCCACCTCCCGGCACCCCAGCTTCCCTGGGCTCCTCGGCGGCGGCACCCAGCGCTCCTTTCGCAGAAACACCCAGACGTGACAGCTCCTCTTTTAGCAACAGAAGCAGCGTGCTCCCCCGCACCCTTCCCAGCCTGAGGGAGAGTCTGGAGCTCCCGGGGCTGCCCGGGCGGGCGCGTGCACACCCTCCCCACTCCTGAGAAACTTCGCTGATGTGCGTGCACCCCAGTAGTAAACGCTACCGCGAGGGCGACAAGAGGAGTGGGGCTGGGACCGCGAGGGGCTAGCCCAGGAGGACAGAGGCACGGGTGCGAGGTGCAGCGCCGACCGAGCCTGGGGAAGGGCGAGCTGGAAGTTAAGTTCAAGTGCACAGAAGCCCGGAGAGCCTGGGTGAGGGGAGGGGAGTGCCCGTTTCTCAGGCTGCTGCGTGCGGGGAAGCCCACCGTGAGCTGGACCCCGGCTGGCTGGGAGAAGAGGAGAGGAGGTGCGGGCATGCACCAGACGTCCGTGCTTCCGGAGGGAGGGGCGCGCAGGTGTCCACAGGACGGGATCAGAGGGCGGAGGGGCCCGGGTGGGCACGGAGGCTCATGCCATATGCCCGGCAGTCCATGCCCCGGCCCCTGCTCTCCCGAATATGGCTCCCGCATTCGAGGACGGGGAAGCGTTCACTCCAGCAAGGAGATCGCCCCCTCCCCGCTTCTCTGCCTTTCCCGTTTCCCCGGCGCCCACCCCTCCCCCACCGCCCTCGCTCACCTGGATGTGGCAGGAGATTTCGGAATCGTCCAGCAGCCGGATGGTACATTTCATCTCCTGGCTGAGCGATTTGATGCTCGAGCTCCTAAAGCGGATCATTTTCATCGTCCTCCTGCCTCCCCGCACGCAGTGGCAGGAGGGGAACATACACCGCGGCCCCGGGGAGCGGGAAACCTCCGGGAGACACCCACGAGGGCTGCCCGTGGAGCGGCAGCGGCGGCGGAGGGAGGACGGGGCCGCTATCAGCCCCGGGGAGGCGGCGGCGGCGGCGGGAGAGGCTGCCGCTGGCCAGACATGCCGGTAGTGAGAGCGATGGCTGGTGATTCCCTCCCGCCCGCCCAGCTTCCCCCGCCTCCACCCCCCCGGCTCCCAGTCCCTTCCCTCTGTCCTCTCTCCAAAGAGAGCCCGGGCTGGTGACGCCGTCACCGACACACACACACACACACACACACACACACACACACACACGGAGAAAGAGGGGGTGCGGGGTGGTGGAGGGTTGTGGGGATGAACCTGGGAGAGAGGGAGGGGGGCGAGAGAGAGAGAGAGGAGAGAGAGAGATCCCTGTCTGTGGTGCTGTTGCTGCTGCGTCAAGCTTTGCTCTGCTGTCTTCTGCTTAGCTTTAGCTTGTCTCCCTCCCCCAGCCAGCCTGTCTCCCTGCCTGTTTTCTCAGCATAACCTCTCTCTCTCTCTCTCTCTCTCTCTCTCTCTCTCTCTCTCTCTCTCTCTCTCTCTCTCTCTCTCTCTCTCTCTCTCTCTCTCTCACACACACACACACACACACACACACACACACACACACACACTTCCTCTACTCCTTTTCTCTTCTACACAAGATCTGACACACTTCACTCCATCCTCTTACAGAAGATAGGACTGAAAGGGAGTTTTGAAATACACACAGGTCCCTCAGACGACAGGCACACGTGCTTGGTTAGGGAGAGAAAGGGAAATAAAGAGGTTCCCTCCAAAGTTAAGAGTTCTGTAGTGTCAAGTGTTGGACCAAGTTGCCCAAACAGTGGCCTTATACTAAACAATGATATGAATTAAGTGGATTAAGATTACGTTTGTCCTTAGAGGCAGCTAGGGGGTGCAGGGAGTAGGATTTAGAGAGACAGAGACCTGAGTTCAGACACTTCTTAGCTGTGTGACCCTGGACAAGTTACTTAATTTTTCCCAGACCAAGTTTTCTCATCTGCAAAATACAGGGGTTAGACAAGATGGTCTTCAAGGGTCCTTCTAGCTCCAAATCCATGATTCTGTAAGGAAAGTCTGCTATCCCCAGCATCTAGCAAGGGATCTGATGATCTGATAAATAGTAGGTATTTGATTACTTGGCTGATGGTATACACAATAATTTCTTAAATTAGACTACTTTTAATCCTAGCCTTACTATCTGAAGCTTTCATCCCCCACAGTGGCAAAATGGTTGAAGTAAATGTAAGGCTTCCAAGGTATCTATTTTGAAGGGGACAATGCTCATCATTAGTAAATGTAAAGTCCAATATGTCAAGATTTGAACTTGGGTCCTCTAACTTAAAAGCAAAGCTTTTTTTTTTTTTAATTATACCATGCTTCCTCTCAACTATATCCTGGGCTTGTGGGAAAACCCAAGTCTTTGCTGCATCTCTCATCTAGCTATGATCTCTTCCAAGAGTTCCCTACCCATCACATCATGTGTGACCTTTAAAATCCCTGTCCTCTCCTTCAAGAATATCTGCCACGCAGCGATTCTTTGAATAGTACCAAGCATTTATCCTGGCTTCTTCGATCAGATAATGGAGATATTACTTTATAGTGAAGTTGAGTGGGTCTATTGCCAAGATTTATAATGGGCAGCATCTCAAGTTTATTAGTATGTTTTGTATTTTTAGGTTCAGTGTCCCTTTTTGCTAGAAATAGGAGAGAGGAGAGCAACAAGGAAGAGACAAAAAGCTGGTGATAGAATCGTGTTTCCCCCAAGGGATGTTACACCTAAAGAAAGCCATCTAGCTGTTGGAAGGACTTTGGTCAGCAGTTTCGATCCCAGAAAGGAAGACTGAGAAGGAGGGAGGGAAGGAGGGAAGGAAAGAGAGAGGAGAGCAAGGAGAGAGAAGGGAGAGAGAGAAGGAGGGAGGGAAGGAGAGAGAGGAGAGTACATAGAGTGCCTAGGAAAAGCTGAGTTCAAATATAGTCTCAGATACTTACTGTGAGACCCACAGCAAATTATTTAATTTCTCTCCGCCTCAATCTCCTCATCTGAAAAATGGGAATAATAACAGTACCTACTTCTAAAAGGGGTAGGGGGTAGTAAGGATAAAATAAAATAATATTTGTAATGTACTCTGCAAATATTAAAGCATAATATGTGTCAGTTGTTAGTACTATATGGCTATTCAAAAACCCAGTAGTCATGTGTACCCTTGGCAAGTCACTTAACTTCTGCCTGCCTCAGTTTCCACATCTGTAAAATGGGGATAGTAATAGTACCTACCTCTCAAGGTTGTTATGAGGATAAAATGAGATATTTATAAAGCACTTTGAAAACCTAGACATGACATAGAATATTAATTATTATTGCTGCTGTTATAATTAAAGAGATCTCTTTTTAGGATCACAACTTATGCTCAGAGTGGTCTCTGTGGTATTTGGCAATTTAGATAAAGTTTCATTACTTTTAGCATATAGAAGTTGGTCTGTTGGATAAAAGAGTTTAAACTGTACTTACATAGAATAAGTTTCTTCATCAATTTAGCAAGGCTTATGGGTTGGTCAATCTTTCTCTAGGACTTTTAGTGCGTTTCCTATTCCTAGAAAGTGTTTTCTGGGTGTACTCAACAACATGTCCTTGAGTAGATTATTTGTTTCATCAACTGGGGATCCTAGTTAGCTCAGGTTGTTTTGGGACAGAACTATTGTCTTTGTGTTGGGCTAATATACTTGGCCATTTTGGAAATATCTACTGAAAGAGCCTTCCCCCTAGATTTGGAAACCTAGACATGAATTATATTCATTTCTTTTCCAAGGTTACCAAAGGAAGCACTGGAGTTAGGAATAGGAACTACTCCTGTGAATTCACTGGTACAGAAATCTCTTGGGTGAGCTAACTCCCTTGACCAATGCAGGCAGGCACCTTCTCTGAAATTTATAGTCTCTAGCACTTAAAGATTAAGTAATTTGCCCAATGTTACTCTGTCAGGATGTTTCACAGGCAGGATCCAAGCCCAGGTCTTTCTGATTTCAAATCCAGCTGTCTCTCTAGTACACCACCTTTCCTCTGAGACTGAGCTCAGTACATGTAAGCCTAGAACTCTGGGTTTGGGACCAAATGACCAAAAAAAAAGTCCAAATCCAAAAATGTTACATTCTTGGATGAAAGACAGGTGTTTTCACTTCAACAAGATAGTCTATGGCTAAGCCTAAAGAGAATTGTACCAGAAGTAAGCAAAGAACAGATGCTCTAATAGCCTTGGGGTCTTGAATCCATTCAGTTCATTAACCATGCTTAAAGAACAAATACTTGCAAGCATTGTGGATGTTCAAAAGAATATGTTGCAGACTCGGAAGGCAATTTGAAGAGGGGGAACTCCAAAAGGTCTTGGAGCCAATGAACCATGCCTGGAATACGCACAATAGCTCCCAAGCTGACTACCCTGAAGGGGACATGACTCTTATAAACAGATGAGTCCTTCTGCTCTGTGGACACACTGACCTCTCACTGACTGTGGATGCTCTTTCTCTTGTCCTTGATAAATGTAAAATTCCTTGTTGCAATATTTAAAGGTTGCTGATTATATATTACTATGTATTTTCTAGGTTAGCCGATTAGACTGTGCTACAATGAAAGATATTCTCTGAGCTTTGTAACTTCACCAGCTACCAGTTGTGCTATGTCAGTAATGAGTGCTATTAATATAGTGTTTGTTGACTGACTTACGGAATGTGTTGACAGTTTTAATTAGGATAGACACCCCCCTCACCAAATTCCACATCCATCCTCCCACATTCCTCTCTCTACTACCATTTCCTCCCCCGACATTATCTCAATATTCATTTCACCTCACCCCTTCCCCCATTTCACTCCACATGGATGTCTGTGCTATGCTATGATTTGTGCCATGTACTGTACTATCTAACTGTTATCATGGTGTCATCTTACTGTTTATATATCTATACCAATATCAATCAATCAATATCCACAAATGTTTGCAATGCGGAGTGAAAATGGCATATTTTCCAAGGCCTGGTTTCTCTTAACTAAGGCAAGGCAAAGAATTGAGGGCTGGTGTCCCAGTGTTTCAGGCAACGGTTTCTATATTTCTCTTCAACGATGTGATAGCGTATATACAGTTTGATATCTAAGGCCTTCCTTGATTAAATTGTCCACATCACCACCTCAACTACCATGTAGTTCACTGGCCAGCGGTAAAAAATAAAACAAAATACACATTACACCTGCTTTCTTTAATTTGCAGGAAACAGCAACTGCCCATTTAAGGCGTTGTTAAGGGAGTGTCCATAGTGTTCCCTTTTTGACTACAAGTAGCTAGCCTGAAGGGCCCAAGAAGGCAGGCTTAGGTGTGACCCAGTGCCAAAGCTTCAAAATAATTATAGGAAAAGTCATGGGAAGCAGATGTGGGAAAGATACCATTTAAGGCTTTTTTTTACTGGCAGGGTGGAGTCAGTTGGCAGGCAGGTAGTTGTTGGAACAAATTACATTTAACTTAATCACTTTCTATATAAACACAACTTAGACTCTCTTATCCAACAGACCAATTTCTGTATGCTAAAAAATGAAATTTTACCTAAATTACCAAATACTGTAGAGACCACCCTGAGCATAAGTTGTAATATTAAAAAGAGATCTCTTTAATAATAACGGCAGCAATAATAATTGGTATTCTACATCATGTCACGGTTTGCAAAGTGCTTTATAAATATCTCATTTTATCCTCATAACAACCTTGGGAGGTAGGTACTATTATTATTCCCATTTTACAGATATGAGAAACCGAGGCAGGCAGAAGTTAAGTGACTTGCCAAGGGATACATGACTACTAGGTTTTTGAAGCTCAAGTGGAACACAGGCCTTCCTAACTCTGTGTCCAACATCTAGGCACTATGCCACCAAGCTGACTATAAATATAGCATTTAATAGGTATTTTTCCTCTCAAAGAAGAAGAAATATATACTGAAAAATAATTGCAAAAAATGACCAAACAAAAAAACTTTTTATATTTCAATGATCATGAGGGAGAAGATTTTTCAAAAAGTCCTAGATCCTGTTTTCTTCATCTTTTTTGGTGACATGGAAGACGTGGACAGGTTAGTGAAACCTATGGGTCCCTTCAAAAAATAATGCTTTTGTGTTCATAAAATAAAACACACAGGAGTACAAAGGAAAACAATTCCATTGAGTAAATGAGGGTTTTCCCATCTGAGTTCACAGACTCCCTGAAGTCTAACCATGGGTCCCTTCTAGATCTGTGGACCCCAAACTGAGAACCCCTGTTCTGTAGCATAGTGCCTTCGGCAGCCACTTAACTTTTCTAGGCTTCAGTTTTCTTATCTAGAAAATAAGAATAATACTACACAACCGATTTCACAGGGCTATTGTCTGAAACAAGACAATACATGTGAAAGCTTCATAAACTGTAAAGCACCCTCTAAATGTGAACAGATAGGCATTTTAGTAAATGCCTCTCAGATGGACTGGCTGACAGGCCACTTCAATTTACAATTCAACCTAACAGTCAGACACAGTAAAGTTTCAGAATAAAATTGTAAGAAAAAAATAAAGAAAACTACTTGCTACAGATGTCATAGAAGGGATTCCTGCACAGGGTGAGAAGGCTGGCTGAAATGATAACCTCAAGGTCCCTTCCAGAGCTAGAATTCTATGATCCCAAGAGCTAACAGTGCTTTTTTTTTTTAAAGAAATGTACATATTATGACTAATCTATACTTCTGCATAGTGATTCTGAGGCAAAATTGTGCATTAGACAAATGTAGTTTTCATAGACAAGTCATCTCCCTGGCAGAGCTTTTAGGTACTACCTGAAGGCCAGCACCCTCACAGGATGAGCAGCCCTGGAAAGGGTCCAGTGGGCAAATCCACACACCAAAGAACTGCTCATCCACCTTTGGTGAACACCTGTCATCCAACTCTCACCTGTGGCTCCAAGAAGCTGTAACATGCACAGCAGTCACACCAGTAAAAGCACCTTGGAAGATGGGTTAAACCAACTTGAGATAATAAAATTCAGACCCATTGATGAGTTAGAGGGGATGTCTCCCTCAAGTGTATGAAGACTTCTCCTGAAATAGGTGGATAAAACCATTTGTTCCAAAGGCCATGAAGGCACTGAAGCAGGTGCTGTGGGGTGCTTAGAACCTGGGCAGACTCCAAAGTTATCCCCGCCACCTTCAGTCTTCTGGTCTTTTGTCCTGCCACCGGACTTCGGTGCCTCTGGAAGAGAGAGTGAGGCTAATGTCTTTGTGCGACTCTGCCTCTCCTTAACCCAGTTCACACACAAGTCATAGCATCATCCATACCTCAACATCGTGATCTTCAAAACTGAAAGGCAAACAATTCTCACTGGGCTCCTGCCTGCTCAGGACTCCCATAGGACTCACCTCTCTTAGCCCCCATAAAGTCCTGTTACCTACCACATTACGTCCCAGTTCTGCCAGGTAAACTGCCTAATAAACTAATTCCTCACAAGGATAGTAATGACTCAGTGAACAGAGGAGATGTACAGTGGATAGGGTGATGGATCTGGAGTTAGGAATACCAGAGTGAAAATTAGATCTCAGATCCTTATTAGCTGAGTGACTAGGTAAGTCACTCCTCCGTCTTCCTCAGTTTTCTAATCTGTAAAATGAAAATAACAGCACCTACCTCACTATCCTTCTGTGAGGATAAAATGAGATGATATGTATAAAGCACTTTATAAACCTTATAGCTCTATATAAATGCTAGTTATTATCATCCTGCATGTTCCTATAAGAAAAAAAGGACCCCCCACACACAAAAAAAGTCTGTGGTACTGTCATATGGGAAGGATGAAAGATAATAGATGAACTATCTACCTTGGAGAGCAGAACCACAGTGGTCACTTAAGAGACCCAAAATTCAGTACTCTAGTCAGTGGTTTAGACAGATAAAAGTGAAAAGATTGTCATTTCTGGTATTCTGTGAAACTGGGTTCTCATCAAATCAAGAAGCTAGACCCTAACAAGTGAATGGTTTTTATGTTTTGGGGAAAGGTTAGAAGGAGTTGACAGTCAATCAATAAACACTTATTAAGCACCTACTATGTATCATGAAACAGGCCCCTGATTTCATTGATATCAAACTACAGATAAGGGTCATAAGGAAACTCCCTCTACCAACGCAAAGAGATACTTTTGGCAACTATGTTGCCTTAGATCAGAGAATTGCATGGTACACAGGGAGATCTAGCAATTGCCCAAGTTCACACAGCCAGTATGTTAGAGGTGGCATTTGAACTTGAGTCTTCCTGACTGGGAAGCCTACTTTTTATCTAAGTCATGTTACCTCTAGAGTTTCTATGTTACCTGCTCATGAAGCAATCAATCAAAAAGGATTTCTTAAGCCCCTACGGATGCTAGAGATGCAAAGGCAAAGAATGAAACAATCTCTGTCCTCAAGCAGCTTAAATTCTGTAGAGGAAGACTGCGTAAAGACACAAGTATACAGAAAATAAACACAAGGTAGTTAGGGACAGACTGCCATGGGGGATCATAAGATCATAGATTTATGGAAGGGATCTTAGAGGCCATCTAAAACAACATCATTTTACAGAGAAGGAAACTGAGGGCCAGAGAGGTCAGATTACCTTACCTAAATCCACTAATATGCTGGAGGTGGCTTGTTCCTGAGAGCTGGTTGTTCAATTTCCAATGTGAACATTTATACTTTGGAAACCAACAAAGTATAAGTCAAAACTTGATTTTTTGTGCAGATTAAACTTAAAATTATGTCGAGTGGATTTTCCCCCCAGAGAGCCTGTTGTTAAACATTCATCACCCTTGCCTAGGTCACGCTAGATAGTCAACATCAAAGGTCAGACAGATGGAAAAATAGAGTCAGAAAAGCGAAATGGCCTGTCCAAAATCACTAGTTCCTGCCAGATAATTACCTAATAAACTAATTCCTAATGATGTGTTAATGGATAATAACAGCTTGATGGAAAGAAGATATTCTGAGTCTCCCTATGTCTAAAAAAAAAAGAGGCCTCTATAAGGTCAGCAGTAGCATTGTGTAGCAAGGATGACAAAGGACAGAGAAATTATCTGATTTGTAAACTAGATGCAGAGACAGATCCAAAGAGAAGCGCTTGCCAAGTAATCACTGGAAGTGAATTATAGAACCACAACTTGAACCCAGTTCCTGTGACATCAGATCTAGGACTCTTTGGAAGCACCATGGATGGGGGACTGAAAAAACCTAGATTTCCCCTGTCAGATCCAAATGCCATGGAGTTCCAGATACGCGATACAGAGAGAAAGAGACAACATCTGTGCTGTAACAGAACTATTTATCTACGTAAAAAAGAAGGCTTTCTCACAGTTCCCAAGTGTCTCAGATGGGTGGAGATTTCTCTAACTCTAGGACAGTAATCTATTCCCAATTATACCTTCCCCTCCAGGATTTTCCTCCTGGATTGTTCTGGACAAACCCAACTGTCCTACTCTAAGACTCATGGTAGCAGTCAGTCATCGAATGGGAGACTTGGATGAAAGGAGTGCTGGCAGTTACCATGTAGAAGCAGACATGCTTTCCAAACAGGGAGGCATTTTTAGGAGCCTACAATACTTCCTTCTTTTGTTCAGATTTTGATATCTAATTGAGGAAGTGAGAGGAAATAGCCATTTATTTTCTTCTGGTTTAATTTCCTCCTTTTTGCAGTTTGGTTGCCAGGATTCTTTCTGTCCGGGTCATTCAAGAATATCAGCTCAGAATTTTCCATAGAACTTCGGGGTTTGGTTGTTTAATCATGAGAACTTTCCAGCTAACATCTAGAAGGGTGGTGCTTGAGTGTGACTTGGGAAGCCTAGGATGTGCCACAGGTCATCCAGATTTTCAGTCTGTCACTAATACTGCCCACCCCATCCTCTCCAGGTCACCTCTTCCTCTGTCCTGCTGGTCACTTGTCTGGTCACATAGTAAAATCACCCTTGAGTTCTATGTTTAAACCTTGCCAAATAGTCTACTTAAATGTCATTTTAAAAAGTTATTATCTATGGAAAGGAACAATATCCCTTTGACACAGCCCTTATCTAAAAATTACAGGTGTTTAGAAATGACCACAGGAAGTCACGGCTGTGCAAGATAAAGTATCGGGTGCCGGGTGTGAGGTCAGAATTCGACCCCTCTTTAGCTCCACCACTCTAACCTCAGATAAACAACCTCACCACTCCAGTCCTCGGTTGTCTTATCTGTAAAATTAAGGCATTGGACTAAGGGATCTCTGAGGTCCCTTCCTGCTCCGAATTCTTTGATTTCATGTACCAATCAGGAAGAACAAGAGAAGTTTCTAAGTGGTCCCTTCCTGTAATATTATTTCCAACATCTTGTCTTCCTACACATTTCTCTGCTTGACTCACTCTACAATCTAGTCATATTGACCCTAATCACTGTTCCTCATGCAGAATGCTCCATCTCCCATCTCTCTGGGATGGAGGGAGGAAAGGAATAAGTGGGAAAAGGAGGAAAGGAAGAAAAAAATGAGGAAAGGAAGGAGAATGGAAGAAAAGAAGAGAGGAAGCAAAGAAAAGAAGGGAGGGAGGAAAAAAGGAAGGGAGGGAAGGAGAAAGGAAAGAAAAAAGGAGGAAAAAGAGGAAAGAAGAAATGGAAAGATGAGAGGAAGAAAGGGAAGGAAAAGAGAGAAAGGAAGGTAAAGAAGGATGGAAGGGAAGAAGGAAGGGAGGAAAGGAGAGAAGGAAGGGAAGAAAGAAAGTAGGAAGGAGGGAGGGAAAGAAGGAATGAAGGATAAAGGAAGGAAGGGAAACAAACATTGATTAAATGCCTATGTGCCAGGCACTGTGATAAAAAAAATTTTACAAACATCATCTGATCTTTACAACAAACCTGCCAGATAAGTGCTATTATTATCCCCATTTTACAGCTGAGAAAACTGAGCCAAACTGAAGCTAAGTGACTTGCCCAAGGTCACACAGCTAGTAAGTGTTTGAGGCTAGATCTGAGTTTAGGTCTTTCTGACTCCAGGCCCAGTACTCTATCAATTGTGCATTTTTTTTTCCTCTCTACCCCCACCTCGAGCTAATAGTACCATCCCATCTGAGATTATTTTGTGTATATACAACAGAGGACTGGCCACTGAATACAGAGCTTAAGAAAATACCCAGTTGATACAATTCCCCAAGTGGAAGAGGCTGGGAACCCTGCTTCTGGGAGCAGGAGGCATTATGTGACTGGTTTTAGGTCTGCTAACCCTGTGGTAACTAGGGGCCTCTGACTATAGCAATGCAGCCAGAATTGGGGCAAAGGGGAGAACATTCAAATGTCACCTGTGGCCTTGTGCCTTCCCTTCAGGATTATTTCTTCCTGCCTAACAGCACCCAGTGAGAGAAGAAAGACAAGGCTGTGAGGGAAGAGGCCTTGCCCCTTGGAGGCCACATATGATGCATGAAAAACAACCTTGCTTCTCTGCCTTGGTGTTTGTTCTTTCATTTTGGGTGAAAGAGGTTGAAGAGGAATATGAATTTTGTGAATGTCAAAAGGCTGGGAAAGTTAGCCACCCAAGATCCACAAGTCAAGTCTGAGCCAGGATTTGCATCCAGTCCTGCACCTTGGGGACTCAGTCTAAATGTGGCTGGGATAAGGACTCATTCAGTAGTTGTGGCACATCTGGACGTGAAGTTGGTGGGATTGACGCTATTTAGAAAAGGCATTGTGGCCATTCCCTCTCCCCAGAAACTGAAATGGTATAGGAGATAGTGTGCCCCCAAAGCACTGCGGGGCAGTGGTTGGATTCTGTTCTTGCGAAATCTTCAAAATACTTAACTCTTTATAAAAGTGAGTTACTGTTAATTGGTTACTAGTCACACTTGTAGCTATCGGTGCAGGGTGGGGAGAACACACCTGGAATTGGGGCTCAAACCTATAGAATTACACAAGAGATACCACAACCGCTCAAGGGTATCACTTGAACCCTTCTTTGGGGGCACTGAGGCCAGAGAGTACTTGTTACATATGTGAGTGTGTGTGTCTCATATTTGCTTGTATCAGTACATGCTCTTTCTCCTGATAGAATATAAACTCCTTGAGGGTAGGGTCAGTTTCTTATTTGTCTTTTTATCCCCTATCCCTCTCACAGTGCCTGATATGTAAGTGCTTAATAAATTCCTTCTGGATTAGACAGCACCTAGTCATGAGGTTTTATCTTTGCCCAGTGGAGACAGTGCCAAGGTAATTGTTTCTCTCTTTTGACTTCAGAAGGCAGGGAGAAATCAAGAGAAGCAAGGAGAACTGCAAACATTCCAGAATGATAAAAGGATAGAAGGAAAAAGTAAGGCTGCTCCTTTTTTACTCAAACAATTCTATAGAAGGCTCTGCACTTCTGTAGCTAAAATGGAGAAGAGCTACAAAGAACCTGAAAATTAAGGATAAACTGTACAAGGAGCTTCTGATGCCGAGATGATCTGAAATTCCTGAACTTTTGAGATGGCTAGCTCCATAGAAAAGATATAGAATGAGTCAGGAAAAAAGCATCTTTGTAAAAAAGACTGGTCTTAAGACCAGCATTATATTAAGAAAATGAACAGCTGATACATTGTGTGTGTGTTCATCCTTCGTTGCCAAAGACCATGCCATCGGAGAAAGGATGACATGACTTGCACCTGACTTTGTTTTTTAAGTGAGGGAGGGCTGTGCAGGTTCACTTCCAGAGCCATCTGAATCCAGTGACCAGATATTCAACAGGATGAGTGGAGATGACCCAGGATGAGGCAATTGGGGTTAAGTGACTTGCCCAAGGTCACACAGCTAGTGAGCATCAAGTGTCTGAGGTGAGATTTGAACTCAGGTCCTCCTGCCTCCTGCACTGGTGCTCAATCCACTGCACCACCTAACTGCCCCAACAGCTGATACAATTTCCCAAGTGGAAGAGGCTGGGGCGCCCCAGCTTCTGGGAGCATGAACCATTATGTGACTGTTAGAAGTGAAAGGTCAGTGAGAAAAGCACCAAATTATTTCCTAGAATTATTCACTCACTTTACCTGTATCAACATTACACTTAATTCTTGATAATATTAAATTCCAACATTTTAATAAAAAGATTTTCTTTTGTTTTGTTTGGGATTGTTTCAAAGATAATGAGTAGAAAAACAAGTTAATGTATGTCTGTTACACCTGGCATTGCCAATCATACAGTCAAAATACCTCCATCTGCCTGGTGACTACATTTCCTAATTACAAACTTACTTCTCAAGCAGTTCATAATCTTTTAAAATTTACAAATCAGAACATAAAGCCTAATGGAACAGCCTATAGAATGGATGAAATTTCTAGAGGTACATGTGACCCAATACACTGGAATTTGAGATACAAGAAATACACCAAGGATATGGGTTTAAATACTGATTCTGCATTTGTTATCTTTTGTGTAACTCACATCATTTCAGATCTCTCAAATGAGTTCTGACAAATAAATGCCAGATTGGAGTCAATTCACAGTTGAACTATCTAAGAAGTACTTAGAAATTATGATATTTTATATTGTTGATTCAAGCAAGACCAAGGCCTTAGATGCTGGACCTAGGGAAAAGAGTTGACATTTTGTTGTGAAAGTTAATGAGTTTCCAATAGATATGTGGTCAGAGAATGTGAACAAAGAATTTTCAGTACAAAAAAATGCAACTGCATGTTAAAATGCTCCAAATCCCTAATAATAAGAGAAATGCAAATTTAGACAACTCTGACCCATCAAATCTGCAAAGATAATTAAAACACATTTTATTGTGGAAGGGTCCAGGGGAAGATAAGGCATATGGATTTTTTGTAGAGACACAAACTGGTCTAACTCTTCTGGAAACAATATGGAACTATATTAGAAAAATGATTAAATTGTTCATATCCTTTGACCCAGCAAAACTAGTATTAGTCATTTACCCACAAGAGATAAAAGACAGAGGAAAAAGTCCCATTTATACCAAAACATTTAGGCTGTACTTTTTGTGGTAGCAAGACCCTATAAACAAAGTGGGTGCCTGTCAGTTTGGGAAAGTCTGAACAGACTGTGGCATTTCAGTAAAATATTATTGTGCCATAAGAAATGACACATATGTTGAATTTAGTTAAAGTTTGGGAGATTTGGACGAACTTATGCAGAGGAAAGTTAGCATAACCAAGAAAATAATATGTACAATGAAAAACAGCAAGAAGAGACATCAGTACTGAGATCAATCCATGGCCCAGTTTTGATATCCCGAGAACTCCCCTTAACAGAAAGATCATACTACAGGTGCGAAATGATACATATTCGATCAGAGAGGGTCAATGGTCAGTTAATTTTACTTAATAATAACAATAGCTGATATATACCAATTTTAGCTTCCCACGTACCTGACATACATCATTTCATTAGGTCCTCATAATAAGCCTCTCTCATCTCTAGGTTATCATAACACTCCTCTTTCTTTGTTCTCCTCCATTTTTCTCCTTTGCTGTATCTTCATTCAGGTCACACCCACTGAGGTGGACAATATTATATTACCCTTGTCTTAGGAATTTAGCTTAGGAAGCTGAGACTCAGAAATTTTAAGCAAATTGTACAGGATCCCACAATTAGCAAGTGTCTGAGGCATGATTTGAACAAGGTAGAGATCTATAATACATGTGTGTTGGAATGTGGGAGGAGGTTGGCAATTGAGAAATGACTATTACTTTTTTAATTATCTTTTAAATGTCTTATAAATGACAAAAGTTTTTAGAACAAAATGAATAAGCCTAATATATTCTTAACCAAAAGGAAGACCAACTTCCACTTCAAGGTGAGTTACACAGATGCCTGTAGTTACGGCCAAAATTTTTTTCAAAATGTATCTCCGAATCTGCTTGAAAACTTGGATAAATCTCCAAGTGAGATCTTAAATTTATATGGCATAATGTTTACTTCTGGTGTATCCCAAGATTTTGGAACTGTTATGGTGTGAAAACTTTTTAAGGGCAAAATGGTACCAAATGGCTGCCTTAACCATAAAAGAATCCCCTGTGCAATGATGATTTTGAGTAGGTAAGTATAATGAGATGATAAGACATACCTGGCTAAGTTATCTGTAAATATGCCTCGCAGAAGCTGAATAATTTGACAAGTTATATGGAGTTCAAATGCTTCCCTAATTCTATTTACTATCCCACTCATCACAGAGTCTATTCAAACCTTTTTATCCCTCCCTATGACCCCCAGTGACACTCCTATCCCACTATCTCACCCTCTCAGTTGAGTACCCCGCCTCATACTTCATTGGAAAAATTGATGTCATTCACTGAGACTTCCTTTTTCTCCATTTGTCCTTCAAAGTCAACCTTCAAGTGGAAGTTGGTCTTCCATTTGGTTAAGAACATATTAGGCTTATTTATTTTATTCTATATATTTTTTTGCCATTTAAAACCCATTGATCAATAGGACGATTGTCCTCCCCCTGTTCTCACAACCCTCAGACATCTTTCCCTATTGTATTCTCCTTCACTTGTATCTCTGGTTAACAGGTGACCCTTCTGCTTGACAAGGCAACTTTCCCCACCAACACGCACCTTAATCTTATCCCCTCCCATTTTATCCAGAAAATTGCCTCCGCTATCATTTTGGTTTTTTCTGTAATCTTAAAGTCTCCCTATTTACTGGGTTCTTGCTCTCTGCCTACAAAAATAACCATATTTTCCTTATCCTTAAAAAAAAATCTCATTTGAACTGACCATCCCCACTAACCATCATCCTCCTTCTTTTCTCCCCTTCTCAGATAAACTCCTTGAGAAAGACATCTCCACTTTGTATCTCCACTTCCTTTGCTCCTTTCACTATCATCTGTAATCTGGCTTCCTGCTTCAAGTGAAACTCCCATCTCTAAAGTTACCAGTGATCTAATTGCCAAATCTAATGGTCCTTTCTCAGTCCTCTTCCTTCTTCACTTCTCTGCAATCACTGACATTATCGATCTCTCTTTTCTCCTTGGTACCCTCTTCTTTCTAGGTTTTCATATTACTCTTCCCTGGTTGGCCTGATTTTCTTGACCTGACCACTTCTTAGTCTGCTTTGCAGAATCTCCATACAGGTCTCATCCCTTCGTTATGGCTCCTTCCTTGGGCATTTTCTCTTTTGCTTCTGTAGGAGGTCACTTGGTGATCTCAACATCTTCCCTAGGTTCTATTATCGTCTCTTTCCAGCCCCATTCTCTTTTCTCAGATACAGTCAGACATCACCACCTATTTTTTGGACATCTTGAATTAGTCGTCGCATACACACTTCAAACTTAACATGTCCAAAACAGAACTTACCGTCTTTCACCCAAACCCTGCCTCTCTGTCACTGTTAGGAGTACCACCATCCTCCCAATCGCCAAGATTCAAAACCTGGTGTCATCCTTGACTCTTCACATATATCCAATCCAACTGTTAAATCCTGTCCTTTCTACTTTCATATCAACTCTCCTATATATCCCTTTCTCTCCATAATAATACAAGCCCTCAATGACTTTTTAATTGGTATCCCTGCTTGAAATTTATCACTGGAATTCATCTTCTACTCAGCTATCAAAGTGACTTCCTAAAACTCAGGTCTCATCATGTCATCTCCCTACTCAGTAAACTCCTATGGCCCCTTGTTACCTCTAGGATCAAAGGCAAATGCCTCTATCTGGCTTGACAATCTTCTTCCTCCGTTCCCAAGTTCTTCCACACTTTACTCCCCTCCACAGGCTACAATTCAGCTACAGTGATCACCTATACTGACAGGGACTTTGTTTTTGTAGTTATATCCCTGTGCTCAGCACAGTGCTTGGCACAGACTAAGCATTTAACAATTTTTTTTATTCATTCATTCAATGATTTATTCAAAGCTGCTCTTAACCTACTGCTAAGAACTAGTACAACCAGAGGATAGCTAGTAAAGTTTTCTTCCCCAGTTTAAGAAATTGATTTCCAGTCAAAATTAAAGGGACTACTTCTGAATATTAATCAGTAGATGAGACCCAAGCATCTTGAATCACAGTCTTCTTGGTAAGACTACCTTTAGAATTCATCAGTTCTACCAGAATGAGGAGCTACTTATAAAAAGAAAGATAGCTAGGTGGCACAGTGGATAGTGTGCCATAGCCATGCCTGAAATCCAGAAAAAGCATCTTCCCAGGTTTAAATCTAGCCTCAGACACTTACTAGCTGTGTGACCTTGGGCAAGTCATTTGACCTGTGTTTACCTCTGCTTCCTTATCTGTAAAATGAGCTAGAGAAGGAAATGGCAAAACATTCTAGTATCTCTGCCAAGAAAACCCCAAATGGGGTACAAAGATTCAAATGTGCCTGAAACAACGGAACAACAGACTTATACTGTGCATTTTTGACTTAAATCATAAGGAACTTAGCAAGTGTTACTAGCTTTTGGTCTCCCTCCCAGAGGGTATTTGAATTTGTGAACCCCCTTCCAACCCCAAGGCTAATTAGCATTCACACACACATACTGATTTTTAATAACTTTCAAATCTATTTGTTTACTATTATTAGAGAATTGTTTCTTATTCGTCATCCTTTCACTTTCTAGTGCTGCCCTAGATTATTCTTGTCAGAAAAAAAAACACATTAGCTTCTTTTAGTTTCATACTGGAAAGTTTCAAGGTTAACTCCAGTATCCCTTCACCCCCTTATCTTTTTTTCTTGGAAAATTAAGTCAGTTGTGTTCCCTTCTTTCCAGCAGAGGGCACTATAGAGAAGCCCTTCCTACTAGAGCAGTAGAAATGATGAGATGAGACCCGGGATTTAAGGAGGTTCCCCAAGAGGAATTTCCTCTAGGAATGCACAGTAGAATCTGCTCTGCAATTAATGGCCCAGGAAAGTAGCATTAGAAGCATCTGATTTAAGAGTTGAAAAGAGTTCTCTTTCTAGCCCATTTTTGAGCTTTCTCCAAAATATAGCACATTTTTCTTTGTAAATTCAGATTTTAAAAATACATTTCCTACCATTTTTCTCAAAGGAACAATTTACGTTCATCTATTATGGAAATTAATGTCCATGACTCAGTAGAAAATTCACATTAAGTTACTAGAGCTGACATGCCAGTACTCCGGTGGTTCTGTGATCTCATCGGTGTGGATATTTTCCCTGTGAGGATACAGAAATCCATCCATTCCTGCCTGTCCTGGGTCACTCGTGCACATGTCATTCCTGTAAATGTGACACAGCATAGCATGCTAGGGACTGTACTCTCCTTCTTTCAACTTTGTACAGATACCAACGGAGAAGACAGGTCATCCACTAGCTATCCCTCACCTTTACTGGGAGATAGACCCATCTTTCTTTCCAGTCCCCTTTCCTTTGCTCATGAAACATCCTTTGCACCACTTTCCCCACATAATTCCTTATTTGTAATGTGCTACAGTCAGCTCATACCTACCATAGGCCTCTCCCTTGCCTTTTAGCAGCTTCTAGGTTTCAGTTCTTTGAGATGGTATTATTTCAGGCCCCACAACATTAACAGCTGATACCCTACATAAATCACGGCTGCATACCATGGATGGCCAAAGGCTATGATACACTGAATAGTCAACCCTACTCTTAAGGAAACAACCCAAGTCCAGGAATTTTATGTTCTTTTGAATAACAGAATAGCATGAGGACACATCTAACAAAAGCTTTGCCTGACAACTAAATAAGACTGCTCAACCCTCTAATATTTTACACTAGATTTTTTTTTACTATTTTTTTTTTACTCTTTTTTACAACCAAATTTTTCTCAGCCTTCTCACCCTCATCCATATCAGTAAAATGATGCTGTAATGGAGGGGTGTGCTGGAGCCAGCTCAAACCAGCTAGAGATCTTTTGTATCTTACAGGAAAATAACAATAGGAGATTTTCTAACTATTCAATGTTTGCTAAGACATTTATTACAATCATACCTAAAAACCAGATGAACAAAATACTGATCAGCTAAATTGAATGTCAGAAAGTTTGCTTCATTTAAACCAAATTTTTAGCACACTATAACCCTTAGATTGCCTGCATGATAATTCCCTGATGATCCCTCTAGGGCTTTCTTATAAAAGACCTTTCTTTCTTCTTTAATTTGATTTCCCATTATTTTTTTCAGTTCAGTCTTTTCTCTCTGCTTTTTTCTTACTCTGCATAGTTGATCACTTTTTCTTTTTAATCCAATGAATATGTTCATGTTAACTTGCAGGTGGAACTTTTGTCTCTTGCAGTTCATGAGAATATGTAATCCATCTGAATTTGCCTCAAGCTTCTCTCCTGTCACCAAGAGTTTCTTCAGAATGTGGCATCTTTTATTGTTCTGTATATTTTATATATTATAATATTTTATTATTTATGTTTTCTTTGTAAGATGAATTTTGTATTAAAATTTTATTTTCAACATACAAAAGAGTAAAAAGTTAGCAAGAGTTGATTGTTAAGTTTTTCATGTGAGCATTTACACCTTGGGAATCAAAAATGTTACAAATCAGTGCTTGATTTGTCTTGTCGACAGTCCGTGTCTGTTCATCCTTCGTTCCTGAAGAAGACCATGCCATCAGAGAAATAATGACATGACTTGCACTTGACTTTGAGTGAGGGAGGGCTGTGCAGGTCACCAGCCTCACTTCTCCTCCAGAACCATCTGAATCCAGTGACCAGATATTCATCAGGATGACTGGAGATGATCCAGGTTGAGGTAGTTGTGGTTAAGTGACTTGCCCAAGGTCACACAGGTAATGTGTCACGTGTCTGAGGTGAGATTTGAACTCAGGTTCTCCTGACTCCTGCACTGGTGCTCTATCCACTGCACCACCTAGCTGCCCTGTTGATAGTCTAAGACTGTATCCTATATACATTTTTTTTCTGGATGGCCAGTTGTTAAAACACTTAATGATCACCCCTCTACTACTGATATGGAGCCCCAGAGATCCTCACACTAGATTTATAGCCCTGGGGTCAATGGTTTCTTATTGCCATTTCTATTTAAAGGATTTCTTCCACATAGTAAGGTCTCTTTACAACTTTACCTAACCTTTGATGCATGGGTCCCTGGCCTAATGTTAAAATACATGGTTTATAACCAATTTTCTGCCTTACTGACATTTTTTTTAAATCCCACCCAAGAAGACAGAGGTCTGTTATTGCATCTATCAGAGTTTATTCATTTATTTATTTATTCATTCATTCATTCATTTATTTATTCATCCATTCATTCAACAAGCAATTACAGAGCACCCATATATGGCTGAGAGGAAACTAGGCATAGGGTCTAGAAGGCTGGTCGTAGAATTTAGGTGGTCTGAGTTCAAGTTCAAACACACATACTTGTTGTATGACTATGGGCAAATAACTTTAAGTTAAATAAATATGTGCGTATATATTGTATATTATATATATATATATATATATATATGTACACAAATGTTTGCAAGTTGTTTCACTGATCAGAATGTGAACTCTGAGTACAAGTCCTGTTTTGTTCTTTTTTTGTATTGTCAGCACTTAGCACACTGCCAAGCATACAATAAGTGTTTAATCAATGCTTAATTGTGACTTTCTTTGTATCCTCAGTGCTTAGCATAGTTCTTGACACACAGTAAGTGATTACTAAATGCTTCTTGACTGACTGACTGACATATAAGAGTCAGTATGTTATGACTTGGCACCAGTTTAGGACTACACTTACGCAATTACTCTGTATAAAAACAGGAATCCTCTGTGCCAGCCAGGTAAGCATCCAACAGCAGTAATGCAGGCCAAGCAATTAAGACCTGTTCTAACAGCTGCCCAAGAGTTCTTAGCCAGGAAACTATTTCTTACTTTCATCTTTTAGCAGTTTTTTTTCAAAGTACAGATGAGAGGCTTTCAGATGAAGAGAAATGAGAGTCCATTATTGACAAGTTCAAGTCCTCTCTACTGGAGTTCCTGTAGTTTCTCTGTGATCCCAGCTATGTATGAGCTGCAACAGACAAAGACCATAAACCACAGGGGTTGGCTCAGACACAATGAATGAAATGAGACCCCTCCAATCCAATTTTTACAATCGATGAACCTCCATAACTCATCACCTCGTGCTTTCCAGCTCCCAGATCACTGCTGCCACTATTCCTTCCAAAACATGCTCACCTCCATGATCAGACTTTGTAGAAGGCTTTCTGCAAAGAGCTATCAGTAGAGAAGAACGTTTTCCTCCTATTAGCAGAGAGGCAGTCAATGATAGATGCAGAATGACACACACATTGCAAATATGCTAATTTGTTTTGCCTAACTGTACTTTTTTATTACAAAGGAGGATACAATGGAAATAATGGTGCAGGGAAGCCATAAGCAGGGTCATCTGGAAGGGATAGCAGTGTAAAAGAAGTCATAAGTAAGATTATTTTTTAAAAAACAAAATAAAATAAATAGGTAAAAGAATACTGATAGAAACATTTTGTGGTCAAATTCTGCCTTTGTCCATTACAGTAGAAGAAGTCTTTCCCAGTTTTCCCACACATATTGCTGTGTGGTAGTGTGGGACTGTGTACAGTAGGCTAACCTGCACTGTTTATTTAATTGGGGAGTTGAGGGAGGGGAAAAGATTGGAGGAGGGAGTTACACCTGTGATTGTGGTTGCTCGGCTTTCTTTCTTGAAGAGGACCAGTGCCATCACAGAGATGATATCTTGACTTGGGAGTAAATTGGGTTTAAGTGAAGCAGCGCCATCTGCCTCATTCTTTCCTCCAGAGTCATCAGAGTCCAGTGGTAAGACATAAATCAAGACAACCAGTGATGAACCTGCCTGTGATTACACTGATATAAGAAACATCTGGTGAAAAAACTCCCTATACCAACAGAGATCTCTCTGTAGTCCAGGAGGGTCGTGAGGCATCCTGGGAAGTTAATTTGCCCCAAATAGCTTGTTTGTGTCAGTGCTAGAACTTAAACTCAAGTCTTCTTGACTCTGAGGCTAGCTCTTCATTCACTAAACCACCCTGACTCTCAGAAGGACCATATCTTGTAAAGTAATTCCAAAACCCCAAAATTTTTTCTCTCAGTGGTCTACCATGATGCCCAAAATTCCACCACTAGACATTCATTCCTTTGGGTCAGGAAAGTTTTTCATTCTTTGAGTTGCTTATTGTAAATGCTCCTGGTTGAGGTAGTAGTAATTGAGTATAAAATCATGTGAAAATGGGATACTGACTGAGGCAAGGGAAAGGACTCTGGATAAGAGGTTGAAAGGAGGTAAGGAACCAAGACAATTCTGCCTACCTCACAAGTTCAGGGAAATGGCCCTGGTCAGTAGCAACCACAAAGTTTCCAAAAGAAAAATAAAAAAACGGTTTTTAAAGTTCTCCTTGAAACCAGAGTTTTGTGATGTATTAAAAATCATGAAATAAATTTTAGCTGTTTTTTAAATATGTTGTACAATATGTGGGAGTTAATGGGTGAATAACATTGAATATATTATCATACTTTTTCTTGGTTACTTTTGCTGAACTTTTTTTTCCTCTCTTTTTGTTATAAGAATTTGTGTTCTGTGGGGAGAAAAAAGAAGGCATGCATTGAAAAATATGAGTGATGTGAAAACAAAAGGTATCAATTAAACTTTATTTTAAATAAAGTCATGTCGTAAATGTTATGAGTACCCATATATATGGAATAACTATGTGTTTCATACTTAAAATTTTTGTTACTAATTTTTTTATGATTTCTTAGGAGAGGGCTCTTAAAAGGGTTGAGCAAAACTTAAAATGCTGGTAATGGCATTTTTTCTCAATGGTAGCTGCCTAAAGAAGATTGGCAGCTCCTCTGTTTTGGTTTAATGTCATTCAGTGGGGAACCAGGTGCCATGCTGCTTCTACTAAAGGAAGCAGTCTCATCTGCCAGATGGAGAACTGGGCTCAGAACAGGAAACTTGGCTCTTCTAGGTCAAATCGCCGTTGATCATTCTGCCTGTCAGTCTCCCCTAATACAAAATGGAGATCTCCACTATCACAAGAAAGGAGATGGTCCCTATGGTCAGGGTCACAAGACCTCTGACTGTCAGGGTCCCCCAACCTCTGATACAGACACATCTTATACAAGAGGGGTTTGCTCAGAAGGTATTATCAAGAACAAAGCTTCCACTGATCTTGTGATATAGGTTCATCAAAGTCGAATGTTTTAGATGATTTCCCCTACAAAAGCCTCAGGAAACTCATACCAGTCTGGTAAGCCAGATCCCTCAGATAAATACTAAAACAACTAGGAAAATACTCCAATAAACCCAAAGAGAAAGCCAATGATGCCCATGGCTGCATCACCCTACTGCATACAACAAGGCCCTATTCCTCTCCATCTTTTCCCCTATACCAGAAGTGGAAAACTCAAAGCCACATGTGGCTCTCTAGGTCCTCAAGTGAAGCCCTTTGACTGAATCCAGACTTCACAGAACAAATGCAACCTCGAAGTCATACGGATCCTCTAGAAACTCATGTGGCCCTTTGGATTCAATCAAAGGGCTACATTTTAGAACCTAGAGGGCCACATGTGACCTTGAGGTCACAGGTTCCCCAACCCTAAGTCCTTTAGTGTGGTAAGAATTGCTTTCTAAATGTGCTCATCCTTCATTGCCAAAGAAGACCGTGCCTTCAGAGAAATAATGACATGACTTGCACTTGACTTTGTTTTGAGTGATGGAGGGCTGTGCAGGTCACCAGCCTCACTTCTCCTTCATAGCCATCTGAATCCAGAGATCAGATATTCACCAGGATGACTAGAGATAACCCAGGATGAGGCAATTGGAGTTAAGTGACTTGCCCAAGGTCACACAGTTAGTGAGTGCTAAGTATCTGAGGTAAGATTTGAAATCAGGTCTTCCTGACTCCTGCAGTGGTGCTCTATCCACTGTATCACCTAGCTGCCCCCTTGCTTTCTAAATATGAGCAGGGAGAAGAAAGCCCTGATTTTCCCTACTTATATTCTCTGGCTGAAGATAGCTACACATGTAAAAAGAGGGTGCTTCCTTTCTGTTCCTTTAGCCCACTGTGTTCCTTTCCCTGTTGTGATCCTGCAGGGTTGCTATTTCAATTAGCGCAGATCCAAAGTCTTACAGACTGAAAGAAATTGAGCAAGTAGCAGATGTATTAAAAATTAAAAGCATAAGCCATATTAATACTGTATTTCACATGATTTTAAATATTGATGCGTGTGGCAAACACCTTGGACAAATCACCTAACTAGCAGTGTTGCCTCATCTACAAAATGAAGAGATTGGAACCTCTTAAGTCCCTTCTAGTTCTAAATGAACCCTGTACCATATGTATGACACCGATGGATATATCAAGGTCAGTATTTCTTGCTAAACCAAGGTCAGCAATTCTATTACAGGCAAGCATGTATAAAAAAGGCAGAAGTAGGGAACAGGAGCAGAGACCAATGAACCTGACAGCTTCTAGACTTTCTATTCTTGAACTTAGGTTTATTTTCAAGAAAATATTATGATTCCTGAGAGGAACTTCAGATTCTAGAACCACAGAAGTTTTGTTGGGTGGAATTCCTAAAATGGTTTGAGAGGATACAGGCTGACCATTAGGGGTTTAACAGGAATTAAAATGATTTTTCTAACTCTAAGTCAAATGGTGAGCCAGGAATAGGAATTTTAAACTTACATTTAGTAAAAAGAAGTCAAAGAAAACACAATTATCCTAAGTCTTGTATTAGTTTTTGCTAGCTGCCTGGCTGTGTGGTTGCTCAGAGACCCAGGTTTTGCATTAAAATAGCTTTAGTCTGTCTTTGCCAGAGAGAGGCTTACTGGTTGCTACATCCCAGCAGATGGAAGCAGAGAGTAACAGATGACCCTGAAAGAGGCTGAGAAGCAGCAGATGGTAGCAGAAATCAGCTAAGTGAACATAAAGCCAGCTGAGAAGTAGAGACATCATACCCAAGAGGGATGATATAAGAGAGTAGAAAAGAGATACCCAACAGAAAGCAACATGATGTCACCACCAGAGCTCATCAGTTGGTCTTCTATGTCAGGCACATAAATTGCCCCAGAAGCCCACGTATGTAACATATTTGCCCCTACATTAATATTTCCTATTTCCACATGGTATTCTCCACATGCATGTTATTTATCTGTATTCCCTGTATAAGTGCCCTACTCCACTGATGGCATGAAAACGTGTAGGAGAATGTCATCCTGTGTGTAAGGAAATAATCTTTCTTGTCACTTTCCTTGCTTCGTTATTTAATTAAATGTCTTTTCCTTCCATCTAACATGTCTTTTCTGGTTGACTTAATAAAATAAACACACTGGTGGGGTTTCATGAGCTGTTTTTGAGTAGTTGCTAGATGGGCCGGGCTTACAACATTCCTTGAATCTAATAGTGAAGAGGGGAACATTAGTCCCTACATATAAGAGTAAACTTGGATGTGGACCCTATTTGTCCCCAAAGGGCAGGAGCAGAAGCAGTAGGGAAAGCTCAATACAAGGAGAAAGTTATTACAAGCAGAACCAGTCAAAGGCAGAACCAGCTACCTTGAATAGTGAGTTCCTTATTACTAGAAGTCTTACAGCATAAGCTAGATTGCCATTTGTTGGAGATACAATGTGTTGGAATAGGAGAGGATGGATGGTGATGCCACCAACTGAAATGGAAAATTAGGAAGAGAAATTAAGGGGAAATAGGAGAAGTTCTGTTTCAGCATCTTGAGTTTGAGGTGATGGTAGGACAGCGGAGTAGTAATGTCTCTCAGAAAGTTAGAAGTGTTTTCCTTGAACTCAAGAAATTGCTTGGGGTTGGAAACATCAATTCCCAAGCCATCTACCAAAGGGTGACAACTGAAGCTATGGAAGTGAATGAGATCACCAAGGAACCAGTGGGGACAACAAAAAGAGAAAAGAGAAGTGGGCCAAGGCTAGAGCTTTGATGGAAATTCACTGTCAAACTAGACATTAAGTTTTAAGAATGAAGAAAGAAAATATTGCAAAAACTAAGGGTGGCCAATAAAGGTATCAAACTAGACGTTAAATTTTAAGAATGAAGAAAGAAAATATTGCAAAAAATAAGGGTGGTCAATAAAGATATCATGAAGGAAATGAGATGACTTGGGTCTTGAAATAGTGATTGGATTTGAACAGGCACAGAATAGAAATGGAAGCCATCCCATCTGAGGGAATGTTATAACAAAGATTCTGAGTTGAAAATGCACATGAAATATTAGAAGGACAGGGAAAAGATCGGTCTGTTTGTAACAGAGGTTAGGAAATAGTGGGAGTTAAAGTCAGAGAGGAAAAATGGGGTCAAATTGTGCAACATTGGAAGGCCACCTAAGTAGTTTGTGCTTAATCCTATAGACAACATGGGATCATGGAAAGGTTTTGAGCAGGGAAGTGACATGATGAGTCAGTGTCTTCAGAAGATTATTCTGACAAGAATGTGCAAGATGGATTAGAAAAGGGAGAGAATGAGATTAAGAGTCTGTTGCAATGATCTGGACAAGAGGTGACAAGTTCCTAGAGTAGATGGACGGCAACAGGAGGGAAAAAGAAGAGATATCCATTAAGAAGGAAATACAGATAGGGGTGGGGAGTTAACTGGATATTGGGGAGCAAGAGAGGAGAGTCAAAGATGACACCAAGGTTTGGAGACAAGAGAATAAGAATCTGATAGAAAAAGAGAAGTAAGAGAAGTTATGGAGTCAGTTTAGAGGAATGAGAAGATTGTTTCGATTTTAGACATGTTGGGTAATAACTTAAATTGACACATTATTTTTGCAAACTTCTAAGTGCTTTTGAATCTAGCATCTCATTTTAAACTTAAGGCTGCTAGAAAAATTTCAAATATTGAGATGGTTTTTATAAATTATTTATTTTCCAGGTTGGAAATAGCTGAATGACTTATTAAATGAACACCGAGGTACGTTAGAAATAGGACGATACAAAAATGTGGAAGGAAATATTAGGGCTGTAAGTCAAAAAAAACCTACAATCTACATTTTTATCATGAGTATAACCTAAATAGCTTTAAAAAGGGAAAAGCTTTTCTCTCTGATCATTGGCACCTGTCAAACGAATGTGTTTAGCACAACAAACATTAGAGTTATTTCTGAGTCAAAATTTGTCAGTATTATAGGCATCACCACTGTCAGTCTTGACACCCTGTCAATTTCTCTAATAAATGATGCTATATTCTTGCTGCTCCTGCTACATCACCACCCACCCAACTTTTAACCCTTTATCATGTGGCTTCTGACTCTACTGAAACTAGAGGTTACCAGTGACTTCTCAATTGCAAAATCAAAAGGCTAAATCCAATGATTTCTTAATTGCTAATCTGCTTTGTAAATCTAATATCCTCTTCTCAGGACTCAGGCAATTTGAACTTCCTGCACCGCTAGAAACTGTGGACCAGACCTTCCTTATAGTTACTCTCTCCCATTCTTGGCTTCCATGACACTTCCCTCTCCTGGTTCTCCTCCTACCTGTTTAAACATTTATCCAAGAGTGAACTCATCATATTTCCCCAAAAACCATCTTTTCTCCCAATGTTCCTATTTTCTGTTGGTGACATCACCATCTTCTCAGTTACTCAGAACTGAAACACTGAAGTCATTTTTTAACTGTTCCCTTTCTCTCACTCTGGAACATCCAATAGTTAAGTGCTTTAATTTTTCTAAAAAAAATACAGCCACATTTTCATTCAGGCTCTTATCACTTCTTGTACAGACTGCTATAATATTCTCTAGATTTCTCTGAATCTGTTCTTCCTCACTTTTCAATCTGTCCTTCACACAGCTGCCAAAATGATCCTCTTGATGTCAGTTCCATGCTCACGAGCCTCAGTGGCTCAGTGCTGCCTATAGGACAAAATATAAATTATTTAGCTTATAATTTAAGGCTTTCTACACAAAAAGTGTCAAACACACAGCCTTACGGCCACAGCACACCCCAACACCGCCCAAAACAGACTAAAATGTAACTGGAAAACAGTGAACAAAATAAATAAACATATAATAAAACACAGACAACATTAAATTTTAAAACTAAGTCAGTATGTGGCCTATAGTGATCCTTATAGATGGTTTAGTGACCCCCATTTCTCAGTTTGGCACCACTGGTCTATAGTTTACCTAAGCTAGCTTTCTCATCTGATTTCATAATATTCTCCTTCATATATTTTATATAATAGCCAAATTTTACTAGGAGCTGATGCCTAGGATTCCCCTGTAACCTCCCCTCCCAGTCCATAAGCACAGGCTGTTCCCCATCCCTGAGACCTGCTCCCTCCTTATTTCTGTTTTTGAGAATTTTTCTCTTTCTTCAAAGCCCAGGTCAGATATCAATTCCTTCCTAAAACCTTTCCTAATCTCCTCCAGCCAAAAATACTCTCTCCCTCCTTGAGTGCTTGGAATCTTTCTTTTCCCTCTATCACACTGTACTTTTGCATTTTAATTATTTGTGTACCTGTCATATCCACCTTGGCAGCGCAATGGATAAACTGCTACACCTGGAGTCAAGTAGACAAGTAAAAATCTGACCTCAAAGTCTTACTTAGTTGACCCTAAATAAGTCACTTAATTTCTGTCTGCCTCAGTTTCTGCCTCTGTAAAAGGGGACATTAATAAGGTCTATCTTCCAGGTTTGCTGTGAGGATAAAATAGGATAACATTTTGAAAGCAGTTAGAAAACTTTCAAGCTAAAAGCTTTCAAGTTATTTCAATACTAGCTATTATTATTTTTGAGATCAGGGAATGTGTTGTTTTTCATTTTCATTTTCTCAGGCTTAACATAGAGTCAGAAATGTAATATATGTTTAAAAGATATTTATTAGGTGAATGAATGGACCAGGTAAAACTGAAATAGACTAACTTTGTCATCAGGACTCCAAATCTTACCCCTTTTTGAGCCCTCTAGATCCACTCCTATCATTCTTTCCTCCTTCTTTAGGGATCTAGTCCTTCCTATGACCCAACAAAACTTGCTGTCAAGAAAGATTCTATTACCAGTGTCCAACTGATAAATGGTCAAATGAATAGACAATTTTTAGAAGAAGAAACACAAGCTATCAATAGCCATATAAAAATGCTCTAAATAACTAATAATTGATATTGTTCAGTCATTTCAGTTGTGTCCAATTCTTTCTGACTGCATTTGGGGGTTTTCTTAGCACAGATATTGGAGTGGTTTCTTTCTCCTGCTCATTTTATAGATGAGGGAACTGAGGAAAACAGGGTTCAGTGACTTGCCCAAGATCACCCAACTAGCAAGTGTCTGAGGCTGAATTTGAACTCAGGGAGATGAGTCTTCCTGACTCCAGGCCCAGCACCCTATCCACTATAACACCTAACTGTATTAACCATAGGATTAGAGAAGGGTAAATATTGTTCTCATTGTTGCTGTGAATTGAAGTCCTACTGACCTAGAGTTTGCCTAATGCATTCTAATTCCTCTCTTTTATTGGAAATCACATTTTCCCTTCTCCAAACACAAATCTTGTGCAATATAGAACGTCAGGGTCCTGTGACCTCTTACTACAAGGCTTCCATGTTCTCTGACTCAGACATGCTCATTAGACTAGGAGGAGCTCAAATATCTTGGATGCAGCTGTCAAAGTCAATTGTGGCTTGCTTTATGGTACAAAGTCATCACCACTCAACCCTTTTGTGAACTTTGTGCCCAAAACCTTAGGTAACTTTCAACCCAGCTCAATATACTGACTTTGCCATGCACACATATAACACTGCTGAACAAAGATACAAAAGAAAAGGTTTTTCACTTGAACAGAGTCTCCATAGCCATATCATTCTTCCATTAAGAGCTCCTACCTAGTCAGTGATTGGCGATCTTGAGAACAGGATGCTAGTCTTGGGAGTTACTCTATGAGAAAAGAATTCCTGACTTCAGGATTCAGATTTGTGTCATTATATGACCAGAGGGAGGTTTCTTTAATAGCATGCTTCTCTGAAAAATGACTACCAGCACCAGGATCTCATTCCACAGTGGGACAGAAGAAAGCTACCTCCAACCAAACAGAGGTCAGAGGCAATTACAAAAGACAAATTTTTTTTTTAGTCTGTGTTTTCCTTCACAACATGACTGATATGGAAATGTGTTTTGAATGACTGCACATGTGTAATTTATAGCAAATTACTTACCTTCTTAAGGGTGGAGGAGAGGGAAGGAGGGTTAGAATTTGAAACTCAAAATTTACATGTAATTGAGGAGAAAATAAAATATTAAATTAAAAAAACAAAAGATAAACTAGATAATTCTGATTATACCAAATTGGAAATTTTCTGCTCAAACAAAATTAATATATTTAGAATAAAGGAAGCCAGATAAGTGGCACAGTGGATAGAGTGCTGGGCCTTCAGTCAAGAAGATTGAGTCTTCCTGAGTTCAAATCTGGCCTCAGACACTTACCAGGTGTGTGACCCTGGGCAAGTCACCTAACCTCTGTGTGCCTCAGTTTCCTCATCTGTAAAATAAGGATAATAATAGCAAAGTTGCAGAGAATGAAATGAGATTATACTTGTAAAGCACTTAGCATAGTACCTATCACATAGTAAGTTCCATATAAATATTCACTACTATTATTCTTTTTTGTCAAATCCCTCCTCCTCACACTCCAGCCCCTCCCCCCCAGGATAAAAGCTTCTTGAGGATGGGGATTGATGTGGTTTTTAATTTTCATATCTCTCAGCACCAAGAACAATGCTTTAATTGTTATATATGTGGTATATGCTTAATAAATATATTGCACCATCAGAAATGTAAAAGCCTTCCTTATACTCTAAAGCAGAATAGTTTTCAACAAACAGAATATATTTTAAAATTCTCCTTCCCATTTCTCTCTCAATATTCACCTACTCTTTCTTATTGGTTTGTTACAATATACTTCCCACCTATAACAGATAATGAAATTTTGTAAGTGAAATGTTTTATATTTAGGTTTTAGATTATTTAACATACTTCATTAATGAGAACAGAGCAATAACTGAAGCTTGGTGGGTATATAGGTTAGTGAGTCAACGCTTTTCTAGTTCATTCAGAACTATGCAATTCTTTCAGATGATTCATTTTTTGCTCACATCTAACTTAACTTACTGCATAACTTCTTTCACTCTAAAGCTATATGCCATACTGAGATGAAGGTTTTATGTTACAATCAAAGGGCACTGTCTTAGAGCAGGGATTCTTAGGGATCCTGGTGAAACCTATGGACCCCTTCTCAGAACAATGTTTCTAAAGGAATAAAAGAAAATACATGAGATTACAAAGGAAACCAGTTTTATTGAAATGAAAATGTCATTTTTCCCACCCAAATTCACAGATCGCTTCCCCTCCAAACCTATAATGAATTCCAGTTAAGGATCCCTACTCTAACTGGAAGTATCACTTTCACTCCCCCCAATCTTTGCACAAGAGAATGAAGATAGTGAAAAGAACACTGGACCTAGATTTACCACCGAAGGAGAAAAAGGATATAATAAACTCTGTAAGAATTGAGTAAAGTAACTGTGGAAACTGTTGTCCTTGGATGAGACACTTGCAGCTTTCTTCAAATGGTGAACTCAACCTAGCTGTCCTAGCTTAAACGGATGTCTTCCACAACTGCAGAACAATTTGGTTACATCCTCTTATTTTCTGACCATCAGTGAGTCTCCCTTCCCCTCAACCCTCCCAGAATCCTGCCTTATATTGTACAGAAAAAAAAATGAGTCCATTTACTGTGAACTCCCTCTTCTCTCCTTTCCCTCAACTCCCGTTACTTAGGTGCCTTCTGTCACTCTCTCCTCCTTCACTCCTGTCTCACATGATGAAGTGACCTTACTTGTTACCAAAGTTAACCCCTCCACTTGCTCAAGTGAATCCATTCCATTTGGTCTCCTCCAACAGACTGCCCACTGTCGTCCTCGCTTTCACTTATTTTCAGCCTCTCCATCTACTAGTTAATTTCCTACTGCCTCCAAACATGCCCATGTCCGTATCCTGAAAAAATGTCCTCACTTGACCCTTTCATCCTTACTATCACCTTATACCTCTTCTGCCCTTTGTAGCTAAACCCCTTGAAAAGGTCACCTACAACAGGTGCCTCCATTTTCTCTTCTCTCATTCTCCTCTTAACCGTTTAAAATTTAGCTTCCACCTTATCATTCTATCAGAACAATTCTCTCCAAAGTTATCAATGAATGTTAGATCTGGAAGGGACCCAGTAGGTCATCTAGCCCACCCCTTTATTTTTTAGACAAGGGAACTGAGGCTCACAAAGGGAAGAAACTTGACAGGCAACTAGAAAGTAGAATCAGGATTGGGATCCAGGTCTTCTGATGCTCCTTTCAACATGCCACTCATCTCTCTTTTTCTGTGTACCTCTTAGATGGTGTTCCTCTAAAAAAATGTCTTAGAGATACCCATTCTGAGGGCTTTTAGGTATATAATTGACTCATACTTTAGCTTGTATAATATCCTTATAGTTATTCAGTTCTATTGCTGATTGATTTTTTAATAACTGTGTCCTACATGAAGGCTGTATTAAAATTAATTTAAGGCTGTTGCCAAGTCCTACTTCAACTGGTCTCCTCCTACCAGAAAGTGAAGAATTCTATATCCAGAAACCAGAAGAGTCAAGGGAATGCAAATGCAAATGTTATTAAACCTGGGCTTTGCTCCAGGTATAGAAGTACCACAGGATTAGAGATTTAGAGCTGGAATTAACCTTAGCAGCCATGTAATCCACACACCTGTAATGGTAATTTAAATAGGAAGATTTTTCCTATTCATTAATAGGTCCATGTGACCACATGTGGTGGGAAGAGCTTGCTGAATGGGTGGAACAAGATGGGGTGGAACAGAAAGAAGCAAAGCTGGAGCAGAGCTGAGAGGAAATTGGTCAGAGAGCAGTCAGAACTGAGAGAGAAAGGCAGACCGCTAGGCTTATGAGTGTTTGTTTGTTTTTTGGGAAGGCCTGATAATGTGTATAGACTTTTTGGTTACTATGATGAATTTCTTTGCTACTATGATGGATTAGGCTTTCTGGTTTTGAGGTTTGGCTTTCTGGTGTCTGAATAAATGTTTTGGTTCTGTCTTTCATGTGGAGAGTCTGCTGTATTTCACGATTCAGAACTGCACCAGCATATTCATGGCTGCCATAGGTGCTGTGAATATCACATTGGTGCTACAACACTTCATTTTGCAGGTAATGAAATTGAGGCCCAGGGAGGTTAAGGAATTTGCCCAAGATCACACAGATAATGTCAGAGGTGAGATTTGAACTGTTGACTTCAGAAGAGCCAAAATTCTTTCCACTATTCCATGCTATTTCCTAGAGAGGTGAAGAAGCAAACTGTCATGTCTCCCTCCTCTGCCTCTATAAATGGGGTTCTTAACCTTTTTGGGAGGTCATGGAAATGTTGGGTAGTCTGATGAAGCTTATGCACCCCTTCTCAGAATATTTCTAAATGCATAAAATGCACCTGAATACAAAGGAAATTAGATATATTCAAATGTAGTTATCAAAGTATTAAAAAAATAATTCACAGGCCTCCTGAAATTTATCCATGGATCCCTTGGGGGCCTTTGAACTCCAGGTAAAGAATCCCTGACTAAGGCTTTGGGCAATTTTCTTAAAGGAGATGCAACCTGAAAAATGCAACCTTGAAGGAATTTTGCAACAAGATAATTGCCACTAGAGGGATCAGCAGGGACACTACATATAAACTACCCTATAGAGAGTGGTCTCCAATGTGGGGACCTTCAGAACCTTGAGTAGCAGATGACATGATGGTATACTTGGAGAATCCTAGAGAATCAATTAAAAACATAGCTGAAATAAATTAACAACTTTAGTAAAGTTGCAGGATACAAAATAAACCCACACAACTCATTAGCATTTCACATTTTATAAATAAAGGCCAGCAGAAAGAAATGGAATGAGAAATTCTATTTAAAATAACTGTAGACAGCAGAAAATACTTGGGAGTCTACCTGCCAAGACAAATTCAGGAACTATATGAGCACAATTACCAAACACTTTTTACACAAATAAAGTCAGATCTAAACAACCCAGAAAAATACTAATTGTTCATGGGTAGGCTGAGCCAATATAATAAAAATTACAATCCTACCTAAATTAATCTATTTATTCAATGTCATACCAATCAAACTACCAAAAACTATTTTATAGAGCTAGAAAAAAAATAATTACAAAATCAACTAGAAGAACAAAAGTTCAAAAATATCATGGGAATCAATGAAAACAACATGAAGAAAGGTACCTTAGCTGTACCAAATCTGAAACTATATTATAAGACAGTCATTATCCAAATAATCTGGTACTGGTTAAGTTAGAAATAGAGTGGTGGATCAGTGGAATAGGTTAGGTATACAATACATTGTAGTAAATTACCATAGTAATTTAGTGTTTGATAAACCTAAAAATCTAAGCTTTGGGACAAAAATTCATTATTTAACAACAACTGCTGGGAAAACTGGAAAACAGTATGGCAGAAACTAGGTATAGACCAATATTTCACATCATACACCAAAACCCCCTGAGGGAACTGAGCCTGGGAGGCGGCCCAGCCCCCACCTGAGAACCTGAACTTAATCTCTCACACTGAATAGCAGCCCCACCCCCACTGAAAGCCCTAAGGCTGGGAAGCAGCATTTGAATCTCAGACACCTTGAAAAATAGGCTCACTCAATTGGCAAAAGAGGTTCAAAAAGCCAATGAGGAGAAGAATGCTTTCAAAAGCAAAATTAGCCAAATGGAAAAAGAGGTTCAAAAGCTCACTGAAGAGAATAGTTCTCTCAAAATTAGAATGGAACAGATGGAGGCTAATGAATTTCTGAGAAACCAAGAAATCACCAAACAAAACCAAAAGAATGAAAAAATGGAAGAGAATGTGAAATATCTCATTGGAAAAACAACTGACCTGGAAAATAGATACAGGAGAGACAATTTAAAAATGATGGGACTACCTGAAAGCCATGATCAAAAAAAGAGCCTAGACATCATCTTTCATGAAATTATCAAGGAAAACTGCCCTGAGATTCTACAACCAGAGGGAAAAATAAGTATTCAAGGAATCCATCGATCACCACCTGAAAGAGATACAAAAAGAGAAACTCCTAGGAACATTGTGGCCAAATTCCAGAATTCCCAGGTCAAGGAGAAAATATTGCAAGCAGCTAGAAAGAAACAATTCCAGTATTGTGGAAATACAATCAGGATAACACAAGATCTAGCAGCTTCTACATTAAGGGATCGAAGGGCATGGAACAGGATATTCCAGAAGTCAAAGAAACTAGGACTCAAACCAAGAATCACCCTACCCAGCAAAACTGAGTCTAATACTCCAGGAAAAAATATGGTCTTTCAATGAAACAGAGGACTTTCAAGCATTCTTGATGAAAAGACCAGAGCTGAAAAGAAAATTTGACTTTCAAACACAAAAATAAGAAGAAGCATGAAAAAGTAAACAGCAAAGAGAAGTCATAAGGGACTTGCCAAAGGTGAACTGTTTACATTCCTACATGGAAAGACAATATTTGTAACTCTGGAAACTTTTCAGTATCTGGGTAGTTGGTGGGATTACACACACACACACACACGCACGCACACGCACACGCACATACGCACACACACATGCACACGCACATAAACACATGCATGCACACACAGAGACAGCACAAAGTGAATTGAATAGGATGGGATCATATCTTAAAAAAAATTAAGGTAAACAGTGAGACAGAAATATATTGGGAGGAGAGAGGGTGAAATGGAATGGGGTAAATTATCTCTCATAGAAGAGGCAAGCAGGAGACTTTTTAGTGGAAGGAAAAAGAGGAGAGCTGAGAGAAAAACATGAAAGTTACTCTCATCACATTCAGCTAAAGGAAGGAATAAAATGCACACTCATTTTGGTATGAAAACCTATCTTACAATACAGAAAAGTGGGGGTGAAGGAGATAAGCAGGGTGGGGAGGATAATGGAAGGGAGGGCAATGGGAGCGGGGAGCAATTTGAAGTCAACACTCTTGGGGAGGGACAGGATCAAAAGACAGAATAGAAACAATGGGGGGCAGAATAGGATGGAGGGAAATACAGTCAGTCTTACACAACATGACTATTATCGAAGTCATTTGCAAAACTACACAGATATGGCCTATATTGAATTGCCTGCCTTCCCAAAGGGAATGGGTGGGGAGGGAAGGATGGGGAGAAGTTGGAACTCAAAGTTTTAGGAACGACTGTGGAGTATTGTTCTTGCTACTAGGAAATAAGAAATACAGTTAATGGGGAATAGAAAGTTATCTGGCCCTACAGGACAAAAGAGAAGATGAGGTCAAAAGAAGGGAGGGATGATAGAAGAGAGGGCAGATTGGTGATAGGGGAAATTAGAATGCTCAGTGTATTGGGGTGGGGGTAGGGGACAAATGGGGAGAAAATTTGGAACGCAAAATTTTGTGAAAATGAATGTAAAAAGTTTGATAAATAAATTTATTAAAAAAAAAAAAAGAAAAATACTATCTCCCTTCAGAGAAAGAATTGATGTGTGAACACAGACTGAAGCATACTACTTTTCCCTTTCATTTTTTCTTTTTCTTTCTTTCTCTTCTTTTCTTCCTTTCTTTCTTCTTTTTGTTCTAGTTTTTTTTGCACAAAATGACTGATATGGAAATGTTTTACAAGATTGCATATCTATAAATTGTATCTGAGGGGAGGGAAGGGAAGAAAGGATAGAATTTGGAACTTAAAACAAAAAAACAACGAATGCTAAAAAATTGGGGTTTTTTATGTAATTAGAGGAAAAATAAAATATTATTTAAAAATTTAGAGAGAGATCTAAGCACAACACTAGTAAAGGCAGGGGATGTGATCAAACCAATTAGAGAGGTGAGAAGATATTTGTATTCCACTGTCAATCATGGACTTTCTTCCAATGCAATACAACCTTCTCAAAACTGAGTCAATACCCCCTCCACTCATTCCCACAAATGACCTGCAGTGACTGTGCCCTGAGTGTGATCCCTTAAAGGCAGTTATAACTTAACTACAATGTAGGCACTCAAAGCAGCTGTGCAGGTAAAATTCCCATTCCCATTCTCATCCCACAAATTTCTCCCATATCACTTTATAGCTTTGATGAACTCTGGGCTTCATACTCCAGGTCATTGGCCAATGAATAAAAGCAGTGCCCCCAACCCTTTTCACTTTTAGTGGAGCATAGTGATTCAGGCCATACGAGTAAACACAAATTGGTGGCGTTCTTCATTCCATGTTTCATATTATCTTTTCCCCAAAAACAGCCCCTTTTCCAAACTTGTGCATTACTATTGAAAGTCCCACGATACTTCTGGTCACCTACATTGGGAAACAAGGTGTCACCCTAGACTCCTCACTTTCTAACCACAAATCCAATCAGTTGTCAAATCTTGTTTATACCTCTACAGCGTCTCTTATATTTGTTCCCTTTTCTCTACTCCCACAGCCGCTACCCTCTTTATCTTACATCTGCACTATTGCCAGTGTCTTTATAATTAGTCTTCCCATCTTCCCATTCCAACTGATCCCCTATGCATTACCAATTATTTTCCTAAAGCACAGAACTGACCATGTCACTTTTCACTCAATAAACACTAGTAACTCCCTATTGACTCTAGGATAAAAAGTTATTTCATCTTTATCTCATCTTTGCTTAATTTTCATTTTATCTAAAGTTACAATGTACACTATTATTAATACAATAGAATGTGTATATAATTTATCATTTTTATCATTTATATATCATATATAAATGACTAAACATAAACATATTAGAAACATGGGTTAAAAATATTTTACTGATAGGGATTCACCACCAAAAAGAAGTTTGGAGACCACTTCTCAAGAGGTATAAAGAGAAGACAGCATTCAACTAGAAGCTATCCAAGGAGGCAAAGGACCTTAGAGTGATTTGGTCGCTACCTTGAACTTGTTTTTTTATTAAATTTTAGCTAATAGCCTTTGTCTTTATATCACCTTCCTTTCCTAATAAACCCCTTCCCCCTTCCCTGCCCAGGGAACCATCCCTCATAACAAAGAATTAAAAAGAAAGAGGTGAGGAAAGAGGTTCTGAAAACTACACTATCAACAAAATCTAAGATCAGCACAGGGAATGGTCCATGCAGACACCTCTGAAAAGAAAGGAGGAAGCTACATTTTTTCATCTCATCTTGGGTAGCAATAGCTTGATCATTATAATTACAAGGCATTCACCTTCAGGTTTTTGTTTCTTTCAATGACATTGCTGTAGTCTTTGTGTACATTGATTTCTTAGTTACTGCTTACTTTATTTTGCATGATTCTCTGAAGATCTCATCCTCATCGTTTCTTACCATACAATAATATTCCATTACATTCTTGGACCACAGTTTGTTTAGCCATTCGCTAATCAGTGGGCATTGTCTTTGTATGTATTTCTCTCTTTCCTTATTGATATTCTTTTCTATTTGTATTCACAGAACTTAGCATAGCCTATAGTTTAATAAATGCTTTGTTCATTCATTCTTTGCTTAAAAAATGTGTTGTAGTGTAACTATGAATATTTTTCACCATTTTAACCTTCAGAGGAACAGATGCTAGACCTTCAATTTGGAAAATCAAATCAAGGGAGAGGAGAAGAAGGGGTGGTAGGTAAAGAGAGAGGTGGGAAAAGAGAAGAAGAGGAGGGGAAGAAAAAAGGAAAAGAAAGGAGGAAGAGAAGGAAGAAAGAGAAGAGAGGAAAAGGAAGGAGAAGGCAGAGGAGGAGAAAAAAGAATGAAGGGGAGAAAAAGGAGAGAAAAGGGAAGGGAAAATGGGGAAAGGAGGGAAGAGGGAAAGAAAGAGAGAGAAGAAGAGGGAGAGAGAGAGATGAAAGTACAGAGACAGACAATCCAGTGATACCCAGTTCAATCCCATAAACATTAATTCTTTTTGACACCCCAAGAACATCAACAAGAGCTACCAGAAAAGGAAAGGGGGCATGTTTGCCTATCTATTTTCTATACTTTCTATGGAAGGATAGAAGCCTGAACCACCACAGGAGAGGACAGTAATTGCTGGTTGGAGCTCCTCAACACCCCAAGGGAGGTCTTTCATTGGCTATTATGCCTGAATCATAAGATGGTCCTCACTTCCTTGCACTCTACCACAAGGCTAAGTATTCTTTATTTTATTAGAACTCTGGGTTCATGGTTAGATTTGCACAAGGGGCATCAAATGCAGACCAACCAAACGAATCCAATATTCCTCAGTCCCCCTCAGTGAGTCACAATAGCTCCATTACTAGCAGGAATCTCAACACAGTAGACTGCCAAATGCAAAGCTGTCTTGGTGAAAACTGCCAAGTTTGCCATTTCCTGGTAGAGCAGTCATGGGGAGGATGGCATAGTGAAAAGAAGGGAAGGGAATGAAGAAAAGAATTTACACTATCCCACCTTCAGAAGGCTACCAAGTTGATAGGAATCCCTGCCAGTCTCCAGATCTTCATGGGACCCACCAACGTCTACAAGAAAATGACACTCCCTTCTCCTATTACTTGCATTGGTGGCTTCAGGATTCTCAGATTTTACTAGATCATGCCTCTCTGGGTGACACCAAGACCTATCATATGAATCCCAGATCTCAGCATCTGAGTTCTCACTATTCAGCAAGGTACCTAAAAATCCAGTTTTGGGGTATCTAAAAACATTTGGGGTATCTAAAATGTCACAATGAATCTTTGCCAAGATGTCTCAAAATGGCCCCTAATCCCAATCCCACCTCAGTCAAATAAAAAGGAAAGGATGGATGAAGGACCTTTAGAATCTTTGAATTTCTTAAACAATTATTTCTCAAGTTTTGTGTGAAGATTTGATTTTTTTACCGGATAATTAAATGAAGCCAAATTTCAGTGCTTCCTTTGATTAGCTCCATTGAGATAGATTCTCTCAATTGGGAAGGCAGGCACACAGAAACAATCAAGATGTGAGACCACTAGGGGCCATTTAGGACATTGAAGAATCACCTTAATAAGTGGTGCATTATTTTGTCCACTAAAAAGCAAAGGTTACTGAGGAACCAAACAGATAATATCTCCAATACTGGTTAGATCCAAAAGAGAAAACAGCATAATCAGAAAAATTCTGAACTTGTCGTCAGGAGAGACCTAAGTATGAGTCCTGCCTCTTTACACCTGTTAGTTATGTGACCATGAAAAAGTCAGTTTATTTCTCTGAGCCTCAGTTTCCCTGCCTGTAAAAATGGGGATAGTAATTACAATACTTGTACTACCTACCTCACAGGGCTATTATAAGAATTAAATAAGATACAAAGCATTTTATGTGTGTGTATACATACACACACATCATCTATTATTATAGTTATTAGAACTCCCACAACACTTCAGTTTGTCTTCATTGTATAAATTAATCTCCTGTAAATGTACTACTATAAGAACTCACTTTATTTTGCTCCACTGTACTGTACTTATACTGTAATATTTTATATTACATTATAGAGAATTCTATGTTTCTAAATCATCTTCCTAGTAGAGTGAGTAGTATTGTCTCCAGGGGGACAGTGGACCTTTGTTTTATTAGTAGAATATAAGTTCCTTGAAGGCAGAAGCTGTTTCGATTTTTGCCTTGGTATCCCTCAGTGTCTAGCAGGATCACTGGCATGCAGTAGGTACTTAATAAGTGCTCATTGAATTGAACTGAATCTAAACTACATATGTTCCCCCTCAATTCTGGCATGTGCAATACAAACAGGAGACACTTGA
Source organism: Bettongia penicillata ogilbyi (assembly GCA_023548195.1). Classification (NCBI taxonomy): domain Eukaryota; kingdom Metazoa; phylum Chordata; class Mammalia; order Diprotodontia; family Potoroidae; genus Bettongia; species Bettongia penicillata. The sequence goes on along the minus strand of JAJHZJ010000540.1, from coordinate 6,813,704 downwards.
GGCTGTTTTCACCCAATATAATGTTTTGTGGTTCCAGAGTGCTTGGATGCTTTACAAAATAATAAACATATTAACGTAAGCTACTATTACCATCTCATTTTATCCTCACTGTGAAGAACGGTGGAAGGATTATTACTGTTTAACTCATTCTACTCATTTAAAGGGATTTAAATAGAAATGATCATGGGACAAGTTAATACCCAGCTACTATTATTTGCGGACAGCTAGGTGGCACAGTAGATAGTGAGGACAGAATGCCAAACTTGAAGTCAGAAAGACTCATCTTCCTGAGTTCAAATTTAGCCTCAGACATTTACTAATCATGTGACCCCAGACAAGCCACTTAACTCTATTTGCCTCAGTTTCCTCATCTGTAAAAGGAGCTAAAGAAGCAAATGACAAACCCCTCCAGTATCTTTGCCAAGAAAATCCCAAATGTGGTCACAAAGAGTTGGACACAACTGAATAACAATTACCCGTTTATGTTTAATGTTCACTGAATTTTGAACAGGTGGGTAACATAACTTATTTTTGAAACTGAATAAAAATATTAGGAGATAAACATATCCTCTCTAACACTCTCTTAGCACATCCTCAGTACAATTCCAACAGCAAAGAAGGAAATTAGAAAGATATGGATCTAATCCAGTTCCCACAAGATTTTCATCTTCTCTGCTAGGTCCTTTTGTTTTGAAAACTTTTTGTTTATGCATCTAGGTGGACAGAATGCTACACGTTGGTTCAGAGGATCTGAGTTCTAATTTGACCACAGACACTGTGTGATTCTGGACAAGTCACTTAATCTCTATCTCCTTGTAAGTAAGATGGATTTTAGTGTGTGTAAGGTGGATTTTTGTTATTCTTTCTTAGAGTTTAGTTTCCCGGGATCCATGGCCATAACAATCTCTATTTCCCAGGCTCATGACTTGGAAACATCACCATGCTTGTGCAGCATCATATAATGATAAATAATATAAACATTTGTGCTTAAATTTTAAGTATTCACAGCAACTACACAACGAGATAGAACGGTGAGATAATGTAAACTTGTGAGGCAATTGTTGGCAATATGCCTTCTTTGTCCATTGTCCTGTAAAACAGGTAGGCACTGATCAGCGAATGGGGAACGTTTAGGGTTGAATCACAAGCTGGAATGCTGTGCGTGCCTTGATTGGCCCCCATCAAGGCTTTGGGGGGAATCTGTGTTTGCCTCAACTGGCATCCATTGAGGATTGAGGGGATTTAGGAGAGTGTACAAGCTGCATCTTGATTGACCCCATCAAGATGTAGCGGTAGCTGCCCCCTGCTTCTCTCCAGCCACTGTGGAAACGGTGATTAAGGAATGCTGTGGGAGTTGGTGCTCCTGTTATCAGCAACTCCCTCTGAGAAGACTAAACGAGAATAAAGTAAGATTATTAATCCCTCCAAAGCTGCCTTGCTGTCCCACCAGGTCACGAGTGAACCTATGCTATCTGCTTCCTGGTGCTAGTGTTTACCTGTCTTACATTCCTTCAGTTTCCTCAACTTAAAAATGGGGGTAATAATAGCACCTATCTCCCAGTGTTGTTTTAGAACCAAATGATATAATATTTGTAAATCTCTTAGCACATCACCTGGCATATCGTTGTCAATTTTTTTCAGTCATATCCAACTCTCCACGACCCAATTTGATGTTTTCTTGGCAGAGATACTGGAGGGATTTTCCATTTCCATGGAAGCTACTCTAAATGCCTAGACTTTCTCTGTTATGTTATACTCAGTACTAGGTACTAGTGTCCACTTGAAGACTTCCAGTGATAAAGAACCTAAAGATGAAGAAACTGGTAGCAATATGGTTAAATAGCTAGTATTAATAATAAATTAATAATATAATAATAAATAAATAATGAATTAATAAGTAAATACAGTCACATAGCTAGTAAAGGGCTGAGCCAGAACTTGAGTCTAGTGATCATTTTCTATTTTTGTTTTTATAGCCCTAAGTCTAGTGAAATCCAGCGGATGTTACAGTGGATGTCAATTTGGTTAGGAAGCACCTTTCTTGATTCCTGATTGTCCTGGACCATCTCTCTCTCCACCCATTGGGATAAATTACCTCTTCCATTTCATCTCTCCTCTCTCCAGTGGGGATGGATAGAAGTGGAGAAACCATGAAGGCCCTTTTTCTAGAGCAACCTGTTGGCTAAGATATAAAGACATTGCTTCATGAAGATTTCAGTCTAGCACAAGGTTCCCAGTTCTCTGTCGCTTCTTCCATCAGCAAAGTTAGAAATCATAAAAATATAAACGACTAATATAATTCATTCTGAGTCCCCAGTAATCTTTTGACCCCCAGACTGGAAAGGAGGGATTTTAGCCAGCTGAACTCCAGTGTAGTCAATTTTCCACAGGTTTATTTCATCTTCTTATCTCATCCTTAATAGCAAAAACACAGATTCAGGCCACAATTAAAATTATCCTTATCTAGAAAAATATCATTATACAAATAACTAATAAGCAAAATGCTGAAAAGCAGAAGTATTTGTAACAGACCGCACCAGCCATGGCATAAAAGGGAGAAAGAGTAGAGTGAAATTCACCATTTTCCAGAAGCTTCTCTCAGGAGATAGAGTTCAGTCACTCACTGGTGAATCCTCTGGATAAGCAGAGAAGTAAGCCAAGGGAAGAAAAACCACTAGCTGCTGCAAGTCTTAGAATCATTCTCCTGCAAAACATCCTCCATCTGCTGCTGTCACTGTTCTGCCTCCTCCTCTGCATACCTCTCCTTTCCAGAGAAATCCTGCAATGTAAAAATCTCTGTCTTGCAATTCCAATCCTAGGATACTTTCATTCTTGAATGAGGAAGAACTAAAATGCCCAAAACCTTTAGTGGCTTACTCCTCTTCCCTTGAAAGTCAGTCAAGCCAATCCTTGACTGAATGACTGTTTACACTTGTATATTGCCTTGTATACAGTAGGCACTTAATAAAAGTTTGTTGACTTAAATTGAATTCTGACCAAACATTCTCTCAACCCTATCATACACTCGTTCAAGAATAGTAACCAAGTAGTCTCAGGCTTATTGCGGTCAACAGTTTTAACCAGAAGCCTCTGATAGATTTTAAGAGTAACTGATAAACTGAGATGTGTCTATGGAAGTTATTCTAAAATGTCTAGAATTTCTCTGGCATGTTGTGTTCAGTACTAGTACTAGGTTCCACTTGAAGACCTTCAGTGATAAAGAACCTAGTGTCTCAGTAATTGTTAGAAAACTATTTCTTCTATTGAGCCATCATCTGACTCTCTATCACAGATTTCCCATCAAGAATAGGAAATCAGTAGCCTTCTGTTTTATAAAGTAATTTTTTACAGATTTGACTATTTCGTTAAAATTTTAGAAAATGTATGATCTTATCAGTGTGGGTATTCCCACACATGGCACACCTCAACTCTTCACATCTTTAGTGGAGGGGAAGGGGAAAGGAATAAACATTTATACAGTGCCTGGTATGTGGCAGGCACCTACACTAAGCACTTTCCAAATATCAGATCTTTTGATCCTCACAACAGCTCTTCAAGGTAGGTGCTGTTAGTGTTCCCATTTTATAGTTTGTGAAAACTAAGGTAAACAGAGGTTAAGTGACTTCTCCATGGTCATACAGCTAGTAAGTGTCTGTGGTCAGATTTTGAACTCAGCATTTCTTGATCTCAGTTGCATGAGTTTCTGCAGCCAAAACCAAATTATCAATAACCTTTGGGTGATATGCCTCTCCAACTCTAATTAGAGTAGCTTTTGAAAGACAGACATACCTATCTGTGAGTCTATAGTCCTTCCACCTTCATAAGACCTGCCAGAGCTTGTGCATCAGATCAGCCTTTATGACTTCAGGGTCACTCCCACCACGTCAAGGCACTATAGTAGGTCTTCAGTGCAAGTGAGATTTAGGTAACATAAATCAGCTCCCCAGCACCGATCACTTCAGGGCGAACTAATAAAAATAACTGTTTTGAAACTACAAAGTTAAGGATCAGACCGTGATGACCTAATCAAGGGAGAAAACTTCATGAGGTCCTGCCTGAAACCAGCTACTGGACCATTTCTTTATCTAAAATTGTAATAGGCATGTGCCGGAAAATAACTTTTAAGTGGTAATTACTCCAAAATACTACTTATCCTGCCACCTAACTGTGGCTTTTATGCCTCCTCTACTTATTAGAACCAATTGTCTTGAAGTAATATGCTCCCAAAGAGACCAGTCAGAATTCGAATTTGTTCAAGCCCCCAAGGTAAGAAAGGGAACATCTCTCCAGACGTGAGTGGCAAGACTCAGTCACTGAAGAAACAACTATACATTTTGGGGAGAACTTATCATCCAAGTTTCTTGCTGATTAAGTAAATAGGCTCCCTCCTTCTTCCAGGCATCATATTCACAATGTAGAACTGTAAACCAAAGCCAGTCTAGAATGGGCCTGGTTTTTAACCTGGAGACAGATAATCAGTCTCCCAGATTGTTTGGGAAAGGAGTCCTTCCCTATCCCACAACCTACTGGAATGCCATAGCATTAGCCCTAGGCCCACCCTATGGGGTAGAATGAAGACAGAAGGAGAAGACTCTTTAGGAAAAAGGAAAAGAACCTCCTACTGGACTGTTAATTTGGGCAGCAGAGAGTGGGAAAGAAATGAGAAGTTTTGGCCCTGGATAGAGCAAACAGCCTGAAGAGTTCAAGAAGCCTGAGTTCAAATCCAGCCTCAGACATTTACTAGCTGGGTGACCCTGAGCAAGTCACTTAACACTGCTTGACTCAAAAAAAGAAAAAAAAAGAGTATACAAGAAGGCTCCTTCCTAGCTTCTGAGAGTCTCTATCAATTTATTGATATCAAAATATTTTCAACATTGATATCACAATATTTTCATGCTGGAACATCAAGCCAGGGCTTGTTATTCAGAATTTCCAGGAGACTAAACAAACATATAAGGGCAGTACCTGGGCCCTGTGAGCAGTCAAAATAATATGAACAAACCATTCACAAAAAAAGAACACAAATAAGAAAACACTTGAAAAATGGAACCTGTAATTTAAGAAAATAGAGATTAAAACAGCAGCTAGGTGGTATAATAAATAGCTTGCTGGAGCCTGGAAGAGACATGTCAAACACTTGGCCTGCTGGGGAACATTCCCAAGTGTAACCCAAACCAAGTAAAAATGTAATTGGGAGATATTTAACAAAATCAATAAAAATACAATAAAACACATTATTTTCTAAATTCGTATGTGGCTGCAGGAATCCTTATGTATGATTTATGACCTGGTTTTATTTGAGGCTGACACCATTGATTTGAAACAATTATGTCAAATAAATAGAAATTGACCCCCTATAGGCAGCTCACTGACTTAGGACACCACAAAGGAACAGTATCCATGTAGTGCTATATATTTTTATTTTGTTAAAGATTTTCCAATTACATTTTATTCTGGTTCAAGTACTTGGAAATTTTCCCAGAGTGAATGGTGACACCTCTGATCTAGAAGACCTTAATTCAAGTTCTCCCTCAGATATTTATTATGTACCTCTTTCAGCCTCAGTTTATTCATCTGTAAAATTAGGGGCTTGGGTTCAATTTTCTATAAGGTCCCTTCTAGCTCTAAATCTATGATTCTATGAACCTATAAGATACCAACTAACACCCATTAAATGGCAAAAAATAAACAGATGATAAAATAAGATTCAGTGTTGCTCAATCTGTGAGGAAACTAGGTATACTCACAGAATTATAGGCATGTATGGCACATGGGTTGCACCATGCTCTAGATACACCTGTGCTCATATGTTATTGGTCATTTTGTAAATTGGCGAAATATTTCTGGAGAGTAATGCAGCAATAGACAATAAGAATACTAAAAGTGACCACATATTTTGATCCAAAAATCATATTATTGGGAATATATTCCCATGAAGTAATTATGGGACAGAGGGGGGGGCAGGGAGGGAATCTATATGGTGAAAGATATTTATACCTGCTTTGTAAATAATAGAAGAAATCTGGAAACAAAATAAAGATACAACAGCTGGAAAATGATGAAAAGGCTAAGGTATGCCAGTATAATGAAGCACAGGAAGAATAAAAAATATGAGGAATATAAATGTGATATCTATGAATTTGTATGTGTATATACCATGTGATACTTGGAACACTGCAGTATATATAAGTAGCCCAAATCAGATCATATACTGCCTTCCTTAAACTCACAGAAAGGTAGTTTGAGATTTTATTAATTATCCAGTGGTGAAGTCTAATATTTGACTTGTTTGCCAGGTGGCACTCTACTCAAGTCACCAATCAAGAGATCTCATCCTAGTCTCTAAGTCCACCATATTATCAAGGAGTTCCCACAAGAAACCATGAATGAAAACTATCCAGACTTCTTAGAACTAGAGGTCAAAGTAAAAATAAAGAGAACCTATGAGTCACCTCTTAAAAGAAACTCCAAAATAAAAATTCCTAGGAACATCATAACCGAAAGTCAGTGATTATAGGTCAAAGAAATATTGGAAGTAGCCAAATAAAGAATTCAAATGCCAGAGACACAATCAGGATCAAAGAAGACCTGGAACCTAAGAAAATAAAGGAAAGGAAAGTTTAGAATATGATATTTGAGAAGGCAAAAGATAAAGATTGACAACCAAGAATCACACTTGATCAGAAAAGTTGAGTATGATGTTACAGGGAGAAAATATACTTTTAATGAGAGGACTTCCAAAATTACTAATAAAGACCAAAGCTGAGAGCATACTATACAATGCAAATAGAGGAGTCCAGAGAAATATAGAAAGGCAAATATACTTAGACAAGCAAAAGACTCCATGATGATGAAGTGTTTATAATCTAAAGGGGGGAAAAGAAACATGTCCCTAGAATCCTAATGGCTTCAAGAGTCATAAAGGGAATAAGACACAGTAAGGTGGAAAAGTTTGATCATATTTTGATGACCTTAAAAGAAAAATGAAAAGGGAAGGAAAAAGGAATTATACAAGGAAATAAAGCTGGAAGAAAGTGGTAGAACTTATTATTTCACATAAATCAGGATGTAGATAGCTATTCAAAAATGGAGGAAGGGCTGGGAAAGTAAGGTACACATGAACCTCACTTTCATGAATCACACAAAAGAACATTGAATACTTACATATACATATATACTCAGAGTTTGGTATACAAATACATTAAATTCAACAGGGAATCAAGTGAGGCAGGGAGAAAAAAAGAGGGGTATTAAGAAGGAGAATAGATTGAGGGAGTGATTATTCCAAAATGGGTGATAATGTGGGTCATAGTGGGTAATAAAAGGAATGAAAGAAATATTTAGAACCTGTGCCTAGAGAATAGGCAAGGGGAAGTAAAGAGGAGTAGTAAAATTAAAGCAGATTACATAAAATATAGATCATTAGCGCTGGACATACTCCATCTCTTTCTCAATAATACCGTCTTCTTCATCGTAAAGAGGAAGATAGGAGGAAATGGGGAGGGGGGAGGAGAAGAGTATAAAAGGATAAGAAGGAAGGAAATATCTACTGGATAATCAAAAAGTGAATGGTATAAACTCATCCATAAAATTTGATGAAGGGAGCAAAATGAATTACAAATAAAAATTCAATGTTTTTTTAAAATAAGAAACATACTCGAAAGAGAAAAATTCAAATAGTTAAGCAAAAATCTATTATGCTTCAGATAAGTACAATCAAAAATTATGGATAGCAATCATGAACTCAGACAAACCAATACTAAAAATAGATTTGATTAAAAAAAGAGAAATGGGTAAACTAGATTCTGCTTAAAGGTCACATAAACAATGAATTCATATCAATACTTAATATGTATGCACTAAATGACAAAGCATCCCAGTACTTAAAGGAAATAATGATGCTCAATATACGGGAAGAAATAAACAGTAATACTTGTTTAGTACTTAATTAGTATGTACAAGGTTCTGTGGTAGGCTTATATGAGCATTTACTGAATGTCTATAATGTGCCTAGCATTGTGCTAAGTTCTCTGATATATGAATATCATTATAGTTAAAATACCACTGTAGAAACATTCAGATGTTCCTTATGACATAGGCCTACAGTTAATTTATTCACAGAATTCTCCATAGAAAATATTTTGACTCATGAAGGCGTAAGCCAATGTTCTTCCACAGTATACTATTTATTCCACATGAGGTATTCTGAATACCATGAGAGATTAGCTATTTTTCAGAAATTTTTCATGGAGCAAAAAGGCAAAAAGGTCCTTTTCTGACCTGTGTTGTTGGACATGACTTGATTCCCTTGTTTCATCCTGACACATGGGAATTGGTATCCGGTGTTAGCATTGGCTGCTACCTAACCTGGCCAAGTTCAATTTAAGTCAGGTGTAAGCTAGCCATGAAACAGCAAAATTAAATAAACGACTGTGTTGAGATGGCTTGAACCAAGGAAGACAAAGGGGAAGGCAGCAAAATATAAATATACATTTTTTAAAAACCAGTTGAATCAGAATTTTCTCAACCAGAAATCTCATTGAACTGATAAAACATTTCTTGCTAACTGTAGCACAAAGATAATTCATCTCCGTAATGATTAGCTTGGGACCCTTCAAGTAGTGTAATCAGGCAGTGTGGCACAGTGGATAGCATACAGGACATTGATTTGTTATTGTTTGTTCAAATTCCACCTCAGACGTGGACTCACTATGTGATCTGGGCAAGATTTTTTTTTTAAATTCTTCTCATGTCTAAGTTTTCTCATCTATAAAACGAGAGGGTTAAATTTGATGGACTCTAAGGTCCCTTCTTCTCTATCCATATCAATGCTCCTATCAAATTGAATCATCAAACAAAGGTTAAACTGGACAAATTCTTTTATTGTCATGTATTTTTACTGACTCTAATTCTTTGAAAAATAGTAATACATGAATGATGCAGAGGTTAATAATCCCTTTATACATGTATTTGATTAATCAGAACACTATCTTCCTCAACAATTTTGGATGAATGGAGTTCTGCTAACGCAGCAAAATTGAAAAGACTGGGGGAAGGAAGCCAATACTAAACAACGAATAATTTGGTCATTTCCACTGATTTAAGAGATTAGGTTCCTAAAGAGAAGTAGAACCTTTGAAAAACTTGTTTGCTCTCAAAGAAATATTTATCTGCCTTTTCTCCAAGAGGAAAAAGAAGAAAAACATTTGTGAGAGAAATGTGGTACAAAAATATCATTAAAGCATTAAAAACCTATGATCTCTGGTGTGGGGAACTCACTGGAGAAATTCCCTCTACCAATAATGTTAACAATTCATCTGCAACCTATAGTTCTGGAGCGTTGAATGGAGCGCATAGGGGCTCAGTTTATTTGCTCATGGCTAGCATCTATCAGAGGCAGTAACTAAATAAACCCAGGTTCTCCTGAATCCAAGTAGGACCCATTAATCATTATTCCATGACACCAAGCCAAATATAAGCAATATATTACCCCCAACAAAATCAGTCTTCTACAAAAATTGAGTGTAATCAGAAGCAGAAAATGAAAACAGGAGTGTTAGCGATGAAGAAAGCAATAATGATTTTTAAACTGAACTAAAAAATAGAAAACAAAATCACAGTAAACATTTAATACAGAAATCTTAGGCAAATATTCTCTAGTAAAGCCCATAGTGTGTTTGGCTTTTCTCTAAACAAGGAACTCTCATTTTAGGGTATATCATGTTCTGACCAAGGTAGTAGCTATTTCTTTACTGCCAAAGAAGGATATTAAAAGCCTCCAAAAAATAACTGCGGGGTTTGAGCCCTCAAAATAATCATCAGTATCATTACTGTATTATGGTAGTACCAAATCAGAACATAAGGGGCAACTGTCTCTGTTGGATGGGAAAACAGTTGCTTCATTCATAGAGGTGATAAAGACATCAAACATAGTTAAGGATGTTTGTAGCCTTCCCCCCCCCCCCCAAAAAAAAGTCCTAAGTTGTTACAAGAATAAAAATGGACGCCATTGGTAATAGCTGGCTGCCTCCTTTATGTCTGGGACGGTTCATTATCCAGAAGGAGCTTAAGAGCTGCCAAGATACAAGAGTCCACGTGGATGAGGAAGAAGTTGAAAGTCGAGATCAACTGAGATTCTTAACAAGTCCGAAGTCACTCCCTCTTCTCTGGCCACATAGTTCACTTGGCTGCATGTGTTCTGGGTATGGCTTGCCTGGTGGGAGGCTCCCAGAGAAAAACCTTTGACAACCCCAAAAAGCAATCAGGGGCAATGGGGAAATCCAGCTGCCCTTCCACACTCAAGGGTTACTCGTGCCCTAGAGCACCTCTAGGCAGTTAGTCTAGAAAGTCTCTGCCTCTCTAGGGCAAACCAATTAGCAGTAGAGTATAAAGGCTGAACAGGCGCCCTCTCATTCCTGCTTCGACCTCCTTTGTTGCAGGTTCTCTGTGTTCTTGGGTCTCAGGAAGCTCTGGGAACGCTTTGTTTTGGTCTCCCCAGCGCTTAGCGCTGCGCTTGGCGCATGTTGGAGTGTTTGATGAAAGGTCTTCATTCAACAGAGTTAGAGGCAAGGCAATGGGAAAGGATGTAGTAACTGCGCTAGGTGGAGACTAACCGGCAGACGAACGGACCTGCTGCTTCATGTGTTCCCGTTCTCCTGGTCCTCATCCTCCCTCTAATGACTTTTTGGAAAACGTGCTCTAGCCCTCAGGAGGGGAACAGTAGCCCCAAAAACTATCAAAAAAAAAAAAGTCCCTGCTTTAGGCTTAAGATCCATGTTTGCACGTCAGATGGTACCAAAAGGTGAAGTACTCATTCAAGATAACTCCAGGTATGACTTCAACTTTACACAACATGTCTAATATTTTTCTAATTAGGTTGTGAGTGTCTTACTGCTATAAAGTAACAATGCTGTCTAGTATTTACAATGGTGCTTTTGGGAATATCTTCTTATTTAACAGCCCTAAAAGGTAGGCTATTTTTAATCTCCATTTTCCAGGTAAGGAAACCGAAGCAGACAGGTTAAATGACTTGCAAATAGTCCCCCAACTAATGTATCAGAGGTAGGATTTTCTTGACTCTACTGCTATCTTCCTGTTAGCTGCCAAATTCTCACAGGTAAAGATTTTTTCACTGCAATCTGTAAAATGGTGGCTGTTTTTTTAAGTTGGTCTCATGTTGCTACACAAGAAACAAATAAGGAGGTTCCCTGTTTATCCTGCCTATTGCTTGCCATTTCATCTGAGTCTTTGCAGGAGAGGTCCCCTGCATCTGGACCTTGTCTCCTGAATTTATTCATGGTTCCTTCTTTGCCTACAAATGTTTTCAGCCCTTCCTAGTTCTTATTTAAAAAAAAAAAAAACTGCCACCCACACATCCTATTTTTCCTCTTTCTCCTGCCTTCAACTTCTCTCCAAACTAGCATTCCCATCTTCACAGGATCTTGGCTTTCCAGATGAAACAAGTGCTAGAAATGCAGTGTGACTCCCTAGTTTTTATAGATAAAATAATTGAAGTCCAAAGTTCTGGAGACCCACTTACTCTTCAGGCCCTTAAAGCTTGACTCCCCTTCCCCACTATTTTTCTGAATCTGTTTCAAAAGCCACTAACAGCTTCTTGATTGTCAAATCCAACAGCTCTTCCTATAGCATTTAAATGTTGACTGCTCTTATTTTCATTGATAATCTTTCTTCTCTTAACTTCTCCAACCCCAGTAGCTCCTGATTCTCTCACCTATCTGATCATTCCTTTTCTGGATCGCCTTACCTCTGGCTCCCCAACTTCAATTCTAGATATGCCTTCTCTTCCCCTTTCTGTACCCATCAGTTTCCATAGCTTCAGTTATTACCCGATGCAGGTAATTCCCAAATCCCTTCTTACCTATCTGAGTAACTGTTGAGCCATCTCTACCTGTGTTTCCCACAAGATCTCAATTTCAATACATCCAAGAGTCCTCTTTCCAGTCACTCGGACTTGAAACCTAAGTTGTCCTTCTTCCCCATCTTCATCACCACCACCAGCATCCAAGTAGGATACTGCCAGCTCTGATAAATGTTAGAAGTATCAATGATACCTCTACAATAGTCTTCACTCTCATGAAAGGTCTTCAACATTTGATACCTCCACTATAACAGCTGCTAATGAATCTCCCTTTCCTTCACACAGGTATCAAGTTATATCTTCCTAATCTACAGGTCTGACCATGCCTAATTGAAAATCTTCAGTAGCTGCCTATAAGATAAAAATACAAACTGGCACTGTGCCCACCATACACATACCCGAGTTCCAATCTCTCCATTCATGTACTTTATTCTACTATTTACCTTTATGTAGTTCAAGCATCCTAGACTACTAAACAAGTCATGTCCTGTTTTCCTTCCCTGCCTGCAGGTCTGGAGCACATTGCCTCCTCACCCGAGTCTGCTGAAAGCTTTGTCTTTACCATTCCAGTAGTTACCTCTTTCTTCCTTGAAGCCTTTTCTGATCTACTCTCTTCTTTCTACCCAGCCTTAATCAAGTTAATTTAGCTAAAGTTAATTGCCTCTCTAGCTGTGAAATGGGAACATCCAAAGAAATCTAACCAAACGCTCAACAGCTTGGAACCAGGTACTTGTCCTCAGTAAACCAAAATTTATCCAAAACTAAAATAGTTTGCACTTCCAGTACTGTAGCACGGTGACAAAATGCTGAACTTGAAATGACCAGGGTTCAGATCCTGAGTCGGACCCTTCTTTGGCTCTATGACCTGGGAAAGTCATTTAATGTCTCTTAGCATCAGGTTCCTCATCTGTAAAATGGAGGCGATAACAAGAGCACCTTCCTCACAGGGTTGTTGTGAGGATGAAATAAAAAACCCATGGAGAGAGCTTTAAGAACCTTAAAGATCTAGCTGTTACTATTGAGGATGATGAATACTAGGGGCAAGGCAGGATGTGATAAGGTGATCTGTTGGCTCAGAAACAACTCCATTTGTTTAGAGACTTGTACCATACTCTTTCCCCTAAAGAGCTTTTTGACTGTCTGCCCAGAAATTCCTCAGTGATATTAACTTTTTAAGAATTCTGTGAGATTCCATTTCAACTGAACAAAAACATAGGGTAGGTGCTAAAAATACAAGGACAAATATGAGCCACAGTAGCAGAGACCCCAGTAATACAGGTTTGGTTTAAGTGGAAAATATCCTTTTTTGAACTCTATTTTTTTTAAATTTATTTTAGTTTTCAACATTTATTTCCACAAGATTTTGAGTTCCAAATTTTCTCATCTCTCCCCTTCCCCCACCCCAAGACACCGTGAATTCTGATTGTCCCTTCCCCAATCTGTCTTCCCTTCTATCACACTCCTCCCTTCCCTTGTCCCCATCTTCTCCCTTTTCTTGTAGGGCAAGATAGATTTCTCTACCCCATTACCTGTATTTCTTATTTCCCAGTTGCATGCAAAAACAATTTTCTACATTTGTTTCTAAAACTTTGAGTTCCAACTTTTCTCCCGTCCTCCCTCCCTAGCCATCCCCACTGGAATTCTAGCTATTTTCATGGGTTGGTCTAATACCAAGGCCTCTGCCATTACTGACCTTTAACCTCAGTAACTGGACCATGGAGTTCTAGTAAGAAGCCAGGGTCTCTTCCATGGCCATAAGGGCTCTATCCATTGAGCCTGTACCCGGAGCCCTGTGCCTTGCCATTTTGTGGATAGAATGCTATGGACTTGGAATCCAGACAGCCTGAGGGCAAATCCTCACGTACTCTGTAGCTGTGTAACCCTGGGCAAGTTACTTCATCTTTTTCAGCTATAAAATGTGAAGAAGAAAAATAATAAGCCTCCCCTTCCCTGACGGAAACCAGAGATCATGTAAGGTAACAATAAGGAAGGAGCCAGCCTGCCTCGAGTGAGGGGGATAGATAGCCTGTTGCAGATAGGAGATACATAGTCATATACAGAGAACAAATAGTCAAGTTTTTTCTTGTAGATAGAATACATGGAGAACTGGGTACAATAAGCCTGGGGAGGCAGGCCAGAGCCAAACTATTAAGGACTTTAAATGCCAAAGAAAAATTTTATCTGAGGGACAGTTGGGAGCCACTGGAACTTCTTGAGCAGGCAGTGATGCAGCAAGGTTTGTCTTCTAGGGGTATCATTTGACAGATGTGGAGAGGTTTGATGACAGAGGGCAAAGACTAGAGATGGGGGGAAACGTTGAGGAGGGGCTGTTGCAACAAGCTAGAAAAGAGGTGAAGGCCTGCCCTAGGGATGACTGTGTGAGTTAAGATGGCATATACAAAAAAGAGATGCTTGTCATGGTAAAATAAAAGATTTGGCCACTCGTTAGACAGGAAGAATGAAGGTGTAAATAGGGAGTTGAAGATGACTTGAATGTGAACCCAGCTGATGAGAAGGATGGCAGGTACTCTCCACAGGAGTGGGAGAGTTAAAAGGAAGATTAGAGGAAAAGGGGGGGCGGGAAATATTGTTATAGTCATGTTAAATGGCTATAGATGATCACATTGGAAACATTTAAAATACAGTTGATCACATGGGACTTTGGCTGGATTGGATCTGGGAGCCATCTTCATGTATCGTAGCTGACCCCATAAAAGCTCTTCCCAAGACAGTATAGGGAGGAGGCCCAGGAGAGTCTTAGAATATACACAATTGGGGGCAGGACATAAATGTTCCAGCAAAGGAGACAGGAGAAACCAAATAAGAGAGGAAAACACAGTGATCAAAAATTCAGGGAGGAAAGACTATCTCCAGGAGAAGGGAGGTCAGGGATAGCAAATGCACTGAAATCAAGGAGCTTGAGGATGGGAGGGTGGAGGAAGACTGTCCAAATAAGAGCTGGCAACTTTAGAGCATAATTTCTAAGTAACAAGGTTAGAAACCAGTTTTCAAACTATTAAAGTGAATGCAACTCTTGCTAGGAAAGTGAGGAGAGTTAAAGACAGTAACTTCTTCAATGCTGCTTCCCTTTCTCAAAGAAATTTTAAAACTTAAAAAAAAACTGACTCCTCATCCTCTCAAGTAAATGGCTATTCTCTCTCCATCCTTTTGCTGTTGAACATCAAACATATAATCTATGCCTTCCTGTGCTTTGATCTGCTATGATCTAGCTTTGACTTCACCCCTACTGAAATGATCTTCTAAAAATTACCAACCTAGCTAACCTTGCAAATAAATGGTTACTTCTATATAGTGAATCTTTTTTTTTTCCTTTCCAGGATACTGGAGGAAAAACTCCTCTATCCCTCCAAAAAATTATTCCCCCGCCCAAATCAATGTATAAAATCCCATAGATTGATTCCTTGTGATTTAGTTTTTCTTCCTGTTAAAATGGCACTAGCTTCAAAGAAGCAACACTCAAAACATCACTAATATGTCTTCACGTAAATGAGCTTACCGGCTCCTGTCTTATTTTATTTTTAATGATTTTATTTTTAATTGATGGAGAAGATATTGACAGTGGGAGGAGGAGGGAGGACCCTTAAGCTCTAAGGAAGGTGGAAGAAAATGACCCTGGAGTTTGGAAAGATCTAGAAAGTAGAGGATCTGGTGCTGAAGGTAACTAAGAACTTGTTCCGTAGTTTTATAGTGAACCTGTCCTTAATCAATGACTTCCTTTTTGCTAAATCCAAAGGTCTCCTCTCCCTGTTTATCTTCTTTATCTCTGTAGCACTTAATACTAACTATTCTGTGAGACCTTTATAATGAAGCAAGGTCATGTGCTGATCTACGACAAGCCTTTGGTCTTGATCCATGACATGACATAGCATAGGTGATGTCCACTGAGGAGCTAATTGGCTCTGCCAAGACTGGGCTTCTGTTGGAACTTGTGCTGTCATATTCAAGGACCAAGTTGACTTCCAACTTTGCATAAATCTAGCTATCTGCTACAAGCACAACTTGGGTACCTCTGACTATATGCCAGTCGTGAGTAAACAACATAGGTATATGGCTCCCATTGGTTACACCTATGGATTTCTCAGTCATCTGTCTATAAATCTGCATCTCATTCCTTTATGGAAAGGTGCCTAATCTGATCAAATTGCTCAATAGGGATTCTCCTAAAAAAAAAAAAAGCATTATCTTCATATGTTAGTTTCTGATGCAAACTAAATTTAAGTAGGCTATTATTTTTTCCTCAGTGATGGTATTGCTCCTTTCACACCTGGCTTGCAAACAAATACAAGGTTATCCAAATAATTGTTCTGGTGAGTATTTAGTTCTCAGCATTTGGTTTATAGCCAAGTAAATTAAAGTTCTTCTTTCTGACTTCCGTTGTTGCTTGTCCTTGGTTCTTGAAGAGGACCATGACATCAGGAAGATGATGCCATGATTTTACAAGCAAATTAGATTTTTAAGTGAGAGAAGCTGTGCAAGGTCTCAAGCCTCACTTTCACCATCTGGAGTTCATCCTCAGAGGACCTTATGATTTGGTGTTAGGTTACAGTGTGTTTGGCTATGGATGATCCACCTAACATGAATTTGGAAGGGCTCTGCCATAGATCAGGCACAAGTTGTCCATCAGAACATTTGGAATGAGAATGAGTTTCATAGTTCATGTTTGCTTTCTGCTTTTGTGAGCCTGCTTTGCTCATGGAGGACAGTACCCTCTTAGTGGGAACGCTATGTTGGGTAGTCCTATGCCAGCGTCTCCCATGTCTCTCAATCAATACCATAGTTTTTTAGAGACTTTGAGAGTGACCTTGTACTACTTCTTCTGACCACTGTGTGAGTGCCTGCCTTGTGTGAGTTCTCCATAAAATGATCTTTTAGGTAATCAGGTTTTAACCAGCCTTAAGAGCTGTGCTTTGTGCTTCAGTTTGAATGCTTGGCAGTTCAGCTCCACAGAAAACTTCGGTGTCTGGTATTTTGTCTTGATAAGTAATCTTCAGAATCTTCCTAAGATAATTCAGTTGTAAGTGATTAAGTTTTCTGGTGTGATACTGACAGACTGTCCGTTTTTCACAGGCATGCAACAGTGGAGTCAGCACACAGTCTCTGTGAAACTTCAGTTTGGTAAGCAGTCCAATACTACCTCTTCTCTCCCACACTTTCTTTCAGAGTCTCACAAATGCTGACTTGATGCAGGATTGCATGTGTCAATTTCACCATTTATGTGAGGACAGCTTTGGAAAGTATATTACTAAGGGAAGTGAACCTATCCACAGCATTCAAAATTAAGTTTCTCCATTTACCAATGATTTAATATACAGATGGTGCAGTGCTGGCTGATAGAGAACTTTTGTTTTCTCAGTGGTGACTGCCCAAACAGCAGAAAATTGGTGCATCCTCTAATCTTATATATCTGAGCCTCAGAGGATGTATATTAAGTGCATAATCATTTGCAAACAAAATGTCAAACTACCCTTCTACTTGGACTTACAACCTTTTCAAGTTAAATAATTTGTCATCAGTGCAATAGCTGACCTTAATGCCATTTTCTTTGTCATTGAAAGCATCTGACAACATGGTGGAAAACATGCTAAAAAGCTTGGAAGGAAACAAACTTAAAAACTGTGCCTTGTCACGTGTGAGGGCGTGTGGAAGATCATGGTGAAATATGGTTGCCCAGAGAAGTTCAGCAGTACTATATACCAGTTTCATGATGACAGGTGGCCCACAAGCAAGGTCCAAATGAAGGTATGGATGCTGAATAACTGAAATAAGTGCAAAGGTTAGAAAACAATCATCGAAGTCTTATCTGGCATCAGATCTTATCAATATGAAAGACTGATGTATATGGAAATTTATTGATGGCTTAGACAAAGACAGAGGCCCTGAAGGATATAGTAACTTGGTTATATGGCTGTGTGTTTGTATAACCCATGGCTCTTTTTACACTTATAGCAACCCTTCTGGGTTCACTTCTTTGAAATACTTTGGAAGGGTAAGTTCCCAGAGGGGCAACTGCTACCACAGGTTCTAGTGGCAGTCCTGGATAGTTTCTAAGAAGCTCCCATCAGTTTACTTCTCTTTAATCAGGCAATAGATGCCAGTTTTAGAAAGCATTTATTCAAATGGAAATGCAAAAATGGAGTCCTCGGGGAGAAGAGTAGGCAGCACCTTACAGTAAGTACTGTGGTAGTAAGAGCAAGGCAACTCAACTCTGCAATAGGGAAAAAAATTGGGAATTTTTTTTCTTCTCTGGAGATCCTCAAAGTACAGTCAGCTGATAAGCAAAGGTAGCTCTACACTAGGTCTAGTTGATGTTGTACTAAGCCAGACAGGTCATTCACCCATTAGGCTGTTTTTTGTTTGTTTTTCTAGGGTATATCCCTAGACAGGTCAATTCACTGGTCGTACTCTTTGGGCAGCTACAGCCTTCACCACTTCGGTTTCTATGTTGGCTGGAATGTGACAATGGTTCTCAAACCCCACCCTCCACCCCCAAGTAAAGATAATGACCCAGAATCTGCAGTCTCTTTTGAGCCTTGATCCTAAGGGTTTTTACCTTCTAGAATGGGGTTGAAAACATTCTTGATTCATCATAGATTCCTACAGTGAAGGGCCCCACCTTTACAGTGTTCAAGCAGTTATACTTTCAATATAACTTTTTAAAGTCTTAAGTAGGTTGGGGAGGAGGAAGGTCAAGAGACAGTCTGCTCTGGAACAAAGCCTCTGGGTTTTTTCATATGCAATGGAGTTATTTAAGCCTCAGATTCTCTGAGAATAGAGTCCTTCTTATTGGAAAGGAATCGGCTTTACATTTCAGTGCCTTTTTCTCCTCCTTCCAACTTTCACCTTAGCTAAAGTCCACATGGGCCCTGTATTACACTACTGAAGAGGATATGCTAAAATTTTAAGAAAATGAAGAGGTAAAATCATTAACTTACACATGATCACAAGCACATCTATTGCACAAGTGGGTAATAGGTTTTTTTTTCTTTTTTTCCTCCCCTTTAAGACTGGATCTGTAATTTTCCTACTTTCAGAACCTGTCTTAATTCCTCATTGTTTGTCCTTGATGCTCAAAGAGGATCATGATGACACCACAATGTCAAGGTCAATATACAGTGTGGGTAACTCATTACGACTCTAAATTATAAATTGCAGGTGAAGTGAGATCTGTATTGGTGAAGGGATTTTCCCAGGGTCACACAGCCAGCCTAAAACATGAGCTGCCCCTCTTAGTGAAAGCAACAAATATACCAAATTAGGTGACTATTGGGTTTTTCCCCCCAGATGAGCATGTTGTCTTCCTTTCCCACTTTCCAAATAATGTCAGATCAGTTACAGAAATTAAACAGTTAAAAGGTGTCCCTAGAACCTGTACTAGATTCTATTGTAATCACTCATCAGTGTGCAGCTCTTTCTCCCTTTTTCTTTTGCCTTGTCCTTTGCCTTGAGGGTGGGGGAAGATAACATAGGGAGATGACAGATTTATGACCTTATGTATAGTTCTTAGAAACAGACAACCAAACTTTGTAAGAACAGCTCACATTTCGTTCAGCCTGTACTGTAACCCTATGAGAACTGCCATAGATATTAGTTCCATTTTACATATGAAGGATCTGAGATCTTAAAGAAGTTAGCTGATATATCCAACATAAGAAAGTAGTTCTGAGGTAGGATTGGAGCCCTACTCTCCTATTTCTAACCTTCTGTGGCCTCAGTTTCCTCATCTGCAAAATTTAAGATCCAAATACATGGATTCTAAGGCCAGAGTGTGCTAGGAAATGTTTTTTATAACGAGGGGAGAAGAGGTATATGTGGTGCACTTAAATTTGATCTGCGTTATTAACATTTTCTCCATAATTTTAAGTCTAGGCAGTAAATCAAGCCCTGATTTGTAGCATTTGCCAATTTCTGAAGCATGGACCTTCCCACTGAAAATTTAACAATTGGCTCTGTGATACCAGCTGAATTCAACACTACTGATCCTATCTGACTAATTCAGTGTTGAACTTTCAGATATCTAATTTGATCATTTAAATACTACAATTGGAATATGTGAGGCAGAGAATCTTCAGCCTATCTCTACTTGCCTTCTCAATAGCATAACTGTAGAAGACACTGGGGATAGCTCAAAGCATAATCTATGTAATATTTACTGCAAGTATCTTTGCATTACATAAGACACAGTGGATCATTGCCAATAAGAGCTAATTTTACCTTTCAGATACTGTGGTTCTTCATTTCCTGTAATCTGGGTCTATTCAGAATCAAGCTGCTTGTTACCTTGTAGGTTATCAGTTATTGAAGAAATTTCATTAGGAACACTGTCATTGAAATCAGATGGGATATCCTTAAATTCTTTTTCTTTTTAGTGAAAATAAAAATATAATAACTAGCATTTACATAGCACTTTAAGTTCTGCAACATGTTTTATAAGTAGTTTAACCCCCTCACATTCCTGGGATGTAGGTGCTATTATCCCCATTGTACAGATGAGGAAAATGATACTACAGTTAAATTGACTTGACCTGGATCACATAACTAAGTGTGTAGGCTGGGCTTTTAACTCTAACTCTAGGGTCAGCTCTTTATGTACTATGCTGACAGGAGACTTCCCCCCACTTCCCCATAAAAGCAAGCTCTATTAATCTGCTGCTGCATGAGAAATATGGGTCATCCTGTGTCTCCTTTCCTCAGAATTTTTAGTCTTTGGGTAAACAGAAAAGCTTAATTTCACATTAACAAAACTAATTTCATATTATTGGAGAAAAACAATGGCACATCTATTCTTGGTACCTTAGTATCAGGAACAAATGTAATCCTTAATTATAACCCTTCTAAATAAGGGGTGTTTTCCTGCCACTACCTGCCTCATATGGCAGCAAATGACTGAATGAGATTTCAAATTAATGGCTTTTAGAAATGGAGAACAACTAGAAACTTTTGAATGTTGACCAACAATTCTCAGCAGGAACTGGTACTACCTAAGTTTTGTTGTTTTCTGTTTTGTTTTTTTTAATAGAGAATATGATATACTGAATTAGTTAACATGGGAAGGAAATAAAACGTGAAATTAAAGGAGCTGCAATGAAATACTTTGAAGCCATGATTTCAGCAATGTAGGTATTGCCTCTACCCACGTGAAATGCCATAACGTTTAGAGCTAGGCAGGAAATTAGCAGCTATTGATCATTTAGAGATAAAGAAAATTAAACAGGTTAAGTAACTTTCCCAAGGCCAAAAATCTTCCACAAAGAGTAGAGCAGATGCACAGGGATCCTGACTACCTTTTTAGAAATATTTTGGGGAAACCAGTATAACTTGGCCATCTCTGTCCAAAAGTTGAGATCACTGAAACGCAATACAACCTGCTTTCTTTCTCCTCCCCAGTTCTGAACTCCTTGTTCCAGCTGCACTACCCTTATTTTAAAAAAAAAAAAAATGTGCTAGTTGATTGCCAATACAAAGATCATATTTTTCATTTATTTAACTTCTCCTGATTAATATGTTTTGTCTGTTTCACATTTTTAAGGTAAATAGCTGGTTTAAGTGTTAATGTTTGATTTGTTAGATTGCATTTTCTAACACTGATCTTTTTCTATAACCAAATGATATCATGGGATAAATATGGGAGTCATTTCAAAAAGCGTCAGTACGAAACTCAAAATATGGTCAA
Organism: Bettongia penicillata ogilbyi; assembly: GCA_023548195.1. Taxonomy (NCBI): domain Eukaryota; kingdom Metazoa; phylum Chordata; class Mammalia; order Diprotodontia; family Potoroidae; genus Bettongia; species Bettongia penicillata. The sequence goes on along the minus strand of JAJHZJ010000540.1, from coordinate 6,792,135 downwards.
TTTGATTTTTTTTTTTTTTTTGGTGTGGTACTATCCCATTCTCATCACAGCCTGTGTTTCTCTTCCTAAAATTTGCAACTCTTTTGCAAATTTTCATGATAGGAATACACTTGAAACTATTTGCATGTTTCCAATACATCTCACCATCTTCCTGGGTACCCACAGTGAAGTAAGCATAAATCTTTGAGATGGAAGGATCTTATCAAGTTATAAAACTTTCTCTACTTGATTCTCCATGACAAAGCTATGAATATCTTCATTGTGAGAATAACGCGGTGTATAACGTGAAAAGTTAAATTACGCATCCAAGGATGATAAACTCAACTCCTTTATTTTTCTCTCCAGGGAGATCCTATAAGTTATTGTATATAGATACAATTTCAGTACTGGCTTTTGGATTTCAATTACAGTGAATGTCAATATGGATGTTTCATTTCTTCCAGCTGTGTATGTCAGCACATTTGCCAACAGTACGCAATGTGAGACTTATCAGACTGTTTAATGTTAATGATTGATCTAAAAATGTTTGCTTCTTTGTATCTACTTGTCTACCACCTTGCCTAACAATTCCTACTATAACTAGAGAAGTAGGAGACTGTATAGAACCAAAAGACACATCATTAATTGCCTATGAATGGCAGTGTGGTATAATGGATAGAAAATGAGTCTTATAGGCAGGTAGACATGAGTACAGATCCTGCCTCTGATACTATATCACCCTGTGCAAGTAATGTACTATGTATCATTGCTTAGGATGATTCTCTAAGGCTAGGTCAAAGCTCCAATATGTATCAATAGAAAGTGTTGCCCCAAGAAACTTCTTTTTAAATTAAATTTACTTGTTAATTTTGCAATCAACAACAAATTTCAGACAGGCTTGGGTGAGATTAAATTTCTATGACCTGTAATTTTTTTTTAAGAAAACCTAGGCATCATATGACAAGATGAAGGACTAAACATTTTTTCTAGTTCTTACAAATTCTCGAAATTCCCCACAATAAGTAATTGAAAGTATCTCCAAAGGCCAGGTCATCAAGAAACCTAAAAGGGTAACACCTGATGAATTAATAGCAGAAGACTAATCCCTAACCTGCTCATCTGGCACACCTTTCCTTTACCAACCCTAAGATTAACTTAGGTGACACAACACAACCCAATAGCTCATGCTCTGACTTTTTGGTTTTGCTGTAGCAGTTTCTACCAGTATGCCCTGCCCTCACCCCTACCACTTTGGAGCAACAAGTAGCAGATCTTTCTTAGTCTACTTCCTAGTGGAAATAGAGAAAGTGAAAGAAACAAACATACCCTGTCTGGGTCAGTAATGCTCAGCTCAAGAACTAAGGATCTGTGAGAACCTGGACAGGACATTAGCAGGTATGGGTTGAACCAAAACTGAAAGAAAAGGGGCTAGCATCCACTTGAGGCTTACTTGAATGCCCTCAGAAGTCTCTTGGAGCACAGACTATTAGTGAAAAAGGAGTCCTGTGTAGTGGGAAGAGACACACCTACCTCCATCCCCTTTTGAAAGTAACTTGTCTTTGTATCCCTTCCCCCCCCCAACAGAAATCATGAGGATGGCATCCAGTAGCAATGGCCCTCTGACACCACCTTTGCCCAAAGAAGCCTGAGGATATCATTAACTGAGGTCAAGATGTCCTCTTGCTTCAGTTTAACTATGTCCTTTGGAAAGTGGTAAGATGATCGTTCTTTAGGCATGTTGTAGATAGGTATACATATCTTGTGTTATGAGGTATGAGATAATATGTACTTGTTGACAATTTCCTAGCACGTAGGTTATTGATAAATGCTTGTTCTCTTCCCTTTCCCCCAGAAGGTATTCAGTTATGAAGTCCTTTCTGGCATCAAGTCTTTCCTTGTAAGTACAATAAAGACTTCTTTAATTCTTTACAAAAAAAAAATTCCAGGGCCTTTGGACAGATCTCAGACTGTATCCTAATCATGACCCATCAATACTCTTCTGTCTGATTCTCCAAATAGAACCAAGGGATGGATGGATGGATGGATGGATATTTGTAACACAACTGATCTCTGACCATGAGGATAAGGCTGCCATGCCTCTGGTAGAGGATCCAAAGTTCTCTGATTACATCTACATTGTGACAGGAAGACATAACAGCCTGTGGTAGCAATTGGTTTTCTAACTTGATGAAAAGGGATTATCTAGAGTTTTTAGACCCCCCCCCCCATATATGCCCATATCACCTGTGAATTATTAGTGATGACCCAATCAAAGATTATCTAGGCTGGAGTTGTTTATGCCAGGCTCCTGACAATTACAATTATGGAGGGATCTAGTTGTTGATCAGAGAGGCACTGGCATCCATGCTTGCATATTCCAACTTTGGCTTACCAATGATGAGTATATAAAGAGAGAAAATAGAAGAAAATTCTTTTCTCAGGAATGAAAATCTGCTGCAGTTGTTAACAAATCTGGATAACTGGTGATAATCCAGTCAGAGCTTACCTGGTCTTTTTTTCTGTGAAAATGACTCAAAGGATAAGGATTCCAAGATTGGCCCAAGTTATTCCCAACCCTCCTCTCCGAAGTACTGCAAGCACCTCCCTAGAATTAGTTGTTACTCAACATGCTGAGTCTAGGATCATCCTAACACCAGAGTGATGACGATTGGATCACCGTTTTGTTGTTTGCTAATGATGCTCAGGCTTGTTAGTCATCTGGAGCTCTTCCTTCAAATGATACAAGGAAGTATCCAAGAGTGAGGTCTCTCCATAAGTGATCCTAAGAGTTACAAGTGTACTTGTACTGTTGTGAGCTAGAAGCACCTACATCCTAGAACAAGGAGCCAAACTGAAGCTTTTCCAGGAAGGCTTTAAAGATGGTCACATAGGTCATGTTGGAGTTACTAAATATGATGAATTTTGATTTGTCAGTCTGGACAAATAAGCTGCCTCAGCCAAGGCAGGAAACCACTTTTTAATCATTGGAGTGAGGTCCCAGGGGAGTCTCAACACTGCTCTTTTCATATCAAGGGGGCTAGGTGATGTAAATTTATATGATCTTTGTTCCTGGCAAGGGAAAAGAGCAATGACTCGTATGTGGATTAAGTCCTAGACCACGTTTTGAAAGTGATAAAGGACAATCCTTTTGTAATATAGTGATCACACTGAGGCTGGTGATCACAATATAGAAAAGAAGGGGTAAACGAGTGAAACTGACAGTGGCGCCATCTTGGAGATTCTGATTACATGAGCACTGCTGCTGTGCTGAGGCACCCTTGGTATATCCTCTGACAGTTTATATGAATAGTCCGTTAATAGAGTACACTTTTGTATTCAGCAAGGAAAATCTGGTGGAGCAGTGTGGTGCATCTGGAACAGCAAGAGTTGATACTCAGTCCTTTTATAATGAAAGGTCATGGAAACACTCCTTCCTTGGAGGCCAGGATGATTCTAAAACTGTTCTTATGCTGTAATAAACACTTTCACGCATATTTCTATGTATAGTAACACTTGGTTGCTAGTCTTTCATAAGTAGTACCATGCTATCTTGGTATGCCTTGTCTAAGCTATAAATGCTTGGATGCAAGCATTTATTAAACACCTGCTATGTGCCTGGAAGAGTACTAGATGCTATGAATACAGATAAAAGATGCAAGGTCCTCTCCTCAAGAAACTTGCATCCTATTTAAGGGAAACATACCCATATAAATATATTTAAAAAATAGTACAAGGCAGTGGAAAAGGGATTAACAGGAATTCAGATTAGGAACTAGGAAAAGGTTTATGTAGAACGAGGTGCTTGAGAGGAGTCTGCAATGAAGTAAAGAATTCTGACACAAAGGAGAATCAAAATCGTTCTAGGCATATGTGGATATTCTGTGCCAAGGCACCACAATGGGAATGGGCATGCGAGTGCTGAACACTGAGGAAGTCTGGTAAAAATGTTTGTGGAAGGCTTTAAAAGTCAAACACATCATTTGTTTTAGGTTGGGATAAATAAGGATCCTTTGCATGATGAGTAGGTAATTGGCACATTTGGTGACTGAGGAAGATCATTGGCAACTGTCTGAAGGATAGATTCTAGAGAAGAAACTTGGGAGGGGTAATTGCAATAACCCAAGCAAGAGGTGACAGCTTATTCCTTTATGGTAGTGGCTGAGTCTTGAAGGGGGAAATGATGAGACCTTGTCAAAGTAGAACTGAAAAGAGTTGGGAAATGATTAGATATGTAGGGTGAGTATGAGGCATTTAAAAAGACAGTATCACCTTTGAAAAAAGAAAGTTGCTTTGGGAGAAAGAAATTCTATTTTATATGTGTGTTTGAAACATCCATTGGAATGCCAGTTCAAAATACTCACTAGGTAGTTGCTGATGTGACTGGAACTAGATATATCATCAATCTGGGAGTCAGCTCCATAGAGCAATCAACTTGTGGGAGCTAATGAGACCATCAAGTGAGATTACACAGGGAGAAGTGGTCCCAAGTAGATTCAGAACCAATACAGTAAGAGTGGGTGATAGATGTAAAGACAGAAGTCATGCTAAAACTAGAAAAGGGTCATGAAAGGGCACATGAAAACCCAAGAAAAAGTAGTCAATAGTAACATGCTACCATGAAGTCAAGAATAAGGATTAAGAAAAGACAATTAAGTTTGTCAAACGAGATAGCTAACTGAAGACAGGTTCAGCTGAGTTGAAAAGTGGGGGACAGAGAGGAAGCAGAGGAAAGTGCAAACCACTTTAACTTAGTTTTAACTGGGCATGGAAGGAGAGATTTATGAACATAGTTTGAAGGTGTTGGGGTTTGTTTTGGATTTATAATAAGGAAAGTGAAGACTAGAATGTGGGTAGGGAGAGATGGGGAAATATGCTGAGGAAAGTTTGGTTTGGAAGCAAGAACGTGAAGAGTTGGCAATTAGCAAGGTTATTCATTAAGACTGAAGATGAGAGTAGGGGATGGTGGCCAGAGTTTTAGAGAAAACTACGGGAAGAGGGAACTTTTGATGAGCGGTAGGAGGCAAGGTCTCTAGCTGAAAGGATAAATGTGAGAAGGTACAAAACAGTCTTTGTGGGCAAGGAGCTAGGGAAACAGTTTTTCAGCTATGGATAGGGGAAGAGATCATGGGGTAAAAAAGGAATAGAGAACATCATGGGAGGTAGACAATTTTGATCACATAAAATTGTTTTGTTTTCATAAATAAAACCAATGAAGGTTAAAATTGGAAGGGAAAGTTTTGGGGGGAAATCTTTGCATCAAGTTTCTCAAAGTTTTTGTTTCCAGCTTCCATAAGGAACTGGTCCAAATTTATAACAGCCCTTCCCCCAATAAATAGGCAAGATACATGAATAAACAGTTCTCAAAGAAATACCAACTATCAACCAGTCGTTAAAAAAAAAAAATTCCAAAGTTCATCTCTCCCTCCATTTCCCTGGCAAAGATGACAGAAAAGGAAAAAGTTGAAGAAGCTGCAGAAAAACAGGGATACCAATGCATTGGTACAGTCTTTCTGGAAAGCATTTTGGCACTATATACCTGAAACATTACTAAACTGTGCATATCTGTTGACCCAAAGATCCCACTAATAGGTCTAGACACCAGAAGAGTCAAAGAGGGAGGGAGGAAAAGTATATAGCAAAAAACAAAAAAATAAACTCCAAACCCTGGAAACCAAGGGTTCCTTTGTTCTTAGGAGGGACAGCTGAGCAAATCCTGGCATACAAATAGAATTGCATCTTATGAAATAATCTTTTTAAAATTAGGGATATACATACAGCAAAGGCTGAAATTTATTCGTCCAACCTCAATACATATAATAAAGAATTCTAATTTTGTGCTTCATTTACATTTACAGTAAAAAAAAAAAGTAACAGTAAAAAAAAAAGTAAATGGGAGATTTAAAGTACTGTGATGAGGCAACTGCAGAAAAAAATAGGACTGCCCACAAGGAGATAGGACTGTGTCTGAACAAGAGACAAGGAAATTGTTACCCAGTATTTACAAACCTAAAGAAAAGCCTGCAAGCCTCTTCTCATGATTCATTTTTAATACTACCTTTTCAGAGAAACCTGGGAAGGCTTATGTGAAGTGACTGGAAACACAATAATGTATGCTGTTAATAAAGGCTTTTTTTTTTTTTTTTACAATTTTTTTTCAAGTGCCTACTATGAACATGCCAGGCACCATGCTAGGCATTCGCAGTACAAAGAAATGCAAAAAGACAGTCCCTTCCCTAAAGAAGCTTGTTGTCTGGCAGGAGAGAGACCACAAATACACATACAAATAAGACAAAATGCTGGGGGTAGTGTCAGAAGGAAAATGCAAGAATTCTTAGAGTAGGAAATTAGGTGCAACTTGAAAGAAGCCAGGAAGTAGAAGGAAAGGGAGAATTCCAGACATAAGGATGGGATAGCTGAGATAACTGGAATTGGAGATGGAGTGTCAAATTCAAGGAATAATGAGGAAGCTGGTGTCACGTGATCGTGGAACACGTATAAGGAAGTGTAAGACGGTAGAAGTTATGAAAGACTTTGAACGTCAAACGAAGGATTTTACATTTAATTTTTGATGTGATTGGGAGCAAATGAAGTTGATTGAATGGAGGTAGGGGTGACGTGATCAGACTTGTGCTTTAGGAAAATTACTTTGTCACCTGAAGAGGGATTGGAGGAGAGACAGGACCGGCAGAGTATTTCAACAGTCCATGTTGGGGGCAATGGCCTCCTACACAAGAGTGGTGGCAGCATTGGAAAAGAGAAGGGGGTATGTGACAGAAGCGTTATGAAGGTAAAATTGACAATTGGATTTGGACAGTGAGAGAGAGTGAGAAGTAAAGAATGACAGAGATTTCAAGACTGGGAAGATGGTGGCACCTTGCATAGTAATAGCGAAGTTTGGAAGTGGGGAGGCATGGGAAGGCAAAGATAACGAGATCAATTTTGGACACCTATTTAAGCTGTCTAGGGAATATCCAGTTCAAGATGGCCAATAGGCAGTGAGAGATTTGAGACTAGCAATCAGCAGAAAGCAAATTTGTCTGGGGTAGGAGGACAGGCTATAAATTGCATGATAATTCAAGGTCTAAGGAGAGCCCAGGCTTCCATCAAGTACAGAGGAATGCTAAATTAGGGATGGCTCTGTTTCAGGTAGATGGGCCAGAATGGATGGAGTGGAGAAAAGAATTCCCAGAGACAGAGTGTGAACTCTGTAGGCGAGGGGTGCTTAAGAAGACAGACTTAAACAAAATCTAAGAAAAAAACTAAAAGTAAGGCTTCCTGTTATGTTATCAGGAAGAGCCAGTTAATAAAGTTAAAGTCTTTGTTCTGACTTTGAAACTATTTCCCAGTGTGGATAATCCCATTAATACCACACTGAAACCTCTGATGATGACTCCTGGGCACTGGTTATCCCATCGATACACACTAACGAGAAGTGATTGAATCATGACCAGTGCCGGTATTTAGTATTAAAAGTCTTTTAGCATTAGAAGGCCTTTACACTCTGACCCTGTTGTACTTTTCCAGTCTTATTATACATTATTACCTCTCAAGACATACTGCAGTACAAACTAGCCTTCTTACTATTTCTCATTAACTGATCTCTCCCTGCTCTATGCTATTCCACTGCAGCTGGAATTTCTTATCGAATAACTGAAGAAAATCAGCAGAAACTGATAGACAGAAAACTGCTATTTGTTGTATATCTCGTTACAGGTTTTTAAAGTTCAGGAGATGCTAAAATCCAGCCTCAGGAAACAAAGCACACAATAGGACTGTATAGCAAGCTTACTTGAAAATATTGCAGTGATAAAATGTATCAAATATTTGGACATTAATGTATCAAGACATACAAGAAATCTATACAAAACCAGTAGTCCCAAGAGCTTGCAAGAGTTTGAGGACTTAGAAGGGGCTGCCCTTAGACTTGGCATACCCAGCTTTCTCTAGGTTTACATCATTGTTCCTAGTTTATGTGAGATAGGTAGGATGCCCTCCATGACGAGGCAGCTCAAGCACATGGGTGAAGGTTTCTAATCAGAATGGGTCAATGCTTGCTCAGGTGGATCTGATTGATTTTCTGTCCCAGTTGTCAAAAGCAGGATGATGTTAGGTATTGTCTGGGAAAAATTATTAGTTAAGTTACTAGTTAAGTCAAGCTGGAAGTTCCCTCAAAAAAGGGTAAAGGAAAGACTGTAATGGGCTAGCCTAAAGGATGAGGCAAATGTATAGCAAATGCAGCCTGCCATAAGTAACTTCAAAGAACTCCCCCAAAATAGAAAAGTCTTTTAGACTGTAACAGACAACTTTACAATGATGTCAACAGAAATTATGGAAGAGAGAAACAAATGGATACATCACCTGCAATCAAATGTGTGCATAGCAAATACAGTAAAAGCATCACTATTTCCAAAAATTAATTTATACATGTAATACAAAGCAAAATACCAATAGGCTACTATGTAGCGTTAAAGTCATAACAAAGTGTGTCTGGAAAAAAAACAGTGTAAGGATATTAAGAAAAACTACCAAAAAGTCATCAGATAATGAGGGACTTACACTACCACATTGAAGATGCCTTTCAAAGCACTAATTTAAAAAATGTTCTGGTGCTGAAAAAAAACAGTAGAAAATATAGTGAAATTAATCAATACAACAATATAGAGAATTAAGAAATAGAACCTAAAGCATTTATATAGCACTTTACGGTTTTCAAAGTGGTATTCATATGTCAACAACCCTTTGAGGTAGGTGCTATAATTATCCCTCTTTTCAGATGAGAGAACTGAGGCACAAAGACATTGCCCAAGATTATACAGCTAGTATCTGAGGGAGAATCTGAATTCAGGTCTTTCTGATTCCAAGTCCAGTGCTCTTGTCCACTGCACAGTATCTGATAATTTCCAAGTTTTAGTAATAGTTTATCATTACATAATCAATATGATTGGAAAAAGTAAACTGCATAGTAAAAAGTGTGTTTGGACCTGTACAGCACACCATATGATAAACTTTACATGAGTCATCTAAATAGGAAAACTAGAAGAAAGAATATTTTTGTCTCAGTTGTGGAGAAGAAAACTTTTTACCCAACAAATGTTAGAAATTATTGGAAACAAAAATCCATGGTTTGAGTATGCAAAGATAAAAAGGCTTTGCAAAAAAAAAAATCAGCATTTCTAAAATAAAAAAAGATTGGGAAAAATAATTGTAATAAATTTATCAGATAATGGTATGACGTGTATGTAAGAAATGATGTATATCTTGTAAATTGTTGACATTCCCCAGTAGAAACCAAAAGATGTGAACAGAAAATTTTTGAAAAAGTACAAGTTATTAATAACATGTACAGATGTTAATTTCACTAATAATCAGAAAAAAGCTAATCAAGAGAAACTTAAATTACCATCTTGCATATCTTTTCAGCATTATATCTCTTGATAGTCCCTATGATATCTCTTGAGATCACTCTAGGTCAGCAGTTCTCAAACATTTTGGTCTCAGGACCAAAATTATTGAAGACAGCCCTCCCCTGCCCAGCTTTTGTTTATGTGAGTTATGTCTAACAATATTTACTATCATATTGGAAATTAATACTGATAAAATTTTTAAAATATCTATTAATTCATTAAAAACAATAAACATGTTAACACAGATAACATTTTAGAGAAAAAACATAACTGTATTTTCCAAAACAAAAAATTTTAGTGAGAAAACTGGCATTGCTTCACATATTTTTGCAAATCTCTTTTACTTCTGGTTTAATAGACAACAAGCTCATTCTCATATCTGCTTATGTATTCACCCTAAATGCATGTGATTTTTTTTGATTTAAGTATATGAAGAAAATATGGTCTCAAACAGATATGTAGTTGGAAGAGGGATCATCATTATAGTAGGCAAATATTATTATAAAAATAGTTTTAACTTCATGGATTCCCTTAAAGGATCATGAAGACTCCAGGGATCCTTAGACCCCTCCCCACCCCCACTTCAAGAACCACTGCTCTAGGTTATCAATTACTTATTCTGTCATTTAGGGAGTTTTATGGGATTTTTTTGTAAATAACCCTTCATTTGTTGTATATTCCAAGATGTACTTGCACATAATCGTGTTAAATACCTGCATAGTTCATAAGATCTGTATTGTAATCCTTGTGGGCACTCATTCTACTATAGCATATTGCAACCCATCATGCCTTCTCTTCCCTGAGACTCATGTCCAAATACTGTCATAAGTCTTAGGGAAAAGAGGAATTCGTGTTTATCCTGGACCTTCATACAGTTCTCTTTTCATTGGACTGTCCATTTGTTATCCTTGGCTAACAGTAGCTCACCTACTTTTATTTTTTTTTAACAGTGTTTCATGCACATTTTTTTAAAGTCACTATTTCCTCCATGGTTTCCTCCCATTGGTCCCAATTCTGCCCTACCATTTGAACTGAATTAATTTAATTCCTCTTTCACAGAACAACTTTCCAAATACTAGAAGACAGTTATCACTGAGAGAATTTGAATGTAAATTCCTTGAGGATAGGGTCTTTCTTCCAGGACAATGTAGTCAAGGGATGGGAAGGAGTGGGGCATTCACAGCCCCTCATTAGTTTTGATAACTACCTTTACCTTTCTCAGTCATCTTTCCTACTTTGTAAAACATGTTGGAAATGCTACAGGACCTTTCTTCAGCACCGGCATCCTTCCTACCTACTATCTATCCTACCTATATCCATACCCACTAGCCAGCCCACCATGGAATAGTCCCTCCTCCAACTCCACCCCCATCATCCACCAGGACCCGCTGGGTTCTCTCATTGGTAAATTCTTCCAGAAACTTCCATTTTGTGAAGGGGCCCAGGCCTTCTGCCTCCATTCTCACTCATTTTTCAGCTCCCTTGTTTGTGTTTTGTCTTCTCCTGTTGTAATATAAGTTCTTGAGGGCAGGCACTATTCTCTTTCCTTTTCCTAGTATGTGTATCTCCCGGGGACAGCTAGGTGGTACAGTAGATAGAGCACCAGTGCAGGAGTCAGGAGGACCTGAGTTCAAATCTCACCTCAGACGCTTGATACTCACTAGCTATGTGACCTTGGGCAAGTCACTTAACCCCAATTGTCTCATCCTGGGTCATCTCCAGTCATCCTGCTGAATGTCTGGTCACTGGATTCAGATGACTCTGGAGGAGAAGTGAGGTTGGTGACCTGCACAGCTCTCCCTCACTCAAAACAAAGTCAAGTGCAAGTTATGATGGCATGGTCTTCTTTGGCAACAAAGGACGAAGGTACACACTTTCATGTTTATATCCCCCAGGTCACTGGACCCAAGGGCTCAGGAGAAGAAAGTGAGACTGGTGACCTTGCACAACCCTCCCTCACTCAAAGTCATGGCATCATATTGACGTCATGGTCCTCTTGGAGAAGGAAGGATAAACACAATTTAAATCCCCCTGCACCTAGCACTGAGCCTGATTTAATAAATGCTTATTTCCTTCCCTGTCAATCTGCCATTGCTCTGTAGTCTGTAGTTTTGTGAGGCTGGTCACTTTGCACAGCCCTTCCTCACTTAAGTCCAGTCCACTTGTATGTCACAGCAGATGTCATGATCCTCTTAGAGAATGAATGACAAAGCCTCAGTTGCCTAGGGTACGGAGAGGTCCCTGATTACCCAGGCAGCCATGCATCAGAGGCCAAACTAGCCTCCAAAGCTGGCTCTACGTTCCACTCTACCACCGGTCCGCTTCTGCCTTTCACACAGGAGGCTTTTAAATAAAAGTGTGTTGAACTGCGTGAGGTCAAATCTCATTAGTAGTTCAAAGAAGAGATTCCTTTGGCAACCCAGCTTCTCTAAGGAGCCCTAAGTAAACGCTCCTGAGTCACTATAAAAATAAGAACGTAAAGTCCCGGAGCCTGCTCTCTACTGTCAAGAATATTTAGATCCCAAGGGGTGGAGGGAGAACCTACACGTTCCCAGCTATTTGGACTCCGGGCTAGCACCCTGCGGGCTGAGCGAAGGTTTCCCGTGGAGCCGCCAACCTGCCAGGGTCCAAAAGCCGCTGTCCCTCCCAAGCGTCCTGGAGGAGGCACTAGGGCTCGGGACGCCAGCAAAAGCGGGCAGAGCTAAGCGGGCTGGCCCAGCGCTGGGGAGGGGCAGCCGGGGCGGAGTCACCCGAGGACGGCAGTCGGCACCATGGAGCCTCCCGGGGTAGTGCTGCTGATGGGAGTGAGCGGCTCGGGAAAGTAGGTATTCTGGTCGGGGTCGCGGGCGTCCCCACGCCGGGGCGGGAGGGAGCCGCGAGGCGGGGATGAGCCCGCGGCTGGTGCTGGGAGCCAAGGAGGGGAGGACGCCAGGGGCACCGAGGGAGGGCTCTGCCCGCAGGCCCGGGGAAGGCGCGAGCCGGAACCAGCTTCTCGCCCCGCCCAGGCCAAGGCCACGCACTGGCACGTCATGCGGGGCCGCTCCATTCAGGAATAGGATTCGCCCTCTGCACCGCGTTGGCACGCTCTAGGATCGTCCAAAGTGTTGAGCCACAGTTACCCCTGTACCTGGACACACACGCGCGCGCACACACCCTCCAGTCCAGAATACACACACATCTCACACACACACACACACACACACACACACACACACCCTCCAGTCTAGAATACACACACATCACACACACACACATACACGCTCCAGTCTAGAATACACACACATCTCACACACACACATACACCCTCCAATCTAGAATACACACACATCTCACACACACGCACACATACACCCTCCAGTCTAGAATACACACACATCTCACACACACACATACACCCTCCAATCTAGAATACACACACATCACACACACACACACCCTCCAGTCTAGAATACACACACATCACACATACACACACACACCCTCCAGTCTAGAATACACACACATCACACACACACACACATACACGCTCCAGTCTAGAATACACACACACATACATACACCTCCAGTCTAGAATACACACACATCACACACACACACACTCCAGTCTAGAATACACACACATCACACACACACACACACATACACCCTCCAGTCTAGAATACACACATCACACATACACACACACACCCTCCAGTCTAGAATACACACATCACACATACACACACACACACACCCTCCAGTCTAGAATACACACCCACTCAGGAGCGGACTGAGCTACACTTCAAATACAGACTTTAGCACCCTAAAGAGGTGACTTGGCTCTTTTCCGACCTTCTGCCAGTCTCTCCCCCCCCCACCCCCACCCCCGGCCCTCCTTAGCTAATGTTTAACAACTCTAAGACAGACTTTTGAAAAGACCTACTACCTGGAAAGGAGGCTCCGAGGGAGTGAACTGGAGAGAGTTATCTAGGCTGTAACTTAAATCCAGCTTTAAGAGAAAACCCGCGCCGCTGGAGGCTGGCACGTGGGGGGTGTTTAATGCCTGCTTGTTGCCTGATTTATAAAGTGATGGTGAAAAAGTCATTCTGCTTCGAAACTGAAATTTCCTTATCACCAAATAACGACACTTACATTTTTTATTCAAAATATTTATTCAAATGATTTTGTCTTTATTAGACTTGAGATCAAGTGCTGTCTTTTGTCTTTGTAACACCAGCACTTGGTACATTGTACTCGAGTAATTCCTAACTGACTTTGAATTGGCTCTTTATACACTGTAATTAATCCCTGTCAGCTTCTGAGTCAGTTGGTAAAAAAAACTATACTTGCTGTCAGGAAACCAAGGTTCCAATTTCTACTCTGGCACTTACTAGCGGTGTGACCCTGGGCAAGTCACTTAACATCTCTGATCCATGATTTCCTCTGTATAAAGGGGCTAAAATGACCTACCTCAAGGGGTTCACATATGAAAGCATATTGACAACCTCAAAGGAAGCAAAGCCCTTTTCACCTCCCTTTTGTATGCCGTTTTCTTTGATTAGAACCTTGGGAACAGGTACTATCATGTCGTTCTTTCCACTTCTATGCCTTCCTAGTTTGGTAGGTTCAAAAAACTCCTAAATGTCTTGTGGATACTAGTACTCCATTGAACCCTTCCCTCAATAAAATCACCTTACTTTTTAAGAGGGGAAAACACTTTAATAAGAGCCTAAAATAAAGGAATAGACTGAATTACAGAATCACAAATTTAGGGGAACTTAGAAGTCAGATGGCCCAACCCCTTCATTTTTACGGAAAAGAAAACTGAATCCCAGAGAGATTAAGTGATTTTTGAAAGGTCATCCAACAATGACTTGCCCAAGGTCAGACAGATAATGTGTAGGCAGATATTTGTGTCCCCAGTAGTATGGGGAAAAGAATGTTCATCCAGGAGTCAGAGGCACTGGGTTCAAATCCTTAATAATCAAAATCTGTATAACTTCTCCCTGGTCCTCTGTTTCCTCATCTGTAAAAAGAGAGGATTGGTGTACATGGCCTGAAATTCATTTTAGCTCTAAACCTAAGATCCTGTCATCTCATGATCCATAGACTCTAATTCCAGCAGTCTTTCTAATATAGTTGTATTTTCCAGTCATGCAAGATTTGATCGGATAGCCCAATGTTCATTGCTTTTTTTCCCTTCAAACTTAAAATATATTCTCTGTACAAGGTTCCACTGTACATCAAACATTATCTTTTACTCTTGCATGCACAGTAAGCAAGTGTACACCAGCCCCTTGGCTCAGGTTTACAAGTCTTCCCTGGAGAAGAGGGTAAGGCCAGCTTTTTTTTTTTTTATATTGGTAATTGCTACTCATTTCTTTGTTCAATTTACTGAGGTCAGCTAAGACCAAACAGCAGATGATCATTATTTCTGTTTATAATATTTTTCTCATTCCAATACCATCCATCTATAACAGCATTGAAAGCTAGTTCTTGGGCCCTCACTCACCCTCTCAACAACAGGGAAGCATATGAAGTATAAGTTGTCTGAATATCAATGTATTCTTTTACAGATCAACTGTGGGATCACTCCTGGCAACTGAGGTACTGTTCTGTTTTGTGTGTGGGCCTGCTGAATTATCTTTTTCTCTCAGGAACCTTCAATTCCCTCTTTCTATTATTTCCTAACCACGCATCATTTCATTGGTGTTTATAGCTCCTGGTGAGTGTTTAACCTGTTACAAATGAAAACTGGTACCAACTTTTCAACTGGGAGATGTCAGGGGTTGCCTGGACCACTCACCAGGAGGTTAGATGGCTTTCTAGAATGTCTCAGAGGTGAGACTTAAACCAGACCCCCCAGAGTCTGAGAACAGCTTGGTATCCCCTTTGCGACAATGCCCCTCATCCCCTTGTTTCCTCTGTATCAAAGGTTCTTAACTTGGGATCTGTGAACTTGGCTTTTAAAAAATATTTTGATGACTGTATTTTGATATAATTAGTTTCCTTTACAATCCTATGTAGTTTGTTTTACATATTTAAAAATATTCTGAAAAGAGGGCCTTGAGGTTCACCATTGGGATCCATGACACAGAAAAGGTTAAGCATTCCTGCTCTTACTGTGCATAAAATACAACTGCTTCTTAGTTGTTCCATTTTCTTAGTGTTTAAAATAATAATACGTAAAGGAATAAAATGGTGCCTATAAATAGAAAACATCATTTGAAATGAGTCTTTCCTCCTGTGCAGAATGTACAAATTTGGGGGTGGGTTTATTGCTATGTGAGACAGAAGCAGTGAGATGGCACAACGAATAGGGTACAATAGGACTTGGCATGTGAAAGACCCAGTTTTCAAATCCTGCCTCAGACACTGACTAGCTTTATGAGTCTGGGCAAGTCACTTAATCTCTGTCTACCTCAGTTTCCTCATCTGTAAAATGGGGATAATATCAGCACTTATCTCAATGGACTGTTGCAAGAATCAAGTGAGATAGATAGATATATATCTATATATTTATATATGTACCTACATAGATATACATAGTAAAGTGCTTCATATACCTTAAATGCTAACTAGTATTATAATGGGGAGAAAGTTCCCATCACTAGTTTTGACCAGACAGTGTTGATAAGCATTTGATGATTTTAATTTAGACTGTTCAACCTCCCATATGTGATTATTTTGGGGTTTGTCTTTTTTCAGCTGGGATGGAAATTCTATGATGCAGATGACTACCATCCTGAAGAAAATCGAAAGAAGATGGGCCAAGGAATACCACTAAATGACCAGGTAATTTAATGCTACAATTTGATATGTAAGAAAGATCACTGACCTGAAACTGAACAGGGTTTGAATTTGGTTCTACTACTTAATTCCTAGGAGTTCAGTTTTGTCTTTTTTCAGGGAGGAAAGGGGGGAAAGGGGAAAAAAGGAGAGAGAGAGAGATGTCCAGGCCTATCATTCCATTGGTGTAGGGAGCTCCTACACCACGCACAACTTATAGTCTCATGAGAGGTGATATCCCTTATCCTTGGTCACATAGTCAATATATAGCAGAGGCAAGACTTGAACTCAAGTCTTCCTGGTTCCGAGGGTCACCTTGTATGCAGCATATCATACTTCCTTTTCAATGAGAATACTCTACCTCTCAGGAGTTCTAGGGAAGATCCAGTAAAAATGAGTCTAAAGGCCTTCCTTCCTTCCCTTAGCATTGAGATCAGGAGGGTGTATCCCAGGATGGGTTAATATGCTTATCTTACTTTTGCCCACCAGTCATGAAAAGAAGAGTCAGGCTCCAGGACAGGGCAGATATCAAAGATCACTTAGAGGCCAGAGGCCTAAAGCAAGGGAACATTTGGGAGGTGTGTAAAAGGGACTGAAATCAAGCGAATACAGATACAACTATTGTCACTTTCTTCAGGCTTGACCCACCCTCACCCCACCCCCAATCTGATTTCAAGCCAAGTTATTACATTTTCTTGGCTATTCTCCATTGTCAGTGTTTTTTTAACATCTGGCCCCGAATCAACAATATTAGGTCTCTCTGTTAGGTATTACAAGGTATTGGATAACTCTTAAGACTGAATTTTCTGTACTGAAAGGAATCTAGCCAGGGGTATGATGGTAAATGTTTAACAATCAACTTTGGGGGGGGGTGGGGTGATGTATACATGTAACAGCAAGGATTCCAGCACACACAGGAGGACCCTGCTGTACAAGTTCTTAGATCTGCTTTTCTAAAAGGAAAGCAACTTTTGAAGGGTCAACAATCTACTTTAATCAAGCACATACATCATTCACTTAGTTTAGGGGAAAAAGTCAGCACCCTGAACTTCAGAGAAAACATGGAGAAATAAAGACCAACAGACAGGGCTTCCAACTGTCTGATCATAAGCAATACATACATCACAGATCAACAGAAAGATCCAACTGTCTGACCATACATTCATAAATACCAGCGAGAGGAGCACCAATACTTGGTTTTCCAAGTCAGGGAGCTCCTTAGTGGCTTCAGAGCCAGAGGGCATCGCAATCCTTGAGAACCAGTGCCTCATTAGAAATTAACAAAAAGTGTGGGCTTTCCTACAAAACAAATCTCCCCTAATCAAACTTCCCTTCATGAGCAGACCCCTTAATGGGTGGGGAAGACCTTTAACTCTCATTAACATAACTAACATTACAATACATGACACACTCTTAAGTTTAATTGCATTGTTAACATTTTCTGTATTCTTATATTTCAGCAATGAACAGAACAATAATATATCAAGTCCTGATTTGTAGTGTTTGCAATATCTGAGGTATACTCTGAAAATTTAATAATCACTTTTCACAGCCATTTCAAGCTGGCTTCCATACCCCCATGGATATCATTTTCTTCTTTCACAGTTTGCATCTTGGACATTCAAGATTGAATTCACATCCAAAGATGATTAGGACAATGGAGCTCCTCTTTAGATATGAGTATGTGTCCGAAATTATAACAAATGGGATACAAGTGATTGTGTTAATAATTTGAAGGTACAGAACAGAATTAGGGGTTCTTTTAGCTTACTTGGTTAGAGCACAGTTCAGATGCGGCTAGAGTCTCAAGTAGTCAAGGGGCCAACAAACACTATTATCTACTGTAGATGAACAGATTGGTGAATTCACTCAACCACAGAAACTGTTCAGCCCCTGACATCAATGGGATAGGCATGGTGTAGTGAAAAAACACTGGCCTCAGGACCAGAAGACCCAGGCTTAAGACCCCATTTCATTGTTTTCTAGCCATGTGACTGTGGTCAAGTTACTTAGCATCCCTGAAACCCCAGGTTACTCATCTATATAATAGAAATACTTGCTCTACAAGGTTGTTGTGGGGAGGGGAAGTGCTTTATAAACTGTAATTTTTGTCTTGGCACCAGTGATTTCATTGGTGTAGGCAGCTTTTAGTGTATATATTGGCACATTTTCTGCAACTTAAAGAGTTGCCTAGGACACAGAGAGGTTAAGTGACTAGCCAGGGTCATACAACCAGTATATGATAGAAGTGGAAATTGAATCCACAGTCTTCCTGACTCTAAAGTCATCTTTCTATCCACTGTGTTTCCCCTGCCTCTTTCACAATGATTACCTACTAGATTTTAGTATGATTCCTTGAGAGTAGGGACCATGTCTCGGTCATCGTTGATTCTCTCTCAGTGCATCACACATGCCTTGTACATAGTAAATTGCTGATTGGTAGACAGATATTGAGGAGAAAATGGTTGGATCAGCACAAATCCATAATGGCTACCAGAAAAACAACTCTACTCCCTGCTGATGATGTATGTACTAGTAGTATTAGCAATCTAAGCAAAAGAGAGAATATTTGATTTACTCTTTACAGTAGGAGAGCTAAAACAGGTACAGAAAAGAAACTTACTAAATCATGTAAGTATTTTTCGAGCCCACCCTTTCCTTAAATGTTCCAATGTAGACAACAGAGTAAATTAGACCTTTACTATGACAGTTATAGCAGGTAGGCTGAACAATGGCTAGACCAGCAGGTCTAGAGTCAGGAAGACTCCTCTCCCTGAGTTCAAATCTAGCCTCAGACACTTACTAGCTGTATGACCCTGGGCAACTTCACCCTGTCTGCCTCAGTTTTCTCAACTGTAAAATGAGCTGGAGAAGGAAATGGCAAACCACTCCAACAGCTTTGCCAAGAAAACCCCAAAAGGGTCACGAAGAGTCAGTCACTATTGAAAAATGATTAAGCAACGATAAACACACAGTAGCTATGTGGAAGCCTCAGCTAACCCCAGAATGTAGTGAGGTCATTTTGATGCTATTTCAACCAACACTTCAAAAAATAGATTGAACCAAGGCATCGTGTTGGGGTGCGAACATAAGTAAGAAACAAGTGTTTGACCTCATCAAGCATACAATCTAGTAGGCATTGGGGTGACACAGTGAATAGGGCATGATATCTGAAGTCAGGAAGACCTGAGTTTGGAACCTGCCTCAGACATTTACTAGTTAGACAGACTTCCATCTTGGATGGAGGCACTATAGTTGTATAGGATGAGAAGGCATGGATGGATGGTAATCTGTACCATTTGGAGGGAATACCTACATTGATGATATCAGAGAGTCAAGGAAGATGGAAATAGTCCCTTCTTGTTAAATTTATCATATTAGATAGTTACTGAAATGTTTTTAGCGAAAGACCAGTCATGAGTCCAGAGGACCAGTGATGAAGCATCCTTCTGAGAGAGAGGGATGGAATCATATTGAAGAATGAGACATACAATTTTCAGGAGTGGCCAGTATGGAAATTTATTTCACTTGACTGTGCCTATTGGTTATCAGGATTTTTTCTCTTTGTTCAGTGTTGTTGTTGAGGGGGAGGATAAGGATCAGGAGAGATGGGCTAGCATGGCCAAAAAGAGGAAAAAAGGGAAAAGAAGACTCAAAATGCATAGAAGTGAACAGATGGGAGGCCAGAGGAATCACACCTGCAGGAAAGCTTTGAAAGTGAAATATTGAATTTATTAAATACTTTAAAAGAAAAGCAAGCTGCACATAAGAGATCCACAATTTCATGTACAACGTTCTCTTTCTATTCCACTATATATATGGAACTGCTTACCACGGTCAATATTTAAGTTCAGAACTTTTTTAATGGAGAGAGAAAAAGCCCCAATGTAGTTCATGTAGTAAAATAATAAAAAAAAGAGTAAGAAATTTTTTGAAAGATAGGAAGGAAATTACCATGATGGCACACTTGTCTAAAATTTAGCAACTTTTATGAAATAAGAGTTCTTGACATTTGAAGCCAGGTACCTACACTCATATCCTGGTTTGAAAAGGGGCGAGTGTGCAATGTTTATCAACTAGGCAACAGATGAATAAATTATCTCATATGAATGTAATGAAATAGCTTTGCAATATAAGAAATGATGAAAAGTATGGTTTCAGAGAAACCTAGGAAGCCTTATATGAACTGATGCAGATTAAAGAGTGCAGAACCAAGAGGACAATTTATACAATAACAATGGCATTGTTCAAACAAATAACTTTGAAAGGTCTAAGAACTCTTACCAATGCGGTGACCAGCCATGAATCCAAAGGTCTAACTGATGAGGCACACTATTCACCTGCTCACAAAGAGGTAGTTGACTCAGGGTGCAGATTGAGAATTTTTTTTGACATATCCAATGTGCAAATTCATTTTGCTTGACAATACATAAATAAGGATTTTGCTTTTGTGTTTTCAATCAAGGGAGGTAGAAGGAAAGTAAATGCTTATTAATTTTAAAAAGTATCAGAAGTAGGTCTTCCCTATTCTAAGGTCAGCTTTCTAATAATAGTTGCTAGTCTTGATATAATCCTTTTAAGTTTGCAGGGCAATTTACAAATATCTCATTTTATCTTCACAACAGCCCTGGAGGGAGGGAGGGAGGAAGGTGCTATGGTTATCCCCATTTTACAGATGAGAAAACAGGCAGACGGTTTAAGCCCAGGGTCACACAGCTAGCATTTATGATCACATTTGAACTCAAGTCTTCCTGACTCCAGGTCCAGGGATCTTCCTTATTCTGGAGCTAATCTTATGTCTATTAGCCACCCCTGATGTTTCTCTCTTCCCTTAGTATGAGGCATTACAATACATTTTTCTGTAACACCGAAAGTATCACTGTTTTTGTACCCTGCCAGTTGCAGATTCCTGTCTCTCTCCCTGCCCCCAGTAGCTCCAAGAACTTCTGGGTAATGACCTCCAAAGGCTTCTCTCTGGCTCCTTTCATATGGGTATAGACAGATGCCAAATCAGTTGTAATCCTTTAAATACTGATTTGGTTGCTATCTGCGTGACTCTGTTATTTTGTAAATTTGCCTCCCCAAAAGGGTCATGGAATGTGCAATATTTGCATGAAGAAAATGTGTAGTCTCCAAGACTTGTTGGCTCTCAGGTGGTACCTGATCTATACAGGTAAATATAGGTATATGCTTTTTAAATGGGGCCACTTATAGGTGGTCCAACAGTCCTTCAAGTAAAGCATTTTAATGACTAATTAGCTCTGTGAGTTGATTACTCACTCATGTTCCTCGTCTCCCAGAATTACAGAGATCAGAGACATGATTAGGCTTTGTTAGAGCTTTGAGATCATCTTATAAAATAGACATTATGAAATCAAACTGTAATAACAGACATTATTGTTTGTTTGATGTGCTTTCAGGATAGGATTCCATGGCTGTGCAACTTACATGACATTTTATTGAGGTAAGAGAAGAGTTGGCCAATGATGGCTGCCTACCTATACTTGCACAGGTATAAAAAAGACCCTAAAAGATGAGCTAATCAGTAAAAAAATATCCCATTGATCAGCCATTCTCAAATTTTTTTGGACTCAGGACTTCCCTTATGCTTTTAAGTTATTTAAAACACCAGCGAACTTTTGCTTTATGGGAGTTATATAAATAACATCTTTGTATTATTATGAAAATAGTTTTGACCTCATAGATTCACAGTCTCAGGTATCCCCCAGGAATCTTTAGACCACAATTGGAGAACGACTGCTTATAACCACTCTGAGAAAGACATGCTAGAACCTCTTCCAACTTGGAAAAAATTAAAGGCTACATTGCTTATTACCCTACCTTAAAAAAAGTCCAAGGATATAGTTTGCCTCTGAAACTGCTAGGTGGCAAAATGGATAGAGCTCTAGGCTAAACACTGCATCTGTCATCTCATTTTATCTTCACAAAAACTCAATGAGAAAGGTGCTATCATGATCCCCATTTTCCAGAAGAGGAAACTGAGGCAGACAGCGTTTAAGTGATTTGCTCTGGGTCATTCCCCTACTAGGTGCAGCTTAGCACCTTCTCTTCAATTCAGATAATCTCGGAGAATTGCCTCAAAAGGTTATATGATGTGCCCAAGCTCCCACAGTGGCATGCTGCCTCTTTTTTCTGCTTCTAAATTTGAAAAAAATTAAAGGGTTCATTGCTTATTATCCTCTCTTAAAAAAAGTCCAAGCATATAGTTTGCCTCTGAAACTGCTAGGTGGCAAAGTGGACAGAGCTCTAGGCCTGGAGTCAGGAAGACAGTGCAAATCACACACTGCAAATACTTTAAGAGCTGTGTGACCTGGTAAATAACTTAACCTGTCTGCCTCACTTTCCTCAACTGCAAAATGGAGATGAGTCAGAAGTCAGCAACTATATTTCTCTGGTGAGGCAGAAGACCACCAGGCCTTACCATTTAACCCGCTAGTGCCCCTTAACTAAGGTTTCCCTCCCTGCTGCACCACCATCTCTAAACCCTCCTGACCCTTGGAGCTGCCTTCTAACCTAATGATGCAACCTTTTGGTCCATGGGCATTTTCCAGGCCTTTCCATCCACCTGACAGCTGAACTTCGTTTTATATGTTGTTTTCCCCAATTAGAGTGTGATGTCCATGAAAGCAAGAACCATATCACCTTTTTGCTTGTTTGTAGCTCCAGTACTTTAGCAGCATTTGGCATGTAGTAAACACTTACAAAAGCTTTTCCAATCATATAACCCTGATGGTCTCAAAAAAATAAAAATTAGAAAGTACTAGTTGAAATGTTAAGTAACTAGGTAACTCACCAGGATGAGAAGTTACAGAGTAGGTACTAGTGTATGTCATCTACATCAGTGGAAGAAATTCCCCAAACTGATGAAATCAAAGGTCCAAACAATTCAGAAGTCTCTTTTATCCTTCCTTCTGCTGCCCACCTCTGACCATTTCCTTGTACTTTCCATCATTACCACAAAACCAGATAAGGAACAGAGAAGCCGAGAGATTAAAATCAAGTAAACATTGCTGTTGATGAATGGTTTGGTAGAGAGCAGTCACTGCAAAATCAATTAGGTTTTTGTATTCCCAATGAATTCCATGGGCAGACACTTGTTAAGAGGCTGTACCACAGATGCAGGGGTATCAATTCCTTATCATCTGGATGTTATAGTGGGCAGAGCATTGGAACTAGATTCGAGAGGACTCAAGTTCAAATCTGCCTCAGATACTTCCTGTGTGACCCTAACCTATCTATGCCTTAATTCCTTCATCCTTGAAACGGGGATTGAAATACCACCTTCCTCTTAGACTTTTTGTGCAGATCATATGAGATGATATATGCCATGCTTTGCAACACTTAAAAATGCTATATAAAGGTTTACTGTTATTCTAAACCATGTTTTTGGGTGTGGCTTCAATCCAGTGACAAGCAAATAAAATTAAAACATTAACATTTTGCAGATCCTACTGGCTTTGCCTGATGCCCCTTCCCACACATTTTCTTTTTATCTTATTTTTTTATAAATAGAAATGTGTCTTCGGGTCAAAGTGTGGTCCTTGCCTGTTCTGCTTTGAAGAAAATGTACAGAAACATCTTAATAAGAGGAGAAAGTGCTGCAACTCAGAAGAATGATGAGCCAGGAGAGAAAGAAGGGTTCCCAAAGCTGAAGTTCCTTGTGGTCTATTTAAATGGATCTTTTGAAGTGATCTCTGGGCGTTTGGCCAAAAGAAAAGGACATTTTATGCCACCGGAATTGCTCCAGTCCCAGTTTGACACTCTGGAACCTCCATCAGCACCAGAAAACTTTCTGTCACTTAGCGTGAACAAAAGCGTCTCAGAAATGATTCCTTTTATTGTGGACAATATCAAAATTAAATGAGAACTCTTTTGGAGCAATCATCAGATCTGACTTAAATAATCATTATTTCAAATCTCCATTAATCCATTCCTACTTATAAAATGTCTTTTCCCCCAAATGTCAGTTCTACAGTGTATTGGAAGTTTCAAAAATATCAGAATTGTTTCCCAAAGTACTTTGCCTGGCACCTGATAATCAAATCCTCCCTTCTAACAAAGAAGTGGGTGAAACCTAGCCAACGAAGTGACTGCATCTGATAATATATGCCACATTGCATACTCATAGTTCTCCACTCTCTACCAGAAAGGGGGAGGTATTTTTCCTTCTTTCTTCTCTAGGATTAAAGTGGGTTTTACTGAGTTTGGCAGCATTTTAGTGTTTGTTTTTAACTGGCATTCTGGTAGTCATTGCATAGTTTGTTTTTTGGTTTTATTCTCTTTACTCTGTATCAGTCCACACAAGTCTTCTCATGTTTCTCCAGATTCCTCTGTGCATTGTTTCTTTTGGTGCAATAATAATGCCTTTAAATTCGTTTAACAGTTTGTTCATCTATTTCTCAATTGATAGGTAACAACTTCATTTAAAGTTTTCCTACTACCACAAAGAATAATTTTGCTACATATGGATCTTAATTGTCCCTGCTGTCCTTATAGACAGCCTGGTAGACAGATGGCTAGGTCAAAGGCTATGAAGAGTTAAGTGATTTTTCTTTAATAATCTTGGAACAACTGACTGTCTTTGCATAGTTTAAAGGATTTCCTGTGATTTTAGAGCTGTCCTCTGGTGCACTGGTAATGTGTGTGTGGTATCTAAAGATAGTTAAAATCAAAGTTATAATTGGGATTTTGATTCTATCCATGATGGCAGCAGGTGATTAATGCAAATATCATTAAACATATTGGAAAACACTACCTGAAATGGAACAGTGAGAGATGAAAGAGATTGCTGAGGAGGAGAAAAGTACAAAGAACATACTTTGCGGAGAGGTGCACTTTAAGGGGACAGGAAATAGAGGTACAAAAGAGGGGATGCTAGGAGTGAGTGATCAAATCAGATGGAGAACCCATAGAGAGGATTATCACAGGAAGGATGAATGGATGAAAATATTCATGAGAAACCATTTAGAGTTTACTATGTATCAAGCACTAGGGATACAAATATAAAAGCAAAAACAGCCTAGCTTACATTCTGTTAAGTCATTTTTCAGTCGTATCCAACTCTCTGTGACTCCATTTGGGATTTCTTGGCAAAGATACTGGAGTGGTTGGCTGTTTCCTTCTCTGGTTCATTTTATAGATGAGGAAACTGAGACAAACAGGATTAAGTGACTTGCCCAGGGTCACACAACTAGTGTCTGAGGCGAGATTTGAACTCAGAAAGATAAGTCTTTCAGAGCCCAAGCCTGGCACTCTATTTCAGTTTATGTTTTCAAAGGGGGAAATTACATACAGTGGGGAATGATGGTGAAAGAGGTCACAGGGAAGACATCAACTGTGTTAAATTATGAAGAAAGGACAATGAGAATAAAAGACTCACAAAAGGCTATGGTATCTGTTGATCATGAGGAAGCAGCTTAGACAAAAGTTGGTAACTGGTAAGACTGACTTTTGGCAAATCGAGGCTGTGTGACTCAGTGGATAAAATGCTAGAATTAGAACCAGAAAGCTCTGTCTTAGAATCTCACTTTTCTGAGGCTTACTTAACATAACAGCCCAATCCTAAATGACTCCATGAAGACTAAATATTTAGTCAAAAAATCCCGATATGACAAGGATCACAGGCAAACATACGTTTTTGATAGAGCTGATGTCTGATTCTCAGGAACAAAAAATCAGGGTACAATGGGAAAAGATAATAACCTTGGATTTGTGGACCTGGGTTCAAATCCTACCTCTTCCACTTACCTATTTGGTCTTGGAAGTTACTTAATTCCTTTGGGACTCATTTTTTGTTTCCTCATTTGGGAGTTGACCTAGCTGGTATGTGAGGTTCCTCTTTCAACTCTAAGTCACTGATACTATATCAATGAGAATGACAAGAGAAAATGTTTCTTTTGACTCAGAAAGAGGAAAACTCTCTAAGGAAAATGAAATTACTGATGTATAATAAAATTCCTCAAATGAGATTCCTGATGTATAATAAAATTCCTCAATTATACTGATGTATAATAAAATTCCTCAAAATGTTTCTTTTGACTCAAAAAGAGGAAAACTCTCTAAGGAAAATGAAATTACTGATGTATAATAAAATTCCTCTGAAACAAATAGTTTAGTACTTATTAATTACAGCTGATGCTTCATTTTGAGGGAGAAAAACAACCAAATCAAACCACCAACAACAAATGATAATTAGGAACTTGTCATTTCCAAGTCATACCCAGAAGATCCTGTAGTGCTAACAACCCCCACCTCACTACACCACAGGGCAAGATGGTAACTGTTTTTCCCGGACAATGGAAAGAAAAAGGGCAAGCAAGTATTAACCCAAAGCAAATACTTTTTCCAAAAGCAGTTGTGTGACAACTTCAAACTCAGATAGTTAGGTGGTACAATGGATAGAACACTGGATCTGGAGTCAGGAAGACCAGAATTCAAACATGGGCTTAGATATTTACTAGCTATGTTACCCTAAGCAAGTTACTTCACCTCAGTTTCCTCAACTGTAAAATGGCAAATAATAACAGCATCTACTTTGCAGGGTTGTTGTGAGGGTCAAATGAGATATTTGTAAAAGCA
Organism: Bettongia penicillata ogilbyi; assembly: GCA_023548195.1. NCBI lineage: Eukaryota > Metazoa > Chordata > Mammalia > Diprotodontia > Potoroidae > Bettongia > Bettongia penicillata. The sequence goes on along the minus strand of JAJHZJ010000540.1, from coordinate 6,765,385 downwards.
TTTAAGAAAATATTGTTTGTCTCCTCCCCAAAAATAAAGGCAGCTGTGAGGTCAAGGAAAGAGCACAAGGCTAGACATCAAGGAACCTACGTTCCAGTTCAGTTTTGCCTCTGGTTTTTGTTTTGGATTTTTGGGGGGAAGGGGCATGGAGAGGTAATTGGAGTTGGATGATTTGCCCAGAATCACACAGCTAATAAGTGTCCGAAGCTGGATTTGAACTCAGGTCCTCCTGCTTCCAGGACTGGTACTCTTTCCACTGTACCACCTAACTGACCCACCCACCCACACCCACCCCCACCCCCAAGCTTTGTCTCTAACCAGCTTTGGTTATGTATCTTTGGATATGTCACTTCATCTAATATTTTTCATGTGTAAAATGAAGAGTCTGGATTAAATTACCTCTAAATCCCTTTCACTTCTAGCATTCTATGCTTTTAGGTAGATAAGCTTTCAGTTTCAAGATTTAGGGCATAACTGTCTCTTACTGCTCCCTCAAACTTGCAATGTGGTGTTATTAAAACAGGGTCCTGAGTTACTGCTTAAAACTTGGGGTCTTTTCTGTTTGGTTAACAAAGTCAGAAGACAAGCTTGCTAACAGGTATTACTAATTGCTAATTACAATTATCTAATTATATACTATGTATTAATAATATATAATTAATAGTCATATTAATATTAATTATATAATTGAAATTATTAGTACAAGTAATTACTGGTTATTACTAATTATAATAATTACTATTACTTCTAATTGCTAATACCTGTTAGCTATTCCTGGTCCTTTTGCAAGAGATATGAGCAGTGACCCCCTAACCTACACCTGCATCTGGGAAGGGTCTGGCAGTCACCCTAAAAAGGGCTACTGACTTCTTTATCAGGTACCTCCTCCCTTCCCTCAACCCCAAATCCATCAGCAGTAGGCTCAGGCACAAAAATACAATGGATTAGGTAACTCAGTCATTCAGTCAACAATGACTTATTATGTACCTAGTGAGCACTAAAATGTTAAACACACGGAATGCAAAATAAGTCCCTGCTCTCAAGGGGTTTACAGTCTAAAGGGGAAGACAATATGCAAATAAATATGTATGAAAGATAGATAGAAAGTAGTAAAGGAAGAAAGAAAGAAGGAAAGAGAAAGAAGGAAAAGAAAGAAAAAAGAAAGAAAAAGAGAAATAAAATCACTGGAAGGAACACTAGCATTAAGGAGGATAAGGAAAGACTGTGATAATTCAGTGTCAATGAGACCAGGATTTAGGGTTTTCTGATATGGAGTCAGAATACATCTGTGGCCCAAAGTCACAAAGCAAAGTCATTATCACCATAACAAATAACCAAAATCTCAGGAAAACAGGATGAAATCTAAGCAAACTCTGCCCTCTGGTGGCCTAAGATTGTAGGTGATTTACATTTAAAGATCTCCAAAAATAAATGTTATCAGATTTCAGAGACCACCTCATCCTGCAGTATCTGAACACTGATAGACCATCTTTCCCAGAAGAGTTCATCTGGTCGTTCCAAGAAGATGCCTAGTGCAGGGGAACCAAGGCATCCCAACCCTCTCTTTGACACAGCTCTCATTGTTACAAAGGTTTTTCCCAACCTCCAGCCAAAACTTGCCCTTTAGGTACCTAGTTCTGCCCAAGCAAAATAAATCTAATCTCCCTTCAAATGCTTCATGACTGAATACATGCTTCCCCCTAGGCTTCCTTCTAACCATCCCTCAAAGTCACTAAAATGTGTGGTGTTAGTTTTCTAAATATTCATACAGAGCTTGAGGTAGGTACCCAACCCATTTTGCTCACATTTTCGACCTAGTTTTGGGGTAGATGGAAAACAGAAAGTAGGGGAAAATATGAGAGGAACTTACGTTGAGGGCAGAGACATGGGAGAAATGAGAGAAATGTAAAGAAGAAAAGATGTGGTAAGAGTACTCAAAAATGGGGGAGAAAAGCAACTTTCAAGAATCATCACTCCCGGGGGGCGGAGCCAAGATGGCGGAGTAGAAGGACGCACGTTTACGAGCTCCGAAACCAAAGCCCATAGAATTAATGTAAAAAGAGACCCCCATAACTTCTGGGTCAATACAAGGTGTGCAGAAACAGAGTGGAAGAGATTTCCGTGCCGGAGAGCCCTGAGGAGCCGTCCCCGGGGTCCGTCACGCCCCGGAAAGCGGACCCCACCCCAACACTGCCCTGGCCGCGGCCCCAGAGAAGCTGACCCAAGCAGGCTTCAGGGACGGAAGCTCCGGCAGCCGGGAAAGTCCCTCCGCCCACAGAAGCTACAGGTCAGTGAGAAAGAAGACTGGGCTAGAGGAGGGGAGCGGAGCGTCTCCATGACTCGGGCCTCCTTGGGAGGAAGTGGCGGCGGCAGAGACGTGGGCAGGAAGCGGCGGAGGCAGAGGCATGGGCAGCGGCTGAGGTGGCAGCGGCCCGGGACTCAGGAATCCCCCAGCAGCAGGCAGGATCTTCATTACGGAAGGTATCTGCATGAACGGCCTGAGGGGGCTGAGCCTGGGAGACGGCCCTGCCCCCACCCCGCTCTATTACTGAAGGCCTCTGCATAAAGCCCCTGAGGGAACTGAGCCTGGGAGGCGGGGCCCCCCACCCCGCCCCCACCCGCTCCATTCCTGAAAGTCTCTGCATAAAGCCCCTGAGGGAACTGAGCCTGGGAGGCGGCCTGCCCCCACCCCAGCGCCAGAACTAAAGCTTACCGCGGAAAGCACATTTGAATCTCAGAGGCCAAGCACTAGCTGGGCGGATCCAGGTGGGGGTGGAAAGGAATCTCAGAAGTCAAGTAACTGGCTGGGAAAATGCCTAGAAAAGGGAAGAAAAATAAGACTATAGAGAGTTTTTTCCAATAAATGCAAATGATCCCGACCTTCGGATCTGACGAAGATGAGGATGTATTCTTGCCATCAGGGAAAGACGTGAAGGGCGGGGCCTCAGTACCCCAGACACCCCAGGGGGGTGGCGGGTGGGCTCAGGCCTTGGAAGAGCTCAAAAAGGATTTTGAAAAGCAAGTTAGACAGGTGGAGGAAAAACTGGGAAGAGAAATGACAGAGATGTAAGAAAAGTATGAAAAACGGGTCAATACCTTGGTAAAGGAGACCCAAAAAAATGCTGAGGAAATTAACACCTTGAAAAATAGGCTCACTCAATTGGCAAAAGAGGTTCAAAAAGCCAATGAGGAGAAGAATGCTTTTCAAAAGCAGAATGAGCCAAATGGAAAAAGAGGCTCAAAAGCTCACTGAATTTAATAGTTCTCTCAAAATTAGAATGGAACAGATGGAGTCTAATGACTTTACGAGAAACCAAGAAATCACCAAACAAGAATCATCATTCCCCATCAACTCAGGCAGAACAAGTTTAGATAGGTGGGCACTAGGGCAATACAAGTTAATGAAGACTAGTCCCACCATTCTACCATCATGATAGAGGGAGAATTTATTTATAGATGTACATGTCTTTTTTTTTTCTTTAATATAAATATATTTATTTAGCTTTTTACATTCATCTTCACAAAATTTGGGGTTCCAGATTTTCTCCCCATTTATCCCCTCCCCCCACCCTAATACACCAAGCATTCTAATTTCCCCTATCACCAATCTGCCCTCTCTTCTATCATCCCTCCCTTCTCTTGTCCCCATCTTCTCTTTTATCCTGTAGGGCCAGATGACTTTCTATTCCTCATTAACTGTATTTCTTATTTCCTAGTAGCAAGAACAATACTCAACAGTTATTCCTAAAACTTTGAGTTCCAAATTCTCCCCATCCCTCCCATTTGGGAAGTCAGGCAATTCAATCTAGGCCCTATCTGTGTAGTTTTGCAAATGACTTCGATAATAGTCCTGTTGTGTAAGACTAACTGTATTTCCCTCCATCCTATCCTGCCCCCCATTGTTTCTATTCTGTCTTTTGATCCTGTCCCTCCTCAAGAGGGTTGACTTCAAATTGCTCCCTCCTCCCATTTCCCTCCCTTCCATTATCCCCCCCACCCTGCTTATCTCCTTCTCCCCCACTTTCCTGTATTGTAAGATAGGTTTTCATACCAAAATGAATGTGCATTTTATTCCTTCCTTTAGTCGAATGTGATGAGGGTAAACTTCATGTTTTTTTCTCAGCTCTCCTCTTTTTCCCTCCACTAAAAAGTCTCCTGCTTGCCTCTTGAATGAGATATAATTTACCCCATTCCATTTCACCCTCTCTCCTCCCACTACATTTCTCTCTCACTGTTTACCTTAATTTCTTTTAAGATATGGTCCCATCCTATTCAATTCACTCTGTGCTCTCTGTCTCTGTGTGTGCATGCATGCCTGTGCGTGTGCGTGTGCGTGTGTGTGTAGTCCCAGGTGATTCTTGGTTTGAGTCCTAGTTCCTTTGACTTCTGGAATATCCTATTCCACGCCCTTCGATCCCTTAATGTAGAAGCTGCTAGATCTTGTGTTATCCTGATTGTATTTCCACAATACTGGAATTGTTTCTTTCTAGCTGCTTGCAAGATTTTCTCCTTGACCTGGGAATTCTGGAATTTGGCCAGTGTTCCTAGGAGTTTCTCCTTTTGGATCTCTTTCACGCAGTGATCGATGGATTCCTTCAATACTTATTTTGCCCTCTGGTTCTAGAATCTCAGGGCAGTTTTCCTTGATAATTTCATGAACGATGATGTCTAGGCTCTTTTTTTGATCATGGCTTTCAGGTAGTCCCATCATTTTTAAATTGTCTCTCCTGGATCTGTTTTCCAGGTTAGTTGTTTTTCCCATGAGATATTTCACATTCTCTTCCATTTTTTCATTCTTTTGGTTTTGTTTGGTGATTTCTTGGTTTCTCAGAAAGTCATTAGCCTCCATCTGTTCCATTCTAATTTTGAGAGGACTATTAAATTCAGTGAGCTTTTGAACCTCTTTTTCCATTTGGCTAATTTTTCTTTTGAAAGCATTCTTCTCCTCATTGGCTTTTGGAACCTCTTTTGCCAATTGAGTGAGCCTATTTTTCAAGGTGTTATTTTCTTCAGCATTTTTTTGGGTCTCCTTTACCAAGGTATTGACCCGTTTTTCCTGCTTTTCTTGCATCTCTCTCATTTCTGAGTTACAGAGACACCCCGCTCCCTGCTTGGCCAGCCCAGAAGTCTCTCTCACTGACCTGTAGCACCTGTGGGTGGAGGAAACTTCGTGGCTGCCAGAGATTTCATCCCTGAAGCCTGCTCGGATCTGCTCCTCTCGGGGCGTGCCACCAGGGCAGGGCAGGGCTGGGCTCCGCCGTCCCATGTGCAATGGACCTTTGGTGGCAGTTTTTCACGGCTCTCTGGAACAGAAATCTACTCCACTGCGTTGCTGCGTGGCTTCCACTGCTCCAGAATTTGTGGGGAGTTCTTTTTACAGGAAATTTATGAGCTGTGGGTTCAGAGCTAGCATAGGTGAGTCTTTCTACTCCACCATCTTGGTTCCTCCTCCCTACATTCTATTAATACTAGCTGACATCTTGTTCCTCAGATGCTCCACTTGGTATGGTGCAATGAGTTTAGGAGACCTGGGTATTAATTAGTACTAATCCTGATAACTTTTTTCATTGATTTAACCTTTTTTGTTGCATGCTTTAAATTCTGATGCCTCTCATTTTAAGTGGCAAAGTGGATAGAGTGATTGAAGTCAGGAGGACCTCAGTTTCAAATCTGGTCTTGTACACTTACTAGAGGTGTGACCTTGGGGCAAGTCACTAATCCTTATTTGCCTCAGTTGCTCCTCTGTAAAATGAGCTGGAGAAGGAAATGGAGACTCCAAAAGGAGTCACGGAAAGTTAGTCACAATTGGATGGACTCAACATTTCCCAATGTGTTAAACCTCTCCATTGTACCAAAAGAACACAGACAAAAATCAATCAAGACATCTTATGAAACAGTCTGTTTTTCAGTTACATCTTGACTCTTTGTGACCCCATCTGGGATTTTCTTAGCAACAATAATGAAGTGGTTTACCATTTTCTTCTCCAATAGATTTTAGAGAGGAAGAAAGCAAGGTAAACAAGGTTAAGTGACTTGACCAGGTTCACCTAGCTTACTAGTAAGTGTCTAAGCCCAGATTTGAATTCAGGAAGATGCATCTTCCTAACTCTAGTCCCAGCACTCTATACTGAATCAACGAGCTGACCAATATTTAATCACAAATGACTAAATAACTGGAAAGACAGACTGAGGCCAAATTGTGAAGAGCTTTAAATGCCAAATCAATCAACCAGTAAGTGTTAATTTTCTTATTATGTACCAGACCCTGTGCTACATGCTGAGGGTAAAGATAAAAGTTAAACAGTCCCTGCTCTCAGAGAACTTACATTCTGGGAGAGACAATATGTATACAGAGAAAGAGGAAAGCAGGAAAGAAAGAAGGAAGGGGGAAAGACATGCAACAAAACAAAGTAACCTTGGGTGGAAAGGCGCATTAAGTCGGATGGATCATTCTTTAAAAGGCCTCCAACAAAAGGTGGCATTTGAGCAGAGTTTTGATAAAAATCAGGGATTCCCAAGAGGTAAAAAGGGAGATAAGGCACTTTGGGCATTCTGGGGGATAGCCAGTGTAAATAGTATAGAAATGGAAGAACATTCAGTGTAAACAGCAGCAGGCAGGCTAGGATGGTTGAACTGTAGGATAGGGGGAAAGGATGGTAAATAGGGTCAAGTTATAAAGTTTTAAGTGCCACACTTAACAACTAATCCTAGGAGACAACAGTGCCACTGAAGTTATATGGAATGAAGACGTTTCCTGGTCAAACGGGTATTTGTATACTGGAGTAATGAGACTTGAGGAACATGAAATAGGTTATTGCAACGTCTGGCTAAAAGGAATTTGTGCTTTATAGTACAGGCAATGGAAAGATTGATTACAGACACAACATGATCAGACTTGCTCTTCAGGTATATTAATTTAAGCAGGTTTATAAAAGAATGGAGGAGAGAGGTGAGAAGTCTATTGGCAATTATTAGGCAATTTACCTTGACCCCTAAACCACACCCCCTCCAAAATTCCCTATTTCTTCAAGAGAAGGACAATTCTTTCAGGCACCCAAATCTGTAACCTTAGGCATCCACTTCTCAAAGCCCCATGTTCTAATCTCTCACATCCCTTTCTACTCACACCACAGCCTCCTTATTTTAGGTCCCTTATCTGCAAAGTTGCAACTGCCTCCAAATTGTTTTCTTTGAAAGGAAATCAAGACTGGGAACTGAGAAAAGGCCATTAAATTGCACAATAAAGAAATCACTAAAGGCCTAGGAAAGACAAGTAAGATACTGCTTACAAGGCTCAAGCTTTTTGAGAACATAAAAGCAGCCAACCAGCCCATTACAGCCTGCAGACATTCAATGTCTTTCAACCTGCTTCCCCTAGTTAAGCCAGACTGATATCTCTGTTCAAGATCTCTTGTACAGATTCCAAAATGACCTTGCAAAATCATTCCAAGGATTGTCCTTTCAAAAAACTACCAAATTGGTGACACTGATCCCCGGGCTGTTCCACAAACAAGATGCTCCATCTCTGCCCCAGTCATCTTTTCTGGCTTCCCCCTCTTCAACCAACTTCCCAAATTTTCTCTTTGTCTCAACTAACATTCCATCTTTTATGAAAAGCCTTTCCTAACCTCCATTTAATTCTTATACCTTCCTTTTGTTATTTCCTATTTACCCCATGAATATACATATATTATACATGGATATATCTATATATAGATATATTTAACATCTCTCCCCCACTAGATTGTGGCTCCTTTGAAGTTAGGGATTATCTTTTGCTTCCTTAGCACAGTGCCTGGCACATAGTAGGTGAGTGGTATTTGACATTTTTCCAAAACAATGGATCAATTTACATCCCCTCCAACAATACTTCCAACTGAAATCATTTTTGCCAATGTGAGGCATCATTAATGAAACCTGACATTGTTAATTCACACTGTACATTATTAGTGATTTGGAACATTCTGTGATTGTTCATAGTGTGCAATTCCTTGAAAAGATGCTTCTAATCTTTTACCGTTTATGATGCCAATTGACTTGGGCAAGTCACTAGACTCCTTGAGTGTCCTCAGTCCTTTAAGAAGACGGAACTTTAGGAGAGCAGAAAAGGCTTGAAAGCCAAAGTAAATAGGATGCTAGCACAATCTGGCTGAGAGTTCATAAACAGAGGCTGAAGACAGGTGGATTGTAGAACCTTGAAGGTAGGCTGTTTGGACTTTGATCTGTAGGTATAAGGAAAAATTGAAGGGGTGGAAAAAATGTACTTTACACCAAATATTTTCTACCCCAACCTCCAAATATGCCTGGAGCATTACTGCCTCTGCAGCTTGGCTGACTGCTCCCTATACCAGAATGTTCTCCCTCTTTCGTCTACTGAATTCCAAACTGACCTTTTGAAACCCAACTCAAAATGACAGCTCACCCATAAAGCTATCTATACCCTGTAGATTAACTACTTTCCTGCCCTAACTTCCTAGCATTGTTTCATAACTCTAATGCTTTTAGAGTTTTAATTCAGTCACATTTGACAAAAGACACTGTACTAAGTACCAGAGATACAAAAGCAGGGGGGGAAAGAATGCTAGACCCTGTCTTTTAAGTCCTTTAATTTTGTTTATGACATTTATAATGGATACAAGTAACGTAGGTAGTTTCAGAAACAATGGAGACATCCAAAATACCATGGGAAAATACGAGAAGGGAAAAAATATTTTTTTCTGGGGAAAGCATGAAGCAAATCAAGAACTTCAGAGGCCTAAGGACACTCCAGCTATGGATGATGGGCTATTTAATGCATAGAATTAGCAAATCAAATGTGGGGAACAACTTGACTGGATCATTAAAGTGAGTAAAAATTGAAATTAGGTGGAAGATGTGTTAAAGTCACACCAGCAAACCCTTCTTTCATCCCTCTGTACTATTACATTTGATTTCGTCAGTCCCAATGACTCCATCATCTCTTGCGCTGATGCTTCACAGATCTATTTACCTCTCCCAACTTGTAATCTCCATCTCCAGTAGTCTATGGGACATCTCAATCTGCATATAGAGACAATTTAAATTCAGTTATGTTCAAAACTCAACGTTTTTTTCCTCCAAAAGTCCCCTCCTCCCCCTAACTTCCCTGTTACTGTAGAGGGCACCACATTCATTCCCACAGCTACATCTACAATCAGTTCTTCATTCTTAACCCTTGACAATTTCTCTGACACTGCCAGCACCCCAGTGCAGGCCTTTATCTCATGTCTGGATTATTTTAATCGACTTGGCTGGTCTTTCTTTTTCCAATCTCTTCACTCCAGTCTATCCAACCATTTAACTATCAAAGGGATCTTCCTAAAGTTTAAGTTTTCAATAAATTTCAGTGACTATTATCCCTAGGCTCCAATAAAAAAATAAAATTTTAAATTAAATTTAAAAATTTAACAGTAAAAAAAAAACTTTGTTTTTAATAACTCTTCATAACCTGATCCCTTTCCTATCTTTTCAGTTTTCTTTTACCTTAACCTCTCCTACCCCCACCCCCATCCCACAAAACTTACACCTGACCACTCAATGACTCTGGCCTCCTTGTTTTTCTTTTCACAAGATACTCTATCACCAGTTCTGTGCATTTTCACTGGCTGTCCGCTATGTCTGCAACGTTCTCCCTCCTCACCTTTGCCTTCTGGGCTCTCTAGCTACCTTTTATGTTCCAGCTAAAATCACACATATTCTACAAGAAGACTTTCTCATTCCTCTTTAATGTGTCTTCTCCTAGAGGCTATCACCAATTTATCTTGTCTTTATCTTTTTACATGGTTGCTTTAATGTTTTCTATCCCCCATTGGATTGAGAGTTCTTGAGGGAAGGAATTGGTTCTGTTTTCTTTGTATCCCAAGTGCCCATCCCATATTATGTGTTTAATACTTGCTGACTTAGGGCTGAATTGTGGAGAAATTCAAACACTAAAGACTATGGCTGTTATTTTGGTAGTTTTGAGACTTCTGATCCCATCAACATCCTACTTAAACCTCAAATTCATGGCAATGGCTTTGGAAGGGGGCTTGCAGCTTTTCCTTCTCCAACCCTTCCTAGTCTCCCCTATGTGTTTGTGGATGTCTAATGAATGTGCTGAGCTAAGTTACTGGGGGAAAAGGGGGGACCTGTTTCAAACTCTTGATTTTTATCATGTTCTAAGATGGTTAAAGGTAGGTACCACAGCTGGGAAGACAGACCCGAATTTAAATCTGGACTCAGACACTCACTAGCTGTATGATTTGGGGCAATGCTGTTTACTTAATGCACCAGAGAGAAAGAAATGACACTCTAGTATCTTTGCAAACAAAACTACATCAAGAGTTGGATGACTGAATAACAAACCATAGCTGAAACCCTATTTCATATGATGTCACAGGCACTAAACCAATGTTTGTTACTGATGTTCTGATATATACAGACTGAGAATGACATACAAATTTAATGCGGGAAGAAAATCCTATAAATTGAGGAAGGAAGGGTCTTACTACTTACTTGGTAAAGCTAAAGACCTAAATCACTTTAAGTTGAACATTCTCAGTTTAGGAATATGAGGAGTTACACATTTTTGAACAACTGTAATTAACAACCCCTCACAATATAACAGCAACCTAAAGGAGTTCATTTTTCCATGCTAAAGCTAACTTAAACCTAACAGAAACAAATGGAGAAGAAAGGAAATGAAAAAAACCATTTCTTCCAGACCCTTTAACAGAAGACTAAATTGCAGCCCCAAAGAGGTTGTGACTCACCCAAGGTCACAAAGCTGGTTAATGGCAGTTTGTCTAAAACAAAACCTAGGTCTCCTGACCCTATCCAGTGTTCTTTCTGTTACAATATAATTTGAAACAATGTGTGTACTTCTGCTTATGATTTAATTTATGGCTAGGGAGACTTTCAAAAAAAGTACAGTGAAAATGGAATTAAAGCTTATTCTTTTTTAAGGGGGAGGGGAGACTTTAAAGTAATCTTTTCTCACAAAATAAAGAAGCAAGACAAATGAAGTGTAAAAGCTAGAGATTTATTGTTATTTTGTGATTAATAAATTGTCAAATTGGCTATGACACTTTCCCACAACTAAATACCACCATTCACCAGTACAGAAGTTGGTACTTAACCAGATCGAGGAACAAGGCAGAAAGAGCAGACATGTGAATATCATTGGTAACTCAACTGACACTCTTCGTGCCTGTGTACTGCACATTATTCTTGCCAAGGAAAGTGTCTGAATAGATTGGTGGGGCAATATGGCCTCCACAACCATTTTTGTAGCAAGCAGTTACAGAAGTAATAGAATTGAACTTCAATATTTCCCTTGATTTTATTGGTCTGCACCCATGTTACTTGAACATATTTCAGTTTTTTAAAACTATACACAAGGGAAAAAAACTGACCTAAGTGAATACTGAGCCAGTCAGTCAAATATATGACTAACTTCTAGGTCATCTTTGAATTGGTCCTAGAGGAATGTACCACCCAACAGTTTCAGAATTAGGCAAATAGGATTTCTCTGGAAGAAAGGTTGTATAAAGAAAAGCCCAATGTTCTTACTATATAGTTAGAACAGTTCTTTATCTTTTATCTGTAAATTACATTTCTACACTACCCAATATCCATTTCAATTCAAATAGATTCTTGGTTACCAGGTATAATCCTGGTCCAATTTGGAGGCAGATTTCCTCCAAAATGTCTCCTCTCTGAGCCTCTGAAAAGCATATGTTCAACTATTCTTATAGGACTACCAAAACACTTCAGAAACAAGTGGCTCACAAATCATTTTTAATTCATTTATTACCTGTGCACAAGAGAAATAGCTGATAAACCCAAAAGAAAGCTTTATTTGTACATGGTGGTTAAAAGTAATTGAAATATCACGACACTTTCAGTGAAAGTAACATTTCTAATTACAAATCATAATGCATGTTAGAATTGCTATGGTAAAGCCGAAAAGCCTTAGGCAAAAGCACTTTCTGCGAATAATATAGCGCTTCTTCAGTCTGCACAAAGACTAAAAGGTAATTTACAGTTGATCTGTCAATGTCGAGACAATGTTACAATGTAGTTTTCTGTACAATTAAATGTATACTTAAAGAGCTAATCAGGATCAGCATTTTTACTATATTTTAAATGAAGTTGCCTAAACAGCACTTTTGCTGAGAGATGTTTATCAAAGTTGCTGTAAGATTCTACACAACTAGGGAAGTATCTGTTTTCATATTTAATTGTTCTCTCTCTTTTTTTGGTTACAAGGGTCCTGCTTAATTGATTCTATTGCAATGGATGTTTCTCAAAATGCACAGTTTCAGATGTGCATACTCTATTTTATACAAATGAAGCAAAAATGTTCAATAAGTGGTATAAATCTTACAGCACTCTGCTAGCAAAAATACATGCCTAAGTCACAATACGCAATATTGTACCACAAATTATAGCATCAAATAATTTGTTTCTTTTCAATACTTTTTATTCTACATAAATTACTACCATAGGCTAATGTTTAAAAAGCAAATAAATTGAACAGTTGCAGGACAAAACCTGTTCACCCAACTGTAAAGGCTGATATCTGTTTCCAAAAATCACAATAAATGCAGAACAAAGAGAAGTGTTTGATGCATGCAACACCTTTGAGTGAAAAAGCATTGATTCCCACTGTTGGAAAAAAAAAAAAAACCTACTGCACTCCACCTTATAATGCATTGCATTGGTTTAGTTTTTAACAGGACAGAATTCCAAGAGTCAAAATGAAATAAAGCAGGTATTTTAAAGATTTAAGAGCCGTTATCAAAAATAAATTACATTTTTTTCAAGATACAGAAATGCTGCTATGAGGGCTGGGAGCCCAGCAGCCTTTCGATGGCTGCATTGATGTCTCCCCCTGTTGCTATCAGAGCCTGTAAGTTTGCTTCGCGGTTCAAGAAGCCCATTGCGCTGAGCTGCTCCAGCTGCTGCTGAAATCTGACTTCTGGATTCTGTAACTGCTGGGGAAAAAAGTTACCCATTTACCAAGAAACAATTTTTTTAAACTATGCTACTTAAAACTGTTAGCATTTTACTTTGTATTTATAATATTCCACAAAGTTCCCCAAATAAAAGACACCTTTTAAAAATGGCATGTGAACCAATTTCTTGTTAAGACTGAACTTCAGTTAAAAAAAAAAAAGTGGCTTACTATCTTTTAAAATAAAGACTTTCATTTGGGAGATTATTAGAAATAACTTTCTAACATATGTTAGCTTTTTAATAAAAAATAATCCTGAATTAAAGTAAATTAGATGATAAAAAGAATGAAGGAGAAATAAGGAATACCTACACTTCTATCTGAAGAAAAAAAACAGCTTAATGAATGCTATTAAGTATACTTATAGGTATATAATAACAGACATTCAGTAAGTTATTAAATGACTGGTTAGACGATTTCCTTGAAGTATGATACTAATAAAGTTCAAAGTCCAAACTGCTGATGTCTTACAAAAAACTATCCATTTAATGATCACAGACCAGAAAGAAAACCTAATACTAGTAAATATTAGTTACCTTGCACATCAGGGATGGAGGAGGAGACTAGAAATATTAAAAATATCACCATCACAAGTAAAAACACTGTCGCACTTAACTCCACATCATCATTAACTCTAACATTATACTGAAGCTTGAGAATATGCAATATTTAGAATCTCACATTCAGCAGGCACTGTGTTAGGAAATGGGGACTCAAGCATAAAGAATGAAACAATGTCTACTGACATTTTAATGAGCAAGACAACTATGTATGTGGAAATGAATACAATAAATGCAAAAGGTTATATATACACCTTAGGTGAGCATTCAAAATGCTTTTATTACAAAAAATTTTTTTACAAATAATCTCTATATGACTACATATGTTTAAAAATAAGATTAGTAGGCATAAATTCCCAGAAATTTTTCTTAAATTGAGGTTTACAGTTGATTTGTGCTTTAAAATGTTCATCAAAACCTGGTGAATTATAGTAAAAAAAAATAAGTCCATTGAAGACTAATCAGTTTTAACGATGGTAATAATCAGGATCTGGAAGATCTAACTGAAGACTACTCTTGTCAGTTATTCTTGAAATGCTGCCTTTCTTTGTAGAAATTCCTGCAAGTATTACCTGAATTCCATTTCAAAGCGTTTGAAATTTGAAACTTAATATAAATGAGGTTTTGAAAAATGGGAGAGTCTCATTACCTGAGAGTTTGCCCCTGCAAGAGCCTGCAACATTTGCTGAATGAACTGCTGGTGCCCAGGCTCGGTAGCTCCTGATGACGGACTTGTGTTTTCGCTAGGGGCTGAACTAGACACAGTAGTTCCTGTAGAGCTTCCAGTGTTTCCCAATCCCCCCAAGCCAGGAGTAAACCTGAACAAATTTTATATAAAAGAGTAAAAATCATGTGGTCTAACAAAGATCTTTACATGAGAATACTGGAAATGCATGGTTTGTTTGTTTTTTTGTTTTTTTTAAAGCATGATTAAAAGCAAAATTCAGTTTCACCAAAGATACACAGAATTTCAGAGTTGGAAGGGCCTTAAGAAATCATCTAGTACAACGTTTCCTTAAAGAGGAATTGCCTTTACAAGACAGCCTGTAACAAATAGCCCACTTTACTTCTGGGTTAGCTCTGTGAGTCAGTTTTTCCTTATACTAAACCTAAAAACCTGCCTTTCTGTACTTTCTACTACTCCTCTCCATTGTGTCCATTGGAGCACCAAGAGCAAGCATAATTCCACTTGCACAATGGACAACCCTTCAAATTCTTAAAACAGCTACCATGAGCTCCCTGAAGTCTTCTCTCAGTTAGGTCTCCCCAAGTCTTTCAATGTGTTCCTTACATGGAATGATTTTTAGCTACCATCCCCTCAAGACATGCATCCATCTAAAAATGTCCCCCTGTTGACTGAAACTGAGCTTTCAGGTTTCTTTTACTATACTTTAGGGTCTATTCAACCACCTAGCATCAAAGGATAACAGGACTTCTTTAAAAGACTTCCTCTCAGTCTGAAAAATAGCACTTTGATAATATCAAGGATTCAGGAAGAAAGGCACTGAATATTTTAAAAAATTATTCTTCCCTAACAATCTTACCCTGGTATGAGCCCTGGTGCTTCTGTTGCTAATGTCTGTAGACCCTGCTGAATCTGTAATAAGGCCTGCATTGCTCTAGGGTTGGACATCGCTGAGAGTGTGTCAGGATTCTGCATCTAAGTAAGAGAAAGAAGCAATGTGAATCAAAACAAGTAAAGATGAATTTCAGAGTCTTTTTGCTTGATTCATGTGGAAAATCTATTCCTAAACTCATCTTTTTTTTCTTTAAACCACACAATCTATTAGGCAGTAAAACTTCAACCCTGCTGGTCACATCATTACTAATTCAGTTCCCAACGTAACATTACAGAAAATAAACAGACTATTCTAGAAGCAAAAGATATGTTGTATTAACCCTTTCAAAAGAAGCAAATGTAGGACAGCGATGCAATGAATTAAATAACAATATAAAATGACTTCAACATTTTGTCAACAATATATTTTGTCAAATTTACTGCCTAATAAATATTTCTGAATTTGAAGCAAATTTCAGGAGAGAAGTGTTAGGATCATAAGAAATAAGAAAGACACTTACTCGGGCCATCCAGTCGAAACCCTTTTATCCACCAGGGAGAATTATAGATGAGGAAACTGGGAGAACTCAGAGAAGTTAAGTAACTTGTCTGAAATCATGCAACAAGTTGCTGAGCAGGGATTCCAACCCAAATCTCCAAGTCTCGAAAACCAGTAGTTCTTTCACCTATCCTATATTTAGACCTTCTGAATATGCCACATAAGCACATCATTCTTGGTCAAACTGTGTATGTTATGTGTTATGCTATAAAAAAAAATAGCCGTTACATCTCCCCAGATAACACTTTTGTAGTTTTGCATTAAGCATTAGGTTCCATTCCTACAGCCCCCAAAATGCATTACTTCCTAACACCTACATTCTATGGAAATATTAAATCAAAAATGTCCCCCAAATATAATTTTCAAAGCAGATTAAAATACAATAGCCACCAAGCTATTATAATTGCTCTACTTGTCATTAAAAACATTTTGACAATCAGTTAAAAAATTTGCCATGCTGGTCCAAATACTATCCGTCCCTTAATAGACTGCACCTCTAAAAAGAAATCTCTCTGAATAGAGAAAAAAAGTATACAACCATATAAAGGGAAAATAACGTTGATGCGCATTATGGGTTTATGTGTCAAATTTGGAAAACAGCAGTCTAAGTTCAGACAAATACAATACTTTAAAATATTGATCACCAACTCTATGAATTCCAAGGAGGAATCCGTGTGGTATTGTTCCCTCCATAAATACAAACTATAATAGCCCTCTCTGCCTTAACTGGCAGCCTTTGCAAGTTATCAGAGTCAAAAAACAGATTCAATCTTCTGATGAGGACATATGAACTACAAAAATAACTTTCATCTGATTAATTCCAAGTTTATGAGAAAATATACTTCTTTGTCATGTGGGCATTACATATTAGGAAAAATGACAAATCACTAAAAAGAATTTTCTACTACACCAGATAGACTTGTTAATTACTTTAAATGATAGTAACTTTAAAGTTAGAAGAGTATGCTGAAGGGTTAGGAAAATAATAAAGTGAAATGATTTTATGATATTAGTGAAGCCTCTAGTATGCCAGGTACTCAAAAACAAAACTACCACCATCCCTTCAGAGCTTAAATATTAAGAAAATTAAGCTGAGACCTGTTCGCAGCAATGAGAAATGGTTCAGATGTACACTGTACACTAAGCTGAATCATACGTGGACTGACAGCAATGACCAAATCTTACACAGAATATTTTGCTATCTTCCAGACAAGAACAATGACCATAGTTGTAATGACCTTTTTTCAGAAAACCATTCTTGAGAGAGTTATTGCAGACAGCTAAGCTTACTCACTTGTTGGAGGAAAGTTGGGAGCTGTTGTCTCATTTGTTCTTGAAGCTGAGGATTTCCAGCAAATAGGGGATTATTCAGCATCATCTATGGGGCAAGTGTGCAAACAATTTTAACTAGAAATATTTGAAGCAGCAATGCACCTTGTTCAGTATAATATACTCCCCAAAAGCCTGTGCTGGGGTTTAGAAAGAAGGTTGAATCTGTGCATGACAACAGCTTCCACAAATTCAATCTCTTAATGACTGTTGTGTTTTCTCTCAATTATGGCTTTTGTTTTTTAAAATGAAAATAGTACTGCCTTCAGGCAATTCCTTGGAACTTTCTTTGGGACGACTATTTGTATTAGCTTGTCTAAAAAGGGCTGCAATTAAATCTAGAAGATAACCCTGATAAATGTCAAGAAAAAATCTAGCCACTAAATCGACCACTGCTAGGAACAGGTCCTCCAGGAAAAGGCTCAAGTTTCTTTACTTTTTATTTGGAACAGGCCTTACTATCAAGACGAAAAATACAACACTGCTATAATTTTCAGGCAACTAACATGCATGGATGTGTAACTAAGAACTAGTAGATATGTAAAAGCTATGAGAAAGAGCACAATCTTCTACCACTTCTTTATTGGGAAAGTTTCAAAGTTGGTTTTAAAGTCAACCAATAAGCATTTATTGAGGTCCTGCCCCTTTGGGGAAAATAAGACATGATCCTTGCCAAAGAAGTAAAATTACAGATCTAAGGCTGAAAAAGATATTAAAGGTCATTTAGTCCAACCCCTTTGTTTCACAGACAAAGTAACTAAGTCAGAGAGGTTAAGTGACTTACCCAAGGTCATCTTGGGAACAATCCACAAAGACCAAGTCTGAACCCTAATCCTCTATCTCCAAGTTCAGTAACCCTTCCAGTGACCTCTGCAATAGCGCTTAAAAAAAATGTCTACAGCAACAACTTCTAAACGATTAATGCACTTGTCTTCTTCTAGATCAGGGCCTGAAGGAAGAAAAATCTCTCTCTCATCTTTGCTACTACCTTCATCACTGCTACCACAAAACTAAAGAAGAGACCACACTACCTTATATATGCTCAGTGGATGTGTTGTGAGCATCTGCTATAAAGTGTCTGACTAGAGATGCTTAGAATCAAAGCAAACAAAGCCTTACCGACACGTTTCCACACGCTTCAACAAAAACAAAATTATAGCACCCACCGATCAATCAAGTGCTTCACTTATAGTTACAACTTTATTCTTTGACATTTGTAACTTACTAACTTACTGTTCCATTTTACTTAATGTTAAATTGTTGAGATTTTCCTCCCACTTACATTTCAGGACATGTTTTATATAGGATATATTTAAATTACATAAAAGGTGAAAAACTGTTTTACCAATCTATTTAGACTACTCGACAAAAGTACATCTGATTTTCTGTAATACCAATAATTTAAACAAAATACTAACTTACTAGAACTCAATACAATTAATGGACAAACAAGTCTCCCTTACTGGTTAAGAACAGATACAAAGAGAGAATACTGTTCATTACTATCAGACTAAAAGTCACTAAATAACTTAAGATGAAAAGACTTGTTTTCATTTTATTTTCCTTGACACCATACTGGCTTCAGAACAGAAATAAGTTTGGCCATATATTAAATGTTAAGTTTCACATATTCTAAAGTCCATGTTAAAATGTCACAATATTATTCCAACACTTTAACTGGCATGATTTCAGAATCACAAAGATAGAAGTGCTCTACATAGTACACAGATAAAAAATTTCATCTCCCATCTATAAAACTTCCACATTCTAGTTTAACTCCTTTTGTCAAAAATGACTACAACCAAGATATGAACATGATTTTAGTCACTTTCATTTGGCAACTTTTTCTCTGATGAAACAATTTTTTAAAATAAATGCTTGCTATGCAAAGATGAAGGCTATGCAGAAATTCTCTATTAAGAATTCTTTCAAAGTTATCCTTACAACTGAACAGAGAAAAATGTAGATAAAACAAAAGATGCTAAATCTCTCAGATAAAAAAAAATCTTTAAAAAGTTCTGGTTGAGACTATTGGTGGTCTAGTCTTTAACTGGTATGTTCTTTGATTAAAGAAAATAGGGGCATGAGGGAGGGGGGAAATGGGACAGTTTTAGGGATAAGAATAAAAAGAAATGGATCAGGAAATCTTAAAGTATCTAAATCCTCACAGATTCACTACATATGTAAATTCCGTACACGGGTATATGCAGTCTGTCTCTCATTCCTGTTCCACTTTACTCAGTTGTTTGTCTCTTTAGAAATCAAAAGGAGTCACTAAAATTGGGTAAAACAGGTACCTATGGGTAAAAGCCTTAGGGGTCATATTTGTGAAGATTAGGAGTAATTCAATTAAAGAATTCTAGTACTAACTTTTTCTTCACCAGGCTAAGAAAGACAAATTTAGGCTACATTCCTACTATTCTTAATTACCAATTTAGAAGATGATTCATCTAAATAACTTCTTATGTAGCAGGATTTCAAATTCAATTACCTTGATTAAATAACAACCAAAAAATATATTTCGCGATTCGGTGCGCGCTCCTTCCAAACACAGTGTATTGCTAATTCAAACACTAGCAGAACCCACAGTCTCATTTCAAGAAGGATTTTACCTCTTTAATCATACATAAATTACCTGTTGGAAGGTAACCCCCACATAGCTATGCCTCATACCTGTAATATCTGTAATAGAAATGACGACACATAATCCAATCTCGCAGCACGAACATCTACAACATACCTGTGCGGCAAGATCAGGATTCTGGCTTAGGGACTGCATCATGCTCCTCATGTAGGGTGCAGATAACATGTTCTGCATAAGTTGTGGATTTTCAGTTATCTGTTGCAATAAGCTCTGCATTCCTGGTGTGTTGAACATACCAGCTTAAAGTAAAATAAATAAATCGTATGTGTTATTTTCCTAAGGGAAATCCACCAAATTCTAAAGCAATTAGAACTGTCCAAATATGTAAAGTTTAACTATTGCACAATAAAACATTTTTCACATGTAATATATGTGAATACATAACGTACGATGTAGATACTGAAAAAGTATATAGCAATCATCACGAAGTTATGAAGCGTATATGGGGGGAGCAGGGAGAACTTTGGAGAATCAGAGGACTTGGAGTCAAGTCACTTTTACTCACTTAGCTCAGTTTGCTCATTTGTGATACAAAGTTAGACTCAAAAGATCGAAAGATATGATCCTATGACTATTTCTTTAAATAGCAATCATCTCGTTACATCAAATTCAGGGTCCCTATAATGTCATTAAAAAGGTAAGAATGGCAAAGAAATAATTCCTGTATTAAAAGGGGCAGTATGTCAGACAGTAACTCAAATACTAACACTATATTCTGAAATACATGGTACTTTCAAATGGCTCAGTACCGTAAACTATTATGATTTTGTGAGTGGAAATAACATTTTAAAGGGCACGTTAACAGATCTGCTTTGTCACTACAAAGGACTACAGTACGGACCTTTACATTTGGCCTACACAGCTAAAAGCTACCATGTGTTGTCTTCCACTTAGAACATGCACTCTCTGACAGCAAGGACAGTCTTATTTTTATATTTGTATCACCTTGCTTAGCATAGTGCTTTGCACTTATTAAGTGTTTAATCAATGCTTTATTTGTTCAGTCATCTGGATGGACAAAATTCTATAAAATGAAGGTGGTGAACCTTGAAAGTATGATCACATTCAATTTCAAACTGAAGTTATGTCTAAGCCTTATTCCCCTAAAACTCCTTTAAAGCATGGACCATGTCTCTATCTTAGATAAAAAATACAACTCAGTCCCTAACACAGTGCTTTATACATAAGTGTGTTTTTGTTTGCTTTCTGTCTAGAATGTGACTTCCCTGGTACAGGGAATTCCCAACAGGGACAATTCTACTAATGCCATCAACTGTTCTACAAGTTGAAGTGTGAGGGAAATCCTCTGCAATATTAAGAAATTAAATGACTTCCCCAAAGTCACAGTCATTAAGGAGGCAGCACAGTATAGATAAGAATAACTAGTTCTGGAGTCAAAGGCCTAATTTAAAGTTTGAAACTGATCTCTGACTCCTATGATAACCCTGGGAAAAACTCACCTAATTTTCTTGGGTTTCAATTTCTTCATCTGTCAAATGAGTGGATAAGACTAAATGGATTCTAAAGGTCCTTCCCTCATTCTAGCTATATGATTTTATATTTTCACTGGTGGGATCTGAAACCAGGTTTTCTTCCCTACAAGGCCAAATCCCTATCCAGTTGGGACCCCATTCTCTGTCTGTCTGTCTCTCTCTCTCTATAGCAAGTTCTTATAAATGTTTGTCAACTCAATGATCGCCAGCACTAACCTAACAACCAAAATTTTTAGGACTGCACTTTTTGTACCTCTTCCATTTCCTTCCTTGCTGGGAAACATCTCATACAAATGTTTTAGGGCATACTGTCCTTCAGAATTTAAACTCTTCATTTGCACAGAAATGAATCTACAAAGGCATACCCCATACTGTCCTTTCTGCTCAATTCCCACAGTAAATTCTAGACTCTAACCCAAAGTTAATATAAATTATAAAGTAGACAATATAGACAATATAAAATACTGAATAAAACTAAACCACCCTATTTAGTTGAGTGAGATTTAAAAATTTCTAGGAAAATGCAAAGAATTATCTCATCTTCTACAGGAAACAGAAGTCTAAAATGAATAAGCTGACAAGGTAGGGAGCTAAGGGTTCTAACAACTCTACCATAAATTCTATCACTTCTTTCATTTTCAGGCTCTCCATACAGAACTGAGTACAGCATGTTTTCCTTTATATCACAGTAATGATACAAGGATGTGATA
Source organism: Bettongia penicillata ogilbyi (assembly GCA_023548195.1). Taxonomy (NCBI): domain Eukaryota; kingdom Metazoa; phylum Chordata; class Mammalia; order Diprotodontia; family Potoroidae; genus Bettongia; species Bettongia penicillata. The sequence continues at coordinate 6,743,517 of JAJHZJ010000540.1, read as the reverse complement.
ATGTGAAAATGTACCTCAAAGTTTCTGTGTTCATTAGATTGCACCACTGTGACAATGAAAGAATTTAATCATAACTTTGTGTACTTGGATAATTACCACTGGGTTTTACAACCTGAGTTTTCAAAATGAAGAAAATTAAAATTAAATACAAGGGAAAATAGTATAAAGGAAAAACATAGAAAAATTTTTGCGCCATTGGATAGTTAAAGTTGAAAGGTAAAAAACACAAGCTCATGTTGAACTTACCTCCCACTCCAGGTCCCAAATTTGGCATAGTATTACTCTGTCCAGTAGAGCTAGTAGTGCTACTGCTAACATTGCTACCAGTAACACCAACACTGCTGGTGGTGTTACTGCTGGTTGTTGAACTCTGGGTACCAGACTGTGGAGCCCATGGATTAGGTAAAGGATCTCTATTCTCTGTACGGGAAGGCTGGCTTCCTTCACCAGAGGGTGAATTGCTCACCAATGAAGCAAATGGGTTACCACCAAACTGTAGCAAGAACAAGGGGAAAAAAATACAAGGATCATTATGTTTAAGCCAATTGCTAAAGCTGTGCTGTAACTGCTATATAAAAACTCAGTCAACACAATATATCAAATCCTAAGTACCTAAATTTATGAAATTTGAGAAATCTGTTTCTCACCTGTTCTTGTGCTGCATTCAACATTGGTTCCTGAATATCGGTATACATACGCCTCAAAGCATTGTATCCACCTGGTATACTTTCAAGATTACTCAAGGCTCTGTCTTGATTTCTCATCATTTCCTGCATCATTGCTGGATTTCTTGCAAGTTCTAGGGTCTTCAAGAAAAAGAGTGTTTCAACTCATTAAATACTCCACTGATGTACACAAAAACTATTTTATTTCTATCAATTTTCACAGGTTATTTAACAGGCTTTTCAATCCATTATGGTTGAAAAATCTCATTTTTTTCATCAGTGTCTTACTCTAAAGAATTCACATTAAGCCCATATTTGAAAAATAAATGGTTTTATATCAATGACAAATGCTTTACTTTATGGTGTTATTGTACTAACTAATAACAGCTTGGAATATTAAATGGAAACAAATCATAATATATGATTATATCACATATAGATCAAATTTAAAAAGTCACTCAGATTTTAACTTTAGTATTAGATACAAGAGATAATTCACATACAATGTGACACTTGGATGCCATAACGCTTAAATGTTGTATAACCACCAGCTAGTCACTTAACCTTTTAGTATCCCCTAGAAACTGAGACTTTAAGTTACAGACAAGTTGTAGACAAACACTGGTAGAAGGAGTCTGCAGAAAAAGGAATAATGCATGTTAAGGAAATCATGGATTCAGAACAAAACTCACCTGCCAACAGCATCTATCTATAAACAAATATGAAATGTCCAGATATACAGATATATACAAATACAGATATATACTCATATACATACATACACTTATTTGTATATATTTTGAATAGTGTTAACTGTACCAAAAAGAATTTTCAACATACTTGTCTCATTATATCTGGATTATTAATCATGTGACTAATCTCTGGATTTCGTTGTATTAACTGCTGCATTTGAGGATTGGCCATAATTAACTGTCTCATCAGATCAGGATTTGAAAGCATGCTCTGAACAAAGGGATTTTCCATAATCTGGACCATCATTTCCGGGTTGGACATGAGCTGCCGCTGCATTTGACTTTGTAGTTCGGAGAAGTTGGATGTATTCAAGCCTAAGCTACTCAGACCTGCAAGACCTCCAAGGCCACCTAAGAACAAACGGAGGAGGGAATAAAAACAATCAGTTAACTGTAGCCTGTTTTTAAAGTCATTTCTTTTTCATATTTAATTTTTTCTTCTGGTCTCCAAATACTTAGATCTAATGTATCTTATAGGCCCTCTAAAGAAAATTTGCTTTCTTCATTGTTTGCTACATAGTAACTGGTTTGGTCAAAACTGCTGAATAAATTGTACAAAAGATACTAAATTATTTTCTGTACTTAGTCTAGAATGTGAGATGTGTAACAGTCATCCTCAAAAACACTAAATTTACAAAGTCAGTTTCAAAAACTATTACCCGACAGCTATTTAATATAAGGCTATATTATAATTCTGCATTGTACTTTACACAATCAAAAGGAATTCCTTTTAGAAAGCAAATGAGAAAAAATTCTTATCTTTTAAGTTTATGTGATTTCTATCAAATAATGGATCCATTTAATATTTAAGTATAAATAGTGAAGACAGCCAGAAAACTGAATCTTTATTATCCAAAGAAGAAAGGAAGTATAAGCATGAAAAACAAATAGCAATGTAACAGCTGCCATCCCCGACACAATAGGAATTTGCTGAGCATTCAAAATAAATATGCTAATAAACTCTGCCTACAACAAATGAAACTTATCAAGAAGGCAGAATTATTACAGATAATTAATTTTCCTAAGTAGTTACAAGAGAAACGACATGGAATCCTTTACATTCCAAAGGGCTGGTGAGCGGAACAGTGTCATCCATAAAAGGTCTTTTTTTTTTTTTCAAAATGTTCAAAAATTCTCAAATAATCCAAACAAAATAAAACAGATGGTACAGGGCTTTTCTATGTGAAAGTAAGGTTTTGAATATTATTCATCACGTACTATTCCTAAGATTAACCTGAGAATTTTATGATTTAGGAGGCTACTATACTCAATTTCTTCTTTGCAGAATATAACAAAGAAATAAACCACAGGGGACCCATGATTTTGATTAATTCTAATCATTCAAGTGATCAATCAGCTAAGCATTTACCTATTACCACTACCTGCCAGATAATGTGTACAGGCACTGGATAGAAATACCAAAAAGCAATATACAATACCTTTCTATTAGTGTAAATGAAATCAAGTTATTGACTAGATATTCAGAACCTAAATATATTTAAAACTCATCCCTTATACTATAATTCTGTCAGTGACCCAAAATAAGGAGTTTCCAAGTCACTTTTGAGTTGAAAAGGAAAAGGGTCTTGTAGATCACCACCTCTACCCTCTTTTTTTTTTAAAAAGAAACTGAAAAGAGTTTTTAAAGGAATAATGCACACTGATGAAATCATAGATTTAAAACTAAAACTCACTTGCCAACTCTCTCAAAATCTCTAGATCTATAGATATGCATATGTACCCATATAGAAACTTTGATATGTACATACACAGATATAAATTATGATTAGCATTAATTGTACCAAAAAGAATTTTCAACAAGTCTATTTAATACTTAAACTTCCATGGATAAAATATGTAGGTCAAGATATAAAACTTTCTCTTTTAATTCTATAACTTTGATAAATAAAGCTTATTTTGAAGGTACACATTTTGTCCTTGCCCTTTTTAACATTAATCACAACAGGGGTCTTCCATATTTTAATACATTTCCCCCTTTCAAAACATCTAATTACAGATGAAAGTATTTTTTGTTGTAAAATGCCTAGAAATTTGCCAATATTTTTTTTTCCCTTTCCCCTACTAAAGTTTACTTTAAAAAAAAAAATCTTACCTAAACCAAAAGGGTTACTATTTGTAGAAACTGGCGTGGAGTTACTATTGGGAGATGCTGATGTGGTAGAATTACTTCCAGTGGTGTTTGTTTGCTGAGCTGGATGATCCTGAGGTCTAGGGGATAAAAATTAAACCACAACTCAATCACAATTTTTACAAGTTTCAGAAATCCATACAAAAGGGCCAATTTCTTTGGTATACTTTTATTTGTTGTAAAAGTTAAACATTTCCCAATTACATTATTTTATTTTTTTTAAATGCATTTCCCTCTAGGATCCCCCGCACACTGAGAAGGCAAGCAATGTGATACCTCTTAGACATGTAAAGTCGTGTAAAACATTTCCATATTAGCCATATTGCACAAAAGGTATAAAAAAATAAGCTTTAACCTGCACTCAGAGTTATTAATCAGTTCTCTTTCTGAATATGGACAGCATTTTTGATCACGAATTCCCTGGAACTTAGTGGATAATAATGGTACTAAACATTGTAGCTAAATCTTTTATAACTGATTATCATTACCATGTTGCAGTTACTGTGTACAATGCTCTCACTCTGCTCACTTCACTTTCTATCAGTTCATTTAAGTCTTTCCAGATTTTTACGAAACCATCCTCTTCAGCAGTTTTTCTATCAAACAACATTCCATTCACAATCACATACCACAATCACATTCCCAATTCGTATGCATCCCCCTCAATTTCCAATTCTTTACCACCACAAAAAGAGCTTCTATAAATAGTCTTGCACAGGTGTCTGTTCTCTTTCGGGTACAGGACTTAGTAGTGGTACTGCTGAGGTAAGATTTTATAAGCCTTTGGCATAGTTCCAATTTGCTCTCCAGAATGGTTCAATCAGTTCACAATTCCACCAGTAATATATCAGATTCCCAATTTCCTAAGTTCTGAAGTGTCAATTTTCAAAGCAATTCAAAATGATCAGTTAAACAAAGAACCAACTACCATCAAATATGTAAACCAGATTGCTCAAGGGACAGTGAAAAATTAGGCAATATCCTCAGTCACAAAAGCATTAGGGAAACTAGCTTCTCCCCCCAAATTAGCCAACGTCATTGGGTATAAACATAATCTTAAGGGAAAAAATAATAATTTGATATTTATATTATAATTTATATATTACATATCAATAATATATAATTTTATATACAAACTGTATATACGGCTAAATTTTTTGCCAATTACATGTAATAACAATTTTAAATTGTCATTTTTATTGAGCTCCAAACTCTTTCCTTCCCCTCCCTGAAAAGGAAAGCAAATACTGATAGATTATACATGTGGAGTCATGCAAAACTTATTTCCATATTAATCATGTTTAAAAAAAAAAACCAAGAAAAAAAACCCAAAAATAAAGTTGTCTTTTTTTTTGTATCCTTTGATCTGCATTGAAATTTCATCAATTTTTTTCTGGAGTATTTTACTTCCTTCAGAATTTTCTTGGATTGTCTTGGACTTATTGCTAACAACAGCTTAGTCACTCCCAGATGATCGTCACACAACATTGCTGTTACTGTGTACAATATTCTCCAGCTTCTGCTCATTTCTCTTTGCTTCATTTTAGATTTTTATGAAGCCATTCTCTTCGTCATTCTTTAAAATACATATATAGTTTTCCATCACAATCATATACCAACCTGTCAGATATTCCCCAATTCATGTGCATCCCCCATCAATTTTCAATTCTTTACCACCATAAGAGCTGGTATAAATACTTTTGTATAGAGAGGTCCTTTTCCCTTTTTTAAAAACCTCTTTGGGATACAGACCTGGCAGTGGGTCTATACTGGGTCAACAGGCATTAACACTTTCACAGTCCTTCGGGGGTAACTCTAACTTGCTCTCCAGGATGGTTGGATTACGTGACAACTCAACCAAAAGGACATTAGTGTCCAAATTTTTCCACATTCCCTCCAATATTTTTCCCTTTCGGTCATATTAGCCAAACTGACAGCGTGAAGTGGTATGTGAGAATTGTTTAGATTTGCAGTTCTATTGCTATTCAGAGTTTTTCATATGACTACAGAGAACTTTGGTTTCTTCTCCTGAAAACTGCCTGTTCATATCCGTTGACTAATTTATGAATTTGGGAATGATTTGTATTCTTTTTAAATGTGACTCAATTCTCTATATTTTTGAGAAATGATGCTTTTCTGTATTTGTTTGTGAGGATTTTAAGTTCTAATATATGGTCAGTTTTTGTGAAGGTACCATGTACAGCTGAGAAAAAGAAATATTCCATTCTCTTTTCATTCAGTTTTCTCCAGAGTCTATCATATCTAACTTCGCTAAAATTCTACTCATCTCTTTAACTTATTTATTTTATGGTTAGATTTATCTTGCTCTAAAATGAGAATGCTGAGTTCCCCCACTAATACAGTTTTCTTATCTATTTTCTTCTGCAATTCATTTAACTTTTTCTTTAAGAATTTGGATATTACACCATTAGGCACATATATATATTTAGTATTAACTAATATTGCTTCATTGTCTATGGTACCATTTAAAAAAATGGAAGTTTCCTAGTTTATCTTTTAATTAGATGTTTTTACTTTTGCTTTCTCTGAGGTAACTGCTACTCCCAGTCCAGTACCTTATGTTTATTGTAATGAATTATGGTTTTTAATCCATTCTGTTACCTGCTTCCATTTTATGGACTTCATTCCATTCACATTCAGTTATGATTACTGTGTACTTCCCTCCATCCTATTTTTTCCCTCACTTATCCTTTTCCCTCTCCTTTCACCCTATCCCTCCCTAGGAAGTCTGTCTTGCTTCTGAACATCTCTCCCATCCTTCTATCAGCACTGTGCTACCCACCCCCCCCCCAACATCTTATGGCAGGATAGTTTTCTATACCCACATGTTTGTGTATGTTATGATCTCCTCTCTTTGAGTCAATCCCCTCCAACTGTAAAAGCTTTTTTTCAAGTCTTTTTTATGAGATAACTTATCCATTTGTACCTCTCCTATCTCCATTCTCCCAATGCATGCCTCTCTCACCCCCTTCATTTTAGTTTTTATATCATCCCATCATAGTCAACTCACACCTATGCCCTCTATGTATATTCCTTTTGACTGTCCTAATATAATCATAACCCTCTAAGGAACTAACAACATTTTCCCATGTAGTAATATAAACAGTTTAATCTTACTAAATGCCTTATGATTTCTCCTTCATGTTTACCTTATTATGGTCTTTTGAGTCTTGTATTTAAAAGTCCAATTCTCTATTCAGTTCTGATCTTTTCATCAGGAATGCTTCAAAGTCCTCTATTTCATTAAATATCCATTATTTTCCCCAAAGGATTATTTATACTCAATTTTGCTGGAAAGGTGATTCTTAGGTTATAATCCTAGTTCCATTGCCCTCCAACATATCAAATTACAAGCCCTCCAATCCTTTAATGTAAAAGTTGCTAAATCTTATGTGATCCTTACTTGTGACTCCACGAAATCTGAATAGTTTCTTTCTGGTTCTTTGCAAAATTTTCTCTTTTACCTGGGGGGGTTTAGAAATTGGCTATAATATTACTGGGAATTTTCACTTAGGGATCTCTTTCAGGAGATGATCAGATGACTTTTTTCCCATTCCTATTTTACCCTCTGGTTCTAAGGTATCAGGGTACTTTTCCTTGAAAATTTCTTGAAATCTGATATCAGTGCTCTTTTTTTTGGATCATGGCTTTCAGGTAATTCAATAATTCCTAAGTTATCTCTCCATAGTCTATTTTCCAGGTCAGTTGTTCTCCCCAATAATAACTTTCACAGTTTCTTCTATTTTTGTTAACCTTTGGCTTTGATTTTATAGGGAAATTGCAGAATAGCTTCTACCTGCCTGGTTCTAGTTTTTTTTTTTTTAATTATTTTTTTCAGAAAGCTTTTGTGCCTTCTTTTCCATTTGGCCAATTCCACTTTTTAAGGAGTTCACTTCCAGTGAATTTCTGTGCCTCTTTTATCATTTGGCCAATTTGGTTTTTTAAAGGTGCTACTTTCTTCAGTACATTTTTTGTACCTCTGCTACCAAGATGTTGACTCTCTTTTCACAATTTTCTTGCATCACTCATTTCTTTTCCCATTTTTTCCTCTACTTCTCCTTTGAGGAGGCAGAATCAAGATGGCAGAGTAGAAGCACATACTACAACTAACCTTGCCCTCTCCCCGCTCCTCCCCCAAGCACAGGCAAATTCCTGTAAAAAATGATGCTAAACAAATTCTGGAGCTACAGAACACACAGAATAATAGAGAGAAGCAATCTCCAGCCCAATACAGCCTAAAAAGTTGATAGGAAGCATCTATCGTGCTGGGCTGGAAGCAAAGCATAGTTCAATGTGGACCAGCATAGACAGGACCTGGAAAGGCCTTGGGGGCACTGAATTTCTAGCACCTGTGACAATTTTCAGACTTTACAACCCCAAAACACCAGGGACAAATGGGAAGCTCAATGGAAAAAAACAGAATGGAGTGGGTCTGGCCCCAGACCAGGGTAGTGGAGGAGCTCACAGCAGCCACTGTAGGAGGAGAGGCAGAGACTTTTTCTGGAGTTCTAGGTTCACAGATTGTGGGGGAAATCCAGCAGCTGACAGTACAACCCCCCACCCCTACTAGAAGTATAGTACTACCTTGACAAACAACTCAAAAGTCAAGTAAATGGCTGAGGAAATAAGCAAAAAACTAAAAAGTAACCAGACCACAGAACCTTACTTTGATAACAAGGAAAACCAAAATATACAAACAGAAGAAGACAACAAAGTCAAAGCTCCTCCATCCAAAGCCTCCAAGAAAAATGTGGATTGGTCTCAGGTCACCAAAGAGCTAAAAAGGATTCTAAAACCAAGAAAGAGGGAAGCAGCCAAGATGGCGGAGTAGAAAGACTCACATATGCTAGCTCCGAATCCAAAGCCCATAAATTTCCTGTAAAAAGAACTCCCCACAAATTCTGGAGCACTGCAAGCCACGCAGAAACACAGTGGAAGAGATTTCCGTTCCAGAGAGCCCTGGAGAGCCATCTCCAGGGGTCAATCACGCTCCGGACAGCGGAGCCCCCCGCACTGCGCTGCCCTGGCCGCATGGCCCCAGAGGAGCAGATCCGAGCACGCTTCAGGTACGGAACCTCCGGCGGCTGAGAAGGTACCTCCACGTCAGTGAAAGAGACTTCTGGGCTGGCCGAGAGGGGAACAGGGTGTTTCCGTGGCTCGGGCCCCCTCGGGAGGCAGAAGCAGAAGCAGCGGCCCGCTCCCAGAGCAGGCATGGGCTCAGGGCCATTACCAAAGGTCTCTGCATAAGCCCCCTGAGGGAACTGAGCCTGGGAGGCGGTCCTGCCACCACACAAGCACCAGAATTTAAGCTCACATTGAATAGCAGCTGTGCCCACCACGGAAAGCCCTGAGGCTGGGAAGCAGCATTTGAATCTCAGATCCTAAGCACTAGCTGGGCAGTTCTAGGCAGGGGTGCAGAGGAATCTCAGAAGCCGAGTAACTGGCTGGGAAAATGCCCAGAAAAAGGAAATAAGACCACAGAGAGCTACTTTCCTGGGGAAGAGATGTTCCTTCCTCCTTTCATTTCTGATGAGGAAGTACAATGCTTGCCATCAGAGAAAGAGGTGGAGGTCGGGGCCTCTCTATCCCAGACATCCCAGGTGGATGTCCGGTGGCCTCAGGCCATGGAAGAGCTCAAAAAGGATTTTGAAAATCAAGTTAGACAGGTGGAGGAAAAACTGGAAAGAGAAATGAGAGAGATGCAAGAAAAGCAGGAAAACCGGGTCAATACCTTGCTAAAGGAGACCCAAAAAAATGCTGAAGAAAATAACACCTTGAAAAATAGGCTCACTCAATTGGCAAAAGAGGTTCCAAAAGCCAATGAAGAGAAGAATGCTTTCAAAAGAAAAATTAGCCAAATGGAAAAAGAGGTTCAAAAGCTCACTGAAGAATATAGTTCTCTCAAAATTAGAATGGAACAGATGGAGGCTAATAACTTTCTGAGAAACCAAGAAATCACCAAACAAAACCAAAAGAATGAAAACGTGGAAGAGAATGTGAAATATCTCATTGAAAAAACAACTGACCTGGAAAATAGATCCAGGAGAGACAATTTAAAAATGATGGGACTACCTGAAAGCCATGATCAAAAAAAGAGCCTAGACATCATCTTTCATGAAATTATCAAGGAAAACTGCCCTGAGATTCTACAACCAGAGGGCAAAAGAAGTATTGAAGGAATCCATCGATCACCACCTGAAAGAGATCCAAAAAGAGAAACTCCTAGGAACATTGTGGCCAAATTCCAGAATTCCCAGGTCAAGGAGAAAATCTTGCAAGCAGCTAGAAAGAAACAATTCCAGTATTGTGGAAATACAATCAGGGTAACACAAGATCTAGCAGCTTCTACATTAAGGGATCGAAGGGCATGGAACAGGATATTCCAGAAGTCAAAGAAACTAGGACTCAAACCAAGAATCACCCTACCCAGCAAAACTGAGTATAATACTCCAGGAAAAAATATGGTCTTTCAATGAAACAGAGGACTTTCAAGCATTCTTGATGAAAAGACCAGAGCTGAAAAGAAAATCTGACTTTCAAACACAAGAATGAGAAGAAGCATGAAAAAGTAAACAGCAAAGAGAAGTCATAAGGAACTTACCCAAAGGTGAACTGCTTACATTCCTACATGGAAAGACAATATTTGTAACTCTGAAAACTTTTCAGTATCTGGGTAGTTGGTGGGACTACACACACACATATACACACATGCATGCACATACAGAGACAGAGAGCACAGAGTGAATTGAATAGGATAGGACCACATCTTAAAAGAAATTAAGGCAAACGGTGAAAGAGAAATGTAGTGGGAGGAGAGAGGGTGAAATGGAATGGGGTAAATTATATCTCATTCAAGAGGCAAGCAGGAGACTTTTTAGTGGAGGGAAAAAGAGGAGAGCTGAGAAAAAAACATGAAGTTTACCCTCATCACATTCGACTAAAGGAAGGAATAAAATGCACACTCATTTTGGTATGAAAACCTATCTTACAGTACAGGAAAGTGGGGGAGAAGGAGATAAGCAGGGTGGAAGGGATGATGGAAGGGAGAGCAATGGGAGGAGAGAGCAATTTGAAGTCAACACTCTTGGGGAGGGACAGGATCAAAAGACAGAATAGAAACAATCGGGAGCAGGACAGGATGGAGGGAAATACAGTTAGTCTTACACAACACGACTGTTACCGAAGTTATTTGCAAAACTGCACAGATAGGGCCTATATTGAATTGCCTGCCTTCCCAAAGGGAATGGGTGGGGAGGGAGGGATGGGGAGAATTTGGAACTCAAAGTTTTAGGAAAAACTGTTGAGTATTGTTCTTGCTACTAGGAAATAAGAAATACAGTTAATGGGGAATAGAAAGTCATCTGGCCCTACAGCACAAAAGAGAAGATGGGGACAAGAGAAGGGAGGGATGGTAGAAGAGAGAGCAGATTGGTGATAGGGAAAATGAGAATGCTTAGTGTATTGGGGTGGGGGAGGGGATAAATGGGGAGAAAATTTGGAACCCAAAATTTTGTGAAAATCAGTGTTAAAAAAAAGTTAAATAAATTTATATTTAAAAAAAAAAAGATGTAGAGTTTTAAACTGAAAAAAAAAAAACCAAGAAAGAGAAGAGCAAAAATTGAAGAGAAAAATGAGAGCAGTTCAAGGAAATCATGAAAAACGAGTCAAGTGCTTGCAAAGGAGACAAACATGTTGAAGACTAACACCTTAAAAACAGACTAATCCAAATGGCAAAAAATCCAAAAAGTCAATGAGAAGTGTGCTCTAAAAAGCAAAATTGGCCAGACGGAAAAGGAGATCCAAAAGCTCACTGAAGAAAACAATTCCTTAAAGATTAGAATGGAGCAGATGAAAGCTAATGACTTGATGAGAAAATAAGAAATCAGAAAACAAAACCAAAAGAATGAAAAAATGGAAGAGAATGTGAAATATCTCACTGGAAAAACAACTGACGTGGAAAACAGATCCAGGAGAGACAATTTAAAAATTATGGGACCACCTGAAAGCCATGATCAAAAACAGAGCCTACACATCACCTTTCATGAAATTATCAAAGAAAAAGTGTCCTGATATTCTAGAACCAGAGGGTAAAATAAATATTGAAAGAATTCACCAATCACCTCCTGAAAGAGATCCCCAAAGAAAAACTCCTAGGAATATTGTAGCCAAATTCCAGAGCACCCAGGTCAAAGAGCAAATATTGCAAACAGCCAGAAAGAAACAATGAGTATTGTGGAAACACAATCAGGATAACACAAGATCTAGCAGCTTCTACATTAAAGGATAAAAGGACTCAGAAATATGATCTTCTGAAGCTCAGAGGAGCTAGGATTAAAACCAACAATCACCTATCTGGCAAAACTGAGTATAACACTTCAGGGGGAAAACATGATCATTCAGTGAAGCAGAGGAATTTCAAGCATTCTTGATGAAAAGACCAGAGCCGAACAGAAAATCTGACTTTCAAACACAAGAATCAAAAGAAGCAAGAAAAGGTAAACAGAAAACAGAAATCCTAAGGGACTTAATAAAGCTAAACTGTTCGCATTCTTACATGGAAAGATACCATTTGTAACTCTTGAGACTTTTCTCAGTATTAGGGTAGTTGGAGGAATTATATACTTATGGGCAGAGGATACAGGGTAAGCTGACCATGAAGGGATGATATCTACAAAAAAATTAAGGGGTGAGAGAGGAATATATTGGGAGGAGAAAGGGAGAAAAAGAACAGGGGAAATTATCTCTCACATGAAAGAGGCAAGAAAAAACTTTTTCAATGGAGGGGAAGGACAGGGCAGTGAGAGGAAAAGAGTGAACCTTACTCTCACTGGTTTGGGCTTAAGGAGGGAATAACATGCACACTCAATTTGGTATGAAAATCTACGTTACACTACAGGAAAAGAAGGGGAGAAGGGGTTAAGTGGGGTGGGGGTAATGATAGAAGGGAGAGCAAATGAGAGGAGGGGTAATTAGAAGTAAATACCTTTGAGGAGAGACAGGGTCAAAAGAGAGAAAAGAATAAATGAGAGGGTAGGAGAGGATGGAAGGAAATACAGTCTTTCACATCATGACTATTATGGAAATATTTTGTGTAACTACGTAGGAATAACATTGAATTGCTTGCCTTCTCACTGGGGATGAATGAGGAGGGAAGAAGGGAGAGAAGCTGGAACTCAAAAGTTTTAAAAAAACGAATGTTAAAAATTGTTTTTACATGCAACTAGGAAGTAAGAATACACAGGCAATGGGGTATAGAAATCTATCTTGCCCTACAAGAAAATAAGGGGAAGGGGATGAGAGAAAGGAGAGGTGTGATAGATGGGAGGGCAGAATGAGGGAAAGATAACCGGAATGAACAATGTCTTGGTGGGCAGAGGGGAGAGATGGGGAGAAAATCTGGAATTCAAAATCTTGTAGAAATGAATGTTGAAAACTAAAAAATTAATTTAAAAAAATAAAACTTAAAAAAAATTAACAGAGGAGGAAAAAAATCCTTTTTGAGCTCTTCCAGAAATTCTTTTTAAGTCTTTGATCAATTCACATTTTTCTCTTTAGTTTTGCATGGAACCATTTTTACTTGTCTTTTGAGTTTGTCTTGATCTTCCCTGTCACCAGTAACTTTCTATGGTCAGGTTCAGCCTATTTCTTCACTTATAATTTTATGTTAAAGCTGGGCTCTGCTCCTGGAGTGGCAGGGGCACTGTCCTAAGCTTCAGATTTCTCATGCTACTATTTTCAGAGTTAGTTCTGAGGGTATGCAAAAGTTTTCAGTTCTTCTAACGTAGTATGATCTAAAGAGCAGTAGTGTCACCACTCTTCTGGCCTGTGTTCTGGTCTCTGAGTAACCATACGCACTTTTCTCTGCCCTGGAACTGTCACCAGGGTCCTTGCCTCAAGTGGCAGCAAGTGTTTTCTCTGCTTATGACCCTGAAATTTTGACTTGGGGTCTTGCTCTCCTGAGAATGCAAGCGTCAGTGCTCTTTTCTGCTTGAACCTGAGACCAGGGTCACTGCTCCTCCGCAGCTACAAACCCTAGAGGGTCAGTGCTTCTCTTCACCCTAGGATGGTGGTTTGAAACTGTGAGACAACAGAGTCCTAAACCCAATGCTGGCAAAAGGTCCCCTGTAATCTCCTTCTGACCAGTTGTCTGCAAGCTGAGAGCTCCCAAAGCTACCACTGTTCCTAAGGCACACTGCTGACCTGCCAGGGGGAGGCCTGTGCTGCATTATGCTCTAAGCCACCACTATCCCAGTGAGCAGATCTTTCCTGCTGACCTCCTTCTCACCCACACCTTCCATTTGTTCTGCTGCTCCAGAATTTGAGGTATTATTTTAAAGCTGTTTAGAAGGGAGTTTGAGAAAGTTCAAGTAAGCCCCTGCCTTACTGTGCCATCTTGACTCTACCCCCTGATCGCTTTAAAAAGCAAAATTCATCACTTTTAATTATTTTGAAAAGAGTTTCAAAAACTCCATCATGGAAATAAAAAAATTAATTTCCTTCCTAGAGTTTCGTTAGCCTACTATTATACTGACTTCCTGACAATCTCCCACTTCAAGTAGCAAATCAATATATGTATGTTTAAAGGCTGGCTTTTTTTTTGTTTGTTTGAAGTCCTCTTCAAACAAATTTGGAGCACTTTAGCATTAACCTAGAAGTTAGAGGTTAGGATTGCTAAATTTCCTTATTAAATCATCATTCATATTCTTCATCAATCTGGAGTAAAACTCAGCATTGTATTTTATGATCATTTATTCTATTGCTCAAGTTTTTAAAAACCACTTAAGTTTAGTATCATCCTACCCCGTTTACCAGATAAGAGATTCCAATAATTCTCTAGTCAGTTCTTTGCTATCAATCAGGTCAGCATATTACTCACCAAATGCTATTAAATATTTATAAAGAAGTGGGGGCACATGTGGTATAATTTAAGGAATAAGCCAGGAAAGGCCAGGACCTAAAAGTGTCCACCATTAGATTCATTCTGTTGGGAACTACCTACTGATGTCACATTCTTCTTAAAATAAAATATTCCTGTTAGCATATCAAATGTTTTTAGATTGGCTCTGTAATTATCCTGGTACACGCAGTGATGTGCTGGAGTCAGTTTTTACCAGCTCACAGAAGCCAATTGTTAAATTTTTCAGTGTGAGCATTTTATTTATACCTCAGAAATTAGCAAATGATACAAATCAAGGCTTGATTTACTGTTCTGTTGATGACCTAGAGCAGGCCTGCTCTAGAGTGACTAGACTAAAGAAACTAATGGAGAAAATGTTAATAATGCAGATTAATATCAGAAGTGAACCCTGGGCGCGTGCACCCACACACCGCCTGCCACACACCCACACACACACCCGCAGAACCGCTGGTTACATATTTTCCAGCACACCAGTGGGATATGGAACTCCCTCTACCAATGTAGGCTGGTACCTGCTTTTGTAAATTCTAAAAAGTTATCTGGGACACTTGAAAGTTAAGTGACTTGCCCAGGACTATACAGCCTGTCAAAAGCAGGTTCTCCTGGCTCTGAGAAAAACTCTTCAGTCATTTGTCGGAAACAGGTCTTCTTCTTTGGAGGTCAACTCTATTCACCCTGCTTCTGTTAAAGATGTATTTACCACCTCACTAAGAACTGATTTATCATTTAGACTTTTTTTCTTTTCTCTAACAGGAGGGGCAAAACAGCAGGAGGGACAAGGGAGAACACTTATGTTTTCCCAAGATAATGCCATGTTTGCACAAACAAAACATGGACATTCACCCACCAAATGTGGATCATCAGGAATTGACTGCATATTGAGAACTTAAATCTCTTCATAAAAAAAGTCACAAGTGGAACCACCAGCCCAACCTAAGCACAACTTATTGAGGTACTTGTTGGCACCTTTCAAATCTTCAGGGACCTGTCACACCAAAAATCCGTCATCAATCCACAAACATTTAAGTGCTCAGCACATGCCGTGTCACGAGGTTAAGTACTGAGAATAAAAAGAGCATTTTGTATATACAATACAATATACATACAATGTACAAAAATGTGTATAAACAACGAACACACAAAATAGATGTAAGGAAACTTCACAGAAGGCATTAGCAATCAGGGGACCAAGAAAGTACTCCAGAAGATGGAGAAGTGGCTTAATCTTGAAGGATTCTGGTAGAAAAGTAAACGTACAAGAAGTGGAACATCATGTGAGAGAAACAGCAAACAAGTCAATATGTCTGGAGTTTAAGTACAAAGACGGGCATAAAGTATAAAAGACTTGCAAGACAAGAGGGGGACAAGTTATAAAGAACTTCCTCAACTTATAAAAAAATTCCTCAAAACAGAGGAATCTACATTTGTTCCTACAGGTTATAGGGAGCCCACTGAGTGGGTTTCCCGGGGTGGGCTGCATAATCAGATCTATGGTTTAAAAAAAACAAAAACAAAAAAAAAACTTCAGCAGCAAATGAGAGACTTAAGACAGAGACACCCAATTCAGAGCCTAATGAAACAATGTAAGGAAAAGACAATGAGGGCTTGCCTGAACTATGTGAACAGAAGGGGTCATATTTAAGAGTTGTGAAGAAAGAAATGAAAAGATGGGGACGCTGATTAGGCATGTGGGGTAACACTAAGGAGTTGAGGGTAGTAGCAAACTTAGATGACTAGAAACATGACGGTTCACTCAATAGGAACACAGAAGTTTGGAAGAGAGATGGGTTGGGGAGAGAGAATAATGATGTAGGTTTGGAGGATCTTGAGTTTTGAGTTACCAACTAAACAATCCATTTATAATTCAATACTCAGTGACAGTGTTAGAACACAGAAGAGAGACTACAGTTAGCTAGACATTGGCCTCATAAAGATAAATGAATCCATGGGAGCTGATGCAATCACTGAATAAATAAGAAAAGACTTAGGAGAGATACCCTGAGGCACACCCAACACCCAGTCACTGGGTATAACATGGATCTAGATGCACAAAGAAAACTAACAAGAAGCTGTCAAAAAGGCAGAAGAACCAAGAAAGAAGGTGACATGAAAACCTACAGAGGAGAAAATATGCATCCTGGATGAAAAGATGGTCAACAATGTCAAATAATGCAGAAAATTTAAGTATGAGGACTGAGAAAAGGTCATTAGAACGGGCAATTAATTAAGAGATCACAGTCATTTTGAAAGAATATTTTCATTTGAATTGAGAGATTAGAAAACCAGAACACAAGGAGAATGGGGGGGGGATGGGAGGAAGAGGAGTATATAAGGAATTTAGCTAAATTGAGGGAGAAGTATACAAGATGGCAGCTAATGGGGATGGTAAAATCTAGCAAGGTCTTTTTTTAATTGTTTTAAAAGGATAAGGGAGATATGTTTATACCAGTAAAGGCAAGAACCAATAGGTAGGAAAAGACTTAAAAGTGAGAATAGGAATAATACTATCTTCTACTAGAGGATACAGGAAAGGACAGGATCAGATACATGCAGAGGGGTTGGCCTTGTCAAAGAGAAAAGTCAGCTCTTCATCAGAGTGAAGGGGTAAAGAAATAGCAAGGGGCGAAGTCTGGGTTTGTGAAATGACAAGAAAAGGAGAAATGAGAGCTCATAAAAATGGGCTTGATCTTTTTTTATCTGGGATATGAGATACAATCAGCAGAGGGTGCTTATATAGAAGACTTAGGGACTGGAACAGTCACTATTTTGGGGACTGAGAGGAGACAAAAAAACAGACGTATTTATTAAATACCTACTATGTGCTAGTCACTGTTTAAATTTTATTTTATATTACAGATTTAAAAAGGACTGTCTTGCTACTGTTAAGGTTAGATAACAAATTTGTAGTGGACTTAAATATGGTTCAATTTTCCTCCACTTCCCTTCAGCAGTATATTAGTGGGAACGAAGGAGATGGTAAATGACAGGAAGAATTCAGGGCTGGGATTTGCCAAGGAGTGAAAGGTAAAAGAACAAGGGAACAAGGGTAACTAGGGAAGATGGAGGCAGTACTAAGATAAATCAGCTATCAATTTGGATGGGAAAGCCTATTCTAACCACAAGGAACTGCTAATGTGTCTGAAGGAAAGCAGTAATTCAATCTATTAAAAGTCTATTTGACATTAATGTTACATATGCTATTGAGAATTAAAGTTAATATAACTTCACAGTTACAAAGAACAGTATCTATCCTCAGAAAAGACTGCCTTGCCAAAGAATTCTAAATAAATCAACACTATAGATCAGATCAATTACTGCCCTACCTCAATAAACTAAGACTTCTGTCTCAAATACATTTGTCCTGGTTGCTAACATTCAGAAGAACTAAGCAAAATTATGTTAGTAGCCAGCTAGTATTTATTAGTTTATTTAGTGCCTTTGAAATAGAGCTTTTTCTTATGGATAGCAGAAAAGTAAACATAATGTCAGAAATGGCGAAATTTAAGCCGTTACAGCCTTCAAGAAGATTGGTTAGTTCCAATTATATTTTTACCACTGGCTGATTTCAAATGATAGGATTCCCGTCTCATTTTATTATTTGCAGTTTGTTTAAAATAGTATTATTTCTTTAATTCAGTCAAAATTTGGACATGTAAGACCTTAATGAGCTTCAATATCACATTAAAAATGAGTGTGGCAAAGCACTGGCAGTGAAAAAAAAAAAAGTTATGAACCCTCTAATCACCAGTTAACTACTAGTAAATATAATTACAAACAACTTGAGTCTTATAACACATTAATTACAGTCAACAGTGATAAAAGAGAAACTGAATTTTTCAGAGTTTATACATACTCCCTTATTTTGGGGAAATACTATATTATCAGGAATAGAGAAATACAGAAAGAAAAATATTCCTACATTGTTTATTCAAAGCTTACCTGTTTTGTGTTTTTATGACAAGGTGAACAGTAAGTCCATCATGTATTCCATGCTGGCTCAAAGTATCTTGATCTTTTAAAATTTTTCCAGCAAATATTAACACAAGTTGATCAGGGTGGGACTTGAATCGTTTGGAGATTTTTTCCTTAAACTAAATAAAATAAAGAGTGAAATTAATATGCATTACAAGATTTAACCTGAGTTTAAACAAAGTAAAATAATTTTAAGACATCTCTATGAATTAAGAGTTAGAATCAATTCAATGACCAGCCATGACTCCTGTTCTTGACAGAGCTATGAAGAAGAGGTGCATTTTCAGACAACGCCAATGAGTGGATGTATTTTGCTTGACTGTACTTATTTATTATAAAAGAAAGTGTTGGGTTTTGGTTGTTCGGTTTTTTTTTCTTTTTGAAGGATAGGAATTTAAGGAAGGAATGAAGAAGGGAAGGAAGAAAACATTTAACACAGAGAGAGAAAAATGGAACACAAGTAAGCAGAGCAGTATTGGAACAACTTTGTTACATTTAATATATACCTTAAAAATGAAATAAGCATCAGAGATTTAGTGTTATACAATCTGCTTCTATAAATACGTATTCATGTTTGTTGATGTCTGTCAAGTTAGAAATGATTTTTAAAAGTTTTAAATAATTAGAAAATGCTAAATATTTTTCTGATCTCTCAAGCAAGGAATTTTTGTGTAATTCCTCAGTTCATCATAGACCTTTACATTCTGTTTTTAATCTATTACCAGTGACATATTTGGTTTCTGAGTGTCATGTTTTAGCAAAGATTTTCATAAGCTAGAGAATACCCTGATAATGGTAACCAGGATGGTAAAGAGTAAGCATTGATTGAAGGAACTGAGGATGCTTAATAATATCATAACACTATCTAAACTTAAAATTTGCAAAACACTCACATATTTTATTTAATTTGATCCATACAACAACCTTGTAAGGTAGCCTATTATCCTCATTTTATAGATAAGGAAATTAAGTGCCAGAAATAATCTGAACTCAGATCTTCCTGACTCTAAGTCCTACACTCCATCCACTACTTCATAAAGACTTTCTATGTTTAGCATGGAAAAGAAAGAGGAGACATGCTACTAGTCATCCTTAAGTATATGAAAGGCTGTCACAGAGCAGAGAGAATGTTCTAGTTGTCCCCAGAGAGAAAAAGAAACAATGGATAGTTACAGAAAGGCAGATTTCAGAGCTTGACAGAAACTTCCTAATAATCAGCTGGTCAAAAGGTGGGTTGACTTATCAGGAAGAGGTTATCACCCTCCTCCATCTCACCTCTGCTCTAACTCTTAAAGCAAAAAATAAATGATCACTTGCTCAAGTATTCTGTAGAGAGTTTGGACTAGATGGCACCTGAAGTCCCTCCAACCCTAAAATCACATAACTATCACATCTTCAAATACATTAACTTTCTGATTTCAGTTTTAATCCCCAGTTCAAGATTCTGATGACCTCATATGCTAAAATTACTCTAACTTCCTCCTCAGACCCTCTTCCCCATTTCCTACTCACAGTACTGTCCCCCACTAAAGGACATACATGCTACCAAAAATCAACATCTTAGAAAGTTGAACTAAGTAAGACAACTCCTTCCTCCTGATCCCAAAATAGCTTTTCACTTGGTTCTGACATCCTCATCTCTTTTCCTAATCACATCCTTCACCTGGTTACCAACAGGTAACAGGGTAACCTCATTTTTCTTTCCACATCTATTCCACTCCTCTCAAATAACCCTTTGTCTGATGAACTGTCAGCGGACTAGCATCTTGGCCTTTTCCCAGATAATTCCTTAACATTAAAATGCACCATTTTCCAAATTTACCTCACATTTACTTATCTGGGCATCTTCCAAGAAATTTCTTTAAACCCTGCATCTTTCATTAAAACCTTCCCAAGACACTAAGCTCTCCCCAAAAGTCTACAAACCCTGTTTTTATTTAATCACCCATAAATTTCCTAATCATCTCTTAAAGAGAAAAAAAAAATCAACCTATGTGTGTGGGTGGGGGAAAAGAGATAATTATCCACCTATATCAGTAATGAAAGTCTGAGATGGTAAAATCAATACTGTTTTTTATTTACTTTGTATAGCTTTCAAATAGCATTCTATAACAGGTAACTTTTTGTCAGGGGCAAAATCCCAATGATCTTTATACACTGTAATTGGCTATGAACAATAGTACAATGGAAAGACAATCACAGGCCGTAGAATCAGGGGACCTGGGTTCAAATTCCACCTCTGACCTCTGGGCAAGTCACTCTCCGGATTTCATGTCCTCTAATCTGTAAAATGAGGATAGACAGACAGCCCCTCAGGTCCCTTCTCAGTCCACAGCTATGTTATTAATGTTCAATATGAAGAATTTAGAGAAGCACAGAAAGACCTATATAAACTGGTACAAAGTAAAATAAGAGAACTAGGAAAATAATATCCACAAAGATAAGACCAAAAAACTACTGGACTCCAAATAGGAGATAAAGAAATGTACCTCTCCCTTCCTTATTTGCACAGGGAGGGTGTGAAATAATGAAGATGCAGTCATATTCTGTTGATATGAATAAACTGTTTTTACTTTTCTCCTGCTTACACTGGATGGCTCCATGAGCAGAAAAGAGATTATAAGAAGGGATATTATTTTTGCTTCCACAAATGTTCTTGAAAAATAGTGAAATAGTACAACTCCCAGGCTGATGGGACCTTGGGATAAGATAAAGCCTGCATAACCTGATCTGCAAGGATAATGGTCAAGCACATGTTGGCCTCAAGAGGAAACTAGAAGGCAGGGGGTGGTACCAGACAGCTCAGACCCTAGCCTCACTACCACGCCTACATAATCTAGGAGAGAATGTAAAGAGATGAAGTGAGGAATTTTACTAACCCTGACTCTACCAGGAAAGACATAACTATAACCTCACTCTTGATTCTGTATAGGGGGGCACCACACATACTTCCTCAGGAGAAGAGTAAAAAATGTCTTAATGTCTTCCTTAAGCTAGTGGAAGCTAGTCCAGGTTAACTCCCTGATCCTGCCTGGGAAGTCCTATGATCCCCACAACCATGTTTCTCACAAGATGGGTTAGCTTCCACAATGAATTAATAATTCCACTATGGTTGTAGATGTATACAGAAATGAGTAAAGATATGAAACAACATGAGTTTTAGTCCTTTTCAAATGCCTCCCTCCTCAACTTCATTTGAACATCAGAGATGATTCTTCTGAAGTAAGACCTTCAAAGTAGCTGTTAAAAACAGACAAGTAATCATTTCTGAAGTCAAGGCTTGAACTATGATTATCAGAATACTGCTGCTGCTCCTGTGAAGATAATGTCCATCAAGAACTCAACATTAATCTCATTACATTCAAGTTTCATCATTTTGGCACATGTAAAATAGGTGAGGACCCTATGAACTAGGTTGTGATACTATAACTCAATACCAGGAAAGAAATAAAATCAACATTAAGTAGATGACTAACTCAAAAAGTTTTTTCATTAAGCTTCAAAAACCTAGTGAGACAACTTCACAGGCCAAAGGGAAATGATATATATTCAGAGTGGCCAACCAAACACAAAAGCAACTTTGTGTCTGGTTGGCCACTCAGATGTCAAAGTTCAGAAGAAATCCCATGAAAAGTTGCTTCACAAACTCCTGAAGGGGGTTTGTATTTCTGTTTAGATAAAATAAAGACTGGTCCTTCAGAATCTGGGCTCAGAGGTTGGGTGAATAATGAAAACACAAGGGAAAGGGGGAAGCTGAGAGCAAGAATACAAAGGGCTTCCACTTTTGTGCTGCACTAAATGTCAGTTGAGAACTAGATTACCACCATTCACATATCAGATTCCATCAGGGTAATTTCAAGAAATGTTGATCACAGCAGCACCTTAAAGGCATGGACCATTGTTTCTTTTTGTAGGACTTGGGAGAGAAAGAGAAAAGGGGGGGGGGGGGTGAAAGAGTGTATGAAATATTACCAGTGATTACATCCACAAATCTTTTAAACACCTAGTCATCTAACCTCAAGGGACAGCTAGATGGTGCAGTGGATAGACAAGAAAATTTTGAAAATTCTACATGTTTCACCTATTGTTTAACAGAGTTAAAGTCATAGTGACTACATTATTTTCCAAATAAACACACAAAATGCAAGTTATAACCAATCAATGGTCAAGTCAGTGGACAAGTCTTAATAAGCATTGTAGCGTGGAGTGCATTATCAGGAAGTCCAGTACACATCACAGGAATATGTGCCTGTGATTTGTTTCCAAAGTACTAACTTGTTCGACACTATGGTTACATGATGCAATATCGCATCATCAAAGTTTCAATGTAGGAAAAAAATCCACAACTTTACAATAAATTACTAAATTTGAAGTGTCTTTTTTTAATTACATTTTTTTAAATGAGGCAAACTTCAAAAATAAAATAAAACCATTAAAGGGTTAAAGAAAGTAGATTTCCAGGGGGGTGTTATTTTTTTTAAAGAGACCAGTAGGCTAAATAAGTTTGGGAACATCTGAGCTATGTATGTATACTCTGTACACAGTTACACTTGTTTCTTTCTCAAAGGAATACAGCCATACTGAAATGGGTTCCAGACACAAAAAACATTCCTCTTGAGGTCTTAAACTCCCCCCTACCCTTTCTGCCTTTTCCAGGCAACTCTCACAACTAACAGTACAGCAGTTCATGCCTCTTTTTTTATTGGTTCCCAAGAATGTTAATGTCTTGCCCAGGGGTTGGCAAACTACAGCCTAAGAGCCAGATCCAAGCAACCTCCTGTTTTTTATCTCTCACTCCCCCAACCCCGAGCTGAGAATGACTTTTACATTTTTAAATACAATAAAACTTATTTTAGAAACCATTTTAACTCAGCCTTACAAAAAATAGTTTGCCAACACCTGGTTGAGCTGAAAACCAGGGCCCTAGAGCCAGAAGGCTTGTAACAAAATAAGGATTCTTAAATTTTTACGACCCGAACTGTCAGTCCTTCTACACCTTTGTGTAGTGAAGCCTAAAGACTCAGACAGGGGTGGGGAACCTGCAGCCTCGAGGTCACATGTGGCATTCCAAGTTTTACAGAACAAATCCTTTTATTAAGGGGATTTCTTCTGTGGCCTCAAGGCCAGAGATTCCTCCTGACCCAGAATGTTTAAATTCATAAAATTACAGAATTACAAAGTCTCAACCTGAAAGTTTGGTTAAAGGAGTCAAATAGGCTAGATGATATGTAAATTCATATTGTTTATTCCCTTAAAACTAGCACATGCATGAGGCATGAAGCCAAAACATAAGTTCTGACCATCTGATACAAGAATGACCAGCCTTATATATGTTTTAAGAACAATCCCAAATCAGTCTCTATATCACTGAAATTTATTCTCCTTATATGTCTAACCACATTATGAGAAAGGAATTTTCTTAATTGAACAGAAGTACAGTAAGAGAACGGATGAAATGTCCATCGAAATTACAACCCAGGATATCTGTTTTCTTAACCATTAACGTGCCATAACATATGATGTGTCCATAAAATACTGAGGTAAGATAAAAGTCCCATTATTCAAGATAGTGTCTTGGTTTAAGGGTCTCCTCCTTAAATGGTGGAAAAATGCTCTTAAGTCAGCCCCATCTGGCCTGGTTGACATAGGAAGAGGTATTCTCCATTTACTCAGAGAACAAAGAAGCTGCTAGGTCCAGGCTCCTCTGGTGGATTAGATCAGGCTCTGGCCCTTATTAAAGTTATCAAAAGAAAAGTAATTATACTGAAAGATAATTATCAAATATTTCAAAAATCAATTCAGGGGACCTGGGTTAAGAATCTCCCACAATAAATAAGTTTCCTTTAAGAAGATTTCACTTCGAGGAGAGGAGCCAAGATGGCGGAGTAGAAAGACTCACGTATGCTAGCTCTGAACCCACAGCCCATAAATTTTCTGTAAAAGGAACTCCCCACAAATTCTGGAGCAGTGCAAGCTGCGCAGCAAGGCAGTGGAGATTTCCGTTCCAGAGAGCCCTGAAAAACTGACCCCAAAGGCCCATTGCGCACCGGACAGCGGAGCCCACCCCTGCCCTGCCCTAGTGCCCTGAGAGGGCCAGATAGGAGGAGGCTTCAGGGATGGAATCTCCGGTGGTCGCGAAGGTCCCTTCGCCGACAGGTGCCACAGGTCAGTGAGAGAGATTTCTGGGCTGGCTGAGAGGGGAGCAGGGTGTTTCCGTGACTTGGGCCCCCTCAGGAGGCAGTCATGGAGACAGGGACAGCAGCAGACCCAGGCTCCCCAAGCAGGCAGGGGCTCAGGACCATTACCAAAGGTCTCTGCATAAACCCCAAGGGAACTGAGCATGGGAGGCGGCCCTGCCACCACCTGAGCACCAGAACTTAAGCTCACATTGAATAGCAGCCCTGCCCGCCACTGAAATCCCTGAGGCTAGGGAGCAGCATTTGAATCTCAGACCCCAAGCACTAAATGGACGGATCTAGGCAGGGGCGGGGGCGGGGAGAATCTCAGAAGTCAAGTAACTGGCTGGGAAAATGCCCAGAAAAGGGAAGAAAAATAAGACTATAGAAGGTTACTTTCTTGGGGAACAGATGTTTCCCCTTTTCATTTCTGATGAGGAGGATCAATGCTTACCATCAGGGAAAGACATAGAAGTCAAGGCCTATGTATCCCAAACATCCGAAATAGATATCCAATGGGCTCAGGCCATGGAAAAGCTCAAAAAGGATTTTGAAAATCAAGTTAGACAGGTGGAGGAAAAACTGGAAAGAGAAATGAGAGAGATGCAAGAAAAGCAGGAAAACCGGGTCAATACCTTGCTAAAGGAGACCCAAAAAAATGCTGAAGAAAATAACACCTTGAAAAATAGGCTCACTCAATTGGCAAAAGAGGTTCCAAAAGCCAATGAGGAGAAGAATGCTTTCAAAAGAAAAATTAGCCAAATGGAAAAAGAGGTTCAAAAGCTCACTGAAGAAAATAGTTCTCTCAAAATTAGAATGGAACAGATGGAGGCTAATGACTTTACGAGAAACCAAGAAATCACCAAACAAAACTAAAAGAATGAAAAAGTGGAAGAGAATGTGAAATATCTCACTGAAAAAACAACTGACCTGGAAAATAGATCCAGGAGAGACAATTTAAAAATGATGGGACTACCTGAAAGCCATGATCAAAAAAAGAGCCTAGACATTATCTTTCATGAAATTATCAAGGAAAACTGCCCTGAGATTCTAGAACCAGAGGGCAAAAGAAGTATTGAAGGAATCCATCGATCACCGCCTGAAAGAGATCCAAAAAGAGAAACTCCTAGGAACATTGTGGCCAAATTCCAGAATTCCCAGGTCAAGGAGAAAATCTTGCAAGCAGCTAGAAAGAAACAATTCCAGTATTGTGGAAATACAATCAGGGTAACACAAGATCTAGCAGCTTCTACATTAAGGGATCGAAGGGCATGGAACAGGATATTCCAGAAGTCAAAGAAACTAGGACTCAAACCAAGAATCACCCTACCCAGCAAAACTGAGTCTAATACTCCAGGAAAAAATATGGTCTTTCAATGAAACAGAGGACTTTCAAGCATTCTTGATGAAAAGACCAGAGCTGAAAAGAAAATCTGACTTTCAAACACAAGAATGAGAAGAAGCATGAAAAAGTAAACAGCAAAGAGAAGTCATAAGGAACTTACCAAAGGTGAACTGCTTACATTCCTACATGGAAAGACAATATTTGTAACTCTGAAAACTTTTCAGTATCTGGGTAGTTGGTGGGACTACACACACACATATACACACATGCATGCACATACAGAGACAGAGAGCACAGAGTGAATTGAATAGGATGGGACCACATCTTAAAAGAAATTAAGGCAAACGGTGAAAGAGAAATGTAGTGGGAGGAGAGAGGGTGAAATGGAATGGGGTAAATTATATCTCATTCAAGAGGCAAGCAGGAGACTTTTTAGTGGAGGGAAAAAGAGGAGAGCTGAGAAAAAAACATGAAGTTTACCCTCATCACATTCGACTAAAGGAAGGAATAAAATGCACACTCATTTTGGTATGAAAACCTATCTTACAGTACAGGAAAGTGGGGGAGAAGGAGATAAGCAGGGTGGGAGGGATGATGGAAGGGAGAGCAATGGGAGGAGAGAGCAATTTGAAGTCAACACTCTTGGGGAGGGACAGGATCAAAAGACAGAATAGAAACAATGGGGGGCAGGACAGGATGGAGGGAAATACAGTTAGTCTTACACAACACGACTGTTACCGAAGTCATTTGCAAAACTGCACAGATAGGGCCTATATTGAATTGCCTGCCTTCCCAAAGGGAATGGGTGGGGAGGGAGGGATGGGGAGAATTTGGAACTCAAAGTTTTAGGAACAGCTGTTGAGTATTGTTCTTGCTACTAGGAAATAAGAAATACAGTTAATGGGGAATAGAAAGTCATCTGGCCCTACAGCACAAAAGAGAAGATGGGAACAAGAGAAGGGAGGGATGATAGAAGAGAGGGCAGATCCGTGATAGGGAAAATGAGAATGCTTGGTGTATTAGGGTGGGGGAGGGGAGAAATGGGGAGAAAAATTGGAACCCAAAATTTTGTGAAAATGAATGTAAAAAGTTAAATAAATACATTTATATTAAAAAAAAAAAAAGATTTCACTTCCAAAAAAAAAAAAAAAAGATTTCACTTCTACCCCTGCCCTCAGGTAAACATTAACTATCTTCAGCTGTTTATGAGGTTTCATGAAAAAATTAAATGCTAGGCAGTTCTTGAATCTCCAGTTCCACTCAATCTACTTGCCTTTTCTATTTTTGGTGCATTACCATCTAGTTTTGTAATCATTTTGTTAATCTTTGCTATCATCCAGCTATTTCAATTATTTTAATATCTGTCTCAATCTTCTATACAAAACTTCCCATTTTAATATTCAGGATGACCACTTCAAGATCATGAACCACAACATAATTTCTCCCCTTCAGCAGTTTCCTTCTCCATTCCACTATAACTACATATGAACACTGGTCATCCCAGGGACACCACCTTGAAGCTCTTAAACACTGAGTTCCTTAAACCCTTCCTAATGCTCTCCATTCTAACTGGTTTCACTTATTTCCACAGTCAGGCAACACCAGAGCTTGCTACTTTTAACACTACCCTACAAACCCTCCAACCTTTTGACTTTACCCCAATTCTCCAACTTGCTAACCCTCAAACCTGGGTTACTTCAATCTTCATTTTCCAATCCAGCTACTAGGCTGATAAATTAAACAGGATAAAGAAAGTCATGAAAAATCAAACAAATTTCACCCATCAACTTACGATGTATAAGCTCACCTGGCCTTTCACTGTTGCCCAAGTAATCCCTTCTGCTCGATTTATGGACTTCCTCTCATTCCACTGCACTGTTCTAAACCTTTCCACTCCTGAAGCTCCTGACTACATGTACAACAGTACTCACACTTACATTAGATAAGAGGAGTGCCCAACACTTCAAAGAGGTGATTAAGACTAAACTGACATGAATCCTCAGCAACCATTCCTAAACTACTGATTATGTTCACCATTCTCATCTTCCCTACCCCAACTCACCCCTGGGTACTCAGGCTGATGATGACCTCTATCCTCTCCTTTCAGAAGCCAGGCTTTTCTTCTATTTCTTAGCCATTTCCACATGCTCTCTTTCCATCTACCCTTCATGGTGTTGACTTCTATTAGAACACATGCTCTATTAGAACACATGGAAAGTGGCATACAGAAAGCATTCATCAAAATGC
This sequence comes from Bettongia penicillata ogilbyi, assembly GCA_023548195.1. Lineage (NCBI taxonomy): Eukaryota > Metazoa > Chordata > Mammalia > Diprotodontia > Potoroidae > Bettongia > Bettongia penicillata. The sequence continues at coordinate 6,715,272 of JAJHZJ010000540.1, read as the reverse complement.
TTTATGCATCTATAATTCTATTCTCTTTTCACCTACATGAGGAGATATTTCCAAGTTAGTAAATGACACAAAAACAAGGAAGTGAGTGAGTCCTTGCCCTCTGTGAGCTTTCACCTAGGATGAGGCAACCTACAAAGGGGAGGTGGAACTGCAACCTCACCTAGGAGAGCCTATGTTAAGACCAATTTATCTGCAAACGATCTTTTATTTAATGTTCAGTTTAAGTGAATAACCTCCTACCCTGCTCGAAGAACTTGCTCCAACAAAGTGTCCCTTCTCTCCTCTATTTTCAATTGCCACACCCTAGTTCCATTTCACTTTTTAAAATTTTATAATTATGGCTGCTGTCCCCATCACAAAAGAAAATGGCTTTCTCCAAGGTCACCAATCAACAAACCCAGTGGCCTTTAGCACCTGACAGAACATTCCCTTTCTTGAAACTGTTTTCAGACACATGCCTTCTCTTCCTTCTTCCTAACTACTCTCTCCTTATTCACTTTCTGATCATTTAAGGTATGTGCTTGACCTATTCTCTCCTCTCTATACTCTCTCATCCTTAGCATCCATAGCATAAGTGGAGAAAAATGAAATGTACTCCTTTATTTTCCAGCTATGCTACAGGGTGCCATAGTGACTTGACACCTGGGATTTGTAGAGCTCTGCAGTTGGTATTCAATAAATATCTGCTGACTGGCAGAGAAGTGTGCAGTGTCGATTAACCTATTCCAGTTTTAAAATATTTTTAAAAGAACCATGGATTTTTAATAGGAAGGCAGATGTCCTGCTCACAATTCATTTTAAAAATCTACATATTCCCCTAAAAAAGACTGTTAGTTAAATATATTTGAATTACCTGCCTTGAATGTTTTCCTTTGAGCAGGATCACACAAGTGGGAAAACTGACTAAATTAGACACTGGATTCCTCAGTGCCGTATAGTGAAAAGAACAAAGGATTTGAAGTGACTTAAGTTTGAATGCCAGTTCTATAAACCACTATCAAGGTTAACTTAAGTAAAAAATTTTCTCTCTCTAGGCCCCAGTTTCTTTCATTTGTAAAAATAGGGTCCTTAACAGAGGACTTGTCAAAGGTCTTCCCATCTCTAAGACCTTAATGCTGCTAGTTTACCCTTGCCTAGGGAAGAAATAATCAAGTAATACAATGAAAAAACTACAAAGTTACCAAGGAAATGTTTAAACTACTCTGCCAAACTGTCATTTACATTTAGCTATTTAAATATAAATAATGCATATGCCAATCATGTTACCCTTATGTATTTGTCAGAGTAATATTCCTAAAGTCTGCTCAGTCTAGGTACTGTTTTTTTCCTGAAAAAACTCATTTCTTTAAAAACATTCTCCAAAGAACCAGGAAAATACATACGATAACAGAAAATAGAACAAAAAATATGACAAACTGAGTACTACAATTACAATGACCTAGCTTGGCATCCACAGTGATAAAATACATCTTTCTCCCCAAACTGGAAGTGTGAAGGATTCTATATGTGGAATACTGCATATATTGTCATACTCAGCCAACAGGATGGTTATTTCTACTGAAAGGTAGAAAGGTATAGCTAGCTAGGTTGTTTGTTGTTGTGTTTGTCCACTGCCAAAGAAGACCACACCATCAGAGAAATGATGACATGACTTGTACTTGACTTTGTTTTGAGGGAGGGCTATGCACGTCGCCAGCCTCACTTTTCCTCCAGAGCCATTTGAATCCAGTGACCAGATATTCATCAGGGTGATTGGAGATGACCCAGGATGCACTGGGAGACCTTGGGCTCTTTAGGCCAAGGTCTTTGCAGGCATTCACTTAGGGTGAGGAAATGCCCATTCATTGAATAGGCCTTTTTAAGAAGTTAGCCAGGGCATGACCCCTTTAATGAGGCCAAAAAAAAGAAAGACGTCAGGCTGGGAGGGAAACAGTAACAGTTGCTATTGATAATCACTCTAAAGCTAGGAACCTCCAGAGGAGCGCTGGAGGAGAGGAATGTAAATTCAGAAACAAATGATACAAAAAATAAATAAAACAAAAATCTTGTTCAAATCAGAATTTTCCCTAAACTCAAGAGATGTGGAAGTCCTAGAACTGAGTCCCTATTCGGTAACTATTTGTGTGACCTCGGATAAACTTTCCCCAACAAGTAATCCAAATTAGTATTCTAAAGCAGAAATCTAAACGAACAAGATCTCCTTTATCAGGAGAGAAATTTTCAACAGTCCCTGGTTATTAGTAACATTGTGCTGATTTCATTAAACCTTAGAATACTGAAGGGCCACTTCAACGAAATCCAAAGACATACCAGAAATATAAAACACTTAACACTATACTACACCCAGGTTATAACATATAATTGAACAAGTTGGCTACTGAATCCAGTCATGAGCATATATTTGAAGACGAAGACCTGGATTATAATTCTGGCACTCTCCCTTACTTAGACATTGCATCCTTGGAAAAGTTATTTACTGTTATTATATATTATAGTTATTTCCTGGGCCTCTGCTCAACTATAAAATGGGATCAGCTACATAAACTTGAAGATTCCTCTCCATCTCTAAATCTATCTTCCTGTGATAAGTCAGATGGCCTTTTTTCAATCTTCATCCCTCTTGACCTTTCTGCAGCCTCTGACACTGTCAATCACCCTTTCTCCCTCTCTCTCTCTCTCTCTCTCTCTAAGTTATCCCCTACCTATCCCACTCCTCAGCATCTCCTTTGCTGGATCTTCATCAGGTCACATCCACTAACCTTTGGAATCCCACAGGGCTCTATCCTAGGCCTTCTTTGATTCTCTTTCTATACTATTTCACTTGGTGACCTCCGCAGCTCCCATGGATTCAACTGTGATCTCCAGGCTGATGATTCTCAAATGATCTTAAAATAATGTCCCATATATATCTTACACAAAACTGAATTCATCACTTTTACCCCTAAATCCTCCCCACTTCCAAACTTCCCTATTCCTATTGAGTGTAGCACCTTCCTTCCAGTCCCCCGTGTGCATAACCTAGGTGTCATTCTGGCCTGCTCACTATTTCTCACCCATCATATCCAATCTGTGGGCAAGGTCTGTCCATTTGACTTCTGCAACATCTCTTAAATAAACCCCTTTCTTTCCTCTAACGATGCTACCACCCTGGTATAAGGCCCTTATCTCCTCATTCCTGAATTAATGCAATAGCCTGCTGGCTGATCCACCTGCCACAACTCTCTCCCCACCCCAAGTCCATCCTCTGATCATGTCACACACCCCCAACTCAGTTAACTCTCGTGGCTCCCTATCACTTCCAAATCTGCAGTGGACAGAGTAGAGCGCCAAGCAAGAAGTCAGGAAGACTCAGCTTCTGGAATTCAAATTTGGCCTCAAGACACATTACCTATGTGACCTTAAGCAAGTCACTTAACCCTGCTTGCCTCAGTTCCTCAACTGTAAAATAGGCTAGAGAAGGAAATAACAAATCACTCCAGTATCTTTGCCAAGAAAATCCCAAAATGGGGTAACACAGAGTCAGACACAACTGAAACAACTGAACAGGTACTGAAAGTTCTTTATCACCTAGCCTCAACTTCCACCTGTCTCCGGCCTCCCCCTATCTCTTTCCAGTATTCTTAAATCTTATTCCCCTACCCTCCCACCCAGTATTCTTCACTCCCCTGACACTGGCCTTCTTGCTGTCCCTCAGATAAGACACCACCCCCCCATCTACCAATTCTGGGCATTTTCACCGGCCGTCCTCCATACCTGGAATGCTCTCCCTTTTCATCAGTGCTTCGTAACTTTCTTTAAGTCCCAAATAAAATCCCAATCCCTCTTATTCTATACCTTCCCTCTACTTATTATTTGCCATGCATTCCGTATATAGTATAGCTTGTTTGCACATAGTTGCTTGCATGTTTCATGTATGCCCTTATGATTTTGAGCTCCTTGAAATCAGGGACTGGATTTTGCCCTATATCCTTAGTGCTTAGTGCCTATCACTAAAATATTTGAAGAATCCCCCACACAACATTCCTGACAAATGATCATTCAGCCTTTGAATGACAATTTCCAATACGGGGAAACCCAGTACCATTCCATTTTCTGTTATCTCTAACAGTGGGGAAGTTTTTTCTTACATCAAGAATAACTGTCTCTGGGACTTCTACCCATTACTCCTAATTCCTCCATCTAGGAACCTCTAAGGGTCTCTTTGGACCAAGCATAACTAGTCTTGCACAATTCTTTAAATATACAAAGATAACTGTCATGTCACCTTTTAACTATTCTCTCATTATTTCAACCAGTCTGCACATCATCCACCAAGTATTTATAAAACACCTAGTATGTGCCAAATACTGTGTTGAATATCCTCCAGTTTATCACTTTTCCTAAAATACATCAGGTGTGGTTTAACACAGCATACAAAGTGCAAGAACGATACCCCAGGACAAAACACCTCTCAATACAGCCTAAACTTATTCACTTTCTTAGCTGATGTATCATGTCAAATTACATTGCATTTGTAGTTTGCTAAAACACCCAGATTTTTTTCGGATGAACTATCTAGCTCCAACTTCCAATCTCATATTTATGAAACTGATTACCTAAACATTAAGACTTATTCAGAAAAACTTCTCCATTAAATATTTTTTTTATTCAGTGTATTTTACTATCCTTCCTAGGTGTCACCTATAAAATTGAGAAGCATGCCATCTATCTTTCTCCATAGCACTAGTAAAAATGCTAACTGCAAATGGTAAAGCATAGATATCTAGAATGCTTCTTCCAAAATCACATCAAATTATTAAAGATTACTCTCTTTAGATCCGAAAGGTTTACTTTTGGTAAACTATAACACTTCCAATTATCCCAACCTGCTTATTGTCTTAAGAGTTGATCTTTTAAACGATAATTTTCTTCCAGTAATTCCAACTTGGCTGCAAATCCTAGAGCACAACAATTTCATGATTATACTTGCAGGTAACTCAAAAACCAATGGAAACACATTAGATCCAAGTAGGATAAAAAATATCACCAACAATGATCCATGAATGAGAAGCAGGGGGAAAAATACCAATGACAGGTACAACCAAAAAGGAGATGAACTAATCAGGTAAGGAAGGTGAAGGATAATATAACAGATGAATAACCTGAATGTTGTACTGTTGTCCACAAAACATTAAAAGAGCCAGCTGAATTCTGAAAAAGTGCACATAATCCTCCTTCTGACAGACTCATGATATACAATAAGACATTCTTTTTTATACATGGTCAATGCAGGAATGTTTTGCTGGACTATGTGTATTTGTTACAGGAGTCTTGTTTGGCTGGCTATTTCTCAAATAAGGTTATCTTCTCTTCTGGGGAAGGAAAACTGGAAAGAGAAGAAACAGATTTTTGCTAACTGAAAGTAATAAACTGGAGGTGAGGGGGTAGAAAGCCATGTGCAAGAATTATATACAATAAACACGCACATAAAAATTGTAATCTGAACCAACAGACAAGAGTTAACTGCACCAAACAGTGAGTCTACTGCTTTATAGAAGGCTGATACACTGGTCAATTTTTTTATAAATTCTATTTTGCTTTAAATGAATTGTTCATGCCCACCAAAGCAGATATATCTTCCTAATTATGTTTGGCTTAGGTTAACATTAAAAGTAGTTTACATTCTAAAAGTTATTAAACTTTAAGTTCAACTTGAACCTAGCAATACTGCCACTAGGTCTATATCCAAAGAGATCAAAGAGGAAAAGGACTCATTGTATAAATATATTTATAGCTGCTCTTTTTGTGATGGCCAAGAACTGGAAACAGAGGAAGGTACCCATCAATTGGGAAAGGGGTGAATAAATCATGGTACATGGATGTAATAGTGTATTATTACACTTTAAGAATTGGAAGATGGTTTCAAAGAAACCTGGAAAAACAATTACAAACTGATAAAAGTCAAATGACTGAAACCAGGAAAACCATTTATATAATAACAATATGATACAGACAGACAAGTCTGAAAAACTTAGGAACTCTGATCAACATAATGACTAAGCAGAGACCCAGAGGACTCATGAGAAAATGAAGGGTATTTTTTTTTTTGATATGACCAAAGCAGGAATTTGTATTTCTTCACCATGTATGCCCTGCAAAACAGATTTTACTTTTCTTGCTTTCTCAATTGAAGATGGTGAGTAGGGTGGGGAGAGTGTTAACTTGAAAATAAAATAAAACTGAATGAAAAAAATGATAAATCTAGGTGAATATGTGATGAATATTTTGCTTACTGACTGAACACCCAAATTAAAAGTTCATCCTCAAACTGGAATTGCCCTTTTAGTCCCCAAAGTCAATAAAGAAGTCCAATAAATGGGTGCTCATCTTTTGAGTTTCAAAGACCAATTCAGTTCTCTACAGCACCTCTTATGCAAGGAGATGCCTGACTGGAATCTAACAGCAAAAGACAAAGTGGAGGCAAACTCTGGAACACAAACAAAGGAGCTCCCATTACTCTCTGAAACAAATGAACAATTAGCAAGGTGTCAAATATTTAAAAGTTTAGGCCAAAATCTGCTTCCATTATTTATCAAGACTAGAGAGGTCCTAGAATATTACAACATCCTGACTGGTTTGTTGTTGGAGGGGAGAAGGAGAAGTAGCATCCTTTGTATTTATTCCCAGAACCTAATACATGTTGAGTTTCCTAGAAGAAGCCTAGTGAAAAATTCCCAAAATGCATTTGCTAATCATGATGTACACCTTGAAAATAAGATAAACATTTGGTTATCAGATACACTGTCAATGAAATTGAAGAATGAGATAACCAATTTTATACTTATATAGAACGGATTTTTTTGTTGTTTTTAAAACATTTATTAATAGTTTTCAGCATTCACTTTTATAAGACAGTTTAAAATTTTCTCCCACTCCTTCCCCTCTCTCTTCCCCAAGAGGGTGTGCAATCTGATATGGGCCATACGTGGATAATCATATTAGGCATATTTCTACATTAGTCATGTTGTATAGCAGAATTATAACCAAAGGGAAAAACCATGAGAAAGAAGAAAACAAAGGAAAAAAAGAGACAAAAGTATGCTTCAATCCTTCAATGGAATACATTAAAACTCCATAGTTCTTTCTCTTGTCGTGGATAGTATTTTCCATCATGAGTCTTTTGGAATCGTCTTAGATTCTCATATTGCTCCAAAGAGCTAGGTCTACCAAAGTTGGTCATCACACAATGTTACTGTTGCTGGGTTCATGTTCTCCTGGTGCTGGTCACTTCATTTAGCATTAGTTTATGCAAGTTTATCCAGGTACTTCTGAAATCTGCCTGTTCATCATTTTTGATGGAGCAATAGTATTCCATTACATTCATATACCACAACTCGTTGAGCCATTCCCCAGCTCATGGGCATCCCCTCAATTTCCAATTCTTTGCCACCAAAAAAGAGCCGCTATAAACATTTTTGGATATGGAGGTCCTTTTCCCTTTTTTATGATCTGTTTGGCACACAGCCCTAGAAGTAGTATTGCCGGGTCAAAGTGTATGCACATTTTTATAGCCCTGTGGGAATAGTTCCAAATTGCTCTCCAGAATGGATGGATCAGTTCACAACTGCACCAACAATGCATTATTAGTGTTCCAATTTTCCCAAATCTTCTCAACATTTATCAATTTCCTGTTTTGTCATGTTAGTCAATCTGATAGAAACGATATGGTATGTCAGAGTGCTTTAAATCTGCATTTCCCCAGTCAATAGTGATTTAGATTTGTGGTGGCCAAGAACCAGAAACTGAGGGGATGTCCCTCAAGTGGGGGATGGCTGAACAAGTTATGGTATATAAATGTAATGGAATACTACTGTGCTATATGAAATGAACAGGAGGACTTCAGAGAGGCCTGGAAGGACTTACATGAACTGATGCTGAATGGAAAAAAGCAGAACCAGGAGAACTTTATACACAGCAACAACCACAGTGTGCAAAGAATTCACAGCAATGTAAGGACTTAAAACATTTCCACTGGTCACTTGAGGCAAAATGCCTTCCACATCCAGAGAAAGAATTACGGAACTGGATCGCAGAATGAAGCAGAATATTTCCTCGTGTTATGTTTTTTCTCATGGTTTCTCCCATTCATTTTCATTCTTCTATGCAACGTGACTAAGGTGAAAATGTATTTAATAAGAACGTATGTGTAGAACCCATATAAGATTGCATGCCATCTCAGGGAGGGAGGGGGCAGGAAGGAGGAAAAAAAATCTAAGACTTATGCAAGTGACTGTAGAAAACTGAAAACAAAGAAATTAATTGTAAAAGAACAGTGATTTAGAGTTTTTTTATATGATTAGAGAGTTTTAATTTCTTCATCTGAAAACTGCCTGTTCATATCCTTTGGCCATTTATCAATTGAGGAATGACATATTCTTAATAAATGTGACTCGGTTCTCTCTATGCATTTTGGAAATGAGGCCTTTATCGGGGACATTGGCTGTAAAAATTGTTTCCCAGCTTTCTGTTTCCCTTCTAATCTTGGTTCCACTGGCTTTCTTTGTGCAAAATCTCTTCAGTTTAATGTAATCAAAATTATCCATTTTGTACTTCAGTGTCTCTTGATTGGTCACAAATTCTTTCATTCTCCATAGATCTGACAAGTTAAACTATTCCTTGCTCTCCTGATATCTCTCCTGAGTATATGCTCTCTGAGATATGCTCTCCTGAGTATCATCCATTATGTTTAAATTGTACCCACTCTGACTTTATCTTGGTATACAGTACAAGATGTTGGTCTATGCCTAGTTTCTGCCATACTACTTTCCAGTTTTCCCAGCAGTTTTATCCCACTCCCTGATACTCTGCAAACCAGTGATACAGACCTCCTTGCTGTTCCCCAAACAAGACACTCCATCTACCAATCCCTGTGTATTTTGACGGGCTGCCACCAGGGCTAGAATGCTCTCCCTCATCTCTTCTTCCTAACTTCCCTGGCTTCCTTTAAGTTCCAGCTTTCCATGATCCCCTTTAGTTTCTGTGCCTTATCTCTACTGATTACTTCTATTTTGTTCTGTATAGAGCTGGACAGTTATACATTGTTTCCCTCTTTAGCTTATGAGATCCTTTCAAGCAGGGACTGTTTCACTTTTCTTTGTGTCCCTAGCTCTTAAGAAAGTGCTGGCACATGGTAAGTACTTAACGTTTCCTTTGAAGAACTCACATTTACTACTAGCTTTATGCTCATCTAGTTCATCAACCTGAAAGATACCATCTACCCATCTTCCTGTCAGTTGTTTCCAGTTTAATCTGAGGTACAATTACTAAATTTGTACAGGATATAAGTTGATGTTTATATTCAAGTAAGCTGTTAGTCAACAAAAATTGTTACAGGCTTACTCTGTGCCAGGTACTGTGCTAAGTAATGAAGAGACAAAGAAAGGCAAAAACATTGTCCTAGTGTTCAAAGAGCTCACATGTATGTACAAAATATATACAGTAAAAATGGAAGGTACTATCAGAGGCAAGCCATGAGAAACTAAAAGACCCAATAAAGACCTTAAGCAGAAAATGGCACTTAAGCTGAGTCTTGAGGGAAATGAGAGGGGTACACTCCAGAAATGGGGCAACATCAGCAGATACCATCTTCTCCAATTACCAGGTTCACATATACTCCTACATCCCCCTCTCCGAGTTAGGAGAAGAAAGAGCAGAGAGTTCAAATACCAGTGAAAAGGCAAGGGAATGGGGAGGTGGATTGCTGTATGAGAAGCGCAAGCGGCAAGAAAGTCCATGTTGCTGTACTGTAGAGTACATGGAAAGTAAAATGTTAAATGTGTCCCACTCTCCATGACCTCATCCAGCATTTTCTTGACAAAGATACCAGAATGGTTTGCCATTTCCTTCTCCAGCTCACTTTACAGATGAAGAAACTGAGGCAAACAGAGTTTAGTGACTTGCTAATAAGTGACTGAGACCAGATTTGAACACAGAAAGATCAACGAGTATTCCTGACTCCAGGTCTGGCACTCTATCCACTGCGCCACCTAGCTGTGCCTAAGTAAAATGTAGTAAAGATTGAAAAGATAGTAAAAGGGCAGGTTGACCTTAAATATTCCCCCAAAAAACTAATTGTTTAACTCCTTACCAAGTCCAAATTCTAGCATAAACATTTCAATACTACAAATTACTCTGGAAAAGAAAACGGAATTTTAAGTATCGTCAATGACATAAGTATTTCCAAAGAGACGCATTAAACAAAGTTCTACATTACTTTTTTCTAAATGAAAGCTTTCTGTACTATTTGACATGTTAAATCAAGACATTAAATCCTGAAAAAAGTAGCTTTCTTTTATTTTACCAAAACAGGGTATCATGAACTTAAGAGCCTCCTGATGTACTTGAGGTATGTGCAAGATAGATTGATCAAGGATGCAGGAACCTAAAGTCAAATGCCCTTGTCACCCTATTTAAACCATACAGGGGCACTGAATAAATAACCTGATAAGTGTTTTCTCTAATAGTAATAACGCATATGCAGCTTAGTCAGATGAAATATCTAATTAGTCAGATAAGGGGTGTACTAGGTAGAGAGGTACCTTCTCTTATGCAAATGTAGAGGTTATCCTGAGCAAACACTTCATCAGAGATTCAAAGATTCATTATTAGAGTGTGGTCCACTATGATTTTTTCTTTATCTCTTTTCTTTAATCCTTCTCTGCTGATTCCTTTCTCCCATCCTACAAAGTCGGGTCTCCCCTAACTTAAATAATAAACACCTCGGTGTGTCATCCTATCCCCTAAGTTGTTTTTAAACTGGATGACAAAGCATCTGGCTCTGAATTCCAGAGCCCCTGATACATATAAGTCATTCACAATTCAAGTCCTTTTCACCATAGAAGCTTCTTGAAAGAACAGTCTATAGAATGGCCATGTATACCTCCTGATCACACACCCACTCCTTTTCACTAAGAGCAATACTAATTCCATCCCTATATACTCTACTGAAACTGCTGAGAGCCACCAATGACTTTGTTGTTGGACTTGGCATCAAAGGACCTATATTTGAACACTAGCTTTATTACCTGTGTGATCTTGGGCAATTTACAACTTTCTAGATTTCAGTCTCCTCACCTGTTAAAATGAGGGGGTTGACCCAGATAACATTTATGGCTCTAAATCTATACTATGATCCCTGGGTGATCTCCCATATTTCCATGGCTAAACTACTACTTCTCTTCATAGGATTCCCAAATTGGTATCTCTAATCCTTATTTCTTCACCAGGTTCAGACTCATATTTCTAAATTGCTTGATGTTTTTATTTCTTTTGGGGGACTGAAGGACCCTTCCAGAACCTAGGAGGGAATTCTTTTCCATATGTATATGTATATGTAATTCTTTTCCATGTATGTCCATACACATACACGCTCTCTGGATATCTTGTTGAGTATGACGGATGTCCAAAATGGGGGTGGGAAAATAAAATAAATCCCTGTTCTCCATGCCTTCAAAAATAACAGGAAATGTTATGCCATCAACCTATTACTTAGTATTGTTCTCATATTCTAAAATATATCTGAAGACTTAGTACTTAAAAAGCTAACTATGATAATAAGACAAAAAAGGAACTTCAGAAATAACCATTTAGAAGAGTGTAAAATTATCCCTATTTCTACTTACATGAAGGTGATTTACTTAAAAAAAAAATCTAGATTTTTCAAGAAACAGTAATGTTTGATAGCCTAAACAAAGTAGCAAGATATACAACCAACAGACACTTACTAAGCACCTACTATGTGCTGCGGACTGCCATAAGACATGGGAGAGATACAAAAAATTGAAACAATCCTTACTCTCAAGGAGCCTACATTATATCAAGATAGACATGCACACATATAAATAAAAAATACAAAATAAATACTTAGAAAATATTTGTAAAATACAAGATAGGCCAGACAAGGCTTCATTGTAAGTGGCACTGAAGCTGTTATCTAGAAGGAAGAAAGAAGTTCTATAAGGCAGAGATGAGGAGGTAATACATACAAAAGAACAAAGGCAGTAGGAATGCCATGTGCGAGCAAGAGCTAGTCAAGTTAGCTAGACTATAATGTAGGAGAAGGAAAGTATAAAGGTGGAAAGTTAGGTTGGAGCTAAACGAAAGTTTTTATTTTAGCACAGAGGCAGTAAGAAATCAGACACTAAAGTGTACTGACTAGGGAATGAAATGCTCAGATCCCTGCCTGAGAAAAAAGCATTTTGGCAACTATGTGAATGAATACAGAACTAGGAGATTAAGGATTATCAATCTGAATGTTTATACCATCTAGAATAAGGGCAGGGTTGAAGAGAAGTAATACTGGGTACTCAAAGTACTTGGTAATAATTAAAAAACACAGAAAAGCAAAGTAGGCAAGACCTACAGGCAAACAAACAGTACACTCCACAATCTGATAAATTCTAGTATGTAAACTATTAGGGGAAAGGTTTTTTATTAAACAAAAACTTCTGGAAAAAGAAGAAAGGACTCCATAGAAGACATACTTAGACTTTCTTATACAATATCACATAATAAGCTCTAAAAGCATAAGTGATCTAAAAATAAAGGGTCAGAATAGTAAAAACAAAATGTAAAGAGGCAAAACTGGACCATATGAAATACTACAAAATCACAAGAGAAATGAAAATTAAAACCATTATAAGGTTTTTACCTCCTAACACAATAACAAAAATAAGAGAGAATATTGAAAGAGCTATGGGAAGACAAGTACATTAATATGCTATCAGTAACCTGTAAATAGGTCCAATCACTCTGGAAAACAAATTGAAATTGTGTAAGAAGTTATTAAACTTTAGTTCATACTTTGTGGACTAATGATCATACTCCTGGTAATACCCCAATATCAGAAAGTCCCACATATAACCAGATACTCAGAAAGTAACATTATTAGTCACAGCAAAGGTTAAAGCACTATATAAATGTCAATTATAACTGTTCACTTTTTGTAACACCATTCATGATGTTTTTCAATTTTTCTCTTAGTGTCTGGCACATAGCAGACACTTAATAAATGTTTACTGACTGATTTATCTTCTCTGAGTTATCTCAAAGTTTCTTGAGTGCCTTCAATTTTTGTAATATCTCAGATTATTATCTTCTGTGTATTTGGTCAGATCCTGTAACTCTTCCCTTTTTTTTTTTAAATCTTGCTAACAACTGCCACTCGCACCTTTGCTACTTCTCTCCCATAAGAATACCTCCCCTTCTAACAATGCCATCACTCTGGTGAGACCCTGGTCCCCTCACTGCCTCAGGGCTCTTTCCATTCCAATCCATCATCCATCATCCATTTTGCTAAAAGTGATTTTCCTAAAGCACAGGTTCAACCATGTCATACCCCTACTAAATAAACTCCAGGGGGTCTTTGTTGCCTCCAAGATAAATACAGAATCTAAATACAAAATTTTCTTTCTCATCTCACTCTACAGTCCAGTAACTGTGACCTCCTGGCAGTTCCAAGAACAAGACACTCCTCCTCTTAACTCCAGGCTCACTGTCTCCCATGCCTGAAACACTCTACTTCCTCATCTCCATAATCCCTGACTTCCCTGATTTCCTTCAGGTTTGAACTAAAACCCCCCTCCTCCATAAAAATCTTTCCCAATCCCTCTTAATTCTCGTGCTTTCTTTGGTATATCCTATTATCCTGCACATTGCTTGTTTATATGTATTTGTTTTCTTGTTAGTCTCTTCCATTCGATTTTGAGCCTCCATGAGGCAGGGACTGTCCTTTGCCTCTTTTTGTATCCCCAACTCTAGCCTAGTTCCTGGCACATAGCAGGTCCTTAATAAATGCTTACTGACCGACATCAAATGTTGAAAGCCCAAAAGTGATAATTCCACATTCATCAATGCTCTGAATAAAATACTATGAAAATAATAGTAAACCAGTTCCACTTTGCTTGTTCTATTATTTCTTTAGGTCATTTAAATTGCTCTAGGGATGTTCTGGCTTAGGTCTCTCTCAAAGAAGTTTTCTGCAGATGTTTTCCCCTTCACAGTTTTTTATTACTTTTGTGAGGCAAAAAATGTTCATAACCTTCCAACATTAGCTTAGCTTAGAGCTACCTTGCCCTTGGTTCTCCACACTTGATAAGGTCAAGTATAAGTTATTTTTTATAAATATATGCCATTTTAAGTCACAGTAGTCTGCTATTTAGTTAAGAAACTAAAGTTAGTTAAGAACTATTTAGTTCCTGTCTCAAAGTATTTTTTCTTCTAAAATAATATTCAAAACACCATAAACAATACATATTCACAAGATATTCACTCCACCCTTACCCCCTCTGGTAAGAGTACTACAGGTTCTCTCAATCACCAGAAATTCCTGACAGTCAATAAACTTTTAAATGCCTAAAATGTGCTAGGCACTGTGCTAGATACCTGGCAAGTAATGAGGACGAGGAAGTTGCGGAACGTAGGGTGAGATCAGAAAAGATGTCACCATTTGAGTTGGGCTTTAAAGGGAACTAGGGACTCTAAGAGTTGGTGATGCTGAGGCTCAGTATTCCAGTCAAGCAAAAGCATGGAGTAGAAAGATGGAATTTCGTGTACAGGGAATGGCAAATAGGCCAGTTCAGCTGAAACACAGAATACACTGAGGGGAAGTTATGTGTAATAAGCCTGGAATGGTACACTGGAGCTAGACTGTGAAAGGCCAAATGCCAAACCAAGAAGTCTGAAATTTTATCCTGGAGCAGGGGTTCTCAACCAGGTGTCTTGAAATTTCTTAAAAAATATTTTGATAAATATATTTCAATGTAATTGGTTTCCTTTGAGATCCTAGGAATTTTATCTTACACACTTAAAAACATTCAGAGATGTCCATAACTTCATCAGATTGCCAAAGGGGCTGGGGAAAATAAGTTCTACTGTTTAGGGACATGTTGAGTGTGAGATGCCTATGACACATTCATGCAGAGATGGTCAGCAGAGAGTTGGTGAAGGAATCATCCAATTAGTCAAAAAGTATTAATTCTTTTTGAGGTACAATTTACCTTTTACCAAGTACAAGAAAAAGCTACAGTAAGAAACATAAAAGTCACTTGGGAACTGGTCTTTTAAACCTGACTGGCTTCTTAATTATTATGGTACAATATATTTGTAAACATATTTGCATACTAAGAAATAAGTAATAGTATGCAAGTATTTCTGGTTGCAAGGACTAACTTTTAAATATAGTGCTTACACAGCACTTTTCACTACACATTCTAGGGTAGCCTTGCCTTTGTACTTGAATTGAAAAATGATTCAAACAAAGCCACATTTCAATGCATTTGAGTGTCTAGCCAAAATGTCAAAACATTTTTCCCCCTCACAAAATATCCTTAGAAGCTAGAGATATGCAAAAATAATGCCAAACATCTACAAAAAGTACTTTAAATTACATCATTTTAGTCAAAACAAAAATTATGTATCTCATTTTTTTAACTTTTTTTAATCTGGAATTATAATTTCATACATACAGCAAACTCCTAGTATGAAAACTCTTTTCAACAATATAGATCAGCAATTCATTTATAACTTGCAGTATGAGAGAGTTTTCCTAGGGTGGAAAGAGATTTAAGTGACCTGCCCATGGTCACAATGAAAGTGTCTTTAAGACCAGCCAGTCTATCCACTATTCCCAGCTGCTTTTCTCCTATGTACAGGATGTCCCAAAAATCAGTACAAAAATCTTAAGAGTTTTCAGGTCATTCTAAATACCTCAAAATCAAAATAAAACCACAAATATTAAATAATTAACATCTAAATTCACTCAATAAAGGAAGGGCTTTTTAACATGGAAAAAACTAAGTTTAGCAATCTATATGTTGGGTTTTCGCTGGAAACCATGAACAACTAAAATAATCTAATTTTAGCAACGATGGATACGGTCCAACTAAGAAATAAAGCTTTTATTCAATTTGGACAACAATTTTTGCAAAACATATTCCAGTCAACTTGTTTTAAAACAGTTCAACTTACTGGATTTTTTTTAAACTGAAAACTGCTAACTTTGAAAAAACTGAAATATAGAGATGACTCTTCAATAAGGCCAAAAATAGTATTATTTCAAAGAAAGCACATCTAATGGTAAAATACTCCCAAGTACACACAAAACTATTTTCCAATGACATACACAAAGACTTAAAAAATTAAAACTTGGTGGTAGGGATTTCAAAGATGATATGGTTATTAACTGAATTCTCAACTAATAAAAGGTCCTCTAAAAAGAATATTTTTTAAAATTTATGGCCAGGTTTGAATTCTATGTCGTAAACATTTCATAGTAAAGTCAATCATTTATTCTGCACTCCAGTTTTGAGTCAGAGGCAAATGAAAAGGAAAAAAAGATAACCTTCCAGGGTCAAATCAAGTTTAAGGGTATGCCCCCACGGTTGATAGGGATTCAACCTAATCTTTTTATCTACAGCACCAAGCAGAATAGTATAAAGAACACAGGAATGGAGTGGATAAATATTTAATATTATAAATAAACATTTAATAGTCAATCTGTCACTTAGCCTCTCAGAGCCTCAGTTGCCTCATTTGTAAAATGGGGATAACATTTGCTCCCCACAACCTCAGAAAGTGGTTGTAAATCAAGTACGATATAAACTGCAAAATGCCACATAAATGACAACTATTATTGTAAACAACTGGAAAGAGCAAGCTTTAGAGCCAAAAAACGAGTCTGAATTCCAAACAGGAAACTTACTATCTCTTGGGCAAGTCACTTAATCTCCCTAGACTTCAGTTTCCTCACCTATAAAACGAGAAAATGGTCTTTTCAGCCCCTTCCAGCTGTATATCTATGACCTCATGACTTAAAACATATTGTCAATTTTTACTAAAGCAAGAAAGTTTATCAACATATTTTTGCAAGATACTTTCTACAACAAATATTTATCAAACACCTACCATGTGCAATGTACTGTGTACTAAGAATTAGGATGAAAGATATTTCTGAAACTACTTTATTTCCCAAAGTGTTCCAGTTAATACTCAAAAAATTGACAAGATTTATCTTATTAAATTTATCTTTGCACAACACTCAAAATATCCTAAAGTTGTTGAATTTAAACATTAACTATTGTTTACTGAGAACTGACATTTAAACAGCTAACCACTTCAGATTCCATAAGACCTACTGAAACACATTTACTTCAAATTAACATCCACCTTAATTATGTACACATAAGTACAAAAAATTATGTACACAAAAAAATACCATCACCAAAAAAATAGCATTAAGTACTCACTCTATCCAACAGAAAGGCTCACATAGAAAGTGAAATAGTTTCTGCCCTTTGCTCACTTTTAAATAAAAGGGCAGACTTAGACATGACACCATTTTATAAATACAAAATAAATTATTAAACAAATTAAAGAATATTATGTAGAACCACTAATGCCAAGCAATTTTTAAGTTATATAACATCTTATTTACTTAATAAAACATAAAAGCTTTAAAGGTCCCTTCTCTGGGGGCTTTTTCCCACCCAAAGGCAAGAAAATTTCAGGATAAAAACTGAAGTATAGGAGACAACACCCAATATACCATGCCTAACCTAGAAACTTTAAGGTATTGTCTCTCTCCATTCTCAGATTGGTAATTGCACTTTTTGTCCCTCTCCCGCGAACATATCACATGATAATTTGTATCATAGTTATTTGTGTCCCTGTCTTACCTTTTCTACTAGATGTAAGCTCCTTGAGGGAAAGAGAAGTGTCTTATTTGTCTTTGAATCCCCAGCTGCCTTGTAAATTTGTAGGTGGTTAATAAATATTTGCTGAATTGCAATGATCCTAACTTCTTTCTTAATCTCATTTTTGGATTGTCTCCCTAATGTCAAAAACAAAAACAAAAAACGGATAGAAGAACCTGTGGCAAACAGCTGTTTCCACTTTGGTGCAATTGTCATCCTAACGATTCGAGGTATGCCAAACAATGCCTTTGATAATATTTATTTTACTCCAATAATTAAACTGCCTAATACATGTGGGCACCATTAATAATGGCAACAAGAAGACATTCCAGGTGCACATGCTTATTTTTAGGACTGAACGAGAACTGGAACCCAGGTCTTTTGATTCCAAATGCAGTACTCCAACTATACACTGCACTGCCTCCTAGAGTGCAATACATAAAAAGGAACAACTGTTTTATAAAAAAATGAAGGTGAATTTTTATCAACCTGAGGACATATTTAATAGTTAAGAATAAAAGCTCTAAGAAATATTTTATTTCAAGATGCTCTTAGGACACTTTCTTCTAATGAGTAGCTGTGAATTTTTCTCTTATGTACCTTTACCAAAAAAGGGTCTGTTCTGCAATTTCAACCAGTTTCATTGAATAAGTACATTAAAAATCGACTTGTACAGTATTTTGCCCTTCAAAAAAATTCTATTGTATTTAAAATTCTTAAGTCTTAAAAGGAATGTTATCTGTAGTCTTCACAACTATCAAAGATCAGTGGATTTTCATCTACGCTAATACTGGTTTTACAATATTAAAAAAAGTTCCCAGATTTTAACATTGTAATTTTATGTATGCCTAACACTGAAAATAGGAAAGATCCTCCACAGCCTCAATGTCAAAAACATCATATATAACTTATATAATTTTCGCTATAAAGTTACACTGTAGTTAAAGACTGTTCCTTTCTGATTTCCTGCAGTAGAGTGTTGAAAGGAATCATCCAGCTTAGTGAAGTGAGACTAGAGAACTGGAAAAGAGAATCCTGGGGCTTCAAACAGTAATGTGGAGGTTCAATAGGCGGCACACTTGGCACTAAGCTACTACCCGCTCCGCCCCGTCCAGAGTTAAGAACACAGTCGGCAGATGTGAATCAGCCCCTCACAAACCCCTGCGGGTGGGCTCCTAACGCCCCACCGTATATACCAAGCTGCTAACGAAGCAGACGGTCAGCCGAGGGCCTCCAGCTCCACCAAAATTCAAGTTAAGGTTTGGGATTTTTGATCGTTCTAGTTTTATTAAGCAGGGATCATGTACTAAATAGATGGGGCCCAAACAACTCAGGTTATTTGTAGCACCAAGATACAGCGGAAATCAGATTTTAAATCACTTCGCCAATCCAAATCAGTTCATACGGAATTCCTATCTCTAAATACTACTACATAATAAAAACCCGTCATCCCTCGGATCAGCACCTGAGCTCAAAGAATGTTTTTAAAAAACACAACACCGGTGAAAGAAAATTCTTCACCTTCCTTTAACTGCCTGGTAGTACTTATTCCTCAAATTTGGCCGGGTGCAATTTCTACGTCACCGAACCAAAAAAAAAAAATGTTCCGAGGGGTGGAAGCTATTTCAGCAGTCCAAAGGCAGAACTGCACACGTGTTCCTCACCCTAAAGCCTACCTTAACCCTGTCGGCTCAACAGTCATGCCTAACAATGAAACTTTTCTGCCAGGCAGCTGCCCCGGGGAGCCGGAGCCCGGGCGGACCTCCGCCCCCGCCTCGCCTCCCCGCCCCCGCCGGTCCGGCCGACTCCTTTGTGAAGGGAACGGCCGGGACCGGCCGCGACCCCCTCCCCTCCAAGCCGCTCTGAACCCCCGGGGCCGGAAAGGCCCGCGGCCGGGCGCTCCGGGGCCATCCCCTCCACCCGGCCCCGAGGCCGCCCCCGGCGCCGTCCCCATCACGCCCAGGCCGGGACCCCCCCACCCCGAGCCCGCCCGACTCGGGCGCTCCCCCGAGTCCGGTCCGGGCCTCGCCCGAGCCGCCCCGGCTCCCCCGCGGGCGTGCGTGTCTGCGGGCCGGGAGGCCGAGGTTACAGGCCCGGGGAGGGGGCCTCACCTGCTGGACAGAGCTGGTCTCCGGCACCGCGAACTCCTCCTTCTCCTTCGGGGTCTTCACAGTGACTTTGATGATCTTGGGGTCGCCTGAGGGGGTCGCGGCACCATCTACCGCAGCGGGGCCCGAGGGGCCGCTGCTCTCGCCGCTCTCGGCCATGGCGGCGGCGGTGACTCAGGCGAGGAGCGAGGCCTCGCTGCGGCGGCGGCGGCTGCCGGGCCCGGAGGCTGAGGGGGGTGGGGGGGAGGGGAGGGACGACGACGAAGGGGGGAGGGGGCAGCGGTAGGAGGCCCCCCCGCGGGGTGAGGCGCTGTAGGGGCGCTGGCGCAGGCCCGGCCCTTGGCGGCTGCTGCTGCCGCCGCGGCCACCGCTCGGTTCTCCGATCCCGCTTACACACTCACTCGCTGCGCGACACCCGCCGCCGTCGCCGCCGCTTCCTCATCCCCCGCCCCCTCCCTCCCCTCTCTCCCTCCTCCCCTCTGCCTTCGGCGGCGCCGCGCGAGGCACGCTGGGAAACGAAGCCGGCGTCGCCGAGTCACTCCGGGCCGTCACGGACTTTTAGTTTCCATCCTCTCGTTGGCCTGCCTCCCCTTCCCGTCTTCCCTGGGCTACCAGACACACAAACCCGCCACCGCCGGAGCTAAGACGTTTCTAGTGACTTCCCCGGGCACAGGGAGAGACCTGGGGTCCGTTTTTGCGTGTCTCTGTGTGCTTTTTTTCTTTAGAGGAGCAATCGTAAAGAAGGAAAATGCCAGCCGCCGTGGCGTCGCACGGAGATGACATCACAGGCCGGGGAAGTTACTAGAAAGGGGACTCGTCCAGGAGGCGGGGCGGGCTAGCGTGCGCCTGCGCGAATGGTTCCTCCGCGGTCTTTGCCCCTAACCTCGCACACCACGGCGTTACGTCTCCCCCTCTCCGGCCCCGTCCCTCTCCCTTCCCCACCGTCCCAACGCTTCTTCCCCTACGCCTAACCGAAGAGGCGAACGGTGGCTTGTGTCCCCGTCTGCTTACGACGTCACAAGAAGGACGCCTCTACGGAAGTCCGGAGGGGTGCGCAAACGCGCTTCAAAGCGCCTGCCCCCCCCCCCCCCCCGGGTCGGGAGGCAGAGAGGCCCCGAAGATGCCCACGGCGTCCGCGGGTCAGGGTTACGCCCCCGCCCAGGCCGCAGCCCGCGGCCTCCTTCCGGCCGCTCCTCCGGGGCTGGTGTGGGGTGGCGGGGGCCGCGGATGACCCGCTCAGAGCCCGCCAGGCCGCGGCTGGCTTCGTTCTGTCTTGGCGAGAAGGTGGCGGCCGAAGACGGGGTGAATGCCCGAATGGTCATTTTCTGGGTCAATGAAGGATAGATATTAAGTTGAGGAAAGTTACACTGGGTTGTTTTTTTTTTTTCTTTTCTGGGAATCCATAGTTGGCCGTTTAACAGCTTGACAATTTTTTTCTTTCTTTACTATTTGCAAACAGAAACCATTCCCTCAGTTTTAAGAATTGTGCGTATGAAAATGCCCAAACTTTGTCACCAGAATAAGAAAAAAGGGCTTCGTGCGCAGCCCGAGCGGACTCCACGTACTCGCCCCAACGTCGGTGCTGTAGGCGCTGAAGAGATACTGCCGGAGGAATTCCCCAGAAGCGCCGCAGACCTTTGCGACGCGAGGCTCCCCCGAGAGGAGGAGAGGACCCCAGCGCTGGGTCTGGAAGCTAGGGACGGCACCCTGGGCTCCTGGATTTTCAGCCGAGTTTCTGCCTGCTGGTGTTATGAGGATATCAAGTGATCGATACTGGGATTTCTGCTTTCAAGGCGCTGAGTCGTGTCTTACTCATCTTTATGTCTCGGTGCTGTTCAACTCCATAGTATTCAATAAACGTGAAGCCCTAGAATGTGCCTGATGCTGTAGTCCGTATCCTTCCTCGCAGGGGATACAGAATGTATACAGATAAGTAAATGAAAGAGAATTTGAAAAGAGAGCTCTGACAACGTTAGAAGGGGGCACCTGAACTGAAACCTAAGAAAAAATAGGCAGAGGTGTGGAAGGGATGTAGGACAGTCTGAAAGCACAGAGAGGATTACTGAGAACGTTTACTAGGCTAGTTTAGCTGGAATTTTGTGCAAAGGAGAATGTGAAATACCTGAAAAGATAGTATAACCTGGACTGGTCCAGGCATGCTAAGTTCATGCAACATGGAGAAAAGACCTGAAGAGCCTCTGGAGCTTATCTGGATTGCCTACTATGGAGTACTTTGGGTCCCCTACCATATGGGGATGGATGTAGCCTCCTTTGATTGGCTGACTGCTTCTTTAAACCTAGTTCTATTTTCTATCTATACATGTACTTGATTTCATCCTCATGGAACACACACACCTTCCAGCTTCCTTTTCTGTATATATTGGATGGTAAGGTCCTTAAGAACAAGCATTTGCCTTTCTTTTTCTCATTGGTATCCCCATGAATTAGCACAGTGCCTGGCATTTAGTAGGCACTTAGGAAACACTGAATTAATTTCACAAACCCCACTAGCTTAAGAAAAGTACTTCAATTACAGAAAAATATTTTCATCACTTATCTCAATGTCTGGATATCCAGTGTTACCTGCAACTAACTATAGGCAACTAATTGAAATATATAACACCAAAAGCCATTGCCCAATTGATATATGGTCAAAGGATAAGAACACAGTTCTTAAGAGTAGCTAAGACTATTTACAGCTATGTGAAAGATTGCTCCAAATCCCTAGTAAGAAACAGAAGACAACTTTGAGATTTCAGCTCATCCAGCAAATTGCCAAATATAAGAGTGGGATGATTAATTGACCCAACCCCACACAATTTAAAGTAAAATGACAAAACTCAATCAATCAAATTCAATCATAGGCCTTAGCCTAAGCCTGAAAAGGCTTCTAAACTGGAATGAGATAGCACAAGAATTGTTATTTGGATAGGCTGAGGAATCTGGGCCACACCCTAGAGGTTGTCTGTATATATTAGCCAACTAGTTGAAAAGAGGTAAGTCCTGAATCTTACAAGCAAATAAGACATTTAATTAAAACTCATGGAAAAAGGGGAAAGAGGGAAGAAGGCTTGGCTCTAGTGTTAGAAATCCCCCCAGATTTTGACCAGAGGAGGATCTTGTGTGCTTCAAAAACATTCAGAGGATTTTGGACTTCTCATTTTCCCTTAGGTGTCCTAGCTGTATCTGCGTTAGGAACCTAAAACAGATGCTTGGAGGACACTTAAGGGGAACTTCTTGACCACCCCAGAAAAAAGGGGAAAAACTTGTAGCCATCAAATACTGAATTACCCTTTGCCACATATGCTTTCTGAGATTGACCTCACTTTATTCTAGACTCTGTATGTACTTGTGGGAGAGTGTGTCATATTTTTGGTGAAATGTTTGTACCACCTATTTTTAGCATATCACCTTAATAAATTTAGTAAATACCACTTTTCTAAAAACTGCTTAAGGCTGACTGACTAAAGGATTCTCAGATTCTTAGAGGGAAACACACCAGTGAGGGGCTAGGTATTAGAATAACTCTTGATTCCTCAGTGTATATAGACCCTAAAGGTAGAGTGGAAGATTTGCTTTGGAACTTAAGACTCATCTGTGAATGTTGAAATGAGAATCCACAGAACTGTGATGGGAGTTAAAAATCTTCCCTGGTAATTAATAGCAGGTGGGGCTATTGAAGGAGGCTTGTTTTGTATGAAGGCCCACACCTTTTGGTAATTAGGCACTGATGCACAACTATATATATATGATACTGAGATGAGGTTTTGCTTTGGGGCTCAATCACTGGAAGAGGGTTCCTGTGATTAGGCCAGACGAGATTCTGAGAAGCCCCTAAGGAGCCCCTGGTTTTGAAAATCCAGATATTGGTGCTTGATTATCTGGTAGCTATGCATGTGTGGAATGGTCAGACACTTGGATCTGTCTGTTGATCTGTACTGTATGCATGGTCTATGGTCAGACAGTTGGAAACCCTGTCTGCTGGTCTTTGCTATCTTCTCTGTTTGTAATTTCTTTTTGTATTTTCTCTGAAGTTAAGGGTGCTGTTCCCCTGAACTAAGTGAATGATATATGTGTTTAATTAAAGTGATTGCTGACCCCTTAAAAGTTGTTTTCCTTTTAGAAAAGCTGATCTGAGAACCTGTACCAGCCTGTTATCCTGGGTGTCAAGGTGCTTGCTGTTACAAGAACATAGATAGAAAAAGATGGGAATAGTCAGTGTTGGAGCTATGGAAAGATAAGCACTATTTGGTGGAGCTGTGAATTTGTCCAATCATTCTGGGAAATGGTTTGAAATTTACATAATAGAAGATTACTTACGAGCAATGAATAGGGTATAATGGATAGAATGCTGTGCTTGGAATCAAAAACCTGAGTTTAAATCTCACCTCAGACCCGTACTAGTTGTGTGACCATATGGACAAATCATTTTACCTCTCTGGATCTCAGTTCCCTCAGATAAAAGACAAGAGGGGTGATCTCTAAAATCCCTTCCAGTTGTGAATTTTTGATGCTAAAATACCATTGCTCTGTAAGAAAAAAATGAATATGTTAGGCATGGAAGATTTATTTGAACTAACATAAAGTAAGTTGAACCAGGAAAACAGTATACATAACAATTACAACAGTGTAAATGGAAAGAAAAACAGCAAAAATTAAAACTATACTATAGTTTTATAATAACCAAACTTGGCACCAAAGAAAAGATTTAAGAATGCATCTTCCTCCCTTTTTTCTGTAGAGTTGAAATCTATAAAGCAATTCATATAATATCATACTTAATTGATGTATTGATTAATACTGCTACACTTTTTTTCATACTCTTTATCAATACTAGATAGGGTGGCCAGGAAATGGTATCTTTCAGAAAGAGCCAAGTTTTTATGAGTTCAGGAAAATGGAAAGAGGGTAAAAGAAAATAGTCTAAAATGATGGATGAAAGGGAATTACTTAATGATATAACTGGGATTGCAGAGTACATAATGGAAGAGGAGGAGAGATATGAATAGAGATTATAGAGTTGGGTGTCCCAAAGTCGGATAGGGATGACAGAGAGGAGACTGGTTACAGGAAACTGGGGCTTTCACCTCAGCATGTGAGGTGATTCACTTGGTGACGGGATTTTGCTAGCCATAAGGCAAGTTTCCCTATGTGTAGTATTAATTGATTGGAGCTCTCATCCTCCAAGGTTGCCGTATAAGAGTGGCACCAATTTACTCTAGCTGAACACCAATGAGCAGGGAAATCAAGCAGAAGGAAGAAAAGATCAGTCAACTAGACACTATAAATAACTGGTAATCAAGGTTCCTCAGGGAACTAAGCATTCATATTTAGCCCTATTCCAAAATGGTAGAAGATAATACACAGGCAGAAGATACCTGAATATAGACCCATATGTGCAATATGTTCCCTTTGGATCTGGTATCTTGGTATCTGAGTATTTAATGGTATTTTTCTCAAGTAGTTCAGTGAGAGAAGAGTAAATACCTCTCCACATATAGCAGTAATGCAGTAGGTTTCAGGGTAAGGAGGCTTTCAAATTTAGCCTCAGAGGGGACCTTACCCTCTTGGATCCAGAGATGGTGAAGGAAGGAAAAGGTTCTAGGAGGGGAGAAAAGAGAGTATCTTTGTTGTCAGCAACAAGTTCTGTCTAGCCTAGACCTTGGTAGGCAGAAAAAAACAATAACTATGTTTTATTAGACTGTGCTGGGAATCAGACAGGGCAGAATAGGTTCTCCTACCACATGTTGCAATCTGCTACCATCTACTTGGCCCTCATCCTCTCCTGGGGATTATCTAGTCCAGTCTCCTCATGTGAAGGCATCTAGGTGGCACAGTGAATAGAGTACTGGGCTTGGAATCAAGAAGACTTATCTTCATGAGTTCAAATCTGGCCTCATACGCTAGTTGTGTGACCTTGGGCAAGTCATTTGTCCCAGTTTACCTCAGTCACCTCATCCCTAAAATGAGTTAGAGAAGGAAATGGCAAGTCACTCCAGTATCTTTGCCAAGAAAACCCCAAATAGGGTCCCAAAGAGTTAGACACAGCTCAAATGACTAAACAGTGATCATGAGAAAACTGAGTGGAAGAGCTCCATGTTACTGGAGGCTTAGGCTAGGATGTTGGTATCTTCAGAGTTGGTTTGGTAATACTGAACAAGAAAAGTACATCTATTCATGGCAATAGGTTCTGAGATAAGACCTTTGAATTCAGTCCCTGAGAGGGAGCTCTCCCAGGCTGTCTCATATGCTCTACAAGGATGCCTTTAGAATGTTTGACAAAAAAATTTTAATATAACTTACAAAGAATAACTAGCCAATCCCAAAATAAAGACAGATACTCCATATTTAATTCCAAGCATAGAGTACATATTTCTGTTCCTAAGATATCTATGCCTATTGAAGGCAGCTAGTTATTATGTCCTGAAGCCATGATTACTACAGCAATATTGTAAAAGGACTGCAGAACCTTTTTGGAATGTGAGAGTAAGATACAGGGAGTCATGAAAAAATGATAGCAATGTTTTGGAAAGTATAAACTGTGATTTGCTGTCCTTTTGATTTAAGCTAAGTTTCTGCCTTGTCAGAGGCCCAGTCCTATGAGGAAATCAGTTGATCGATATTCATTGAATACCCTTCTACATTCAAGGTACTAAATCATGTTTAGAGGTCTTGGTGTATCTCTTAGCACCAGGCATAGTGCTTTGCACATACTAGGTACTCAATAAATGTTTATTGAATTGAATTATAATAAAGCTGGAAAGCTACAGAAAGAAAGTTGGTATTTCTGCAAATATATATTGACAAATCTTCAGCATAAATATGGAAAATACTTCGGCTAAATCATCTTATAGCATCCCTTTCTAACTACAGCATCCCTCATTCCTCTATCATACTGTGTACTCTGGCAATGATACAAACTCTGAATCAGACAAAAGGCAAAGCTAGGGACTGATCACTTCTCACTAGTCTACTACTCCAGTTGACTTTAAATCAAAACAAAATATAGACTCAGAATGTGGTAGTGGTGGCAGCCATGTTTGCTATCATTGTATTCGTAGAGTTTCCATCGTATTGTAGAATTGCAAAGCTGGAAGGAACCTTAAAGATTTGCTATTCCTACCCCACAGGTGTGGAAATTAAGTCCAAGGATGTTATTTGTCCAAGGCCACACATATTAGTCACAAAACTAGACTAAAACGAAGGCCTTCCGAACACTTGAATACTGGTCCAAAGCTTTTCTACAATACTACTTCCTTTAAGCATTTTGGAAGGAGTAGAAATTCTGTACGATTGCCAACTAATAATAGAGTGGCAACAAAGGAAGTAATAATTCAGAGCTAATCTCAGTACTCATTTTTTTCTTACAATTGTTTCCATTCTCCTGAAAAATGTACTATGTTTAATTTTTGTCTATTTTTCTTTCTGATTTTTAATAAAGAAAAATTACAGTAACCTAGCTTGCAAGGGTTTTGTGAGGTTAAAACTATGTCTAAAGGGCCTTAAAGAAAAATGTGCTATTGTATATGCATATCTAAAACAAGATCATTTTAATTCAATTTAGCAAGTATTTATTATGCATCTACCATGCTACATTCAAGGCCTCTTGTGCAGTGACATGGAGCTGTGCTGTCTTCAAAGGTCATTTACTTCATTGTCCTTTCCAAAGGATAATTCCCTTAACAATCCCCTACAAATGATGGTCTATACTGTATTGATGCATGGATTTTATTACTCCTTAAATTACACATATTTGGGGATTTTATAGAAATAAATATAATCATATCCAATTTTATGAAAACTAATATGGAAAAATCCAGCCTACCAAGACAAGTTAATCAATAAATAAACTAACCACAAAAGAAATTGGCCAACAAGTATTTATTGAACAAGGCCAGTTTGTTGGAGGGGAGATATAGTAAAGTATAGAACATGGTCTCTTGGACCTTACATTCCACCTAGGAACAGAAGATGCATATACAAGCCATTACAATACATGGTGACATACTGACATGTTGCTAAGTGTCATGAGATGAACAAATATTTTGCATTTATGTCACCTGCCTACTCAAAAATTTCCGGCTATTTCCCATTTTGAGGAATTTCCCTTTTTTAACTGTTCTTAACATCTCTTAAAATATACTGTTAATTATTTACACAATAAATTAAAGTTACCTTGAGGATAGGTTATTACCTAATTGGTATTTCCTTTAGTAAATGTAGATACTTATATGTGTGTTAGAATCACTTTTGCCAGTCCTCTCCCTTAATATATGTTTCATTTTAAGATTTCCTCATTTCATTCATTTCTTAAACATTCCTTAGTGTTTTGGTCAAGTCATCTTTAACTGAGACTATAAAGATGCCTGCATCTGGAATCCTTCATTTTAGAAAAATTAGGAAATTATTTCTATTTTCATCCTTAGGCTTCTTGGTACAAATAATCGTACATCACGTAAACGAATATTGCATCCCTAATGTATTTATTCCAAGCCCATAACCAGATGAGCCAATTGGATAAGGCAAACTATTCCCACTTTTGGACTTCTAGGAGCACTGTTACTCTTTGCTGTCTTTCCTAATTAAGAGCGTGAGCTCCCTGTGAACAAGAGTTTTCTTCTATTTGTATTGCAGCCTTTAGGAGGATTCTGAAGATCACCTGGCAGGATAAGGGATGAGACACTGAGGTCCTTACCCAAACTAAGAAAGGCCAAGCATTCAAACTTTTCTTCAGAGAGCACAACTCCGATGGGTTGGCCATGTTGTTCGAATGCAAAACATACCCTTGCCAAAAAGACTATTTTATGGAGCGCTCACCGAGGGCAAGTGTTCACATGGTGGTCAAAAGAAGCGATACAAGGACATGCTCAAAGTCTCTCTCAAGAACTTTGGAATTGATTGTGTGACTTGGGAGACACTGGCACAGGACCAACTGCTTAGCATGGTGTGCCCACTTCAGAGAAGGTACTACGCTCTATGAGAAATGGAGAATTGAAACAGCTTAAAGAAATGCATGATGTGCAAATTAAGAGTATCCACCCCAAATGTTCGCACAAACTATTTGTGCCCGATGTGTGGTAGAGCATCCGAGCTCATGTTGGTCTGATCAGCCACAGTCAGACACGTTGAAACTTGCCTCGAGCAGAGCAATATCATTTTGTTCCTCTTCAAGAAAGAAGTACCACAACAACCAACCATCACAGCCTTTAGCATGATGCTTAGCACATAGGAAGCACTTAAAATTCTCTTCAGTTATTCATTCATACATTTACAAATGCTTAAGGTATTTTGTGAAAAGAAAAGCATTGGCCCAATCATTTCATTGACTTATTTGATCAACTCCAGTGACTCCCTATTTATCTCCAGGATCAATTATAAAATCCTCTGTTTGGGACCCCTACCATCTTCCCAGTCTTTTTCCATCATATTCTTTTCCAAGTCCACTGAAATCTAGTGATAAAGACTTTGTTGCTGTTAGCTATTTTGTTTTAGGATTGTTTAATTATCCTGGTAGAATTGCTGCAATTTACCTTAAGTGAAGGTTTCTTACTTAATGCTACCTGGCATTAGGTTCCTCAATTTTTCCCTCTTAAGATTCTAGTAAATCTTTGATTTCATCTCTAATTTAGAATGAAGTTATTTCTATCAATTTTCCTGCAGGGGTTGGCAATGCATATTGTTTGACTTGGAACTGAGGGTACCATTAAAAAAAGGGAGTATAAAGTCCTTGCCTATGTAGTAGAAGTGAGGGCTGGTTCTTAGACTATTCATGGCTATCCCCTGCCTAGTTTGAATCCAGGCTATCACATGGAAGCTTATGATGGACCCACTTCTTGCCCATGATGAATTAGGTATCTTTTTTACTGTATGATGACTAAAGGGTTTCCCAACTGACAGCTAAACCAGAACTCAATGTGCATACAAAAGGGGGTAACCTATCCATCTCTCCAGCTTGCCCTCTTTTTACTTTAAATTGAAATGGAAGAGCTGCTTTGAGTTGCTTCTCAAAGAGCCAAGTGAAGTGGTGGGGAGGGGGAAGGAGGGACCTGCCTTCATAACTGTGAGCACATAGCTATCTCTGTCTCTTTGTGTTTGTGTTTTCTTATCTTCGGCAAGTATGTGTTCTGGGATGGAAGTGTCCAAGTAAACTTGTGCCTTCGGTAGTTCCAGATGCTTTATAAGTAGCTGGAACTATCAGCAACAGCAGTGTTTATCAAGCGGCAAAAGCTGGAGACAAGGGAAGCATATACAATGGAGTGGAGAGTCACACTGAGGAACAGTTACCTGAGGAGAGGCAGCTTCATGAAGCATGACCTTGGTGGAAGAGAGAAAGGTTGGCCATTGACTATAGAAAGACACCGACCCTTGAAGCCTAGCAGAGAGCTACATCACCTGATGCCCATTCTTCCAACTGTTTCATCCATGTCTGAATAGTCTTATCACACACCGAATCAAAGTTTAAGAAGCCACTGGCAAGTGAAGATCAATCAGAAAAAACAATAATAATATCTGACTTTTATTCTGTGCTTTCTAGTATAGAAGGGGTCTTAATTTTATTATTTTATTCTCACAACATCCTATGAGATAGGCAATGAAGGTATCATTGGCCCCCTTTTACAAAACAGGAAATTTTCAGGTCATGTGAACAACAAGATGCAGACTAGACATTTCCTTCAAACCTCAAAAACTCTCCAAAATAGGAATTACATGCAAGAGGTATTGCAATTTCATTTGTCTCCATGACCTAGGACAATAAAAATCCTAATAAGGTAACAATCCAACAAATGAACAGCAAAGAAGGCTAATCTCTAATAGGCTCATTCAGCACCCTCTTTCCAACTGCCTACCATGTTCCTGCAGGGCTTCATAATTCAGCCCACACACTTGCAACAAAACTCAACTCTGCTCTCAGTGCCAAGAAAAACCAAGCCAAAAGGCAGAAGCATGTCCTGGAGTGCAAAGGAGCTTAGCTAGAGAACTGAGGAACAGAAGAAACTGGGACAGTACTCATGACTGTGGCTATATGGCACTCCACTAAGCCTGAAATGGAAAAACCAGTTCTGTTCCCCCAGAAATCACTTAAGGCAGAGAGTGAGGCTAATGAAACATGAATTGCCTAGTATGGGAAGAGGTAGAGATAAATCTGAGGTCTAGTCCCCAGGGAAACCACCATTGAAGGAAAGGAGTCAAAAAATGAGCAGCAGAGGAATATAAGGAAAAAAGGCAATTTATCAAAACTCTCAGGAGGAAGAAAATTCAGTTAAGGACTTTGAACATAAGCAGAAACTATGTTGTGCTATAAAAGGAACAATAGGCAACACAAGTATCAATATTCAACTTATATGCTCCAAATGCCTTAGCATCTAAATTCATTAAGGAAACATTAAATGAACTGCAAGACATAGATAATACAATAGTAGCAGGATACTTCCATGTCCTTCTTTCAGCTGTAGATAAATCTAACAGAAAGATAAAGAGAAAATATAGAACAAAAATCCTGGAGAAGCTAACGCTAAAAGATTTATGGAGTCTTCTAAATTGAGGTCCCTAAAGAATAAATCAGCCACTTGGAACTTTTACAAAAACTGATGATTTGTCAGCTATTTCAAACAAATATTTAAAAAGTAGAAATAGTAAATTCATCCTATATGGATCACAAGGCAATAAAAATACTAGTTTAGTCCAAAGAGTATAAACAAATTACATAAACCTAAATGGAGACAACAATAAAATCCTAATGAATGAGTCAAAGAATAAATCATAGTAACAACAATTGTGTGAAAGAAAATGAAAGTGGAGCTGTGAACTGATCCATTCATTCAGGAGAGCAATTTGAAATTATGCCCAAAGGGCTATAAAAATGTGCATACTCTTTGACCTAGCAATATCACTTCTAGGACTGTATTCCAAAGAGATCATAAAAATGGGGAAAGGACCCACATGTACAAAAATATTTATAGCAGTTCTTTTTGTGGTGGCCAATAACTGGAAACTGAGGGGATGCCCTTCAATTGGGGAATGCTGAACAAGTTGTGGTATATGAATGTAATGGAATACTATTGTAATATAAGAAATGACAAACAGGAGGACTTCAGAAAAACCTGGAAAAATTTATATGAACTGATGTTGAGTGAAGTGAACAGAACTAGGAGAACATTATACACAGTAAGAATCACAGTGTGCAAGGATTATATCTTATAAACTTAGCCCTTCACAGCAATGCAAGAGCCTAAAACTTTTGAAAAGGACTCAAGATGCAAAATGTTGGCAATACATCCAGAGAAAGAACTATGGAATCGGAATGCAGAATGAAGCAGACTGTTTTATCTTTTGTTATGTTTTCTTTTGTTTTGGTTTTTCTCATGGTTTCTCCCTTTCATTTTAATTCTTCTATGCAACATGACCAATGTGAAAATGTGTTTAATAAGAATGTATGTGTAGAACCCATATAAAACTGCATGCTGTCTTGGGGAGAGAGGGGAGATGGAAGGAAAGAAAATTTAAAACTTATGGAAGTGATTATTGAAAACTGAAAACAAATTAATTACATATACATATACATAAAAAAGAAAAGGAAAGTGAAAAAAAAACGCTGAAATTTCTAGGATGCAGCTAAAGCAATCCTCAAGGGAGGGTGGGGAATAACATCCTTATAAACATACATTAATAAAATTTCAAAAAAGAATTAATGAACTAAATATGCATTTTAAAATTATTTAATAAGCAAACTTAAAATAAGCAGGAAAGAAGAGATATTAAAATTAGAGAAGTAAATAAGCTGACAACCAAAAAAACCTATTGGAACAATAAATAAAATGAATTGGTTAAAAATAATAATAAAAAATATTATAAACTTAATAAACCTTTAGCCAACAGGATAAAAAAACAAAAGGACAAAATATCGAATCAACAAAATAGTAAAAAAGATGAAATCACCACTAAAGTCATTTTACAGATAAGAAAACTGAGATTCACAGAAACTTTCAAAGGAGTATATGGCAAAGTCGAATCTGAACTGGATGCGAATCCAGTACCTCTTCCACCATAGCACAGTTACCTTCTATTCATAAGATAAAACATCTCAGAAATAATAATGTAAGTCAGTGGGAAATGTTGCTTATTTTATATTTCACTTTCTAGTGTGTATTATTGCATTATATTATTTTATTATGTATTATATATTGCATTATAAGCTAAATCAACTTGTACATTAATATTATGTAATGAAACTCTTTGGCAAAGTTTTCTCCAGTTTGGACCAGTATGGGTATAAAGAGCTCCAGATAAGCAAAGTCCTGTAATTGTTCTGCAATTTATAGTCTTAGAGATATGCCTGGAGCAATATGGAGAAATTAAATGACTTAACTAGTTTGTGTCAGAGTAGGGATTTGAAACCAAGTTTTCCTAACTCCAAGGCCAGCCCTGTATCTACTCCACCATGCTGCCTCTCTGTTGCTTATTGTTATATGGCAGCTCTGTGGCTTATTATAAATGGCTTTGGATATAGCAAGAGTCAAAGCAAGTATTCCCAAATATTAGAATTAATTAGAGAAAAAATTGCTATTATAAGGTCTTCCAATACCAATTTCCACTGCATTTCATAACAATGACAGCTTCACTTGATAGTGAAGAGTATTAGGATGACTCTTAGGTTGTGAGCCTGAGGGACTGAGAGGATTGTGTTGTTCTTTACAGTAATAGAGTAAGTGGGGAGGGTTTAGGGGGAAAGATAATGAGTTCTGTTTTGGACATGTTGAGTTAAAGACATCTACTGAACAATCAGTTTGAGATGTTAAGCAGTTGAAAATGTGAGATTGAAAATCAACAAAGAGATCAGGGAAGGGCAAGTAGATTTGAGAATTATCTGCATAGAGATGGTAATTAAATCCATGGGAGCTGATGAGATCAACCAGTGAAAGAGTATATGGAAAGAAGAGAAGAGGGACCAGGACAGAATCCTGAGGGATACCTATGATCAGAAGACATGAATGAGAATCCATCAAAGGCAACTGAGAAGGAGCGGTCTGCCATGATGAAAAGTGCTATCCACACCCAGAGAAAAAGCTGATGGAGTCTGAATGCAGATCAAAGCATACTATTTTCACTTGTATTTTTCCATGATTTTTTTCCTTTTGCAAACTAATTTTTTGGCAAACTGTTTCTTCTTTCCCAACATGACTAATATGGTCTGATAAATAGGAAAAGAACCAGAAGAGAATAGTGTTACAAAAATCTAGAGAGAAGAGGGTAACAAGGAGAAGAGGTTGATTAACAGTAACGAAGGCTTCAAAGAGGTCAAGAAGAATGAGGACTGAGAAAAGGCCATTGGATTTGGCCTCTGTGTGTGTGTGTGTGTGTGTGTCTTTGTGCATGTGTGCAGCTAGTTGTTCTTTTACAAAGCACCACACAATGATCCCGTCAGATGTCCATGTGCATGTGCTTTCTCTCTAATGGGAGAGAAACTCTTCTGACTGACACAACAGATACTAGTGTACCTCTCACGTGAATTCTCCAGGAAATATTCTCTCAAATGGGCCTGCATAAACTGAAGTACATATCTGAATGAAATGAGAACAGTCAACCAATCTCTGTGTTATTGTCTTCTAGTCATTTCTTTGGACATTTCAAGCCCCTCCCAATTTGTCTCTGGCTCAATCGACCTTTTCAAGTTTCTTGTGGTCTTCTTGGCCTCAGTGTTCTCAGTGCCCTCAAAGTAAGAGATCATTGATAACTTTGGAGAGAATAGTGTTGGTGAAATGATGTCAGAAGCTGTGTTGTAAGGCGTTAAGATGTGCGTAAGAGGAGAGAAAGTGAGGTTGCTATTGTAGAAGGCCATTTCAAGGAGTCTAGCCACAAAGGGTAAAGGAGATATAGGACAATAGTTAGGGAAGGAAGGAGCAGAGTGTTTAGAGGATGAGGACAAAGGATGTTTGTTGACAGGAGAAAGAGCCAGGAAGAAAGGAAAAGACTGAAAATAAACAGACGTCTGTAAGGACGACAGAGGAGGAGATAGGATGAAATGGGATTGCTTTTGCAGATGGAAGAGTAGACCGTGCTAAGGAGTAAGACCATCTTTTCAAGTGAGATAGGTGAAGGAGAAG
Organism: Bettongia penicillata ogilbyi; assembly: GCA_023548195.1. NCBI lineage: Eukaryota > Metazoa > Chordata > Mammalia > Diprotodontia > Potoroidae > Bettongia > Bettongia penicillata. The sequence goes on along the minus strand of JAJHZJ010000540.1, from coordinate 6,680,334 downwards.
AGAGTAGGAGAAGGCATCTGGATGATCAGAGATGAGGAAGAAGGGAGAAGTTCACAGCAAATGTCCACAAATTTTTCTATAAAATAAAAGGCAAGGTTCTCAGCTGAGAGGTTGGGGGGAGGAGGAGCAATGGGAGGGTTGAGGAAGGATCAAAAGGTTTGGAAAAGGTGCTGCAGAGAGTGGGATAAGTAAGCTGATAAGACAGATGTAGAAGGATTGACTAGCCAAAGTAAGAGCCCAGCTGAAGTTACGTAGCACAAATTTGTAGTGAACTCAGAACACCGTAAAGGCAGATAGTGGGAGTCATCCAATGTTAAGGACTGACGGGGAACAACTGACACTATGATAAGGGGACTCAAGAGAAGAAGCCATTATAGAGTTAAACTGATTTATCAAAGGTTCCAGATGAGAAAAAGAAGAGAGATGGGTTAATGCAGAGGAAATGGCCTGTTAAAGAACTGAGGAGTTAGGGATTAAAGGGCAAGATGAGGGTGAAGAATGGGGTTTGTTAAGGAAAGGCAGAGGGAAAGGTAGAAAGCCAATTTTTCATGGTCAGATGAGGGGATTTTAGAATTCTTGAATATGGAGGTGGTGCACTTGTGGGTGAAGCTCAAGAAAGTCATCATTTTTATGTGTGGCTGGGGTAGAGCAGAAGTAAGAAGGATGAGGAACTGAGTGGTTAGAGTAGTTGAGGGAGAATCAATACATATGTGGAAGTCCTCTAGAATGAAATCAGGAATTGGGGAGAAGAGAGAAATTGTAAACCAGGTACCAAACTCACTGAGGAAGGAACAGGAGTTACCTGGAGATCTATAAACAGCAGTCTGCTCATTATTTATTAACTAGGCCCAGACATTGGCAAATAGCTGTCTCAATTGTTTACACCATCATTCTTTCTGAATATATTGGGCTTGTTAACTCTAGGCAGTTAATGACCCTAAAGACCTGGTTTTGGGGGTGGAAAGGAAAGTTACAGAAAATTTAAGTTGGGACTTCATGACTACTGTCACCTTAAGAGAAATTAACATAAGTCCCAACATCAGACATTTAGCCCAGCTATGTCCCAGTATATCAGCATCACCAACATCATCAGAAAGCTAAGAATCATATAACAAATAGCATCAAATTTTTTTTTAATCTGTAAAAATTTAGAGTTTTAAGAGAATTGTGGAAAAATGATAGAATAAGGCAGGAAACTACCTGGATTTCCCAAATTCCCCCATGAAGTCCCAACTTAAATTTTCTGCAACTTGTCCCTCCACCTGCCAAAACAAGGTCTTTAGGGTCATAAGTAACATAAAATAATGCCTTAAAGTAAATTTTAGAGCAGCAGAAACCATTAAAAGTTGAGATAAAGCAGTTATCCAACATAAGACAACTTGGGAGGACTTTTGAAAAATCTGACCTCTCAGGGTAGGGTGCTAGCCTGAATGAAGAGGGCTCTAGGCAGATACCTCCTAGTCAACAAACAGCAAGCCCTGGGGGCAGCTATGTGGAGTGGCAGCTTTAGTTTCAGGTGCTTTTGCCCCACTAATGGTAAGGGGAATGGGAGGCTAATCAGGGAAGATTGTGGGAGCCTTCTGCTGGTGCTGGATGTGGGACCCAGATGAGCCTATAAGATAGGGTTCCAAGCTGTGGCTGAGGGTGAAGAGGAATGAGCACACTTCAGTGAATGCAGTAACAGAGGAGCAGGACCCTGCGAATTGTGGTTCATGGCTGGAGAATGGAGTCCCCAGTTTCAGTTCCAGGGTAAAGGGGTGAGCTGTAAAGGGGTCCCTGTCTGAGGGGCCAAAGGAAAGAAGAGCTTTTGCAGTGGCAGAGAAAGAACCCAATCAATAATGACAGGAAAGATCGAGATTCAAAGTCAGATGAAGACAAAATAGCTTCTTGTAAAGCTTGAAAGAAAAATGTAAAATGGTAGCAAGACAAAAGTTTCTTAGAAGAGCTGAAAAAGAATTTTAGAAATCAAATAAGAGGTTGAGGAAAATTTGGAAGAGTAATATAGGAAAAGCAAGAGAAATATGAAAAGAAAGTCAGCTAACTGGAGAAAGAGATACAAAAACTTACCAAAGAAAATAACTTCTTAAAAATTAGAATTGGGCAACAGGAAACTAATGACCTATAAGACACCAAGAAATAATAAAACAAAATCAAAATTATAGAAAAATAGAAAAGAATTTGAAATATTACCTTAGCTTCTACATTAAAAGACTGAAGGTATGGAATATAACATTCTAAAGATCAAAGGAGCTGGATTTGAAACCAAGAATAACCTACCCAGAAAAGCTGAGTATAATTCTGCAAGAAAAAAATGGATATTTAATTAACTAAAGGACATTCTTTTCTTTTTCTTTTTATTTATTTATTCATTTTTCTTTTCATTTATGTATTTATTTATTTGATGTTCTGCAGTCACTACCATAAAAGTATAGTACTACCCCCACCACCCCCCTCCCTCCCCAAGATGGCACACAATTCTATATAGGATCTACATATACTTTCCTATTGAATACATTTTCACTATAGTCATGCTGTGTAGATGAACCAAAATAAATGGAAGAAATCATATAACAAATTAAAACATAATACACACACACATATGATCTGCTACATTCTGCAAATAAATTCCATAGTTCTTTCTCTTTGTGGAAGGCATTGTGCCTTAGAAGATCATTGGGATTTTTTTTTCTTTTAAGTTCTTGTGTTGTTACGAAGTTCCAAGTCTACCAGAAAAAACTCTTACACACTGTGGTCATTGCTGTGCACAAAGTTCTCCTGGTTCTGCTCCTTTCGCTCAGCATCAGATCATATAAGTCCTTCCAGGCCTCTCTGAAATCTTCTTGTTCATCATTTCTTATAGTACAATAGTACTCCATTACATTCATATACCATAGTTTATTCAGCCATTCCCCAACTGAAGAACATCCCCTTGATTTTCAGTTTTTGGCAACTATAAAGAGTGCTGCTATAAATATTTTTGTACATGTGGGACCCTTTCCATATTTATGATCTCTTGGGGATACAGTCCTAGTAGCGATATTGCTGGGTCAAAGGGTATGCACATTTTTGTAGCCCTTTGGGCATAGTTCCAAACTGCCCTCCAGAATGGTTGGATCAGCTCACAGCTCCACCAACAATGAATTAGTGTTCCAACTCTCCCACATCCTATCCAACATTTATCATTTTCCTGTTCTGTCACATTTGCCAATCTTATAGGTATAATGTGGTACCTCAGAGTTGTTTTGATTTGCATCTCTCTAATCAAAAGTGATTTAGAGCATTTTTTCATATGATTATAGATATCTTTAATTTCTTCCTCTGAAAATTGCCTGTTCGTATCCTTTGACCATTTATCAGTTGGGGAATGACTTGCAAATCTTGTAAATTTGACTCAGTTCTCTATATGTTCTAGAAATGAGGCCTTTATTCCCAAGATTAGCTGTAAAAATTCTTTCCCAATTTACTACATCCCTCTGAATTTTGGTTGCATTGGGTTTGGTTGTGCAAAAACTTTTCAGTTTAATGTAATCAAAATTATCCATCTTGCATTTTATAATGCTTTCTCTCTTCTTTAGTAAAAAATTCTTCCCTTCATAAATCTGATAAATACACTATTCCTTGCTCCTCCAGTTTGTCCATAGTATCAATCTTTATACCTAGATTGTGTACCCATTTGGACTTTATTCTTGTGTACAGTGTCAGACATGGGTCTATGCCTAGTTTCCACCACATTGTTATCCAGTTTTCCCAGCAATTTTTGTCAAACAGTGAGTTCTTATCCCAGAAGCTGGGGTCCTTGGGTTTATCAAACAGGAGGTTGCTATATTCCTTGCCTACTGTGTTTTGAGTGCCAAATCTATTCCATTTGTCTACCCTTCTGTTTCTTAGCCAATACCAAGTGGTTTTGATAATTGCTGCTTTATAATACAATTTGAGATCTGGTAGTGCTAGGTCACCTTCCCCAGCATTTCTTTTCATTAGTTCCTTTGTTATTCTGGACCTTTTGTTCTTCCAGATGAATTTTGATATTATTTTATCCAGCTCCAGAAAATAATTATCAGATAGTTTAATTGGTACATTCAGGCATTCTTAAGGAAAAGACCAGAACTGAATAGAAATTTTGACTTACAAAACTGTTACAGTGGAAGGCAGGTAAGGAAAAGGTTTTCCTTGCTTTGATTTTTTTCTCCCATTGATATTATAAAATCAGTTGCATGTAAAGGATGCCCTTTCTGACCTCGACAACTCATATTAGTTGAAAGGTGCCTACAAAGAAGTTCTGTGACTATGGAATTCCCCTGAAAATTTATTTGTCAGACACTCACAGGTTCTTGAGACTTAGTGTAGCTCCTGAATTTTAGACAAGGCTGCAAATAAAAAGCAAAGAACAGTATTCTCACAAGTTGATCAAAATGCAGGTAGGGAATATTCAAAATCTTGAAAAATTTCCCCTTCTCCATGTCAGGTTTTGATTTTTGTGTAGTATTACATTGTCTGGGTCCTTTTCTCCTCTTTGCCACCCAAAGTATGAGAGTCTTTAGCCATATGAAAAAAGTTACCTTGGCACTAAGGCCAACTAAGATATAAAATGTAGAGCATTCCTATGTATACTTAAATTCAAAGAAAATCTTCAATTATTTTTAAAAAATCCAAGTCTAAGAATTGATCTATATTATGAGGCAAGGGCCTAAATGATCCTTAATTCCTCTCGGTATCTCTTTATAATACCTTCTCAGGCTTCCTTCAAGAGCTTCATTTTAGAAGTTTTTCTTTTGAAGCAGTTAGAACCATCATAATAATGGCCAACATTTGTAATGCACTTTGAGGTCAGCAAAGCACGTTATAAATATTAGCCTATTTTATTTTCACAACAACCATGAAAGGTAGGTTACATTATTATCCCCATATTACCAACAAGGAAACTGCAGCAGGTAGAGGTGGATTTGCCCAGGGGAAGTATCTTTGAGAACAGATTTGAGCTCAGGTCTAGCCCAATTTTAGATCCAGCGCTCCATCCACCTTACCACCTAGCTGCCTCTTCTTCCTCTATATGCATTTTGGGGCAGCTAAGTGGTTGGAGGTACAGAAGTATAGAATGTTAGGCCTGGAGTCAGGCAGACCTGAGTTCAAATTTGGCCTCAGGCACTTGCTAGCTGTGTACTCTGGGCAAGTCACTTAACCCTGTTTGCCTCCGTTTCCTCATCAACAAAAGGATCTGGAGAAGGAAATGGCAAACCACTCCAGTATCGTTGGCAAGAAAATCCCAAATGAAGAGTCCAACATGACTGAGACGACTGAACAACATATAACCTACACCAAATCCTTTCTTACTCTGCATCAGTTTCCTTCTGCTGTCCTTACAGATCATCCAAAAGATCCTCAGGACTATTTGAGGTTTGCAGGCCTCTTGAATGACAGCAATTTCTCTAGGGATGAGAACATACTTAAAGCAGATTCCAAACAAAATAGTTTTGTATTCTGTTTTACCATTTTAAAGGATCCATGAAGATTGTATTTGCAGGAATATAATCTTCTGAGATTAAAATTGAGCTAGACTCAGACTGGGAAAATATTTCTTCACAAAGTACCTACGATCCCAGCAATGTGAGGTTAGATTATTTCATTTTTTTAAAAAAATATAAATTTATTTATTTAACTTTTTACATTCATTTTCACAAAATTTTGGGTTCCAAATTTTCTCCCCAGTTATCCCCTCCCCCCACCCCAATACAAGCATTCTAATTTTCCCTATCTCCAATCTGCCCTCTCTTCTATCATCCCTCCCTTCTCTTGTCCCCATCTTCTCTTTTGTCCTGTAGGGCCAGATGACTTTCCATTCCCCATTAACTGTATTTCTTATTTCCTAGTAGCAAGAACAATACTCCACAGCTGTTCCTAAAACTTTGAGTTCCAACTTCTCCCCATCCCTCCCTCCCCACCCATTCCCTTTGGGAAGGCAGGCAATTCAATATAGGCCCTATCTGTGCAGTTTTGCAAATGACTTCGATAACAGTGGTGTTGTGTAAGACTAACTGTATTTCCCTCCCTCCTATCCTGCTCCCCATTGTTTCTGTTCTGTCTTTTGATCCTGTCCCTCCCCGAGTGTTGACTTCAAATTGCTCCCTTCTCCCATTGCCCTCCCTTCCATCATCCCCCCTATCCTATCTCCTTCTCCCCCACTTTCCTGTACTGTAAGATAGGTTTTCATACCAAAAAGAGTGTGCATTTTACTCCTTCCTTTAGTCGAATGTGATGAGGGTAAACTTCATGGTTTTTTTCTCAGCTCTCCTCTTTTTCCCTCCACTAAAAAGTCTCCTGCTTGCCTCTTGAATGAGAGATAATTTACCCCATTCCATTTCACCCTCTCTTTTCCCACTACATTTCTCTCTCACCATTTACCTTAATTTCTTTTAAGATATGGTCCCATCCTGTTCAATTCACTCTGTGCTCTGGTTATATTATTTCTGCAATAAATGCAAGACCTACCCTCAGGCCTTTATCTGTTACTGTTATCTGTCACTAATTATACCAGTACCTAACCTAGTTAACTGAGAAGCCAAGGGAGAGCAAGTGTGAGAACACCAAATACACAGGAAGGTAATAAGAGTTGAGAAAATTTTTTTTACTTGCAATTGTAATCTTATGTACAAGCTGTACAAGAGAATGAGTTTCATTCGTTCCAGGTGGAGCCATTTGGATTTTTATTTCAGTTGCACTTTTCCCTCAAAGCAGAATCTGTACTGCCTGAAAAAAATATGAGAAAGACCGTGAGTTCCTGAAATATAGGGATTTGTAGCTCTGGATTCCACACCTATATTGCAGGCAGCCTAGCAGGGAAATCTTGAGAAACTGGGGTCCCAAAACACTGGCCCCAAAAGGCTTGTGCTATGTAGGAAGCGAGCAGAGCTATGAGCCTAATACCCCTGTCCTCCTCAGATACAGAGATAGCATGAGGATGACTTATTTCATTGTGGTGACATCTGTGCTACCCTTGCTCCAGTTTCCTAATTTCATCACTCAGTCAATCAGTCATCAACACCTACTGTGGGAAACAAGGAAGTTCTGTTTCCACAGTCCTGGGTGGTCAGGGTTGTGACCTCACATGGTTGGGTTAGAGGTCAGAAAGTGGCGCACAGGTGTGCCAAGCTGTTTGAGGGAAAGTCTGTCAGAGAGGAGAACATGAAGTCATGTGGCGATGGGCATTAGGGTGGAAGATCCAAAATCTGGAACAGTGTGAGAAGCTTCCACTATTCTGAACGCATTGTAGTAAGGCTATAGCTTTGCTGGGGAGGCTGCCCGTCTATTCGGTAAAGATGAAAATGAAATAGCCTTTCTTTTCAGGTAGCTTACACTCTTTCAGGAGAGATAACATGTAGTTATATAAGTGCAATACGGATTTGCTGTAGCCCCACTATCTGGTACATCCTCCCTATCTGCAGGCCCCCAGAGTTTTCTGGGACTTTGAGGAAGCTTGGGGCAGCCTCTCTGTTCTCAGTCATTGGCTTGAGATGTTATCGACTGTTCTACCCATTTTGGGGGCCAGTGATGAACACCCCAGACTCACTTAACTATCAGATTAACTTTTACAAAGCAATATTTGCTTTAAAAAATACAGTGAGAACAAACATTCACACAAGGGAAATGAGGGGGAGAAGGGAATAAGTCGTCCTCATACTATCTCTGTATCTGAGGAGGAGAGGGGTATTAGGCTCATAGCTCTGCTCACTTCCTACATAGCACAAGCCTTTTGGGGCCAGTCTTCTGGGACCCCAGTTTCTCAAGATTTCCCTGCTAGGCTGCCTGCAATATAGGTGTGGAATCCAAAGCTACAAATCCCTATATTTAAGGAACTCAGGGTCAGGACTCTCCTAGAACCAGGGCAAAGGAACATCAGAAAACACAGCCTACTCCTCAGGGCCAAATGGCCTAAGGGAAGGGTGGAATCAGGGGAGGGCCTTCTCCCTTATTGAATGAGGTCAACTACTGTAACTAAAGAAGTCCTTCACTCCCTAGACTTAAACACAAGACAGAGAGAGATTGCTCACTTAGGTAGTTGCTATTTTTTCTTCCAGTCTGGTTTTAAAAACCATGCTGGTTACATAGCCAAAGGGAAAAAAATTTTGCTTCTAACCACATGGTAATCCAGTGTAAAATGTCCATGCCAACACCACACCATTTTAGGCGGTCTAGACACATACCAAACCCTGTTACTTAAGTACATTATGAAATAAATACAAAGTCAATACAAGGCAGTTTAGGGAAGGAGAATAGATTGTATCAGGCATCAGGAAAGCCTTCAAGTGGTCTTTGATTTGGGTCCTGAAGGAAGAGAGAGAGGTGAAGTGAAGAGGGAGTGCATTCCTACAATGGGATCCTGCCAGGGGAAAGGCACAAAAATGGGAGATGGAGTGGAATATGTAACTACAAGAAAGCCAATTGAACCAGATGGTAGATATGAGAAGAAAAACAAAGTATAATGAGGCTGGGAAGAAATCTTTTACAAGTCACTTGAAATGTAATATAATATGATATACTGCTTGCCTTCTCAATGGGTGGAAGAGGGCCTGGAGGGAGGAAGAGAGTTTGGAATTTTAAAAAAGGAATGTTTAAAAAAAGTAAAATTAAAGAATAAAAAAATACAGTTTAATACAGCATCCAAATCAATGGGATAATTATATTTACATCTTTACATTTATACTTTACATATATAGGCCCCATCTCAGTGTTGTGAGGATCAGATGATATGTATATAAAGCTTTTCATAGCACATTTAAAAAAAGAGAAATGTAATATGATAAAGTAAGACTTTCTAGAGGTTCTGTATTCTCCTTTGTGTGAAACCTAGATTAATTTTGACAGTTACTCAATAATAACAACTCATATTTGCACCATATTTGAATAATTCTGTATTCTAAAAAAGTTAATTGCATTAACTCCCTGCCCCCCTCCAAAACTGCTTGGACAAATTGAGAATTGCTGACCTATTTAGAATTGTCTTCTTTGTCTCATAATCTTTATTGGGCTGAAGTTTAAATTAAACTGGAGTTAAAGTAGATGCCCATTCACTAGGGAATGGTTAAACAAATTGTAGTACCCTATATACATAGGTATATATTCACAATGTATAAATGGAGCATTCCTCTGCCCACAAAACATAATAATTTTGATTAATAGAGACATGCCCAGGAAGATATATGAATTGATGTAACGTGAAATAAGGGGAGTTCAGGAAAACAATATACAGTATCACTATGACAGTTTAAATGGAAATGCCAAAAAAGATGAGAAAACACCTCTCTCTTTCACAGAGGTGGTAGACTACAGATGTGAAATATTGTGTATCATTCTGTGAATGTCTTGGTTAGTTTTGTTGAACTGCTTTTTTGTCTTTCTTTTTTATTCTTTATAATGAGGAATTGGTCTCTAGGTAGTTAAGGAAGGGGAAGGAATATATTTGAAAATAAAGTTAAAATAAAAACAAAATACGTTAATATTTTTCTTTAAAATATTGAATTCTGATGGATCAAAGCATGAGAGCCCTAACTCTGAATAGAACTGAACACTAATGCAAACTATAGCTGAATTTAAATCTTACCTTTTCATATTTAAATTGGTTATAGATATTAGGATCTCTCAAAAAGATTTATATATGTAAAGATATCAACATATTAAGCAAAACAAAAAACAAACATATTTTTGGTTTTCATCATTATTTAGATTCTACTTGTTACATATAGGATCAGGTAAATTGAAATTCAAATCTTTCCTCCTAGGTTCTGGCCAACTAAACAGGAATTTTGCTTTTTCTGGGTTGAAATAATTTGCCTTTTGTACTACTGTCAAACCAGTTTGCCATCTAAGTGATTGTCAGTCAACAAGACTGCCCAGGCCTGGAGTGGGAGCCCCAGTTGGGGTAAATGATCTGAGCTGAGGCTGCACCAGATCTGACTCTTCAGAAGTTGCTCTGTGCTCTTTGGAACCCACCTTGAACTTCAGAAATGATTCAGGGTAAACATTTGCAGCCTTATAACAAGTGGTGTCTATTCTATATATGCCAAGGTTATGGATCCTGTAACACAAATATGAATTCAGTGCTGACCACCTATGTACTGGTACCATCAACCACAAATATAAAATGTCATTTTCTTCGGAAAATTCTGTTCTCCTTAAAGTGATATATCATAGATCTGATCTGATTTTTCTGAAGGTGCAGTTTTGCATCTGGAGAACTTCTTTCTAACTACAACATTATTAATAAGCTTCAGGAAGTCTTACCTTCCTATGACACTTTGAATAGATTAGGATAGTTACCTGTATAGGCCAAGAGCTGCTGAAAAGCCAAACTCTCTCCCTTCTCTGTAATCACGCAGGGCCAGAAGTAGAAAGAAAAGCCTTTCCTTGAATTCCTTTCTGATATTCGCAGGAGAAGTTCCAGAGCAGGCCTCAATCCTCAGTCTGAGTGAAACTGACAACTCTCGTCTCAGAGCACCAGAAAATTTTAAAGATTTCTCTTTTCCTTTTCTTTTTGGTTCTAACTGGCCCTCAAGCAGAAAGAGCCATATGCAGTCTAGTGAAACATTTAGAATAGACTGAAGGAGCTGAGAGTGAATACGAACGTACCTATATCAGCAAAATGCATGAAAAATATAGATAGAAATTAGGTGCCCTCTGAGGACTGTCTATCTTCTTTTTAACCAATGGACCACTCCTCAACAAAATTTCTTCTGAAAAGGGCATGTCCACTGACTGTCTACTAACCCTCCTCATGTCTTTCCAGAGTCAAACACAGTACCCTTCCCTCCTCTCTCTGTTTTCTCAGTCTTTCCTACTTGAGGGAAGGGATAGTTTTAGTTTTGTATTTGCATCCCCAATACCTTGCATATCCTAAGTGCTTAACAATATACATTTGTCTTAAGAGTTTTCTAGCTTTGCTTTTCTGTATATTTTCTGTCTCCATGGTATCCCCCTCTTCTTACACATACACATTCCAGATACCATATGTCTTTCTGTTCTCCTCCTCCCTCCCCTTATTGAAACTTTGTCTATGGAAGGAGTATCTTATTTCAGTGACTAATACTTTAATTCAATGTTATCTTTCCTGACAGTATTTGCATTAAAAATCTAATTGTGGAATGAAAGACTTTGTTTTCTGTGAAAGGAATCTCAGGTATCAGTAAACCGAGGCTATTTTGGAGGGTTCAAGGAGTCTTTTGCCCAGTGTCCTAGAAATCAGACCACATAGGTTATTGTATTTTCTACCTGTCCTCAGGTTAACTCATCTAGTAAGGGAACAAGTCAAATCAAGTTAATTCAACAAGTATTTATTAAGAAATGTACTGAAGGGGCAGCTAGGTGGCACAGTGGAAGGAGCACTGCCCTTGGAGTCAGGAGCATTTGAGTTCAATTTGTCCTTAGACACTTAACTAAGCTGTATGAATTTGAGCAAGTCCTGATTGCCTCTTCTACACCACACCCTCAAAAAATGAAATATGCTGAAAATATTTCCAAGTTTGGACGTTCAACATTGAATATATACAGAGAATATCTCTCTGAAACCTTTTCTTTTCTTCTTAAAGCTTTATCAAAGATATTTACTGAGATGCTATAGTAAGAACAGTTAGTACAATCCCTCCACCTCCCCTCCCCCCCAAAAAACAGCCTTGGGCACCGCCCCCCCATAAATCCACACAGGTCCATAGTAACATTAGGCTCAAACTTAGAGTAGAGGGGTAGTGGGGCATATGTATAGGATTCATATATGGCAAAGGTAACTCCAATTCCTGGTACTTCATGGCCTGGAAGTCCTTTCTAGAGTCCATAGCTTCTGTGGTACAATGGAACATTCTCTTTGAGACTGTTTCCCTCTTTGGAAAGTGATTGTTTTTCTTCTCTAAAACTTTTTCTTCATAGCAGAGATATTTCACTGAATCGAATTCTTACCATGAAACTGTGGTTAACTCCTTAGAAAAAAACAATTGGAAATTCCCAGCAATTTTCACAGCAAGCATGTATCAGTTTTGATTGGGCATTCCTATTTCAGGAAGTGAAAGAAAGCACTCTCAGAAGGTTTTAGAAGACCCTGAAATTTGATTTATAAGCCACACTTCAATTTGAATTAATGTAAATCTGGAAAAAAATCTAGTAGAAACATACATGGGAAATAATTACATATCATGTGGTCTCAAGTTCAAGGAAACTTTGATACAAAGAACAGAACTAAGACTTTCTGGGAAATGCTTGTCAGTTGTCAAGACTCTTGTGAGGTAGTCATGTGGTGAGGATGCAAGATGGTAGCCAGAGGATAGCCCTGATGTCCTTACCATATCAAGCAAAATTCATATTCAAGCAACTAGGTGGTGAAGTGGACAGAGAACTGGCCCTGGAATCAGGAGGATCTGAGTTCAAATACAACTTCAGACATTTACTAGTTGTGTGATGTTGGACAAATCACTTAACCCTCATGACCTTTTTAAATAAAATGAAAATTCCTTAAAAAAAAGGAAAATTGAAAAAGGCTTTCAGTATATTGAATGGACCCCCTATAGCAAACTAGGGCAGACCTAGAACGATCATAGAAGCAGAGCTATAAGAGACTTTAGAGGCCATTGAGTATAACAGCATTGAGTATAATCCCCTCGTTAAACACACAGAGAAATTGAGGGCATTGTCCATGGTCGCAGTGCTAGGAATTTGATCCCAGGTCTTTCTATCTCCAAGTCCAGTGACCTATCAACTATGCTAAACCACCATGGGTCACACAGGATGGACAGGCATGGATGGGTTGCAGTCTATAACCAGTGGAGTAAACATGCAAATAAGAGAGATTACAAAGCCATTTGAGTGATTAAAGTAAAGGTATTAGTATGACTATCACATGATGCCACTCTATAGGCACAGATGCTTTAATACAGATGGGATAGTTTTTGAGGACGATAAAATAGGACATTTTGTATTAGGTGCCTGAGAGAACAGTTCATTAAACCCTGATAAATGAGCTGGTGATCACATGTGTCAATCTTAGAATAGAGCTGATTCCTGGAAAACAGGGGTGGGAAATTTTTTTTCCTAACTTTGTAAGGACTCTTAGTTCTGATAGACTGTAGAACTGCAAATTTGTTATAAATTTGCTAATTTGGGGCAACAAGGTGGTGCAGTGCATAGAGCGCTAGCCCTGAAGTCAGGAGGACCTGAGTTCAAATGCAGCCTCAGATATGTACTAGTTGTGCAATGCTGGGCAAGTCACTTAACCTCAATTATCTCCCTAAATAAGTAAATAAAAATATGAATTTAAGTGCTATATAACTGCTAATGATGTGACCTATTAAACCTAAATATTGTCTCTGTTCACCTATTTCCCATAGTGTCTTTTCTCCCTGCTAAGTGACCTAGTGTGTAGAATGCTGGATTCCTGACTCCCTGGAGTCAGGAAGATCTGACTCTAGAAAGCCCTCAAATTACAGTTCATGCCATTGGCATTAGGCATATGACTACTTGAAAATATCATAAATTATTCAACTGCCATATTTCATTTCTAAATTGTTATAGGCTGTCTTTGCTTCAGATCTCCTTGAAAAATGTCAGATTTCTACTCAGCGCAGCAGCAGTCCTTCTTTCTCCACAGTGGTCAGCTACGACCCCCGACTCCCCAGCAACCATGTTGAAGGGACCTGCAGCTGGCACTGATCTTGGCACCACTTACTCCTGTGTGGGAGTCTTCCAACATGGGAAAGTGGAGATCATTGCTAATGACCAAGGAAACAGGACCACCCCCAGCTACGTCTGCCTTCACCAACACAGAACGTTTAATTGATGATGCTGCAAAGAATCAAGTTGCAATGAACCCCACCAACACAGTTTTTGGTGCCAAACATCTGATTGGTGGCAGATTTGATGATGCAGTTGTACAGTCAGACATGAAGCACTGGCTTTTTACAGCGGTAAATGACACAAGCAGGCCTAAGGTCCAAGGGGAGTTCAAAGGGGAGACCAAAAGTTTCTATCCAGAGGAAATGTCTTCTATGGTCTTGACCAAGATGAAAGAAATTGCTGAAGCTTACCTTTGGAAGATTGTCATAAATGCTTTTGTCACAGTACCAACGATTCCCAATGTCAGGCCACTAAAGATGCTGGAACCATCACTGGTCTCAATGTGCTCTGAATCATCAATGAGCCAACTGCTACTGCTATTGCTTATGGCTTGGACAAAAAGCTTGGTGCTGAGAGAAATGTGTTGATCTTTGACCTTGGAGGTGGTACTTTTGATGTCTCCATTTTTACCATTGAAGATGGCATCTTTGAGGTCAAGTCCACAGCTGGGGACACGCACTTGGTTGGGGAGGACTTTGACAACCGAATGGTCAACCATTACATTACAGAGTTCAAGCAAAAGCACAAGAAGGGTATCAGTGAGAACAAGAGGGCTGGTCACCATCTTTGCACCGCTTATGAATGTGCAAAACACACCCTCTCTTCTAGTGCCCAGGCCAGTATTGAGATTGACTCCCTCTATGAAGGTATTGACTTCTATATATCAATCACTCAAGCCCGTTTCAAAGAGCTGGATGCTGATCTCTTCTGTGGCACACTGGATCCTGTGGAAAAGGCCTTAAGAGATGCCAAGCTAGATAAATCACAGATTCATGACATCGTCCTGGTGGGTGGTTCCACTTGAATTCCGAAAATCCAGAAGCTTTTGCAAGACTTCTTCAATGGCAAGGAGCTCAACAAGAGTATCAGTCCTCATGAGGTTGTTGCTTATGGTGCAGCTGTCCAGGCTGCCATTTTGTCTGGAGAGAAATCTGAGAATGTGCAGGACTTGTTGCTGTTGGATGTCCCTCCTCTTTCTCTTGGAATTGAAAATGCTGGTAGAGTTATGACTGTTCTGATCAAACGTAACACCACCATCCCCACCAAACAGACACAGACCTTTACCACCTATTTGGACAACCAACCTCGTGTACTTATTCAGGTTTATGAAGGTGAGAGCAACGACAAATGATAACAACATGCTTGGCAAAATTGAGCTCACAGGAATCCCCCCCGCACCCAGAGGTGTTCCTCAGATTGAAGTAACATTTGACATTGATGCAAACAGCATCCTCAATGTTTCTGCTATGGATGAGAGCACTGGCAAGGAGAACGAGATCACCATCACCAATGATAAAGGACATCTGAGCAAGAAAGACATTGAGCGTATGGTCCAGGAGGCTGAGAAGTACAAGGCTGAGGATGAGAAGCAGAGAGACAAGGTTTCTTCCAAGAATTCTCTTGAATCTTACGCTTTCAACACAAAGGCTACAGTGGAGGATGAAAAACTGCAAGGCAAAATTGGTGATGAAGACAAACAGAAGATCCTTGACAAATGTAATGAAATAATCAACTAGGTGGATGAGAACCGGACTTCTTAGAAAGAAGAATTTGAGCATCAGCAGAAAGAGTTGGAGAAGGTCTGCAAGCCTATCATTCCCAAGCTGTACCAGAGTGCAGGGAGCATACCAGGAGGCATGCCTGGTGGATTCCCAGGGGGTGGAGCAGCCCCATCTGGAGGTGCTTCTTCTGGACCCACCATTGAAGAGGTGGACTAAACAACAGAAGAAAGAGCATTCCACACAGTTTTCCAAAAGCTGAAGGACTCAAAATCTGGAGCCAAGGCAGTAGCAGTTTAAAAGTAGCATTTAAGCTACTGTGTAAATCTGGGCCTTCTGAACACTTGAATGTGAGCAAAAGGAGAGAAGTGAACAACATTGCACTTTATCAGTATTGTAAACAATTGGAAATGCAATTCTTGTCCTGGACAATAAAAACTATTTAAAATTGGCACCATAAAAAAAAAAGAAAGAAAGAAAATGTCAGATTTTTCTTGTTAAGTAGTTTTATATTAGTAAGGTATTATTATATAGTATTTTATATATATATATATGTATATGTATAAACTGACAGGGGCATGTGGTATATATGTGTGTATATATGTAGATCGGCAAGTAGGTGGCATGGAGCACTTGACCTGGAGTCAAGAACTATGTTTGAATCTTGCCTCAAACACTTACTAGTCATATGATCCTGGGCAACCTGTGTTTGCTTCAGCTTCCTCATCTGTAACATGAGGCTAACAATATCACCTGCCTTCCAGGATTGTTGTGAGAATCATATGAGATAAATCATTTTGCAAACCTTAAGATTATAAATGAGTGCTGTTACTATTATGACCATGACTACGCTACTACTACTACTACTACTACTACTACTACTACTACTACTATACATCAACCACCACTACAACTACCACTATTACAAGTACAGTACTTTCACTTTGCCTTCTTCCCCAGGAGAGCAAATGACATTCCAAAGAATCAAGAAGTCACAGGACTAGAAATAACCTTAAGAGTTTATTTCCTCCATTCCACAGACTTCATGCAAAACTACAGTCAATTAGTCTACAAAGTACCTTAATACTATATTTTAGTGCCTCATAACTTTTATGTTGCCTTTAAAAAATGTTAAGCACCTCAAAAAATAATGCTTACAAGGTATTAACATTGTATGCATTGTCATAGGGAGAGAAGTGAGATTTGTGAAAAATAATTGCATCTTCTTTCAAGTTTTTTGAGTTCTTTTACTTCTTTTTAAAATTTTAAATATTGTTACTGGTATTTTCTATTTCTTACATTACCATACTGTCTCGTATATATCCCATATGACAAATAATATTTTTTGGAGAGGAAAAAAAAGTCAGCATAATTAATTAAAACATTAAAAAAATCTGAAAACATGTGCATTGTGTAACACCTGTAAGCCCTCCACCTTCACCTTGGATCCCTTACCTCTCTTCATTTGAGTCCCACTTGGTCTTTATAAGTTTGTTACATTTAGTTTTGATTTTTCTGATGGGTAGTTGTTTGCTTCATTTACATTACTGTAGTTACTGTACATATTGTTTTCTTGGCTCTGTTTACTTCACTACATCAGTTCATGTAGATCTTATTATTATACATTTATAACATTCATTATACATACGTATTATTTTTTTTTTTACAATCCCATTACATTCCTGTACCACAATTTGTTCAGCCATTTTCCAACTGATGGGCATCTACTTTGTTTCTAATTTTTAGATATCTGATATTTTTTCTTACCTATGGCTTCCTTGGGATATTAGTGTAATAATAATTTAAATGGAAAGATCTTTCTCATTAATTAATAGGCCCATATGATCTGCTAAAAGCCTGGAAGCCTGGGTCACATGTGGTGGGAGGAGTTTGCTGGAGAGGCGGAACGGGAAGGGTGGAACAGAACCGGGATGAAGTGGGTGAGTGGGGTCAACTGATGCTGTGATTGTGTTTATTAACTTCTCGGTCACCATGATGGAGTTTGCTTTCTAGTTCTGGGATTTGGCTTTCTGGTGCTTAAATATTTGTTTTTCTTTTGCCTTCTACATGGAGAGGCTTTTGTATTTTGCGATTGAGAACTATGCTGGCACATTCATAGTCACCACCAGGGCTGTGAATGTTGCCTTGGTGATACAATTAGCTCAGTAATAGAGTCTCTGGTTCAAAGGGCATGGCCATTTTAGTTTATTTGCATGATTCCTAATTGATTTCCAAAATAGTTGTATATTTCACATCTCCAGCAACAACGTATTAGTGCCTATTTTTTCTACAATTTCTCCAATATTGACTGTTGCCATTTTTTGGGAGGATCATTTTTGCATATTTGCAAGATGTGAGGTGAAATTTCAGGGCTGTTTTGATTTGCATTTCTCTTATTATTAATGATTTAGAGCAATTATTTCATATGGTTGTGAATATCAGTTCTCTTGAGAATTATTTGTTTATATCTTTTGGCCATTTATCTATTGTTGAATGGCTATTAGTATATGTAAATTATACATATGTCCCCACATTATATATGTAATATATAATACATATCTATATATTATATATATGTCCCTACATATATGTGTGTATAATTATGTATCTTGATATCAAACCCTTATCAGAGCAATTTGATACAGACTTTTTCCTATTTGATTAATTCCCTTTCTATCCCAGACGCATTAAACTTGACTTTGAATAAGTTTTTCAGTTTCAAGTTCCCTCTTCTGCTGTAAACACAGCATTATGTTCCCTCAGTTATTTTAGTTCAAAAAATTTTTTAAAGTGGCCCTCCTCCCACTTTTCCCTCACCCTTGTTCCCCTCTTGTTATCTGACATCCCTTTTCTTTCAGGGTTTTTTTTTCATTAGTTTCTTTTTCTTTTATTTCTTTTATCTGGTAATATATTTCTCCTCCCTCCTTCTTCCTCTGTCAAGTCGGATGCTATCCTAACTACTACTACCATTTGTTAGTACTACTACTACCATTAGTACTGCTACTGCTCTGCTTTCCCTTTGCCTTCTTCCCCAGGAGAGCACATGACATTCCAGAGAATCCAGCAGTCACAAGACTAAAAATCACCTTAAGAGTCTATTTCCTCCTTCATCTTTTCTTCAGTCAGTCCTCTTTCTTAGTTATGAAATTTAATTTTTTGCATCCCATACAAAAAATGTCACTCTCTTCATTGTCCATCTTCTCTTTCTGTTTACTCTAGATTCTCATTCCCTGATTCTTGAGCCTATAATTATCTATATCTTTTAGTTTTCTCTCTATTCTTCATAAACTCAAAGCTCCCAAACTATCCATTCTAGACTCTCCTCTCCAGGCAAATCCTGTCCCTTCCTTCTCTCCAGGGCTTGCGCCATGGATTCCCCTCCTCTATTGTGCCTTATTTTCAAAACAATGACAATTTTTGCCAGTGTTAGAGAAGATAGTGAAGTAGTTCCACAAAAAAAGCCCCCATTTACCTATAGGCAGGGTGTTGCCAGGTTCTGTCCTAATTCCCCCGATCATGTCTTCACTGTTACCCCTACCGGATTTCTGCCTACACCTCTGTCTCCTTGTGTACATTTAGAAAAAGATCTCTTATTCTTCTCCCTGTTGTTACTGTCCTTGCCCATATATTCGCTTCAGCATTTCTGTTGTTTGGGGTGTTCTAAAGACAAATCATCTCTTCTGGTTTTCTGCATCTTCTTTTTAAGATTGAGCCTTACCATGAAGGAGATAGTAGGAGTATTTATTCTTGAAGGGAACTCCTTTTAATATTACTGAAAAACTTATCTCATTTCTTTCTTTAAAAAAAAAAGGATTACCAGACTGGTATAGTAAAAAAAAAATGATGACCACATAAAATCAGAATTGGAAGGGATCTGAACTAACCCCTTTAGACGAAATAGGATAATCCCTTTAACAATAATTTCGATAACTAGTCATCTCACTCATCTCTGCTTGAACATTCCTAAAAACAGAGATGGACTGTCTGATCTGGAGGCATCCAGGTGGTGTAGACCTTGGTGAAATAAATATTAGAAGCTCATCCTGAACGGTTCTTGGAATCCTCTACTTTTCTTTCTATTTCCTGAATGACTGGATCTTGGATTTTTTTAGGGTTGATTTCCTATTCTTTGACTCTTATATGGCCATCTGGCCCACCATCTAATGCTGGGCTCCTGTCACTGTGGATTTATCTAGCCTGATAAGCTATGTCAATGATGCAGTGGTGTACATCCACACCCTCATGAAGGAAGGCTTTCAGGGCTCTGCCTACCATAATGTGGCAGCATGAGGGACAGTTGGGGCAGCTAGGTGGCACAGTGAATAGCATGCCAGACCTGGAGTCAGGAAGACCTGAGTTCAAATTGAGCTTTAGCCCCTTACTAGCTGTGTCCTTGGGCAAGTTATTTAATCCCGTTTGCCTCAGTTCCTCATCTGTAAAAAGAACTGGAGAAGGAAATAGCAAACCACTGCAGTATCCTTTCAGAGAACACCTCTAATAGAGTCATAAAGAATTAGACATAACTGAAAAATAACTGAACTGAACTGAGAGAGTTTGGGTCATTCTGGGGAAGTTCCTTCCCAAATGGTCAGCAAGCAGTTCTAGTCTTAGCAAACTGACCATATTTAACCACAGGCCTAGAGAAAGAAGCATTGGTGAAGTCAATAACTCCATATCATTGGTTTACAATATCGACAAGGTTAGGAACAGCTGTAGGTATGATGACTTTGTTCAGCTCCCTGGAGTTGTAAGCTGGCACAAGTCATATGCCTTTCTTATAGGAAACATAGGATTCTTGTAAAGGGAGATGGTCTAATGAAGTACTCTAACTTTCTTGATTACTGTAACTAGAGAAAAAATACCTTTCACACCAACCCCCTACTTGGAGACCAGATATGTCTGGTGTTAACTACATAGGATGGTTTAGCTCTGGGTAATTCTCAGGGTTTTCACTTCTCCCTACCCACAGTAATATACACAGAGGTCACTGGAAGAGCCTGTACACATAACTCCCAGGATCCATTCCATGACACCCCTATCTTCCATGGTCTGTCCTCTGTAGTGTCTTCTGAATGACCCAAATAAGGCAGGGGCATTAGAGGATTCCCCAGGCTTGGGTGAGACTGGAGGTCCCTACAGCCCTGATGCTCAATTTCTCTCTACAGTTTTGCTAGCCCTTCCATGGATTGGCTGTCAGTTTCTTATGAACCCCCAAGTTGAGCCTTATTCAACTATTCCTAAGGGAAAGGGTATCATTGCTTTCTGCCCCCTAGAAAGACTGAGGGTTCTGTGACCTTTCCCCTGTCCCTTCCCAGAGTATCTATTCATATTGATAGCACTATTTACCCATGCCACAACTGTCCCAACCCACTGCTCAAGTTTCACCAATTGATTAGCCTAAAACATTATAGTTATGGTGGGGGAGACCTATAGCTAAAGTCTCAAAACATTCTGGCATGACTCCACCCAGAAGGCAGGATCTAAATTCTGCAGAGGCAGGTTGATCATAGGGTATGGTAGGTTGTGGAGTTGAGTGAATAAATCAAACCCATTTCTCCTCATCCTTTAGGAACTGCACCCCTTACCATTGGGAGCCTCCTAGGAATTTATCTTTATTGGACCAGATATGAATAACTCCCTATCTCAGCCACCTGAAAAGGGACAAAGAGCACTCCCTATCTGGAGGCTCTAATAGATGCAGCTAACTCTGTAAAAGTAAGTCCTCAGGGAGCTCCACCAGTCTGTGGAAATCAGAAGATGAGAGGTTCTCAGCATCAGCTCCATTAGACCATAACATCAGTAGCCACTGCTCCAGTTACTCATCAAGTTTTTGTGAGAACTTCTCCAGAAGCCACCCCCACACCTTGGTGGAGAAAACCAACCATTCACCACCTGCTCCCTCTGGGCAAGGTATCACTCATCAAGGAGCAGTAATGAGATAATTCCAGGGCTTTCTCAAGTTTCTTCCCCATTTTCACTCTCACTCCCCTGTCTCATAGCTATGATCTCAATGGAAACCAGAAGCTCTGGATCAGATACCATATGGTGGTTTCCTGGATTTGGCCTGTGAGTCCCCACCCCCATCAGAAACTGTCCCTTCACTTGTGTGGCCACTAGCTTCATTAACTGTTCCTTTGCCTTTATTGTATGGTCCCTAAGAGCCAAGAGCTCTGTCTCTACCTTGTAGATGTGCTGAGCCCGTTCATTTTCAGTCTCATTCTCCTGGCAGTCAAACTTTGGCAGGATGGTTGGCAACAACAACCAGGAAATGCTGGACTTGGCACCTTCATGACCCTTCCAGA
This sequence comes from Bettongia penicillata ogilbyi, assembly GCA_023548195.1. Lineage (NCBI taxonomy): Eukaryota > Metazoa > Chordata > Mammalia > Diprotodontia > Potoroidae > Bettongia > Bettongia penicillata. The sequence goes on along the minus strand of JAJHZJ010000540.1, from coordinate 6,658,667 downwards.
CAGTCTTCTCCAACACCCAATGAACTAACTGGTTCCTATCCCTTTGAGAGGACTACCTATCCATGATGAGAAAGGCTTTTATGATTCAGCGTCATTCCCTGTTCCACCATCCAATCACCCCACCCTCCATGTTTGCAGCACCTTTTCCCCAATTCAAACATGCAGTAGGGTCATAAGGTCATCTCATCTTATCCCAATTACTGACTACATCAAATGTTGGGGAACACCTAACTCCAGCACCCTGTTAGCTCAGGTTTGATCTGGGAGGGAATGAATCACTCACAAGTCACTGAATAGCTAACAAAAAGCGGTTTACTTTGACCTGACACAATGAGGATCTGTATCAATGATACAGTGGCTCTTAGCGTCTATAGATTCATCTCCATATGGAAATAAGTCTGGTCAACAAGAAACAGTATGACGACTCAAGTGGTCTTCAAACATTTGCCAGCTAGGAGGGGCCCCAATTCCATGTGGATGGGACTTTTTAAGTCCTTAGGTGACTAGGAAGTTGCATCAAGATAGGCAGGGACCAGTGAGAGGGGGAAGAAGAGAAAGAAGGAAAGAAAGGAGGAAAGGAGAAAAAGAAGAGAAGGGAAAGGAAAAGGGGGAAGGCAAAAGGGAAGAGGAGGGAGAGTTCTTTGTTGTCTCTTAGGAAAAACTAATTCCTGTTTTGGGGAAATAGAGAAAACCTGGTCCTATCACACAGTTGCAGCCTGGATGAAAATCTAGCAAGGGAGTCTGAGGAGTGCTCATGGAGGCAAGAGGAGATCTAAGAGAAAGCAGTGAAATGAAAACTAGAAAGAAGGGAGTATCCCAAAGGGGGGTATCTTGTTTTCATTATATAAATAGTTCTAGTTCTGCTTACTGTAAACTCTGTACTAATTCATAGAGGTCTTCCCAATTTCTGCTGAAATCATTCATTTCATCTTTTCTCAAGATGTAATAATATTCCTTTACATTTATATGTCACACTTTACTTAGCTATTCTCCAATAGCAGGATACTCTTTTAGTTTCTAATTTTTGACTACAGTGAAAAGAGCTGCAATAAATACTTTTTGTCCATCTCTTTGGGGCATAGGTCTAGTGGTTGGGTTGCAGAGTATGTACAATTTAGTAACTATGGGGAGGGTGTGTGCATATTTCCAAATGGCTTTCCCGAATGGTTCAACTAATTCACAGTTCCATCTACATTGTACCAGTGTGCCTGTTTTCCCACAGCCTCTCCAACATTTGTAATTTGCCTCCTTTGTCATCTTTGGCAGTCTGATAGATGAGAAGTGCAACTTTAAAGTTGCTTTCATTTCTCCAATAATTAGTGAGGGCAACTAGATGGTGCAGGATAGAGTGCTGGGTCTGAGTTCAAATGCAGCCTCAGACACTTACTAGCTGTGTGACTCAGGGCAAGTCACTTACCCTAGTTTTCTTTGGTTTCCTCATCTGTAAAATGAGTTGGAGAAGGAAGTGACAAACTACTCCAGTATCTTTGCCAAGAAAAACCCAAATAAGGTCAGGAAGAGTGAGACATAATTGGAACAATTGAATAACAAAATAGCGATGGAACACTTTTTCATATAGTTCTTGATAGTTTGGACTTTTCTTCCTTTGAAAACTGCCTGTTCACATCCTTTAACCATTTTGTCCACTGGAGAATGATAGCCAGCTAATTTAGAGGTTTTTCTAACTACCACCCCCAACTGTTGGAGCAAGGGTCAATGGGAACAACTAAGAAGTTGTTACCAACTAGGTAGGATACTGGGCAATATATATTAAGGGAAGAGGTCACTAAATTAAGATTGAAGGGAAGGACTGTGACTAGCTGGAATGAGTATGAGAGGGGAGGGGAGGCATAATGATTTATTCAACACCTACTATATACCAGGCATTGTGCTAAGTATTTTACAAATATCACAACCTGGAGAAGTAGATGCTATTATTAACCTCATTTTACAGTTAAGGAAAGTGAGGTAGGCAGAAATTAAGTGATATGCCCAAGGTCACACAGCTAGGAAGTGTCTGAATCTAGATTTGAATTCAGGTCTTCCTGGCTGCAGGCCCAGCTTTCTATCTACTGCACCACCTAGCTGCTATAAGACTTCATATTGGTCATATTTATTTTTCAGTGTCTTCCTGGGTTTGAGAGAAAAACTATTCCTCTTGAGGAATAGAGCTGAGGAAGTGACTAGAGAGAAAGGGAAATGAAAGAACAGCTGGGAAAGAGTGGTGCTGTCCATATAAAGGTGAGGGCCAGTGAGAGGCAATGAGCAACCTGCCAGTCTAGCAATGTCATCACTACATTGGTACACATACCCCAGGTCAAACAGTGGCATGGGGGATTCCAAGATGGAAGGAACATGTCTAACTAGGGGGTAGAGAGAGGGATGGTCAAGGTTGGCTTCATGGAAGTAAACACTCCGTCTTAGACTTTGTGATAAAGGAGAACAAAAACAGGGATAGGATGACACTGCTCCTGAAATTTGGGAAGAAAAGATTTCAAAGAGATTAAAGAATAGGTCGAATTCCATGGACTCTAATTCTACAGGGTCAGGCAGCCTTGCAGAAATGGGGAACTCTCAACAAAGAAATTCTGAAGTTGCAAGAGAAATAATTGACTAAGAAGAAAAAAGAGAATTGTCTAATGAGACTAATATAAACACACCGAGCCCTCATCAGCCAACTCAGATTTTTTTTTAAGACAGAAGAATAACCCTAAAACACAGAGTAAGTTGAGGCTAATGAGGAAAGCTAGATTGGGTGGTTTTTTTTTTCCCAGTGGGGTTTCCTATGTTGGGAAGGATCGCTGTTTCCATCTACTCTGTATATAGCTTACATGTACCTCGCTAGTTATATGTTGTCTGTCTTGATAAAATATATGCTACTTCGAAGGATGGATTGTTTTTTTTGCTTTTCGTCATATCTCTAGTGTAAGAAATGAACCGAACTTCTGTTTCCACAAGAGAATATGTAATATGCCAGAAGTCTTATATTTGCTGGGAAGACAGGGAAACAAACGACTTGGAAATTAGAAATCAACAGGGATGTGGGTGCCTATTTATTAACATATCTAAAGGCCAACAACACTTTCCTGGCCCTTTAGATAGAATCCACAACTTCAAAGGCCCCAAGAAGAATTTCATTACTCTTCTTAAATCAATGGAAAGGAACCTTAAACATCTTGGGTTTGGCCTTTTGCCAATTAAGGGAATTCCTCTGAAAGAATTCATAGCATGTCATTCTACAAAGAAAATAAGGAATGTGACAGAAATGCAGACCCATGTGGGATGGAGTTCGTTGCCTAGCCAATGGGAGGAAGGTGACAAATTTTAATTGGAAATAGGGCTTAAAAAGGCTTGCATTTATCTGAGCAAATATAGCAAATCATTAGGAACTACCCATTCATTCAGAGGAAAAATGAACTTAAAAATTAATAAAATCTCTCCTGGCTTCAGGAGCATTGCCCTTTTTAGAGTGAGTATGTTTTTCACACTAGTATTTAGCAGAGTACCTTACATGCTTACATGTTTGTTGAGTGAATAACTGACCACTAGAGTGGATGGAGGAGATTAAGTAGAACTTAACTCTAATTTTATTTCTGTTTTCTCAGGCTAAGAGAATGGTCTTTGGACTGGAGATGATAAACAAAAATGACCAGAGGGGAGTTACTTCCAAGATAGGAAGATAAGAGAACTTATTTTCCTTGGTGAATTCAAGCTAAGCCCAGATGATCTGGAAAATGAAAAAAAAAAACCTGATGAGTGAGACTGCTGAGTCTCTGATGATGATATTACAAGATTACCATGAAAGGAAGAGGAATATTAAACTAGGGAAGAGTAAGAGTGGACCCAGTGTTTAAGAAAGGTAAGTGGATAGAATCTGCAAACTATAGGTCTGGGAACATGCCTTCAGTTCCTGGGAAAATTCTGAACTGAGTTACTAAAGAGATGGTCAGTGAACATCTCTCCCATTAGATTATATGCTCCTTGTAGGCAAGAACTGCTTTATTTTGTTTTTATATGGAAGACACTCACATAGTAGTCAGAAGAAGTGATACAAGGACACTCTCAAGGTCTCTCTGAAGTAGTTTGGAATTGATTATATGACATGGGAGAAGCTGACAAAGGACTGCCCAGCATGGCATGCCCATATCAAAGAAGGTGCTGTACTGTATGAGTGAAGCAGAAGTGTAGTAGCTCAAAAGAAACATGAGATACGCAAATTTAGAGACATCTCCACTCCAAATATTCATATGTGGACTATTTGTGCCTGACCTACGGTGGAGCCTTCTGAGCTCAGACTGGTCTGATCAGCCAGTCAGACTCTACCCTGTGATCTCATTTTGGTCCTCTTTGAGACAATAATCAACCAAGCACTTAATAAATGAGTATTGTTTAAAAAGGAATTTATGCCTAAAAAAAATGCAGTAGGACTTCATTAAATACAGGTCATGCTTTTGATAGGGTAAGAGGATAGGGAAAGAGTATAGATAAGGTTTACCTAGATATAATACGATAGAATAAACATTTATTAAGCACCTACTATATGCCAGATACTGTGTTACAAAAGTAAGCTGAAAAGGTTGAGGGAGTACCCAAAAGTACTCAATCAGGGGCATAATGAATGTGATGGTGGAGTTGAAACCAGGCAAAGCAGCTGGTGGCAAGTGAAGAAGTGGCTGGTATTTATTCTGTTCTATAATGAGAGGCTATGCAAGAGTTTTCTGCTCTGCCCTCCATTCAAAGAGGCAGAAGCAACTAAGGGAGTTTAGCAAAGTATATGATAATGTATTTCATGCTATTCTTGTAGGAAAAATGGATAAGTATGGGTTAGATAATAGTATATTAGATGGATTTGGAACTAATTGAAGGACTACATTCAAAGAGCTCAACTTGGAAGGAAACCTACAGTAGAGTGACCCAAGGACCTGGGCTTGACCACTTGGTACTTAGTGTTTCTATCAATAACTTGGATAAAGGCATAGACCCCATGTTTATCAAATTTGCAAATAACAAAAAAGATGAGAGGGATAATTAACATACCAAATGAGTCAAGATCCCAAAAGATCTTAGTCCAGATCACTGGGTTTGAATAAATTAAGATGAAATAACATAGTGATAAATGTAAAATCTTAAACATAGGTTTAAAAAGTCAACTTGATAGTTACAAGATAAAGAAAGCATAATTAGAGGGCATTTTTTTTCTGAAAATGATCATAGGGTTTCAGTAGACTGACACCTCAGTAAATGTAAATAGTGCGATGTAATATTGAGTGACACTAAGGGAGATACCATTTCCAGGAACAAGAAGGTAAGAATCCACTACGTTTTAATCAGATCATATCTGGAATACTGTGTTCAGTTCTAGGCATCACAGTTTAGGAAGGGGACTGATCAGCTGGGGAACATTCAGAGGAGAGTCCATGATGGTGAATGGTCTTGTATCCATGCCACAAAAGGACAGATTGAAAGAACTTATCCTGCAGAAGAGAAAACTCAGGAAGATCATGAGAGCTGAGAGGTTGTGTTCCAGGAGCAATGAGTGGAATTTTAAAAGAAGCCACTTAGGAGGTAATAGGCTCCCTGGCACTGCACTTCTTCAAGCAGAGTCTAGATGCCATCTAGTGGGTAGACAGAAGTGAGATTCTTTTTCAAGTTATGCATTGGACTAGATGTCCAAGACTAGATCTCCAAGAGATGAGATCTCTTCCAGCTCTAGAATTCTGTAAAATTCTGTGATTTTTGATTCTGTGAGATGTCTTGTAGAAGATGAATTAGCCTTATTCTATATGGCTCCTAAAAGCAAAACAAAAGGAAATGGATGGAAGTTTACAGAGAGAGACATCTTTAGGCTAAATGAAAGAATTTTATAACAATGAGAGACATCTGAAAATCAAATGTGCTGCTTTTACAAGTATTGAGCTTCTTGTTCTTGGACGTATTCATGAGGAGAATGGACTACCACCACCAAAAGCATTGATGAGTGAGGTTGGAGATTGGGTTCTAATTTCCATCTCTAGGATTCCTGTGAGCTGGAGAAGAGAGATTAATGCCTTCAGTTGCAAAATGCACTTTTCCTAACCTAGAAAGGGCAGGGAGGTTGGAATAGCTCACGGCTAATGAAAAGGCAAACAAGATAAAAAAATTTGCTTCCAAGGCAGAGATTGGACTCATACTTTTGTGTCTAGCCACCCTTCTACTATAGAAGATTCCTAAAGGAGTATGGGAGATGAAAGTAAGAGAACTGAAATGAATAACTCCAAGGCAACCTAGAGTGCCTTATTGAAGTTTGGGCAGGTTTGTTGTTGTTTTTAATATGTTTGTTTTTTAACCCAGGAAGAATTTGTCCAAAGCTGGAGGCAAATCTCTCTTCTGCCTGGAGAAGTTAAAGATCATTACTCTAGCTGAAAGAATTATGTAGCACTTCAGCTGAAAAGACTACAGGACATTCCAGCTGAAGACAGTGAAGTTCTAGCCAGCCAACCCAGAGGCTGAAAGTCAAAGTTGCTCATTGAAGAATGAGCCCAGGAGGCTAATTAATTGACCTGTGCAAGAAAGATACCACATCTGAGGAGGAGCAAACTATATACTGGATAAAGCAGAAGTAATTTACAAAGGGAAGGCAGTAGAATTAAGAGTGTCTGGGGAAGGCTTCCTGCTCCAGAGACAGAACAGACTTCTATGCCCTTCTAGGCTCAGAGTTCTAAGTTGTCTTGCTATGTGTGTTCTCTCTCTCCCTCTCTCCATATATGCGTGTGTGTATATGTATGTATATATACATACGTATATCCATCCCATCTATCTATCTAATTTCATGCCCACTCTTTGCCCCTCCTGGACCTTAGGTGTATTTGTGGGAGAGCATGATGCTCCTGATATTAGGGAAATGTTTTAACTACAGTTTTTCCTAATACTATTTGAGTCAGTTTGGCTTTTGCTAAAAAATTAACTGAGTCTACTGGCTGATTGTCAAGGGAAAACCCAATGATAGGACTCATGAAGTGGTTAGAAGGATAGATATCCACAGGGTGACCCACTGAATCCAAATAGCAACCACCCCTTTTTGGGACACACCCTACCAGTGGCTATGTAAAATGGACAAATAAGGTGAGGGAGGAGGTTGGGGAGACAGATGTTGCACACAAAAAAAATGCCATATGAAATCTAAGGGAAAAATGAATTTCCAACTATGGGATTCAGGAAAGGAGATCAGAGTGTTTTTCCTGTATAGATTGGGAATTTGGTATTGATAATATTTAATGTAAAATTTTGGAATGATTTCTTTGTTCTCTGTGAAGCAAACTTGGAGAGTGCCTCTTCCTATGTCAATAGAGGCCAGCCAGGGCTGACTTAACATTCCTTGCGAGACCTTTGACCTAGGACACTTTTTCTGAATAGTGGGACATTTTTTTATATCTTAATATTTTGTGGACATATGGCATGTTAATGGCATTTTAGTGATAAGAAAAAAACACAGATGTCCTAGGTTGTAATTTCATTTGAAACTTTGTTTACCCTTTCCTGTGTCAGCTGTTTCAAGTACCTGTTTAGGACAGGAAGCCTGCCACTAGAGTGGTGCGATTTCCTTTCTTATCATATGTCACAGAGACATATATTCACGCAGCCTGGGATCACAAAGCCCAGTCGACATTGCTTGTCCTACTAAATTTACAATTTGTCCAACTAAGAGAGTTCCTTTCTCATAGTGAAATGTATATAAGCCAGAAGATTTCTGTACCAGGTAGTCAGATTAACCTCTGACTCCTTAACATTATGTAACTGTTATCTTTAATAAAGAATGCTTTAATTAATTAAATCATAAAATGTATGCATTTAGCCTGTTGCCCTTTCTTTAAGCAAGTTTTCAGGTCAACAGTATATAGATTGGCAATTGGGCTTTGGTGTATAGAGAGTGTATGTAGGGTGAATTTTAGAGTAAGTAAGGTGGATGTTAGTGTGTGTAAAGTGAATTTTTATTATTATTTCTTAGAGTTCAATTTTCCAGGATCCATAGCCATATAACAATCTCCTGTTTCCAGGTACTAGATATGATTCAAAACCTTTCCACCAGGCTAGTGCACATTATATAATGATAAATAATATAAATATCCACTGTGGCTGTTCAGTGAGATATAGGGATGAGGCGATGTAAATTTGTGAGGCTATTGCTGACAATGTGCCTTTGTCTTTTGGCGTATAAAACAGGTAGTCACTACACAGTGAATGGGGAACCTTAGGGTTGAATGCACAAATGCTGTGTATGCCTCAGTTGACCCCCATTGAGGCTTGGGGGAAACCTTAGGGTTGAGTGCACAAGCTAGAATGTTGTGCATGCCTTGATCGGCACACAGATGCCTCCCTTGGGGCTTGAGGGGATTTAGGGGAAGCTCAAGTTGTGCCTGTTTTGATTGACTCCATTGAGACATGGGGGTAGTTGCCCCGCCACCTTCTCACCAGCCCCTGTGAGAAAGGTGATCAGAGAATGCTGTAGGAGTTGTGCAATCGTCTTCTGAGAAAACTTGACTAGAATAAAGTAAGATTATTAACCCCTTCTTATTGTCTTTCCTGTCTGACTGAATCAAGAGTGAACTTGTGCTCCCAGCCCTCCTGTGTGCTGTGTTTATCTGTCTTACAGATGGCAATTCAATGGACAGAGAATTCGAGAGAGTATCAGGTTACGCTCCTCTTTTACTCTGACATCACCCAGAAACCTGTTCATCCTGGAATTTACCTCTCAGAAGTATGCTCTGCCCTTGGAGACCCTCCTTCTGATTGGAGGCCTTCTCATGGAACTTTCATTTTAGCAGGGCACCCAAGTCAGCCATCTCTTCATTTCCCACTAGACTGCATTCTCCTAGACTGCTCAAGATGCACTGGGTGACCTTGACCTTTCCAAGTTAGGTCTTTCGCAGGTCTCAGTTTGTCTGAGGCAACATTCATTCATTACTAAGGTAAAAACTGAGACAAAAATTGGCCCAAGATATCACCACAAAGCAGATCCATTTGGACGGGGAAGACCCTTAGAGTTTCTGGACTGAACAAAAAGCAGTTGTTATTGATGAATTTTAAGCCATCAAAAACTAAACAGTGAGCCAAAGGTTTGGGTTGGGGGCTATTAATGACCCTTTCAATGAAAGTCAGAGTTTTTAGGGTTTAAAGGCTTAGCCAAGTGGCTACATTTGAAACACAATGGGCTTTTTTTAAAGCCTGTTTTTTTTTCAGAACTATAATTCAAGAATCATAAATGAAAACTGCACAGGACAAAAAGTGAATTGTTTCAGCTTTTTGAAAAAGAAAATGATGATAATAATAATAAGTAGAAATAAATAATTAAACAAAATCTTGGTCCCAAGCCCCAAAATGTCTTACAAAATATAAGCAACTAAAAATATACATTCCTATGGACAGAACACCCAAATGTAAGGAGGGAAACCACATTTGTGAAGGGACGAAGAAAAAGGAGGAAGAAAAAGGAAAATGAGGAAGGAGGAGAAGAAAGAGGAGTAGTGTGATCAACTCTTCTTAGGATTACTGGATCTCCAAATAGAATAAGCTAGAGATTTTATAAATAACTTTCCTTGAAAATAGGAGCACTAAGTCTACTGAGTAATGCTGACACTATACATTAAAAACCAGGGCCTTAGCTGATAGGAAAAAGAATCACACTGAAAAAGAAATTAGTTTAAATAAAATGCACCGCATTGGCTTTGTTTTGACCGAGATGAATCAATCTCTGCTTTGAACGATTTGATTTCATCAGTGCGCGCATTCCTTCCGCATCATAGACCACAAACCTTCAACACTTTAGCAGCAGGTCTTCTATTTAAAAAAATAAAAACCAAAGAACAGTTTAAAAAAAAAAAAACTTTCTCTGATAGAACTACGCTGATTCTAGGACAAAACCTACACACACCTTCATTGGTTCTGTACTCTAACCTGCTGGCACAGCTTGCAGTAACCTAGGCTCACCTCCAGTGTACAGTGAGGCATTGGAAAGCAAGTTTAATGAAGGTGTCATGCTGCATTATTCTTTCATTTGCACTGATAGTATTCCAAAGAACCCCAAACCATCTGTAACAAATTTTTACAACACTGCAAGAGTGCACGTCACAAGCAAAATACTGAGAAATTCGTGCCCAGGCAAAAAAGAAAAAGCAGAAATGAAGGACCTAGACCCGTTTGAAAGCAACCAAGTCCTTGAATTTTCCCATGCATTTCAAGACCACTGGCCTCCACCCAAAACAACTGGCCCACCCCCAGCCCACCTGGATCACCTAATTAGCTTACTTCACATTCCTTTCCCTGCAGCTCTTCTCCCACCCCAGATTATTTGCATATACCCACCACTCCTTAATCCCATCTAGAGCAACTAATTAGCCTACTTCTTGTCTGGCTGACCCCAGACTATTTACTACTCCTTAATCCTATCCAGGCCCTTTCACTGTCCTTTTTTGTATATATAAGCATCAGTCTTACCCCCATTAAGCTGCAGGTTCTATAGGAACCCTGCCAACTTCTATTGGCATTACAACAAACCTTGTCATTTGACTGGAAAGTTTGAAAGCGTGAATTCATTCCAGGCAGACACCACCTCATACCCTGACATCTCAGGGTTCCCAGCAACCTCAAATTGCATCAGAAAATCTCCAGTTCATCAGAAGAAATCACTGAGGATTCATGTAGGGTCAAGTTGATTTTGTGTATTTTGTTATCACTTACAACTTTGTGTCAGAAGTAGATATTCAGGTTGTAAAAATTTCTGATTGCACTTGATATAGAAAGGACTACTGGGCATGGAGGGGAGGGGAAAAATTATGATGGGTTTGATTTTTACATAAAATCATCTGGCCTGAAGAAACATCTTTTACATACAAGTGTTAAAATAAATGTTGCTACTGTATATTTAACAGTGAAAAAAAAAATCTGCTCCTTAAGATGGAGATAACTAAGACAAGGAAAACTTGGCTAATTCTGGGTGGTTTAGTAAATTGTTGTCTCTGCTTTTTTTTTTTTCCTAAGTATAATTGGAGATTGAACAGAACATGTGCAGAATTGCCCTTCCTGCTTCTGTCAAGCAGGTCTGAAGAGAAGTAGAATGTGATAACTGGAAAGGTAGGATGGCATCAAATTGTGGAGGGCTTTACATGCCAGGCAGAAGAGTTTGAATCTGATTTACTGGAGAATGGAAAGTCCCTGAAGGATTTTGATCAGGAGAGTGACATCATCAGATCTATACATAACGAAAATTGGTCTGACTTCTAGATGAAGGACAGATTGGAAAAAGCAGTCAACAGACATTAATTGCCTACAATGTGCCAGGCACTGTGCTAAATACTGGGCATACAAAAAGAGGTATAAGGCATGCCCTGACCTCAAAGAGGGCACAAGCTAATGGGGAGACAGTAAGCAAATGTACTCAAAAAAGCAATATTCAGAAAAAATAGGAAATAATTTAAAAAGGGAAGGCACTAGAATTAAGAGGTCTAAGAAAGATTTACCGTAGGACATGAGATTTCATTTGGGACTTAATGGAAGAAAGCCAGGGGAAGCAAGGAAGTGGGGATGAGGAAGGAAAGCATTCCAGGCAGGGATGACAGTCAAAGAAAATGCCCAGAGCTGAGAGATAGAGTATCTTGTTCTAGGAACAGTATGGAGACTAGTGTCATTGGATCAGGGTACGTGACAGGGAGTAAGGAATTAGAAGACTGGAAAAGGAAGGAGGGAGTTAGGCTATGAAGAGGTTTTGAAAGCCAAATGGGACATTTTGTAGTTGATCCTGGAGCCATTGGAGTTTACTGAGTAGGGACAGTCGTGACGTGCTGGACCTGTGGTTTAGGAAAATCACTTTGTACCTGAGACATGTTTATTCTTCAACTTTGGAAGCAGCTAGGTGGCACAGCAGATAAGAACATTGACTTAGTTTGGAATCCAGAGGACCTGAGTTTAAATCTGATCTCTGACTCTGGGCAAGTGCCTCAGTTTTTTCAACTGTAAAATGGGGACAATAATAGGACCTACTCCCTCATTCCTCCAGGGTTGTGGTGAGGATCTAATGGGATATTTGAGAAGCACTTAGCACAGTGCCTGAAACATACTAGGAACACAGTAGATGTGTAAGACATGCATGTTTTACTTCCTTCCTTGGGGAAACATGAGCCAAAATCCAAGCTATAAGTAAATCTGGGGTAAGGGTGTAATGAAATAAAGAATATAAGAAAAAAGAACCTAGCTCTTCTCTATACAAGCCAAATTTCCCAGAACTAATCCTGGTCTGAATTGAGTGAGAGGGTCCAAAGAAGATGGGTATCTTAGTGCAGAAGGTAAAGAGGTAAGTGACCCCAGACCCTTTAGGCTACTAGTGGTTAATAATGTTAGAGAAGTTTTATAGATTTTCATCAAAAGTTCATTTTCTTATTCTGTTCTCAACAATTAGATGTTATTGCCTTGAAGTGGACGTTATTCCTCCCTGGGCCCCTAGGCTGAGAGATATCTGTTAGGTTACTGGGCAGGGTTGGATAATCTGCCTAGCAACAGGTTTCTTGTTTGGGCCCCTGTCAAAATGTTATTCCCCTTTGGTTTAATATCTGATAAATTGTTAACAGTCATTTCTTGTTTAGTCCATTTGCATGGTAACCACCTGTGCCCCACCTAATGTTAGACCCCCATTACCAGGTAACCACCTTCTGCTGAGCACCCTCCTTCCTGACAACTATGACAACCAGTCTGTGATTGGCTACCTCTCCTGACACCTCTCCTCTGTTAGGGTCCTTTACTAGCAGTACCCTGACAACCACCTTCTGTTTGGGGGTTCTTGCCTAGCACCAAGCCCTCCTCTTGCTCTGTCAGAACTCTGTTGTGGAAACCGCAAGGCTGTACCGAGTAGTGCCGAAATGCTTAAAATGCACTCATCCACCTCAGTTCGGGCTGTCTTCTCTGGGTCTCTACATGAGGCAGCTGCCAGCCTGGCTAATAAATGATGCTCTCGAAATTTTCAATTAATTTTGCCTGTGACTTATTAATTTCGTCCATTTCAGCCTAATATGTTAACTTCAATTTTATAATAAGAAAAAATTGGTTTACAGAGTTTCTCTTTGAATTAAAAGATTGAATAAATTTTGCTGGGTCATTTGACAAATTAATCTGATAAAAACAAAAACATGGAGTATTCTGGGTGAAATAACTTTGATGAAGTCAAGACAGGGAAGTACATTTTTAAAATGTTATTATTTAATTTTAATTTTATTTTATTTTTCTCCCATTACATGTAAAAATAATTTTTAACATTCTTTTTTTTTAAGTTTTGAGTTCCAAATTCTTTCTCATCTTCCTTCCCTCCCCTTCACTGAGAAAGCAAGCAATCTGAAGGGTATATATACAAAGGGTGGGGCATTGGTTAGAGTGCTTGGCCTGGAATAAACAAAATGAGAGGTCCTGGGGTAAAAAGTAGCCTCAGACGCTTGCTAGCTGTGTGACCCTGGACAACTCACGTATCCGTTTGCCTCAGTTTCCCCATCGGTAAAATAAGCTGGAGAAGGAAATAATAAACCATTCTGGTATCTGCCAAGAAAACCCCAAATGGAATCACAAATAGTTGGACATGACAGAAAAATGAACATAATTCTCCCTTAACACTATAGAATGAGTGACGGTCCTTTTTGATTGAATGTTTCCTCTAATTTTAACAAAATATCCTTGGTCTGTCTGATTTATATGAATCATACTATAGCTTCCTTGTTTTTGGTTCACAGTAAACACAGAGCTACTCTAATTATTCAATATCTTCCAAACTGATTTAATAAGAATAACTTGCATTTATATAGTGCTTTGAGGCTTGGGAAGTGCTTTCCATGTTACTTCATGTGACTGGTAATCCTATGTATGGCTGCCCTAGCTCAGATGAATTTATTTCTTTAATTCCTCTCCCTCCCCCCAATGCTGTAACATCTACCTTTTAACATCAGTAATTCTTGTCAGAGTAACGCAGATTCAGTGCTAGTTAGAATGAGCTTCAGAGATCCTCTTGCTCAAGGATTCTAATTTTTTGTTTAGTGTTACGGACTCCTTTGGCAGTCTACTAGAGTCTCGACCCTTTCTCAGAATATTTTTTAAATTAAGAATTTATGGAAATAATCAATTTCATTTAAAGATTAGTGAAAATAAAGATTTTTCTTTTCCATGCAAGCTCACAAAGCCCCTATGCTGATACATTTATTTATACATCCCTTCCACGAATCCCAGGTTAAAAACTCCTGATCTAGTCCAATTCCTTCATTTTATGGATGAGGAAACTGAGACTCGGATAAATGAAGAAATTTGTTCACGTTCACACAGGAAATTACTGGCAGAATCTGAAATCACCTTATGGGACTCCATAGTTGTACTGGTTCTGTTTGGTAGGGGTGGGAGTGATGGTGGCACCCTGTTAGATCACATATGATTTGTGACAAAAATGAAGTAGTTATTGTCACCAATCAGTAGCAAAAGGAGGATTGCTTAGCCCATATAAGGGTATGCCACAAGGATACAGTGGCACCTGGCTTCTAAAGACAGTCCTACTTGTATGTCTATGGAAAGGAACTGATTAGTGGGGTGATGCCTGAGTGATCTGACTTCATGAACCAGTGGATTAGGCATACAGAAATTAAGTGACTTGCCCAGGGTCACATGGCCACTACATGTCTGAGACTGGATTTGAACTGATTCTAATATACTGAAGTCTTCCCGATCCCAGGTTCAGTGCTCTATCCATTGAGTCATCTAGCCGCCTCTACACATAGTAAGCACTTAATACTTGCTGACTTAACTTAAAAGCCAAAATGTCAATAATTTAAGACTTAAATGATTTTTTATTTTACATATAAGATGAATGGAAAGAGAAAAAGCAGCAGAGGCTAACAGCAGTCATGTAGAAAGTCATTCCATAGTCCATGAACAATGATAGTCAGGCACTTCAGTTTCCTCAACTGTAAAACGAGGGGGTTGAGGAAGGTGATTTGGAAGGCGTTTTCTAGCTCCAATGTTCTAATATCTCTATTACACTCTCAAGAGGACTTTATAATAACACAGTTGTTGCTGCTGGTCCTTTGTTTTGGTGAGGACCGATGACATGAAGAAGTGTATGAATCGGATTTAAGTGCGGCAGAATTGTACAGTTCTCAGCCTCACTCTCTCTTCCGGAGTCATCAACGTCCAAAGGCAGGACAAAAGTCTGGACAACTGGCAATGGCCCCACATGCAGTAGTATGTAGGGGATAGCGTTAATCCTAGGATTTGGAAGACCTGAGTTCAAATTCTACCTTTGACACTAATGGGGTAATAATGCCAGAGTATCTTTATTCTTTAGACTTCAAGGTAGTTAAAATGATTAAGTAACATTTCATGCAGATGCCATTTTCCCCAACTGCTTTTTAGAGGTCCTGCAAAAACTTTTCTGGCATCATTACTCCCCGCAAATAGGCTGATTTTTGGTCCCTTAGTTCCTGCGATTTTTTTTTAGGCAGGGGAGGCTGGGTCAAAAAGCAATTGAGTCAAGAAGAGCTCTGTGAGCCATAACGATCAACCAGAGTCAGCCACCAGTCTTTTTTGGAGGAAGACTTTCTATTGGTACAGGCAGTGCCAGCCCTCTCATGGACTTCCCACAAGTGAGGGGGAGGGGATTTCTCTTTCCTCCCCCTGCCCCAGCAGCTATGGAACCACACAGGGCAATGGGAACATGTGCTTATCCGAGTGAACCTTAAGAGCCAGACCTCAAATCCCTGGCTGCTGCTTCTGTTCTGCAGACAGAAGCACAGATAGAGCAAATCCAAGAGATGAGCATTTCCACTCCTGGTGGCTGCCTAGCAAGCACAAGAGTTTGGCAGTTCTGGAGTTGGGAGCTGACTGCCAGAGGCAGGCGATTCCTGCCACTTGTAGCTAGTGCTTCTCAGAGGAGAAGAAAGTGTATCATTGCCCGGCTTCTGAAGTAGCCCAGCTGAAGGGCAAGCTGTGCTCTCCTGGGCTACGAACCTGTGAGTTGCACAGACAAGTCAGACATAAAAGTGAAATACTTGTTCGGTATTATGTGTTTTAAGTTTTAACTTATGCATGCTTATGAGTCTTGTGTTTTAAGCATTTCCTTTGTGGCAAAGGAAATAAACAGCAAGTAATTCTGTATCTTAGATTTACTATTTTGTACACTGCATGACTTTCTAGAAGATTTAAGATTTTTTCCTCCAGAACTCTGGTGTGAGGGTCATGATGAGCCACAAAAAGAAAGAAAAAAGCCTGTTACCTATTTAGGGCCAGGCTCCCTCAAAATTGAATTTGGTCTTCCTAAATCCTGAGCAGGAACCCCATTTTTTGGAATAGGTAGTCAAACCATGCATGAGAAATGTACATTAATATTAAAAGATTTAACATGAGATTTTTGGCCAGAATAGTATATATTCAAAACCTCAAATGGCCACAAAAATATTTCATTTTCTTCAGTACTTAGGTCAAAAAATAGTAGCATGATGTAGTGGAAAGAAAGTTGGACTGGAGTTGGGAGTTGGAAAGACTTCGGTTGAACATTCAAGTGTTGTACCTGACACATACTTACTGTGTGACCGTGGGTAAGTCACTTCTCAGTACTCCAGGCAATTCCTTAAGACTGTAAATTATAGTTAAGCTGATCAACATTGGTGCAAGAAGTTTCCACACCACTGATTTCCTTAAATTATCTGATTCTGATCTTTGCCCTCAAACAGGAGAAAGGGAATAAAAGTCAATACTAATGAAACTGGCTGAATATTAAATAACAAAAACCGTTTGATTACTTTAAAAATTCGGGTGTTCCCATTAAGAAGCCTGAATTTTCATAAAGACAACAGCAGTCATAGATTATACTAAGTATCCTTAATATAGTTATCAAAAGAACCTTCAGTAAACAACCAAGTATTTATAAGTAGTCCTACTGAGTCAAATTAAGACTTAAATTCACAACCAAAAATGTAGCCTCTTCAGATCAATTTAAGGGACCACGAAATATCTTTTGCCCCCAAACCTGGTAATAAATCAGGAAAGGGCAACCTATGGCACTGGCAAAAATGGATATGGTAGTTGATATAATTAGTGATGGCATTCTCACATTCCCAATCATGTACACCCTTCATTTCTTCTCCCACTTTTTCCTTGAAAATATCCTAGGTTTGTTTGTCTGATGATGATACCTTGGTGTAGTTCTTGATTCTGCAAGTGACATTTAGAGATAAAGAAGCTGAAGACTCACTGTCAAAACATTTAAAATATCTAGTGACAATCTGTGTACTGGATCATCCCTTCTAAAGTTGTCAATCACCCTCAAAGTCTGCCCAAGTAATTTATCTTCCTGCATGTCCTCTCATTCAGTCCTCAGTGGAAATGGAAGGCCTTTGAAGTGCTCATCATTGTCAAAGGCTATGTGATAGAATGAGCACTGAACTGAAATTCAGGAGACCCAAATTCTTGTTCCAGCTCTGCCAGCCACTGACTTTGGTTAAGCCATTTAATCTGCCTTGACCATGATTTACTTTGTCTATAAAGTTTTGGAGTTGGCCTAGATATGCCCCTTTCATCTCCAAAATTCCATAAAAATCATTAAATCTTTGAGGTTTTTCATATTTTTTTTGCATCGGTTTCTTGTTTTTAAGAGATATCAAAGAAAATAAAGTTGAAAAGAATTGCTCACCAAGTAATACACAATTTGTGGGATCACTAGAGGGAAAATTGTTCACCTTTTTTCTTTATTTTTTTTGGTTGGTCTCCCTGCCTTAAGTCTCTCCCTCTCCAGTTCACTTTTCACAACACTATCAAAGTGATCTTTCTGAAGTGTAGGTCTGACCACATTAAACTTCTTCCCCTTTTAGTACAACTCCAGTGGCCATTATCTCCAGTATCAAATATAAACCCCGCGATTTAAAGTCCTTCATGATCTGCCTCCTTGCCATCTTTTCTAGTCTTAGACCTTGTAACCCTCCATCCCACTCTATGATCCAGGGACACTGGAAACACCCCATCTCAAGACTGGGTATTTTCATTGGCTGTCCTCTGTGCCTGGAATCCACTTTCTCTTTATCTCCACCTCCTGGTTTCCCTGCCTTCTTTCAGGATGTAGATAAGGTCTCACTTTCTGCAAGAAAGCTTTCCTGACTTCCCTTGGTACTGGTAGGACCTTCCTCCTGAGATGACCCCTACTTTATGCTGCATAATATTTTGCTTGTATACAGTTATTTTCATGTTATCTCTCCTCCACTGGACTGTCAGCTCCTTGAGAAAAGGCACCATTTTTACTTTTCTTCAAGCATGGTAATGAGCACGTAGTAGGCACTTAATGTTTGTTGACTTGACAAAGCTGCCAACTATGCTAGCAGGGCATTATTTTCATCTGGCTCTCTTCTGGCCAAAGTGAATATTAGTTATTGAAGTAATCACTGACCGCAATAAAAATGGTGTCAGCTCAAGAGCTAGACTGCTTTTTTAAAAGTATCTCCATTTAAGTTGACCCCTCCCTCCTATCATGGGTCACCTTGAATAAAAAAAACGCAATTCTAGAGTCTCACATTCATAAAATATGATGGTGAAAAAGATTAAGAAGCTTATGAAGAAAATGTTACAAAAGTCATTTTTAGAAAGAACTAGTTGATTACTGCAAAAAACCCATTTCTTGTAATAACTGCCAATTTCCTGCTTTTAGTAAAGGACCTTTTGTAACGTGAGAGAAAGCCAAGTAGTTCAGAACTGACAATAAAAAGGGGCATTCTTATTACCTAAAATTATATTGTTCTATTAATGTCACAAAAAAATTATCTGACAGGAAATGTGCATTAACTAGAGCAACCTTAGTTGCTGAATTTGTAGTAGCCATGGCAACTTATAGCAATAGGGAAGCACTGACCTGGTTCAAATAGCATGATGTGACCCAAGTGCTATTGTAATGACACTAATTTTCAAACACTGTTAGTACCCCGTAGCAAGGAGAACAAAGCTAGACATTACTTGTCAGGTCCCACAAACCACCTCTAAATCCATCAATATTGCTTAGGAATAAAATAACTTAGCTTCATGAGAAGTGTGTATTAATAACATGGTTAAAAGCTATAAAGATATTTTTCTCACTTTACTTCCACCTGATAGTAAGAAATTCATGTCTGTTATTTTAAAAGACAGCAGAAAGTTTTGAACAGATATGTATGGATTATTGGGAAGAGATAGAAAACATTCAAGGAAAGCAAGTCTTTTAATCAACAAACATGCAATGGGGAAAACATTTCATTTAACAGCAGGAACTTTAAGATAATCCCAATAATAGATGTACAAATGTTGGGAGGGGGGAAAATTTACAATTGGAAAGCTGCCCCAAGAAAACAATATGGCACAATACAACGGCTGGCACTCATATCCCCAAAGTACTAAAATAAAAAATAAGCAGTAAAAAATCTTATCCCTTTACAATAAAGGAAAAATAAAGTTTGATATAATGATGTTATTTCCACAATCCACTGGATGGACCATGCTAATTACTTTGTTAATCAATTACAGTGAATTCTTTACAACCAATAATTTGGTACAATGGCTCCTCCTCATCCCAGACTAACAAATCTGTCTTCAAAATAACAGGACAAAACTATGACATTAAGCAAATGTTAATGTAATTATATCCCATGCCTAGTAGGTTCAAAGAGAATTCATAAACAATTATTACAAATTTATTCTATAAAAGTCAAAATTTTTGTGCTAAATTTCTATCTTCATCTTATCTTTGCTGCTGTTTTCTTCCTGCCCTCACAATCCATAATAATAGTCTGATGGATTTGTGATCTCATTGATATACCTTTCTCCAGATTCATTTTTCATCTATATATCATTAGAATTCTTGTGTATGTTGCTCATCAAGAGCCATATTATTTTTATCCTCCATAAGGAATACTTATTCGATTTGGAGTCTCTGCTGAAAATCCTTTACGACAGTGGTGAATATTTGTGGAAAACTCATTGTTTCATTTATTAGCAATCAAAACGTATTTCTTTACGCCTGCTCTTCATATTAAAGTTTAGTCCATGTCCTCCCAGAAAAGCACCACAGAGGGTGCACTCAACGTTCTGTGGGCAATTCTTCATGTTCTCTTAGCACTGTGTGACTCACCAAGTGTGATTTTATAGTATGTCCACTGCTTATTCTTTGCTCTTGATTTGTGATCACCCCATTTTTTCCCTACTCATTTCTCTTAACATTCTTTACATTATTTCTTCTGAAAAATTCCTCATTTGTAACATTCCTGAAGCCTGCTCATACACATCATGTGCCTTTCCGCTGCCCTTTGGGTGATTTTCACCTTCATTTCCTCATATAGTATTCAATTACTCACGGTCACGTACCACCAGACTGCTACCGTAACAAGACAATCTGTTTCTGGGAGGAGCTTGGAGTCACTAAAAAACTTCTTCAACTTCCAAAATGCATTCTACTTCACTCTCTTGCTTCAGCTTACTGTCAGCTGATTGTGTCTAAGAGGCATGAGCTGATGGGCTAGCTTTATGGGCTATCATCTCACCTACATACGAATGATAGGCTTTCCTCTTCCACTTGTCTTTTCCTCTGTGGATAGTTAGGCCAAATTCTTTTGAGTAATTATGGATGTCAATTAGGGAGGCTGTACAGCGCTCCAGAGTTTGAGTTAATCAGCAGTGTCATCCGCAAGGCACTTATGAAGCTGTATGGGCTTACCCTGTTTTGTCTGTATAGTCTGTATCTCACAGTTGTAAGGATCAAGCGATGGTATAACTAACATAAATTAAAACTTTAAAGCTACCTATAAACTTATTAAAATTTTCATCTTGGTGGTAGAGTTAAGAGATAATAATGGGACAAGTCACTATCCAACCTTTTTTATAATGTTTAATATTCTACAGACAACTGCAATGTGGGATAAGTGCTTTTGCAGCTGATAAAGTTTTAGGATGTAAGTTCATCTCGTGTAGGTTCACTGAAATTAGGGTTAATTCCATTATCAGACAGCACAAAGGAAATGATGTGTACCTCCTCATACTGTTCCTAATGTGTTTCTGATTTCCTTTGTTAGGTCTCTACTTCAAAACCTTTTCATTCCATGTAGGTTGGAAATTATTAATATTTGATAAGGCAACATCTATTATATCAGTGCTATATTGAGGTGACTGCAGGTAACTTTGGTCTGTGATAAATAAGGGCTATGCTGGAGTCAACTAAAGAGTAGGTCCTGAGAGCAGATTGTTAAATTTTCAGTGTGAGTAGTTATTTCAGGAACTAGCAAACACTTCAAACTAGGGCTTGATTTGCTGTTCTGTTGATTGTTTAGACTTAAGTGATGGAGTAAATGTTAATAATGAAGATTAAAAGTAAAATTGTGTTATTTGCATTTTCCCCCCTGGAGAGCCGGGTATTGATTTACCAGAACACTTCTGGTGATAATGCTCCAGTTTCAAAGGTTTATTGGCTGATTTCACAAAGACATTTTCAGCATAGGAATTTGTCATTTGTTAGTCCATGAAAGGTAGTTTCTGATATATACAACTCTAGACACTAGGTCATACCTTGCTAAAATTTTGTAGATGCGTAAGCCTTTGTAGCCTGTTTGCACAACTCCTTATTCCTTATATAACTTGCACTGATCAACGAGTATAATCTCCTTAAAGTTAAATTTTCTATAATATCTAGTGTCTATGAAAGTCCTAAATTGCCATAATAAATCCTTTCCCACAAAAAATGCACAATTTCATCCATGCTGCTTTGTCTATCATTGACTGAATTCATGTGTATATTGCCCATCAAGAGCTTTATATTATATATAGTTACATATTATATATGTAATAATATATACACATCATTATTATCCTTAAGGAATATTTATTCTATTTGAAATCTTTGCTGAACATCTTTTACGACAATGCCGAACATTTATGGCAAGTATAAATCTCATTGTTTTAACATTCATTTAATATTAGTAATCAGTCAGTTGTCAAAAGACATTTCTCATTACATTGTTCAAGTAATGTTATATCATTTTAATATATGTAGGGGAAGCATCTTATTGGAGGGCAAGTCATTAAAGGCAATGTTTTGCTCTAACAAATCAAATGCTTTTTATACTAAAGAAATAATATACGCAGCAAGATCTGGTATTCTCAAAACCTTTCAGCCAACTGTACTATTTTAAGGGGTATTCTGTCACAGAATATCATTTGTAAAAACCTGACTTCTCCCTTTTCATATCTCCATCAAGAATAACAACAGTAATAATAGCAACAGCAATGAACCACAGGTAATTTACAGGAACCACTAAAGTTAGACTATACTTAATTTAACTGAAGTTTTGATTTTGAAAAATGCAAATAAAGATTCTACCTTATCAAACCGTGTCAAAGGTAACTGTAAAATATGATATCCAAAGCTAGAATGGCTACGGGAAAGCAAGCACGTAATTAAACTGCTGTGAAGTGGTCCAGCCTTGTTTTGGAAATCAACACACACATATACTAACAATCACAAAAACGTGCTTGTCCTTTGACCCAACTGTGATACTCCTAGGACCATACCTTAAGGGGATTACTGGCAAGAAAAAAAAGACTTCCGTACAAAATGTCTGGCAGTTAAAAAAAAAAAAAAAACAACCAGGAAAACATCTCAGATGGTTGAACACAATACAGTATGTGAGTGAAAAGGGCTATCACTGTCCTTTGGGAAATAACAAAAATGAAGACTTCAGAGACACGCGGGAAGGCATATGGAAAGATATAAAGTGAAAGGAGAATTGAAGGAACGCTACACTCGCTAACCACAACCACAGAGCTATAAGCAACAAATCCCTGCTGTGCAAATGTAAAGATGGTCAAAAGGGATCAGAAAAAATGGGAAGAGGACATGGGAAAATATTAAAATCAACATGCACAATGTTTTGTATAGGGCTAACAATAGGCAAATAACCTAATTTTACTAATACTTCTATCTACTCTCATTAACAATTTCCTCTTTTGTGTTTATTTGGTTCACCTTTTCCTCTTTTTTCCTACTGTTTAATCTGAATACCTATAACTGTCAGTGGAAGCTGAATTAAAAATTCAATTAAAATTCTGATTACAGTTACTTTTTAAAATGTTTTGATCTCTGAAAAGGAAGCTGGTTCTTTTTCACAAGAGATGGTTTAGATCTGAAACAAGCTTGTTTTAAGGATGTATGATACGATCACCACTGTAAACAGATAGCAAACATTTGATGGGGGAAGCAGCAGCAGTAAGGTTACTTTAAAAAGGATAAAAATATAGGAAGGTAACTAAATGGAAAAAATCTTTTAGGTAAAAGGCCGTTAAAGGGGTTCATAGCTGATTAATACTGTATTACTTTACACTTATTCTCCCTATCTCAGCACATAGAGGCACAAAGGGAGGCCACAGGAATTATAAAGTCATGTCTTCAGTAAGTGTATAAACCTGCCAGTGCAGCTGACTGCTGGGGGCCATGGTGGACGGTCATTTTCATACATAATACAATTTGTTGAATGAACAAACAAATGCAAATGTTACCTACAGACATTCTGCCTGAAGGAATTTGTCCTGAAGCTGTGGGACAGGTGCTTCAGTTGTAAAATGAAGGAGTTGAAAGAGATCCCAAAGGGACTTGTAAATCTATCGTCTTATTATCACTCTCAATTATGCTATGAAAAGTCTGATCATTCCACTCAAGGACCACATGACCAAGGCAACACTGCTCACCTTGTAGTTACATCTAATAATGAGTAAATAACCTTCTGAACATTAAGTTCACAACACTAAAATTATAAAATGTCATAAAATGATTAGCCTTCTTGAATAATTACTCTGATGTGCCAATTATTTTGATGTTTTAATAAGGATAACATCCATTAGTAGAAACCATTAGATGGTTTACCACAGATAAAACGCACTGTAATGATGGCCAAAAAATTAGGATTTCAATTCTTAACTTTATGTTTGATAAATTACACCAAAAAACAATTTCATATCAATCAGTGATGAAAATACAAAAAGACACATTACAAAAAGTTTGTTACTGTGGAGAGGAGAAAAAAAATTAAAAGCAAGTGAACATAGGTAATGACAAAAAAAGGCTTTTTAGTACAACACAAAAAAAAGACTTTTTGGTACAAAACAAAAAACAGCTTTTGCATAAGTAAATTCACCAGTGTATACAGAATAAAGTGAAAGCTGGAGAAAAAAATGTTTCCAAAAATGTTGCTGGTAAAAAGTCTGGTAATAAGACATCAAAAATATCTATGGAAAAATGACAGAAATTTATAAACATGAGAGTCATTTCCTAACTGAAGTTTTGGTCAAGTTATAAAAAGATAGTTTTTGAAAGAAGAAACATAAACTACTACCAGCCACCCTTAAAAAACTCAAAATTGTTAAAAATCAGAGAAATGCAAATTAAACTGAGGCATCACCCTGAACTCTTCAAAAAGGTGAAAGGACTGTCTAAGGGAAAACCAGCAAGCAAATTTGCTGCTGGTGAAGCAAAATATTTACCTGGCCATTTCAGAAAGCAATTTGGACTTTACCATGAAAATTACAAAAATATTCATCACTTTTGACTTAGTAATCCTATCATTTAAGATTCATACACACAAAAGGTTACTGACAATAAGAAAAAATCTGTATAAAAACATTCATAGCAGAATTACTCCTAATAGTAAAAAACTGGGGGGGAAAAAAACCACGGACCAATTGAAAAAAATGATTTGTCGCGTGAGGATGGAATGGAATGGAATGTTACAGAGCCATAGTGAGTGACAAACGTGAAGACCGAGGTTCTACTATGTGCAAGGGATGCTAAGGATTCAGAGACAAAACCAAATAGTCCCCGACTTTTGGGAGTTTATTTCGTATTAAGGGGCAACCACATACACATACATAAGCATAAGGAAATCAGAGAAGGGCCATCTGAAGAGTTTTCCTATAGGATGGATACCTGAGCTGAGCTAAGCCTTGAAGAAAGGTGCAGCCCTGGGGAGAGCCCGGACAAAGACACCCAAGTGGTGCGCTGAGACGGGCAAAGCGAGGACAGCACTTTGGCTACAAGCAGACTAAATAAGGAGCTCCTACGTAGCTCCGTGGTACAACAGAGAGAGTGTTGGGCCTAGAGTCAGGAATACCTGAGTTTAAATTCTACGAGCTCTGTGACCCCAGGCAAGTCACCTAACCCCGTTTGCCTCAGTTTGCTCATCTGTAAAATGAGCTGGAGAAGGTAAGGACAAACCACTCCCATATCTCTGCCAAGAAAACCCAAAAATGTGGTCACCAAGAGTTGGAAATGACTGAACAGCAGACCACATGAAGAAATGTGAATTGAGGTTGAAAAAGAAGTCTGTAGTCAGCACAGGAAAGGTTTCAATTTCAAGGTAAGAAATTTAAATGTAATTCTAGAAACATTAAGAGTGATGCTGCTAATTTTGCAGTAGGGGTTTGACATGATCAAATGTATGATTTAGAAAGATTATTTTGGTTGTTGTATGGAAGATGGATTGTACGGAGGCCATGTTAGAGATTCAAGATTTCCTGTGGAGGCAGAACTGACAAGACTAGGCAACTGAATGGATAAAGGGCATAGATATCTGGGTAAGATTTATAATCTGGCTTCTGAACCTCATAACCCAACTATAATTGTACTCCCCATGGTTAACAATGATCTCCCTTACCAGTCAAATATGATGTGCTTTTCTCAGTCTCATCCTTCTGGACCTCTCTTATATTCAACACTGTCAACATTGTTGCATCTCCTTCTGGATATTTGCTCTGTGCCAAGTTTCTGTGAGACTTCTCTCCTAGTTTTAATCTTACTTGTCTGCGTGCCCCACCTCTACACACAAGATTCCTAGTTCTATCTATCCAGCCCTAATTTCACTTCTGAGCTTCCACACTGCATCAATCCATCAGCAAACATTTATTAAGGTTTTACTATATGCCAGGCACTGGGTTAAGCACTGATGATATAAATAAAAGCCAAAACCAGTGCCTCATGGTAGGTAACTATAGAGAGGAAACCATTAAAGGTTGGTAGTAGGAATGCAATCAGCCTAGATGTTAGGGGGGAATAACAACCAAAAAAGGCATCCTTTAGCAAGTAGTATTTGAGCTGTCTTTAAGAAATTAAGACCTGAGAGTAATATCAAAAGACAACTATCAGAGGAGTTACCAGGCCAGAGTCAGGAGGAAGAGCAATTTCAATCGAATGACAGGGCATAAGCACTACTGCAAAGAGATTGAGGGCAGAAGTCCAGGCACCTAGTACAGGTAGCTTTTCCATCGGATTTAGCTGAAAACAAGGGAGACTGCTAGCAGGACGTGGAGTTTTTTAAGGACAGAGGAGATTTGGGCTGTTTGTAGGCAGTAAGGAAATGATAGGGAGAATCTTAAGATTGGAAAATTGGGGCAGTCTGCTGGGGAACCTGGAAAGGGATGTCATCCAAAT
The DNA here is from genome assembly GCA_023548195.1 of Bettongia penicillata ogilbyi. NCBI lineage: Eukaryota > Metazoa > Chordata > Mammalia > Diprotodontia > Potoroidae > Bettongia > Bettongia penicillata. The sequence goes on along the minus strand of JAJHZJ010000540.1, from coordinate 6,632,197 downwards.
CATGTGTAGACAAGTACCATGTCATCAGAAACTGTACTGAAGAACATACTTGGGGACATCGTTAGGGACACTGAAATTAGGAAAATGGGAATAGAGGCCATTTTTTGATGAGAGATTTTCAGCTGGATGAGGGCAATGAGAGACTTGAGAAAAGTTTGGAATTGGCACTGTGGTCAATCTCTTACAAACTCAATTATGGAATAGTATTGCCTTACTGTATAAGGGCCCCCTTAAGATCTGATGACATAAATTTACAGTGGACCCAAAACTATGACTTCTTGCTTTATTCTGCAGCAGCACACGAATAGAAGCAAAGGACGCAGTAATAATCCAAGGCTGAGGTCTGACAAAGCTCGGTCAACAACAGGCCAAGCAGGGGAATCCAGAGTTGAAGTGCTTTACCAGCAAGGTAACATACTGGAAAGAGAAGAGTGTGTGCCCAGAACAGGAAGGATGGCTTGGCAAAGCTGGCAAGTTCGAGGGACCGGAGGTCGTTGTAAGAACAAAGAATGGGATCAAAGGTAGTAATCAATGGGGAGAAATGCAATGACAAAAGATCATGGTAGCATGGATACGTAAATTTCAGAGTTATTCAATCTGAAAGTATATTAAAGTAAATTCATGAAAGCAGGAGAAAATAACCTGTATAGGGCACAGTCCAGCAGAGACTTTGAGAACTGTGATATGTTAGTAATAGAAAGAGCTTATTTTAAATAGAGCTTTAACAAATTAGCAGTGGCTAAGAAGAATTGTGCTGGTCAGACTGAACATAAAAGAACATCAGGGAATCTGGGAGTAACTTCAGAATAAATTACATGTAATTAAAGGATAAATTACCTTGTAATAGCAAGAGAGATGAAATTTTAACATCCACCCACATAATGTGGCAGCTAAGTTTTGTCTTATGATAATGATACATCATAGTTTAATCGTTTCACACATACTTAGATGAAATTTATTAGTAAAAACTGATTCTACAAGATGGTCACCAGACTTTCTGATATATCATACGCACCTAGATGTGCTACAGTTTTCTCAAACTGCGTATGTCCAACATGGAATTATCTTCCCACCCAAACCCAGTGTCTTTCCGAATTCCATTTCAGTCACTCAGGTTAGCCAGTTCAGATTCAGCCTCAACATTTCCCTCTCTAATCCCATCCCCCATAACCAAACATTCACCTAGTCTAGTTGATATTTACAGAGGTTTATAAAATCCTTCTAATCTGCCTTGTACTCTCCCATAGTCACTTATTACCCTTCTTTTGAACTAATGCAAAAGTATTTTAATTCATCTGTGCTTCCAATTTCTCTCTTCTCCAAACCATCCTCTAAATGTCAAAATAATATTCAAGTGCAAGTCATCATTCTTTTCCCTGAAAAGCTCCTTGTTACTTCTAGGCTAAAATCCAAAGTACAATCCTTCAACTTGGCTCCAGCCCTTATCTTAATCCCCTTCATATATGTCCCATACTTCAGTCAAACTAACCTGCTTATCACCCCCAAACCTGACATGGTATTTCCTCTTCCATGACTCTGAGCAGGCTGCACTGCATGTCTGCAATATACCAATCCTGACTTCTGAATTCTATAATCCTTAGCCTCCATTAAGGCTCAACTCAATACAGGCTCCTAATCTGGAATTCATGAACTATAAAAAATGTTTCTGATAATGATATTTCAACTTAATTGGTTTCCTTTGTAATCGTAGGCATATTATTATTCAGTGCATTAGAAAACAATTCTAGAAAGGGATTCATGGGCTTCAGTTTGCCAAAGGGGTCCATGATGAAAAAGGTTAAGTAAGAACCCTACCCCAAAGGAACATCATCTTGACCCTCCTACTTGTTAGTTCTTCTTCCTTTCGTTATGCTATTTTTATTTACCTGTGTAAATAAGGTATCCCTCCAGTAGAATGCAAACCTGGCCAGGGGCTACTTTCAGCATCTAGTACCTATGTACCCTGCACACAGCAGTGTTAAGATTAGATTGCTTCAGCTATGAGTCCAAAACATAATGAAATCTATTCACTACAGTTTTAGCAAGCAACGTCAAGAGTTCCAAAGAGTAGAAGTCACCGTATGACAAGCCATAAAAGAAATCCCCAAGTTAAATGGTGATTGTACTTATTTCCACTATTATTTCTATTAATCAGTATGAGCTCACATTAGAATTCTTCTATTACCTCAATTTTTCATTAATGACATTCTACTGATTACCCAAACTATCACCCTGAAGGACATCTTAATGATTATGGATTAATTACTTGGCTTGGATACCTGCAATTCCTTGAACAATCCCATCTGACTGCATTTTCACTGGCTGTCTCCCCCATGCCAGGAATTCTCTCCCCCTCCTTAGTTTCCAATAAAATCCTTCGTTCTATAAGGGGGCTTTCCCAATCTCTCTTAACGCTAGTGCAGAGGTGGAGAACCAGCAACTTCAAGGCTGCCTGTGGCCCTCTATGTCCTCAACTGTGGCTGTTTGACTGAATACAAAATTCAAAGAACAAATCACCCTTAATAAATGGCTTTTCTTCTGTAAAATTTGGACCCAGTCAAAAGGCCAGACCAAGTACCTACAAAGTCACACATGGCCTCAAGGCCAAAGGTTCCCCACCCTATACTGGTGCCTTCCGTGCACTCATGTCCAATTTCTCCTTTATATGTTTTTGTACCTAGTTGTTTACATGTTATCACCCTCATTAGACAGAAAACTTCTTGAGAGTAAGGATTTCCTCAAGTGCTTAGTAAAGTGTCTAGTCTGCCTAAAAAATACTTGTTGGCCTGACTCAGAAATGGACTATTGCAAGTGGTCTGTTGTTTAGTCATTTCTATTGTGGCTGACTCTTTGCGACTGTCTTTGGATTTGGGGTTTCTTTTTGGGCAAAGATAGTGAAATAGTTTGCCATTTCTTTATCTAGTTCGTTTTACAGATGAGGAACTGAGGCACATCGTGTTAAGTGGCTTGCCCAAGGTCACACAGTAAGTTCTGAGGCCAAATATTAACTCAGGAAGAGGAGTCTATCCATTTTATCCACTGTGCCACTTAGCTACCTTACTGTAAGTGGAGGGAGCTCTTTATCCTGGCCTGCAAATGAAAGTCTTCAATTTAAAACTTACAACGATATATGCTTTTACCCTGCTCTCCTTTTTTTTCCCTTCTTCCCTTTTTTGAAGAAACTTCCTTCTCTGGCTTACAGGACACAAAGGTGAATGTTCTGAATCTAACGGCCTTGTTCAAGTCTTGGAAGTGCAGTGATGCTACCTCTAAGATGACATCCTTGGAGAAAGGAACAATACCATTTTAAAGTAAGTTAGTGCTTGTGTGAGATCTAGAGACTTAACTGTAAATTTCTCAGAGAAAACTAGGAGTTAGCACGAGCCACAATGTTTTAAGGAGGCAGTACCTAGTATCATCCTTGATCTGTGTATACTGAGAATCCAGAAGTACTGGGCCCGAGATAACAAATTTCTTTTGAGAACATTTACACTTGTGGAATACTTTCAGTGATAATATCAAAGCTGAGCGCACATACAGTTTGCTTTAGTCAAACCAGTTCATTACTGATTTGGGCTCTATTTTAGTTCTGATACCTAACTTGACCGGGGCCTCAGAGATATTCAGCACCTGTTATATTCTTCTTCTATAGCTGCTATTCAAAACTTTCCCACTTTTCTCAAACTCTCAACTCTGAGGCCTCCTCACTCTCAGGTTAACCATGGAAGTATAGGAAATAAGGTATCAGATCTGAATTCTCTCCTAAGTGGTCCTGCTTACCAAGCTAACTTCAATTCCACTTCACTCACTTCTATCCTGGCTCTAGCACTCTGCTCAATCACTCATTTTTTTTTTCCTGTCTACAATCTCTACACCTCTTTGACATTTAATCACCTCTGGTGCTCCCTATAAACGCACTCCCCTAAACAAAACTTTCCCTTGATCCTGTTACTTTCTCATGGTCCATATGTGCTACTTCACTTTTCACTCACTCCTTTGCATTTTGGCTTCATCCCTCATACCTGACTGAAATTGCTCTCAGATGTTATCAGTAACTTCCTGATCACTAACTGTATAGCCTTTTCTTTGAGCCCATCATCCTGGACCTTCTGAAGCCTTATGCCCTCCTTTTGAATCATCTCTCCTGTTTTGGCTTCTACCTTTCTCCCTCTCACCCTTCAACGAAAACTTTCCTAAGGTTCAATCCAATGCAACATTGTCCACTAAGAACATGGCACTACGCTAAATGCTAGTCACACAAAGACCAAAAGCAAAGTCTGTCCTCAAGTTACTTACATTCTACTGGAGGAAACATGTATGTGAAAAAATAAACACAAAATACATACTAAGTACAAACAAAATAACTTTTTTTGGAGTAGGGGAAACCCAACTTGGGGGTTATAGAAGAGGGCACTTAAAAGTGACTTAGAATAAGTAGAGACCTGACCTCCTAGTGTGGTTTCAACACCTGCCAGCTGCATTAAGGCTTTCCCTCTTTGAGTGTCACGCCCGGAGCAGTGTTCATGGCCCTCCCTCTCTTCCTCAGTGCTTTTGAACTTCACACTTGTCTCCAAACATCTTCTGCCTGACTTTCAATTCAGTACGTCCTAAACTGAATTCTTCTTCTTTCCTTACAAAGTGGTAATTCTTTTGACACCGCCCCCCCATTGTTAATGGCACGATTTCCCAGAAACCTACACTTGTAATGTCTCAGCTCATTTATGACACTTAATATCCAATTAACAGCTAAGTGCTATCCTATCTCCATAGTATCTCCCCATTTATCTTCTCTCCATTCTCATTCCCTCCAACATTGTGCTGGTCTTTTCCCTCAACCATCCTCATGCACAGGTCTGATGGCACTGTCTTCTACGGCCTCACAAAGTTCAAATGTCATTAAACACAGAGTTAGAATTTTTAACAATCTGAATTCAACCTATTCTTTAAACTTCATTTCAGTACTCCATGCTGCACACTTCCAGTACTTTAATTAAACCAGTTTTCCATAGTCAATGTCCCCACCCTTATGGCCTTGTTTTTTCTGCTCCTGAGGCTTCAAGTATCTTCCAGGTTATATATGATTCTCCCTTCATGGTCTAGCTCCTACTCCACCTTTCCCATGCAACTTAACCTAATCCCAAGGATCAACTAAAAACTGATCCTTTCATCCTGACTCTTACAGCATTGTGCAATTATTTGTATACCATCTGTACACATCTAATATTTTCCTACCTACTACACTATAAAATTTGAGGATGTGAAAAAAGAATTGTAGAATTATTTATAGAATTACTGAACTGTAATCCAAAAAATTCCTCTTCTTCTGATGGTCTAATCTTATTCATGTTGATAATATGAGAGGCTTAATTTTAGGCTACAATGAAAGACAGGCTATCTCTGAACACCGTGACACACTGCCAGTCATTTATTAAGAACAAATGGCTCTTGAGTGAAGATGACCACATCAGGGGCACTGTACAGAACAGCTCTGTCTCTCCTTTTATTACTTTTCCATTTAACTTTTCCTTTATCCCAGTTCCATTACTTCCATTACTTACTATTTATGTAACCTAATGGAAGTCACTTAATATTTCCTGTTTTAAATTGTCAAACTGTAGGACAAGGGGGTTGGAGTGGTGGCTGCTGAGGTCCTGTCTAGCTCTAGGATTATAGTGTTAAATGTCATTTGCATTTATTTTATTGTTGTATTTTGAAAAATAGGTTCATGTGCCATATTAAAGTAGAATTTTGGTCAAATTTTCTCTCATATAAGAAGCAGTCCATCCCATAACTTTTGACCATAAAGCAGAACTACTTTAACAGAGAAGACAACATTCCTTGTTTAGCCTACTTTTATATGTACATAGGTGTATGTGTGTGTATATATATATATACATGTATGTATACACATATGTACACGTATATATACGTATTCAGACAATGTGGCATGATGGATGGAGAGTGGGCCTCAAAGCCAGGAGTACCTGGGTTCAAGTCCTGCCTCTGATACATACTGGCTGTATTACCATGGGAAAGTCATTTAACCTCTCAAGATTTTAGATGATTCCTAGGGCTCAAAGTTAATGAGAACATGATGCATTGCAATGATGATGGCAGTTTCCTCATCTGAGAGTTATCTAAACCAATGAAATCACAGATCCAGGGCCCTATCTGTATGACATCTTGTACTTTTGAGGGGCATAATTTCCGCAAGGGCATGGGTAAATCTGTCTCACAATGAGTCACACTATAATGGCATTCTATTGTATTAAATTAATTTAAAACAACTAAAAAGACATCAAGCAGATAAACCAGCAGCAATCATAGCTTTGGTCTAATGTAGTTTATCTTAATAAATACTAAGCTAATACTTCCATACATTTCTGAGACCTTAAAAAAAAATCAAACATACAAATGGAAGAGTAAATTTTATTGACGGATGAAAAACTAAAGTAATGAGCATGGACAGCAAATAGTAATGATTCACTGAGTTTTTCTGGAATTCTAGTTTTCCACTTTTCACTTTAAACCAACAAAAAATGAAAGGTTTTAGATGGTTAATCAATTAGTCATTTTAGTCTTTTTCCCCAACAAAAACTGCACAGTTCAGCAGTTGTACAGCATTAAATATATACACTTTTTTCAAAACCCTGAAAAGTTTGTGCATGTATGTCTGTGTGTGTATGTGTGTTTGTGTCTGTGTGTTTGTGTGTGAGTGTTGATCTTAATGGCTAATGTGATCACCTACACTGGTCAGACTCGGAGTTTCTTTTCCCTTTTCTGCCACCCTGTAAAGAAAAATAAACAAATTATTTAAGAATTTTCTTCTTTGGGCATTTTCATTTTAAGAATAAGCACGATTAAGAAAATTTATGGTATAAGGAAAAGGTGGCTTCTCTGAGCTCATTTTCAACTTGAGCTTGTACACCTTTTCTATGAAAAAATTTAGTTGATCATTTTCATAGTTTGTTAAATTGGCTTTTGGGCCAGTTTTATCAACTTGAACCATGCTGACTTGGTAAAGTTCTATGTTTTCATAACCACTATATTATTTTTAAAGAGCAAACTTTTTCTTCTCAAGATTAAAAAAAATTCAAACAATACACCCACACTGAATCCCTTACACACAGAGCCAAAATCTTAATGAACTGGATTTAGGTAAATGAAAAACAGTTAAGGTCTAAAAATACCATGAAATAATTACTTTCAAAAGTTTTAAACAAGACTAGTTTCCAGTTAAAAAATTAATTTTACAATCATTTAGTGCAGTATGTTTAAAATGGTGGCTACATATTAAGTATTACTGGGGCACATCAATCTCAGATTTGCTATTTGTTAGAAGAGGCAGCATTTCCTATTCCTTCTACACACTCACCAGGGGTCTGATTGCTGCTTTTTTTTCTGCTGCTCTGCAATCTGTTCCCTTCTTGTCAACAATCATTCAAGAATATTTAGGAAGTATTCACTAACACAATATTCCCCCAAATAATTTTTAACTAGATGAAAGTCCTACTATATTTTTTTTTTTTTAAAAAGGAGAGTATGAGAAAGGGGTGTGGGCCATGAGAGATGCTCAAGACCTTTGTGGATTGTGAAAGGAAACATTTGGAACCACTGATCTATGTAATGTAATCAGGGAAAAATGGAACCACTTCCCCCTTAAGAAGGAAAGCTCAGTGAGTTATATTTTATGCAAAATAGGTACCACTTGCAAAGTAGGTGCATGCTCATATAGCATAAAACTCTTACCTTGCTTCTCAACTGGCAACAGTTTTTCTATAGGCAGAGGCCTGGATCAAGGGCCTGTCCCAAGGCCTCCCAGGCGAAGGCAGTCCCTTCTCCCTGGGCTGGCAAACTTCAAAGCTAGGGCTGTAGCCTGGGGAGCACATTGGCAGCACAATTTTCACTGGTTCTGGGCTTTCCAGGCCATGGAGAGGAACCTATCTCTAATGTAAAAAAAGGTGTGCCTATTCCAACCTCGGGTTTTTTCGTGAGGGTTTACATAATGGTAGTGGGTGGGTCTGTTGTAGGCTACAAGGGCTCCTCTACACAACAGAAAACCACTGCTACTGATCTCAGTTGAGAAGCAGCCCATCCTATAACTTTCTGCCCATAACTATGTTTGAAAGAGTGTGCACTTTTTTCCTCCCAAAAGATTTTATTCATTACTAATAGATTTTGAAATACTATTAAAATAAAAAAATGCATACACACACACACATACACAACACACACCTATGTAACTCTCAAATATGGGCTAAAATAAGATTTTATTCCTCCAACTTTATACACCTTTATCTACAATGATTGTCGTGTAATGAATTATGGGTAGATTAACAATCTGTGGAAAAGGTAACAGCAACTAAAAATAAACATTCTTAGTTTTCATCATTGCTTAATACTTAATGTACCTCTATACTTAATATATTTCAACACTCCAAGCACCTGTAATGTTAGTGGTATAGGAACCCCTTTCCACTTATGCTTATACCCCTTAGTAGATAAACTTAATTATGGATGAAAAATTCTTCACCCCACGACCAAGCTGGCTACGAGCTTCTCTGAGCACAGCTAGAGGCTGGTCCTCAGACAAAGACACAGTCTGTGTCCCGGCAGCCAGAGGCACCACTGGTACGACCTCTGAGAGCCCAGGGTGACCTCTAAACCATGATTAGCACAGCAGCAGGACTTTAGTTGAGAGGACATGTTGCACATATCTTTAAAAATAAAATATTTCATAGAATTCTCAATGCCATTACTGCTTGTCCTGAGTTGAAAGCAAAATCCTTTAATGTTTCTTTAGACTCGATTGAGTTCTCTCAGTTATTTCTACTTGTATTCGTAACGGCTTAAAATATTCTAAACTTTTAATTTTATCTAGATAGTAATCAGTTTTGTTATATATTTGGTAAGAAAATTTAACCTTCACATAAACTGTTTCTTACAGATCCCTTACTTAACATTTAAGTTGTGCGACCTAATCCCTACGTCTCAGCTGCCTCATCTGTACAGGGAGGGGCTGGAGCTCACGAGGCCCCTCCCGCCTCTCAGTCTGTGACCCTCAGGAGGCCATTCACAGAATCTTAACACGCTTACCTGATATTTTGCTAATTCCGCTTGTAATGCCTTCACTTTCGATCTTTCTTGCTCTAATGCAGCATGAAGTGAAGTCACCTGCAACCAAATAATCAATGAGAAAATCAGTCCCCGCCTTTTAAAAAATGACTATTGTAAGGAAGGTTAACAGTGACTGACAGGAACGACTTTTGAACAAGCACACACATGTCATAGCAAGATCAACAGAAGAAAAACAACTCATAACAATTCATTTTTTAGAAGACAGTGAATGGACTCCAAAATCCATAGTATGATAGATCTAGATCTATAGTTGGAAGGACCTCAAGAAGGCCATCTAGTCCAACCCCTCCTTCCAAAGAAAAAAAAACCTAGATGCAGTACATTTTATTTTATATTAACATTTTTATTTATTTCATTAACTATCTCCCAATTACATGTGAGCATTTAGTTTTTAAAATTTTGAGTTCCAAATTTTCTCCCTTCTTCCCACTCTTTCCTTGAGAAGGATCTGATATCAATACATGTGTATGTTAAACATATTTTCATCTTAGTCATGTGGTTCAGTACATTTTACATTTTAACAGAGCAATAATTCAGAATATTTCCCCTAGGGTAAAAAATAGTTTCCTGGGGGTAGAGTAGCCAATGGTGCCATGGAAGGAAGCTTGACTGTAGGTATGGATGTGCCAAGAGAGTGAGGCATTATAACCCTTGTCCCTGGCTAGAAAGAGGACCATAATTCCAAAATAAAGTTGGCAGTAACCACACAGGCACAGTGGGATTAAAACCCCATAGGAGTTGAAGCAAAATGTGAATCCTGCAAAAGAACACCACTACGACAGGACCCTGTAGGAAAGCACCTGACTCAAAAGTACAGGTCAGAAGATTGCAAGGTAAACATGGTGTTCACTACATGGAGGAAAACTCTCTCCCTTCCTTGGCTCATGTCAGTACCCTAGAGCAAAGCCTTATTTGTCCATTTGTCCTATGGTTATACCACAAATTTCCTTACCTGTAAGGTTAGTTCATTTTTGATACTTTGTGATTCATCAACTTGAAGAAGTATTTCTGCTTTATCTTTCACTGACAAAAAGGAAAAAAAACAACAGGAGTTTTAGAAATTGTCAAGTAAAATACACAGCACAGGAGTCAGGGTAAGTCCGTCTCTCAAATCCTGAAGTTCAGCAGCTCTCAAACGTCATACTACTTTCACAGTATATTTTCTTTGCAACCTCTGGGCCTTAATTTGATTCATCTGCCCTTTGCATATTTGTTTCTGACAGGGGAACTGATTCTGGATAGAGATATTGACTCAGAGGGTAAGACTTTGGTCCTCTACTTGGATGGCCTTTCTACATATTGCTTCTATAACCTAATACAACAATACAGTCCCATTAATAGAGCAGAAGAAATGGCTATATGAGCAGAAAGTATCTGTCTAGAGAAGTATGAACTCTCTAGTGTAGACTGAGGTAAAATTCCTAAAGAATGTCCAATTTAGATGCCTAATTACAAAATATGTAGTTTCTTCGTGCTATGATAGTTATTATTTGGAGATTAAGTCTGGATACAGTAATAACTTCTAATCTACAGAAGCATATATTTTGCAGCTCAAGTTAAGATGATATTCAAGGCAAAAGTTAAAACTAGTACATAAATGTGGTGCCAACATGTGTTGCCCTATATTCCCTTCATGAGTTAAAATGACTTTCAGGGCTGACCTCTTAGCATTAATAGCTTTGTAGGAAAGGAAAGAAAAGAGAAGGTATATTCTGAGATTACATTCCTTACTGGTTCTACATGATTTACTCATATATAACACAAGACAAACAAATACAAAGTAAAATCCCTCCCAAGTGTGTGAAGGTTTGAGATTTTACTTTTGGTTACTTGTTGGGCAAACTGTTCTGGGAGCTCTTTTTATTGGCCATTGCGTTTAGCGACATGTCCTGACTGTAACACTGCTGTAGGAATTTCCACCTGTAGTTAAGGTAAACAATGCACCGAGTCCTTCACTGGGAGTGAATCTATTTATTACTTTCAGTATGCTAATACTGAAACTGAAATTCCCATTCTGGGTTATTTCTTTCCTCACTAGAAAGAACACTTTTATATGCAACCTTTTTTCCTCTGCATAAAGAATTAATAGGATCACAGATTTAGAGCTGGAAGGGACCTCACAGGGCATTTAATCCAACATTTTCATTTTACAGAGATGGAAATGGAGGTCAAGACAGTCCGAGGTGCCCAACATCACGGACCCATCACATAGGTCCTTTGACTCTAAATTCATTGCTCTTCCCAAGTATCACACTCCAAATATCACATAGATTTCCTGTAAGAAGTCAAGTCCTCTCTCCCCTGACCTTGTAACATTTGTGAAAAATATTATTCTATAGGCTTTGTCCCTGACAACCCAAATTCTTAAGATAATAATAGCTAACAAAAGGTTATTACCCTTAGACTAATCCTCTATTCAAGTTAACAGTCACTTATGTCTAAGGTTCCTGAATGTCTGTCAAGACCAAGCTGCCCAAAAGACTACTCCTGGGTTTGAAAATACTATCTATGAGCTTAGCCACCTGCACCTTTTCTGACCAGCACAGTCAAAAAATTCAAGGGCAGATAGAAAACAAGGATCAATTCATAAATTATTTTCAGAAGTAAAACTCAATTCACGTAACACGCACATGCACACACACAAGAATAAACAATTCACTCTCAAATTACATTGCTGCTGAACGTTCATGGTTGCCTACCCTCTACAAACATGGGAGCTCACTGTTGGTGTGGAAAAAATAAACACTGGTCAAAGAACTGCTTCTCTGGAATAGCTATGTGGTGAAGTTGGAAGTGCTAGAGTCAGAAAGACCTGAGTTCAAATGCAGCCTCAGACACTTACTCGCCATGTGACCAGGTCAAATCATTTAACCCTGGTTGACTCCCTCCACACGGCTTCTCTTCTCTCACAACTAAAGGAAGCAATCTCTTAAGAAAGTAGATACGCTTAAGAATTTCTCCATAGTCTCCAAGAGATAATAAAAATGGGAAAGGGTCCCACATGTACAAAAATATTTATAGTAGCACTCTTTCTAGTTGCCTAAACTGGTAATAAAGGGGATGGCCTCAATTGGGGAATAGCTGAATAAATTATGGTATATGAATGAAATGGAATACTATTGCACCATAAGAAATGATGAACAAGAAGACTTCAGAGAGGCCTGGAAGGACTTATATGATCTGATGCTGAGCAAAAGGAGCAGAACCAGGAGAACGTTGTGCACAGCAATGACCACAGTGTGTGAGTTTTTTCTGGTAGACTTGGAACTTCGTAATGACACAAGAACTTAAAAAAAAAAAAATTCCCAATGGTTTTCTAAGGCAAAATGCCTTCCATACTCAGAGAAAGAACTATGGAATTCATTTGCAGAATGTAGCAGATCATGTTTGTGTGTGTGTATACGTATTATATTTTGATTTGCTATATGACTTCTTCCATTTATTTTACTTTGTCCACATAGCATGACTATAGTGAAAACGTATTCAATAGGAAAGCATATGTAGAGTCTATATAGAATTGTATGCCATCTTGGGGAGGGAGGGGGGCGATTAGGAGTAGGCGGGGGGGGAAAAATCTAAGTTTTATGGTAGTAATTGTAGAACACCCAAAAAATAAAATAAATAAATAAATAAATTGTGGGGGGCGGGAAAGAATTTCTCCATAGGTTCAATAATTTTCAAGGAAGTGAAATTCAAAGATCCTATCTAGTGAATATCATCTTGTAATGTAGTCAAGTCTTTCAAGCGTGACTAGTAATAGCTCAATGATCAGGGATGATTAAATATGATGTTTGGGAATCTCTCTGTGTGGGTCAATATTGTTAAATTTATAAATTACATCTAAAAATATGAAACATCCCAAATATGATTGTTTTAAATCTAAAAAACCCATAAAGACATAAACTACTTACTTTCACCTTCTTGTAACATTTTCAATAACTGAGCATTCCTGGCTTTTACTTCTTTATATTTTGCCTAATTGTCAAAGAGAACAAGATTGTTTAGTTTTCAAGGTAAACAGTACAATATGTGAATCAAATCGTGAACTAAAAATTATAGGCTTCCTCATCAACAGTTGAAGAGATTAAATGTATGAAAATTATTTATATAGGACATTGTATATTGCCCTCAATTAAGGTCCCCCAATTTTTTTTTGCATTTGAATATACTAGATCTATGATTTTATTAGTTTATTTTTTTCACTTAATAGTACTTTATTTTTTCCAATTATATGTAAAGATAGTTTTCAACATTGAGTTTTTTAAGATTTTGAGTTCCAAATTTTTTTCTCCCTCTCTCCCATCCTCCTTCCCCAAGACCACATGCAATCTGATATAGGCTTTACATGTACAATCAGTATTAAACATATTTTCACATTAGGCATAAGGCCCTGATTTAAAATTACTATATAGTATCTGTATAAAAATGCAGATATTAATATTACAAATGATTCAAAATGAAGGCTGAAGGGATGAGGGCAAAGGAAAGAAATTAATATAACAAAATTTTCCTTAAAGGATTTTCATTCTTCTCAAAAAGAAACCCAGACAAGAGAGTAATTCATTTTCAATATTATTTCAGATAACACAGATCACACTAATTATTCACTTATTTCAATGCCTGAATTACTTCCTAAGTAGAAGAAACCTATGCGACTGACACGCAACAGCAATTTACTGAAATAGGCCTGGGACTTCCTTTTCAAATGTCTAGTGTCCTCTTCTTACACTCTAATAATTACAAGATAAATGTTAACTTCAGAATATAAGGCATTGAAAACATTTCTTCAAATTACTGTCCATGCCACAGGGACTCTTTTCACATATTGTCTTAGATGAGAAACTTAAGGCGAAGTCTTGTTACAGGTTCTATTGGTAAGGATAGAGATTACTAATAATTTTAGGAAACTGAATTTTTTTAAACATCTAAAGACCACTGTACAAGAAATTTCTTTCTTACCCTTGACACACATGGAAAAGCACACAGTTATTTGATTAACATATAAAAGGAAAATTTAAGTTTTATGATCAATTAAGTAATAACATTTACTGAAAAACAGATATAAAAGCACTGCAAAAAACCTGGCACTATGGTAGATACAAATAATTATAAAGCTAACATTTACATATCATCTGAAAGTGGACAAAATGTCATATAAACATACACACACACACACTATATCTCACTTGAGATTTACAACCAACAATCCCTGTGAGGTATACAATTATATGGAATTATCATCACTGTAGATAAGGAAACTGAGGCTCAGAAAATCTGAATTATTTGGTCACAAAGGTAGTGTCAAGAGACAAGATCTGAACCCAAGTCTTCCTGATTCCACGTTCCTAATTCTATGAACTATGTCTTACAGGTATTGTAAAGAGTTGGACTAGATCAGCAATTCTTAACCTAGGGTTTATGAATTTGTTTTTTTAATATGTCAATAACTATATTCCTACAAAAAATGATTTCCTCTGTAATCCTATATATTTTATGCACTTAAAAAAAAACACTGTTCTGAGAAGTTCACTGGCTTCACCAGACTCTGGAAGAAATGGGCTCAAAAGTCCTTTCTAGCTCAAAATCTGAGCTTTAAAGTTAGATTTTAATTAAGGAGGTATGCAACACAAATATAAAAATGTTAAGTGATCAAGAAGCACATACAACACATTACAGTTATAATACTGTATAAAGTACACAATTTACATATGGTCAAGCAAATGCAAAGGCTAAATGAGAAGGATGTTGCAAGATCACAAAAAGTTTCACTGTAGATACGAATCCTAAACAGATTTGAAGATGGGAAGAGACACATTGGAGGGCTGTAACATATAGAACATTTTAGTTTAAGCAAAGAACTAAGTCATCATTTGGGATTCCTTAGTGTAGGGATTCTTAATTGGGGTCCAAAGTCCCCCAAGGGGTCCATGGATAGATTTCATGGGGTTTGTGGACCTAAATGAGAAAAAATACATCTTTATTTCAATATAGTTGATTTCCTTTCTAATTCTATATATATTTTATTTTATGCAGTTAAAAACTTTATTCTGAGAAAGGGTACATAGGTTTCATTAGAATGTCAAAGGGGTCCATGAAATAATAAAAGTCAAGAACCCTTGCCTCTGAGGTAGTAAAAACATCTATGTGTGGGGTGGAAGACAGTCAATCAATAAGCATTTATTAAACACTTATAAATGCTAGCCACTGGGGTCAAAGGGAAAGGCACAGAAGCACAGTCCTTTCCCTGGAGTTCATTCTAATGGAGGAGACAACATAAAGACAACTACATACGTGCAAGATTTATTCAGAGTATACAGCAGGTAATTCAGAAGAAAGGTACTAACAGTGGTGGGGAGAACTGGGGAAAGGTTCCTGCACAAGGTGAGGTTTGAATTCGTCTTGAAGAACTAGGTGTCATAGATGTGGAGAAAGGATATTTTATCCCTAAGAGTCAACCAGTGAAAACCATAAAGTCAAAAGAAGCAATACATGTTGAACCACAGTCAGTTGGCCAGTGCAGCTGAACCACAGAGTTGGTAGAAAAAAGAAAAGTAAAAAGGACCACCTTGTACAAGGCTTTAAAAGCCAAAGAAGATTTTACATTTGACCCAGGAAATCACAGGTTTGTGGTAAGTCTAAGTACAATTACCATTCAGATATATCATTGATTACAATTTTTAAAACTCACATAATGATACAGCTAAAAAAAGAATGACACTGCTACCAATCAAAAACTCTTATAATTACTTGTAACTAGGAAAACTTTAGGATAACAAAAATAGACAATACATTTCACTCTGCAATAGTAACTAAACACAGACCTCCCACTGAGTGATGTTATTTTTCAACTTCTGAATTTCAGCATCTTTCCTTTCAAGTTCCAACTTTAATCTTTCGGTTCTTCCATCTTTCAAGTATACCTCCTAAAAAACAAAACAAAACAAATACAAAATCCATTGCTTCAGAAGTAAAATTTTCCCATCATGCTTTGTTTAAAAAAGTCCTTTTTGGAAGTGTAGCTAAAAAGGAAAGCCTTGATTTGAGTTTTTTTCAAAAGTAACTTCAAGTTCCTATCCAAAGATTCCCCTCTTTCTGTTAATATATCAATAAATTAAAATTTTGCGATCAATCTAAAACTTTAAGTACATATCTCATAACAAAATCATGTCTCTAAAGCATTTGCAGGTCCCTTAAAATAATCACATTAGTAATACAATGTTGCTTTTTCTTTCATTTAAAAGAAAGTCTTTTTTAGTTTTTACTACAAGCATAACTGACAAAATCCTCTTAAAAAAACTATCTTTGCTCTTCTACCTTAAGTGCACATTCAATATAGCTTAAAAGCAAGAGTATCAAAGCAAGTCTGGATTTAGATTTCTACAGAAAATGGCTCAGGAATATACAAAAATAGGACACATTTTCATGAACAACTTTCCGAAAAAGTACTCTCTTACTTCTTAGTCCTTATTCTTTAATGCATCATGTGTAGTTCGTTAGAAATCAATGTCTTCATTTCAGCACAAAACCAATGATCACACCTACACGAGTACTCTCCATCAGTTCATACAAAATTCCATCTTAACATCCTCTACAGAATCACAGGTGCTCCTCATTCACAGTCATCCCCGACAGTCTGCAGGAGACATCCTCCGAGGTTGCTCACATTTAGACCGCTGCAGCCTTGCAGTTCTTGTCCTCATCACACATCTCAATGACCTTAAGACTTCTAAGACTTAAAGAATCATTGGAAATACATTACAGCCCACATCTGCTCAACATGATTCTCCATGTTTCTTGAAACTTCTCATTTTTCAGAGACTAGTCTTCTAAGAGTCACAATCACCAGGGGAACATCTGTGTCCAATCAATGGATCTTTATGCCAGGAAATAGCTTCGAAGTGTTGAAAGCAATGAAAAATACCCTAAGTCCAACCAGCCCACTCTCTTCCTTAAATTCCAGTTCTGGATACTAATTGCCCATGATCTTTCTCCATTCTTTTGATATCCTTCCCATCCTGAGATATGTTATAAAATGACTCCTCAGTGCTACAAAATCATGTCACCTCCTGCACAAATATCCTTGGTGTGCACAGATCATCTTCCTGATTTAATCTTCTGACTTCAGGTGCCATTTTAACTTCTGTGTGTAGTACATCAAGAGAACAAGATGTTTAAGAATCCAAGTATGTTGATTCCACTACCATTGATGATGAAAACAAATTGTTATAGAAAATAGGGACATCTGTTCCATTTTTCCATTTAATGTTGTCTTCATTCCAGTTTAATATATGAATACTCTTGGGATGATGTGGTTCCACTTGGGTCTCTAACTCCAACTTTCTATAGGCTTGTTTTGTTTTTTTTTTAAACAAGTCTACAGAAAACTCTATTTAAAATCATGCTTACCTGGGTTCTTTAAACTTTTCTCTTTCCATTTCTTGTCTTCAGCTTTACTTCCAATTTAATATTTTTTGAATGTGCAACAAGAAATATGCTGTCTACTCTCCATCCTGTCCAAACTAAAGTCAGAAAACCTTTCACTCATGTACTCTCTGCCATACTCTGAAAATGCAAGCAAACAACTCTGCAAAGTATTGCTACTTCTCTGAAAATATCCCAAAGTGATATGTTGAGTAAATGTTCTTCATTCATACTTTTAAAAATCCTACAGAGTTCAATTTTCTCATGTTTCCTACAAAAGGCATTCTTTATCTATGGAGTAAAAACACAGTGGGATGTTTTAGAGTATGATACCATTAATACATAAAAACTCAATGCTGAATTTAGATACCAGTGCGTTCCCTTACACCTAGCTACAGAACAAAAGTGCATGAAGAAGCCTAATGCATATTAAATGATTTGTTAATATCTTCAAAAGTTAAAAACACCACAGGGAAATGCAAGGAGGTAGTACTGTCCATACTATGAACAGTTTGTATCTAAACATTCTTAATCATAATCCTAATTATTCCTACTCAAATTCAGAGTTAGAAGAGAATTTATATTCGCTGTTAGACCCAAAACTTTATTTCACCTATGAGAAAACTGAGGCATAAAGATATAAAATCATTTGCACAAGGTCATTCAGGTAGTCAGAGGCACAACTAATATTAGGATTTAATTCTCCCAATTCCAAACGAACCATTCTTTTACACCACAATGCTACTCTTAAATTCTGAAATGGCACAGCTGATCCTCATAAAAGATTTTTCCATCTTTATAAAACAAGTTGTTATGATCATACCTGAGTATAATTTTGGCTGACTTCTTTAAATTCCCTAGACCTCACTTGCCTTATCTCTAAAAGGAAGGGGTTCACCCTTGATTACTTCTAAGATTCCTTTCAACTCTAATTCCTATGACTATAATTTGTTTGATGCAGATATTATTATCCTAAAATTTTTACATATCTAGTCATAATATTGTACTTTTGTTTAAATTATTTTCTTATGGTTATTTTAAAAAGATCTGATGGGGTTTTTTTGGCCCATTTTGGTATTAAGATATTTTATTGAAAAGTATTCTACAAGATTTTGAGTTCAAAAGATAAAGACAGATGCCACACATTTCTGACCCCCATCTTTTCTACTTCAGTACTTTAAAAATCCATGATATGTCAAAATAAGCCCTTCCTCCACCAATGCAGAATACAATTAAATTAAGGGCTATGGCTAAAAAAAGCCACTTAAAAAAAAAAGTTGACAAAGAAAGTCAACTTTGGTAGATTCTCAAACAATATACAGCCACATAAGAGCAACCTCTCCAGCTCTGTAGTACCTGCCAGAACTTGTGCTCTTCTGGCATAGCATTCAAAAACTAAGGTCATCTCAACAACTAAAATGAAGCTCTAGACTAGGATCTCAGTGTATGACCCAATATGGCTCTAACATTACTTAAAGCACTCTTGAATTTCCAGTACCTCACCTTAACCATACATGCATTCTGAAAGTTCTGAAACTGTTAAAGAAAATAGTATTTTGCAAATGTTATCATATTTGAAATATACCAGAACTTTTTGTTCAAAGAATTCTAAAATAAATTTTTTATAAAGAGAACTCTTGATAAAACCCAAAAAATTAAGCCTAATGAAATTCAGATGTCCACATACCAGAATTGTTAAAAATGGAGTTCATCTACATTTTACTTTTCTATAACTTCCACAATTTCCAAGAGTAATTAGAGGTACTGTATCATACGTGTGTATTTAAAGACCTTTAAGAAAGCTCTTACAACATATTTACATATTAACTATATACAAGGTTAATCCTATGTTAACATGATTAACAGGAATAAATGAGGTTTTTGTTCTGGCATCATCAAAAAGACACCACTTAACCAATCTTATTTTCATGCTAAGGTTCACATTTCATCATTTCTAATCAAGTTAGCACTTAGCCTTGTACGTGGCCTTCAAAAAGCAGAGATTGGAAAGACAGGTAGGAGACCATTAATTGGACACAGACTCCAATTCTCTACAGGGAATTCTATGATATCACACAGTCACTCAAATGCACAAAGGGAACAACATGGTTCCAGAGTTAGAAGCGGGTCAAAGTAACAGTGGTGCCATTCTGGAGTTCCTGGACTAAAGACTTTTGAGCCAAGAGAACAGCTCTAAGATCAAGCAAAGATTGTGAAGAATGAAAAGTGTGTCTTAGAACTGGAGAAGTCAAATGGTGCCTCAATTTAAAAGAGAAAAAGAAAAAGAGAGATGAAGAGAGAAACAGAGAATAAAGTCTTCAAATTGTAGGCCACATGGCCTGATTTCAACTCCCTGGATAATCCTAGAATTCATTATTACAAAGGGACAGAATATTTAGAAAAAGAAATGGCACAATGAGCCAGAATGGCTTCATCAAATTATGCCAGCCTTATTTTTGTTTTTGAGAGGTGACACACCAAATTAGGGGAATGCTGTAAATTTAGTTTACCTAGATTTTAGTAAAGTATTTACTAAAGTACTACAGCTCATTTTGTGGAAAAGATGGAAAAATTTGCATTAAATTATAATGCTATTAGATGGATCTGAAATTGGTTGAAGGGCTGGACACAAATAATACTAATGGTTCAATGCCAACTGGACAGAAAGTCTCCAGTGGAGAAAGCATTCAGGAAGAGATATGTGCTTGATTCTGTACTGTTTAACATTTTTATCAATAAGCTTGATAAAGGTATGGAAGGAATATTTATCAAATTTTCACAGATGAATAAATCTGGGAAGAATAACTACCACAGTGGATAAAATAATCAGCTTCTACAAATATAGAGCATAAGGATAAATTTAACATATTGAAATTCAACAGGGATAAACATGAAATCTCATATTTTGGTTTTACAAAATCAACTTCATAAATACAGTATGAAGGAGATTTGAAGAATATTTTGGGGTTTTGGTAGATTGCAAACTCACTACGAAATCAGCAATATGATGTGGGAGCTATAGTGAATGGGATCTTGGGCTGGCAGAAGAAATGCATGGCTTCCAGGAATAAGGAAGCAATAATCCTGTTATACTCTGCCTTAGTCATACCATATCTTTTAGCACTGTTCAGTTCTCAGTGATAATGGTTTAAGAAGGATACTAATGAGTTAGAGCAGAAAGCAAGTAGGATGAAGGGACTTGGGGCATGTCATGAGGATGAATTACAAGAAGTGGTAATGTTCTACCCGGAGAAGCCTAAGGAGGGCTGTGTTCAAATATTTCATGGACTTTAGATGTTGAAGAAGGATCACAATGGTTCTATGTGGCAAAATCAGAAGCAATGGGTGGGAGTTGCAAAAAGGCAAATTTTGCCTTGATGTCATCAGAAAAACTTCCTAACAATTAGAGTTGTTTAAAAGTAAAATGTATTACCATGAAGGGTAGTGGGTTTCCCTCATTGGATGTCTTCAGGCACAGCATGAATAACTTACTGGTTATGAAACATCAAGGAATGTTTTCAGGTTGGACTACATGACAACTGAGGAAAACCAGGTAAAGATCCATTCTGTCTAACAAACCTGGACCATTCGCTTGATACCCAGATATTTTGATACCCAGATATCAAAGGTAAATAAATTGGGAAAGAACTGTCTTGATTGCTTGTTTCCTATAGTTTTTACATTTTCTGTAAGATTAAATAAAAACTATCCTATATCCAATAATTGGTTACAAGAGTGTTTACATAGGAACTGGGGGCCCTTTACCTTTTTCTCTTTTTGTATAGATGCTGTTAGTACTTAGTCAATAAAAGTCAATATAGAAAATATGCTATTCTACTATAAATATAAACTTTTATATTGACTGTTATTGACCACTGCCAGCAATATCTTCTACTGAACTTATAAGAAAGCTTACTTACTTTTAAATTTTTTAAGTGCCCTGTAGAAAGAAAAATAATGTAATGGAACAAAGCAGAAATACAGACAAAATCCCCAATAACTCATAACTGAATTAGCCCCATTCTTAGCCACTATTCTAGCACTACTCTACAACCTCTTCGCCGGTGCCACCTTCATAGTAAAACTATACTCAAATGAACTTGCCCCAGTTTTCCTGGATTTCCTGTAAAAAAACATTGTATCTGGAGGTGACAAAAGCTTTAAAGATCAGTAGCTAAGAAGTCAACTTTTTCAGTGTCTTCTCCCTTTATCCATTAATTCCTTCAGCCCAAGACCTACTGATTTCTGCAAAGATTTTCATGAAAGCAAAAATAGCTAACATTAATAGTCAAAAGACTTTTAGGTTTAATTTGATCCTCATAAAAACACCATGATATTCCCATTTTAGAGGTAAGGAAAATGAGGATCACCAAGTCAAATGATTTGTCAAAGGTCACAAAGCTAGGAGGTAACAAAGCTGGACTCTAGGACTGAGTTCTGGGACTTTCATAGGCTTTTCTTACAGTAAACTATATTTCAAAATAAAATTATATAGGCAAACTTATGGGAACTGAAACAGCTTTACTCTATAAAGTTATAACTCAATTGGTTATATCGGGAAAATACACAATTTAATTTCAGTATTAAAATGTTCATTGTGCTTTTAAGAGAATTTCCTACTTTACATGCCTGGCTGTGTTCATGGGCTGTACAATTATCTGTTCCGTTATATTCTGTGAGCTGTTCTCTTCTCTTTTCTCTAATAAGAATTTTATGAACATCATCTTCCAGTCTATTGAAGAATCCTCCATCATGTGATAAAGTCTGGGAAGAACTCAATTCCTGCCAAAATGAATTATGATTTACTATCATTCCACACATAAAGGTCAACATAATAGAACTACCCACCCACCAAAAGTAGGGCAGAAAATGAAAAGCCCTAAGTATAGAAGCTGTTCCCCACTTCTTCTCTTCCTTTTCTTGCAAGTCCCTCCAGAGGAGAGAAAGTAGAGAGGCATGGAATGCCATTCAGGAAAAAGCAGAGAGAAACACAATAGCCTTACATCTACACCTGGTGCCTCTGCTGTTTTGTTTTGTTTTTTTTGAAGATAAATACTTCAGTCTTTAGATGTGATTTTAAAACAATTTGGATGTCTTCACTGTATGGACAAAATGGGTAGTTAAGCAAAAATTTCCAAATATTTCCCCAACTATGCACTGCTGGAAATTTCAGTCTATCTACGGGTAAATTTCACTTCTTCCTTGAACTTTCTATTGTCGAAACATAAAGGTGAGAGAAGTTAAGTGCTAAGTCACTTTAATTCCCTAAGTTACACTTAATTCCCATATTTTCCAAATAAGGGTGAGTCACCACCAAAAGTTTCCCCTAGTCTTTTATAGGTTTACTTTACTCATTACTAAAGAGTAACATCGACAAGCAATAAACACTGAGGTTCTTTTTGGGAACTTTTGGTGAAGTGTCTGAAAGCCATTGTTTAGCCATATGATACTTCAAGCTTCAAAAGGTCTATTGTTTCATTGGAGAGATTATTACTACTCCTTCATTCCTTACATTCCCCTTCCCCCGACCCGAGTGCTTCAGTCTTTATTGACATCACTACCTTCCATATGCTCTCAGGACTAGCCATACTAGGCCACTTGCTGTTTCTTATACGTGACACCTGCTCTTCCACTTCTGCATTTGTACCAGGCTGCTCTCCTAACATGCACTTCCTTGTCTCACCTCTGTCTCTCAGAACCCTTCAAGTGACACCTATATGATCTCATCCTCCCAGCTGCTAGTGCTCTGTCTTCCCAACAACCTTTTAATCATCATATAAATTCTTTGTAAACGTATCTTATTACACATATATGTATGTTCTTTCCCCTACTTCTCCCCAAATCCTCCTCCCATTAGAAGCTCCTGGAGAGCAAGGATCATTTCCACTTTTTCTCTGCATTCCCAGTACTTAGTATAGACCCTAATAAATAGTAGGTGCAAAATACATGCCTGTTGACTGATTTAAGTAATTTTATGAGTTGCTGCACCCAAAAACTCCACCTACTAATTCTATAGTAATAGCCAAAGTTTAATAGAATTTAAGGTAAATCAATTAGAATTTGAATTAAATTTTCAAAAAACAAATTTCCAAAAATACATTACAATAAAAAAACAATTTTAAAGAGCTAAAGACATAATCAAACTTCTACAAATATTGCTGTGCTGCTCCATCTCCAATTTCGTTATAAGAACTAATCTTAGAAATGCCCATGAATTTTACTGATAAAATATTTTCATTAGAGGACAAATAAAATGAAAGACAACACAAGTCAACTCACCAATCTAATTTTCCCTATGTATATAACCATTTTAATTACAGTGAATAAACAATGAAAATTATTCTCAAGAAGCAATTCAAATTATGTCCTCTTCAAATATTCTTCTAATGACAAGTCAGATCAAGGATAATATTACATTTATGAGGAAATTCAAAAGGTCTCTTCTACCACTTTGCCTACTGTGGCAGTTCACAACCTGAAGCAATTGCTTGCTTCACAAGCAGCATTTGGCTCAGAAAACTGTAGTAAATAAAAAGCCACATGTAATTAAGTGCTCAGTGGCCCATGTAGGGAGGTCTCCAGGTTGTGTTCATTCCTATGGACACCTTCCCCTTTCCCTCGGGACTGCCTCTGCATCATCCTTTCTCTGTCCTCTACAGGAGGCCTTCATGTTGCTATCTATCACCTTTTCTTCCACCTAAGTTTTCTCTCCCCACTATCTGAAACATGTCATACCTTCCAGGTAAAATTTTCCTTATGCTCCTAGCAATTGTATCTTGTAAGCTCTTTTGAAGCACTGTTTATACCTAAGAACCTATGTAAACTAGTTATTTATAATTTATATGTAGCTAGCAGACAGTAAGCCCAAAGAGGACAGGAACAATATTTTATCTAAATTTTTTAACTCCTCCACCCCGTGTGTGTGTGCGTGCATCTGTGTATACACATCATTTATATATGGTTATACACACACATATATATGTGTATACATACACACACATATAGTATTTAGTAAATGTCTAATAAATTCAGTAGTAATCCTCTATATTTTCTAAAGGTTTTTAGAGAGAAATTGATTGGCATTTATGAAACTAAAATTAAGTAACTGTAAAAAAGCTACCTCTGTCTTTCATCAAATGTAACTAGCACTATGCCTGATCTTTCTTACCTCTTCCCTGTTCATGGACTCTTCGTTTTGGTTCTTGTTCTGAAGTTACCCCATCCATACCTTCTATACACCTCTTTAATTCCTTTTCTATGTTTGCTCTACACACATCATGTCCTCACATGCAAAAGTTGCAGATCCCAATTTTTACCAATGTTACCAATAAATACTAAAATCAGCTGAAAAAAGGGATTAAATAACTTTATATATATTTCATTTAACAGAAAACCTTCCAGACTGTCCTCACCATCTTTCTTCATGAAGGAAAATGAAGGAGAGAGGCATTACTGAGTTCTCGGAAGCCTTCACAGAGACTTTGGACTTTGAAGAAACGAACAGAATTGAGAAAGGGGGAGAGGCAAGAAAATGACACTCCAGAGCCAGGAAACAACAAAAGTAAAGCCAGATCAGAATAGAGGGAACACAGTAGTGAACAGACAAACCAATCTGGTGGGAAGGGTATAAACAGTAATACTTGGAAATACACTGAGTAGTTACGGAAAAGAGACATTATGAGCTGCCACGTAAATAAGGTAGAGAAGTTTAGATCTGACATACTGGTCAAAAAGAAACTATTGAAGGTTTCCAAGCAGGAAAGTGACATGGTTTAAAAAAAAAAAAAAAACTGCTTCAAGAAGAATTGGCAGAAGTTTATAGGATAAACTAGACAGAGAAACACCTGGAGTTACAGAAACTTCAGCTAAGAGGTTGCTGCAATAATACAGACTGGAGAAATATAGTAATAATATATTCAGTTTTCAGATATAACTCAGTAATATGCTTTTGTTAGAGCCGTCTGTAAATGTAGAGTAGCTCTGATAAATTTCTAAAGAAATGGCATATATAGATATTTAAACACTGAAGTCCTAGAGAATTAAGAACTCTAAATATAACAAGTTAATTTGGTGGTATTTTAAAAGATTAAAAATGCAAAAATGTAATTTTTCCTTTGACTAATTTCTTAGTGTCATAAAAGAGAACTAAAGGTAAATTTTCAAAGGTACAAAGTTCCTTCAGCCATATTTCTTGTTGTTATGACTTTCCATGACCCCATGTGAGATTTTCTTGGCAAAGCAATTGATCTAGTTTGCCATTTCTTTCTCCAGTTCATTTTACAGATGAAGAAGCTGAGACAAACAGGGCCAAAATGACTTGCCCAGGGTCACTCACTGCATCTGACGCCAGATTTGAACTCAGAAAGATGAGTCCTTCCTGACTCCACGGTCCATGTTCTATCCACTGCAACATTTAGTTGACCCTTCAACCACATTAAGATTCTCACAGAAGTTATTTTTATTATCCATTAACAGCCCATTTTCTTTCTTAGAACATATTTTAGAAATATAGCAAACAATGCAAAGATAGCCAGGGACAGGTATATTAACTTTCAAGATAAGCACCTGTGCCTATTATAGCGGGTAGCTGTTTATTTACCAGGCTGTATCAATTAAGATTTATTTTGGGAGATATTGTTATAAAAATCATAAAATAGTTGAAAAGTAAGTTAAATAATAACCCAATAAATATACACAAAAATTTCCATCTCCAAAGAGGACCAACACTGGAAGTGATTATTTTAAACTGCACTTGGGTAACTATGATATGTAATAGTTCATAAAGAATTATGTATGACTTTAAACGCTTGAAATTATTAAAAAAAGATAAATTATTATGCTTTAAATTTTGTTTATAATAAGTGTTTTTATAATAATTACAAATAATTATAAAATGTTTTTATAATCATTATTTATAGTTTTCTTCCTTGGTCTAGTAATAAAAAAAGTAAAAAAATGCTTAGGAATAAAAACATATTTTAGATAGAAATCAAAGTACATTAACAACCAATTTATTCTTTATTTGGGCTGATGGTGGGGACTATGCTAATGATAAGGACTGCCAGTAACATTATACACATATAACACACTCAATCTCCCTGAAAATAATTCAGAAATAATTAATATTTTGTCAGTATTCAAAGTTATTTAAATAAGACAATCCTCAATTAAAAGTATGAATATGGTTTCAAGCAGTAGTACGCTCTAATCCTATCAAGTCTGCAGAAAGCTACAGGCAAACAACCAACCAAGTCCTAAGCCATACCTCAACAAACAGTTCTCTGGAACAGAAAATTATGTTAACCTGAGAGATGGTGAAGGTTTATACTACCCTCTAATGGTAAAAAGATAGAAATCATATTGGCTTTATAACTTCCAAAATTTCCTTTCCAACATACATTTTACTTCCAAACAATTTCACTTCCATGAAGATTGTACCGTATGTTTAAAATGGCTGCGTAAAATTTAACATTTTCCTGTTCTACACAACTTCACTGAAGTTTTTGAGCTTAAGTGTGTAGTACATTCTGACTAAATAGAAAAGTCTACTGGTAGGTGGTACTTTATATTAATATGAACTTTTATATTTACTTTACTAAGATGCAGTCCATTCTTTTTAACTCTTCAAAGTTGTTGCTAGTTCTATTCAAGAGTGTATTGTGATTTAATGAATAATCTGGCATTATCACAAAATTATTAAATATTAAGTTTTGTTTTTTTTTAAAAAGAAAAGAACTTCCTGTGACAAAGGCTAGTTAAGACTTACCTCAGTTTTTTTACTAAGGTGATCTGTAAAAGAAAAAGAAAAAAGATAATTCCCTAAATAAAATAGAAATAAATTTACAATTTAAACACTAAATGGTTTCCAAATTAGAGAGAAATTAACATTACATAGGTTTAGTCAGCAAAAGTGACTTTCCTACCCATCTAGAGACATCACCAAAGACATCTAGGACGCACCCAAAATTTTGCCCAACTGTTCAATTTGCTCCCTTTGAATTCTCTTGTTCGACTGTTTCAGTCATGCCCAACTCTTTGTGACCCCACTTGGGGTTCACTTGGGGTTTTCTTGGCAGAGATTAATGGAGGAGTTTGCCATTTCCTTCTCCATCTCATTTTACAGAAGAGAAACCTGAAGCAAACAAGGTTAAGTGGCTTATTTGGTGTCTGAGGCCAAATCTGAACTCAGATCCTCCTGATGCCAGGGCTAGTGCTCTATTACCTTCGCCACTGAGCTGATCCTCCACTTTTAACTATGTCCAAAACTGCACTTTCTCCCACACTTGGCTTTCTCTCCTTTCATCTTCCCTCATTTTGTTGATAGCACTACCATTCTTATAGTCATTCAAGTTCAAGGCTTCAATGATAGCTTTCTTCTCCTTCTTTCCCTCATATCTAGTTTATAAACTTCTTTTCCATGGACTTTGTTATTTATGGTCGAACTGACTTCACTTAGTACCCTTCCTCCACCTTCACACATATACCCAGGATACTCCTCACTCCTAGAACTGACTCCTTTCCCATCTACCTATTGAAACTCCCTTCCTTCAGGTCCTAATCAGGTGTCACTTTCTCTACCAACACTTCCTGGATCAAGTTATCTTTCACTGGTTATGTTTAAAAAAACAAACAAAACAAGACTCTATCTAGGTTCCCTCTCTTTACCTTTATCTTAATCTATTCTATGTCATCCTTACACCAGAGACTATGTTTTTTTCATCTTTGTATCCTCAGCACCTAACACACTGGAATTTCTTAATAAATGTTTGCTGAATTACTGGAGTGCTTGATTTTAAACCAGGTTTTTAAGAGATATTTCAGTTTTTATATTTTCTCAAGACATTAATTTTTTAAACAAATTTTGCCCCTCTTCAAATCAATTAAAATTTTTATTTTTAAATTTTAAAAAGTCAGTAATAATAATAATAGCTGACATTTATATAGGGTGCTTTATGCCAGGCACTATGCCAAGAGCTTCACAATGAGTATCTCAATTGATCCTCACAACTACTCTGGGAGATAGGTACTATTATTAACCCCACTTTACAGATGAGGCAACAGAAATAAAAAAAAGGTTAAGTAATTTGCCCAGGATCACGAAGCTTATTAAGGTTTGAAGCTGCATTTGAACTAAGGTCTTCCTAACTCTAGGCCTGATAATGCTTCCACTTCTGTACCAGCAGCAGAAATGTAAGTAATGCTATGAGAAGCAACATGGAACAGTAGACAGCTGCAAAGACTTCAAAAATCCTACCTCTGACATATACGGGCTACAGGAACCTGGGAGTATCAGCTAACCACTGAATACCCCAAATAACTCTCTAATTTTATAAGATGAAAAGCATTGATTGAAATGGGTTTCCTCAGCAGGAGTTCCCTACACCCAATGAAATCACAGGTCTACACAAAGACACACACAGGGACACACACTGTACTATACTACTAGGGAATGAAAAAACAGGATCAAATCACAGCTTTTGTCAACTCCCCCCAAAAGCCAACTATCAATAGCTATGTTACCAAACTGTTTAAGAGTTTTAAAAAATACTTAATTCACTAATTATATGGGGAGAAAGTTCCAAAAAGTTCAAAATACTGATTTTGGGTTTAAGTCTTAAAATTAATGAATTTACAGATAAAATAAAAATAAAGATCAATGACTTTACAGAATAAAATATATATATAGCTAAAAGCACTAGACCTTCACTGGGCACTACAGTGCAACAGTCGTGTTCAGAATCTAAGACATTGTATAGCACCTGACACTGTAAGTTTTAGAGCATAAGTCAATTTGCCTTAATAGGAGTTTCCTTCTAAGTATGCATTCCATATACCAATAAGATAAGATTCAGACCAAAAAAATAAAGCAAGTACAGAAATTAATTATACAATCTCTAATGGATCTTACTGGTTATCTATTCTATGCCATAACTACAGGAATTATTTCTAAATTATCAGTATTACCAGGATTATCTAGTCTCAATTCTGCTTCTTCCCCATTCCCCTAACAAATAAATGTTCCAAGGAAGCTAATTCTGCTTTCTACCACTGGACAGCTAACAATTAGCTATTAGGAATTTTGTTCTTATTAAAAAAACGAAATTTGTCTCTCTGCAACATCCACTCATTGCCCCTAGTTCTGCTTTCTGACCAGGAAAAGGAGAAAGCAAAAACAAGACTCATCCTTCTTGCACTTGATAGCTTTCAGATATTCAAGGATTACCAACTTATGTCCTCCACCAAAGTGATCTCTTTTCTGGGCAAACCATCCGAGGTCCTTCAACCTATCCTCACATGCACAGTTCTGTACCATCCATCCTGGTTGCCCTCTTCTAGAATTATCTTCACTTGTTGAATTATTCCTTCTTAAAACCCGAATCATATGATGGATTCAAATTACAGAATGAGATGTGTTTTTGGACATAGCCAAGCTGTGTATTTGCTTTTCTTGGCTGTGTTTGTTACAAAAATTTTCTTTCTTCACTGGGGGGGTGGTGGTGGGCAAACAAACCAAAGGAGAGCACCATAGAGGTTCTGAAAACAGTTATCTCCTCCCTTACTCTAGTATCTGATGAAGAGGTGGTACTTCTTACAAAGGTCCCATCTTTACGTATCCTTGACCTCCTATCTTCCCATCTCCTCTAGTACATCTGCATGTGTTATTCCAATTCTCTATCTACTGGTTCTTCCACACTGCCTACTAACATGTCAAAGTTTTCCTCATCCTTAAAACAACAAACCCTTTACTAGTTCCCATTTCCACTTCCTGCTGTGCCCACATGATCTACAGCCTCAGGTGTGAGATGGAACATGACCTTCTTCTGATTTCTTGACTTCCATCTTCCGCTGCATGTGTCTCAAGAGAAAACTGCTAACGGCCAGAGGTGTAACTTGCATCTGTGCCAGCACAAGGCAGCTTCCACTTCCTGCTGCCAGTCTGATCTCCCAATCGAGATCTAAAGAACCTCCAGTGAAAAGAGCAGCAACCTTCTCTTTGACCTCAGGCCCTCCCCATCTCCTCTTATCAGTGAAGAGAGGACTTCCATCTTCTGCTGCATAGTTGCCTAATCTCCAGCCTTCAGAGGAAGAGCAGTGAAAGGGGCCTCCCAGCTGATGGTCTATGTACCTCCATCTTATGTTTCACTTGTCTCCCAGCCCAATCTCCAGGCTCCTGAGGAGTGGTGACTTGTGATTCTATGAGGAAGCATCTCACACCTAGTAATACTCTACATATCCCCGTGATTCTGAACCCCTGTAGGTTATCATCCAAACCCCATCCCCACCAATCCTTACTCTTAGTTCTTTCAACCTTTCCACCCTAAAGTTCCTTTAGTAAAGAAGTAATTCAAGTTTTTTCTATTCTTCTCATTATTTCTGCTGTGCCAGACATATAATGTTCTCATAATTCTCATTTCTCTTTGAAACTACTCAGGAATAGGATGTTACCTTTCCATGTTCTCCTCAGTTACACAGGCTTTTCTTCCAAGTACTAGATCCTTTTTCTTCATTTTGCAGTACTTATTCATAGATACTGGAACTTGTTTACTAGGTCCGGAGGACATAATCCCTTCCATCATTACTGTTTTTCCTGATGATTTATATATTTAAGATCTTCCTAAAATCTTAAGTGCTTTCAGTCTCTCCCTTTCCTCTTCACTCACTTTCTGAGTTATTCTGGTGGTAGTTTCCTTGTGGACTACAAAGTGAATCCTCCCACAGTTCAGCCACCAAGGTGCATCCCCTAAATGAGCTGTAGGTGGTCAAAACTGGCCTAAACTGGATGCTGAGCTCTTTCAGGCTCACTCCCATGCAAGATGTCCTATCCCACTCCCTCTATTTCCCAATTCTCTGGTCATGCACCAGCAGATCAAAGCCTTACTTCCCAGGCACTGGTAGTCTTTCATAATGTGCATTTACAATCTTTTAACACTTTACTCCCCAGTCCACAGATTCTTAGATCCAGGACAGTGGTCTTGCTTTTCCTCTCCATGACGCTTCATCTCCTCACTGCACACCTTTCCACTGGCTGTCCCCCATACTTACAATGTTCTTCCTCCTCACCTCTGCTTCCTGGAATTTTTTATTTCCTTCAAGAGGCCTTTCCTGTCTTCCCTCCTCCCTCACTGTCAGCTAGAGCCTTCCCTCTGGGATTACCTCTTCACACTATGTGTGTCGTGTGTGTACGTAGCGGCTTACAGGTTGTGTCCTCCCTCAGAATGTGAGGTTCCTCGGGGCAGGGACCCTACTTTGTAGTTTATTTACACTATCAGCATTTATTACAGTGCCTGGCACATAGTAAATACCTTATAAATGCTTGTTAACTGGTTGAAGCACCTAGGTAGTAATGACCTCTTCCATCCACTTAAATTTCATATAAAATTTTGCTTTATAATTCTCAAATGAATTTACCACAGAATATTGTGTAGCATACTGCTCTGTGTTGGTTTCTTATCCTCAGATTATATGCCCCTTGAGGGATGAGATTCTGTCTTTATGTAATTTTGGTACCTTAAGCAGAGTGCTCTCTGCAAATAATGCTTTTCACGAGAAGTCTGGGTGTATTATGGAATATCCTACATTTTTCCCCTGAGTTTACTGCTGTGACATTATAAGCGAAGTCAGAACAAATACTTGTGTTTTAAGACTAGGTTAACAGATAAATAAATTTCTCTATTTATAAACACAGCACATTGGTTAGCATCTATTTCATGCTGGATTTACCACTTCCTGTATTAAAAATAATGTGGTTGTTTTGGTTTGACTTTAAAAACCACAGTGGGTGACATAATTACCCTCTGTACTCACTAGCCAAAAGTTAAACACTATTAAGGTGGCATATGATAAGAAATTTTTTTTGTTAGTGAGTTTTACTCTAAAACTAGCTATTTTAGTTCTATCCTAAGACAACTTGAGAAGAAGTTGATAGTATTCAATAATTGTTTTGGACTAGTGCAACATATCTGAATATGAAAAAATAACCATCTCAAGATTACATTTTATATACACATTATTCAATTTCATTTAATAGGACTTATAAGAAGGCAATCAAAGAATTGCAGAAAATACTACTATGTATTAAAGCATTTTGTTTTGAAATAAGTATTAAAATTATTTAAATACTTTAAAATTGTTTTTTGTTTATATGGAAACTCATTTTTAAAAATGTTAGTTCATACGGAAACAAAATTCACATTTTGGAGAAATCCACGAGAGTATTTCAAACAAACAGTCAAAGGAGAATCTATAAAGACCAAAACTTGCAGCACTGAATGTTTAGTTCACATGAAATAATGCGTACCTATATTTGCTTCCAACTGAAAGTCTTTCAGCGACACCGTGAGTGGTTTGTCTTTCCCCTGATGATTCTTTCTTTTTTCTTTTTTATTCATACCTTTTGATTGAGGTGAAGCATTTTCAACGTTTTCATATTCCTGAGGTGGAGTAAATACAAAAACAACCGCACTAATTTTACTTTTCAAATTCAATTCAACAATTTGTAATTAAGTTACCACTAAAATCCTACGTTCCCAAGTCAAACAAAAGTACTAAGATAAATTTACCTTGGGCTTAACTAAGTACTGAAGAGTCCCTTTCCCTAATCCAATGCCTGTTGTTATTGTTTTTTTTAATACACTGGCTGAAAGAAAATGTATCCTCCAAAAATCACAAAGGTATTATTTGGTACAACAGGAAAGTATTTTCTTGATATAGTGTCTTCAAGAATAACAAGTTGAGAGCAGCCTGAATCATTCGCTGATCTCTTCAACATCAAGACAGAGTGAGGAAGGCAAGAGAACCATTTGCACAATGAATATAATAAGGTAAAGAAAAACAATTTCAAAAGAATGCTGGCCTTTGATCAATACAATAACCAAGCACGACTTTGGAAGGCTAACAATGATGAAGCATACCACTCATCTTCTGGAAGAAATGTGATGGCCAAGGAGCATGGAATGAGACACACATTATCTTTTTTTTTTTTTTTTAAGGCAATCTACGTTAAGTGATTTGCCCAGGGTCATAAGTGTCTGAGGCCAGATTTGAACTCATGTCCTCCTGACTGGAGAGCCGGCGCTCTATACACTGTACCACCTAGCTACCTCAAGACATACATTATTATCAAATATCACTTAGCTTGACTACACTTATATGTTACAGGTAAAAGTTCCTTTTGGGGAAGATGGATGAATTGGTGGGAAGAGCATCGATAAAACATTACAAATACACTCAAGAAAAGTAAAAGAAGTTCAGAGGGGAACACCAAAAGGACAATTTTATTACATTACATTTAACAAATACTTTTTAAAAACCTCAAACTGTGTTAACAAAACTTCTGTTTCATGTACAATCTTTTGTGTTTCTCATCGTATGTGGAAATGTTCATGTTTGTGGAAATTTATTAAGTTAATAATAAAAAAAAGTTTAAATTTAAAAATAAAATAAAAAAAAAATCAAGGAAGGAGTCCAACAAGTTGGGCATGTTTGTGGTAAACTTAGGATATGGAGAAGACACACAGGATGGGTAAGCATAGATGGATTGTGATCTGCATTGTATAAGGGAACATCCAAATAAATAAAATATAAATGCATTTTAATGTAAAATTAATGGCTGAGTCTTCTGAACTAGTTCGTACTTTAATAGCTGCCTTCCTTATTGTCATCTTATCAATCAAAATTCACTGTAATCAATAAAAAAGCCCCTTACTGCAAAGCTTACTGCAAATACTGACCTTGAGTAGTGGGTCTACAGTTCTATCACAAAAATGACTTAGAAGACAATATTTTATAGATTCACTTACTCAGTAGTTACTATTGATAATCACTTTAAGCCAAGAGGGTTCCAGAAAACAGCCATTACGTCGAGCTTAGGTAGGGACCTACTGTTGTCCAATCCATGGGCTTCCAGAGTGCGCAGGTTATTTTTTTTGTTTTTCTCATTAAAAGGGTCATTCCCTGACTACTTCTTAAAAAGGCCTATTCACTGAACGGGCGTTACCTCATTCTAAGTGAGTACCTGAAAAGAGCTTATATTAGTCTAAAAAAACTCAAAGTCTCCCAGTGCATCCTGGGCCATCTCCAGTCATCCTGATGAATATCTGGTCACTGGATGCAGATGCTCAGGAGGAGAACCTTGCATAGTCCTCCCTCCTTCAAAACAAAGTCAAGTGAAGGTCATGTCATCATTTCTCTGATGTCATGGCCTTCTTCGAAAACAAAGGACCAACACAACGACTCACTAGTGTACTAAATATATACATACGTAAATATATATACACATATACATATATGACACAGCTGAGACTTCAGCTTTAATATTTAGTTATTCATGTAAAAATAAGAAATCAATACTCTATCAAATTCTATTTCTTAACTGGAGTTAGAAGCTTTTCAGGGAAACCTGAGCCTACATTCGTGTTATTTTAGCAAATGTTTTATATATCTGAATACCAAAGTTACAAAAAATTATTACAGTAAATACATTTAGTAGGATGAGAAAGGACAGGAAAATTAAAGTAGAAATATTTTTTTTTAACAAATTTCATTTTTACTACTAGCTTTAACTTTTTCCCCTAAAATGCCAAAGAGAAAATCATCTATATCGAACTTCATTTCCTCTCTTTTCCTAGTCTTGGATACAAGAATGAATGGAGAGTTAAATGGATAAAAAAAAAAGTAGGAAGGACAGCAAGCAGCAAAGGTAATGGGTAAGAAGTGCACCCCTCCCCCAAGCTATTAAGAGGTTACCTGTATTCAAAGAAAAACTTAGAAAGGTTACCTTTAAAAAAGCCTAGAAAAATTAAGTCAGTTTAATTATGAGAAATGCACACCTTTTTCCCCTAGCTTAAGCAAAGCTGATCAGTAATAATCTTTTAAAAAAAATACTTCTGCACACACCAAAAGCTTCTTTTAAAAAAATTAGCTCTAAGAAGCATGTCTACACATTGTCTAATATTAAAGATCAGTGACAGTTATAAATCCTGAGCCCCAAAGGCAAAAATGTCAGAAATGGCTTCTTTTGCCCTTTGTTAAATGCAAACTAAAGGGCTCACTAGCAGAGAGGAGTCCCCTCTTTTCTGAAGTTCCTATATTGAAGTTGAATGTGCAGCACTTTGTTTCTTTGTTTAAAAAATGCAGTTTTTTTAAATGTACATTATTTCATTTCTTCATGTAAAAATAACAGTGTTGAAAGAAACAGACAATGCTCAATTTATCCTTCTTTCATTCTCTCTATAAAAATCTTAGGAGGAATGAGAACACCTACAATAGCTTGTTATAAAAGAATTTACTCAACATTTTAAAGTTCAACTTAAATCTTGAGAATCTGATGGTCAAAGCTTTAATATTAGACATGCATTTTGAAAATCTGCAGCTGAATGAACGTAAATACCTTTTTGTGTTCTTCATATTCTAGTTTGCTTAGCAACAATGCCTTTTCAAGATCAGCTTCAAACATTTCAGATGTCAACTGAAGGTAAGGAAAGAGAGACTTATGATTAAGTCAAATGTCAATAGGAACATCATAAATCGTACAGTATGTCCAATGTACAAGTACAATATGTACGTGTACAATGTAACAAATGCCCAGGAAAATTCAACATTTATTCAATGCTTACAATTTGCATGGCACTACAATAAATGTGTGAAAAAAAAAAAGAGGTAAATGTGTGCAAGATTAGGAAGCAAATAGGTTAAGCATAAGGGGAGGAAAAAACAGAGAGAAGATGAGAATATTCCCAAGAAGATTATACTAATTAATCAATGTGACTAAAATACAAGTAGCTTTCTTCATTTTATCAAAGAAAACTGATCAAGGGAAAAAAAAATTCCAAATTTGATATCTGCTTTCCCCCCTTGGCTATCAATAATTTGCTATATAGTCCTGACCTCACTATTAAATTTAAAACAATAAACCAGAAAGCCTAAAAATAAACCCTCTGTTCAAGGCAAAGATGATTAATTTATATGACATGAGCAGAGGGAGAACAACCTGCCTCTGGCTTAATTAATCTGTGACCTGGGCAGGTCATTTCACTTCTCTCAGTTTGGTTTCCTCACCTGAAAGAAATGATCTCTCACACTTCTCTTGGCCCTAAATTTATGATACTATTAACCTTTATTACACAGCATATTATTCCAAAAGGCCTGCAATTTAATAACTGTGGTTATTTTCTTCATCTACAAATACAGATCCCGACTCCACTACATCCTAACATCATCTTTGGCCATTTACCACAGGAAAAAAACCAAACCATCCAGTAACCACCCCTTTGGTGATAATCCCACAGCAAACTAGGTGCCATCCTAGTTGCATCCTGGGTACAGAAGTCCTCAAGCAACAGGTACATATCTCTGGGCCAGTACCTCCTACAAATTATAATTCACTAGCATGGTCTTTGACAATGAACAGTCCCTTTTACACCCCTTGCAAGGTCTAAGAATAAGACTGTAGTGTATTTTAAGCACTGCTTAAAATAATTCAAGAGAGCAATTTTTATCATGATGACCAATTATACTGCTGTCCAAAGTTATCACAGGCACAGAAATCTTTAAGGAACTTAACATAGAAGTGTTTCTCTCATACTACCTCTAGATTTTCTTAGTACTCACTATCTTGACTTTTTATATTCTTTCTGTCATTCTCTTTACTAAAGCCCTATGTAGTAATAATCCTAGCTGTTCTACTCTATCTGTGTAGCCTTTGGCAAGACCCCAGCCTCTGGGCTTTAGTGTTCTTATCCCTAAAATGAGAAGTTTGGACTGGATGATTTCTAATGTCCCTTTGTAGATTCTATTATTACCTGTGATAAATTTCTTTGCCAGATTGTTGCTAAACATATTTCTACAGTTCTTAAGGATTTCAGAGTAATTTTTTCGTAATTAGGCAATGTAACAATGAACCACCATTTACAAACAAAAGAAACTGAGACTTAGAGAGTTTAAAATACCTACCCAAAATCACAAAGCTTTATATAATGCAAATCAGAATCTGAATCTACTTCTCCTGATTCCAAGCTAAGCACTTTTACCATGCCATCATAGCTGCCTCCTTTATAAACCTTCTTTGTCTATATCATAGTAAATTTTGGGGTATATACTGTCTCACTCCAGAAATTAACTCTCCCTCATAACAAAGAAAAAGTTAAATGAAAGAAATCCATGTATTCTGACAACATATGCGATATTCTCTCCTCCTTAGTCCTTGAGGAAAGGAGGGAGATGTTTTATTAATTGTTCTCTCTGAAAAAATATCGGATTGTATAATTACTCAGTTTGTTTCCTTTTTAGGGTTTTCATATTACTTTAGTCAATGTGTATATTGTTCTTTGAGATTTGCTTCTATTTCCCTGCTATAAATTCACACAGAACTTCTCTTGTTTCTCTGAAATTCTTCTTATTCATTGTTTTATACTGTATGCCATTACTCTTAAATCACAGTTTGTTCGGTCATCCCCAAATTAATGGGCACCGTTTCTACTTTTCTGCTACCACAAAAAGTGTTATGAATATTGCAGCATATTGGATCTTTCCTTCTATCTTTGATATCTTCGGGGTACATGCCCACTAGGGAGCAAATCACTAGATGAAAAGGGTGTGACCCCTGCGTGACTTTTCTTAAATACTTCCAAACTTCTCTCCAAAATAATTAGCCCAGTTTTTAAGCTTCAGTAGTATATTAATATATATTTCCATAGCCCTTCCAATACGATTTCTGGTTCTTTCCAGCTTTGCGAATTTGTCGGCAGTGAGGTTAAACTTGAGGATTGTTTAATTTCTACTTCTTATTATTAGTGATTTGCAGGATGTTTTCATAAAGTCCTTAATAATTTGTAACCCTTAGTTAGAAAATTGTTTGTGTCCTTTGGCCTCTTTTTTGAATAGGTTTTAATCTTCTATATTTGTGTCAATGTTTTGGATACCAGACTTATTACTGATACTTAATGCAAAGATTCAAATCTCCCATTTCAGTTGATAGTTTCTCTCCTTATTCTAACCTATACTGCTTTTGTTAATAAAAAAAAAAAAAGCTTTTCAAACAACTGAAACAATCTAAAATTTTATATAAAATTTTATTACCCCCATTGGTCACAAATTCTACCCCAAGGTATAGCTGTAAAAGGAACATCCTTGAGTTCTCTATTTACAAAAATATGGTGTTAACCATTGTTCAGGTTGTACATGCTTGTGGAACTTACTATGATGATTCATGGTCTAAGACGCTGGTCCTAAACAAGAGTTTTTGGTTCTACATCTCCCTTTTATTTATCTAGTCTGTTCCACTGATCTAATTTTCTATTTTTAAACTAGTACCAGAGGGGAGGACCCAAGATGGCGGAGTAGAAAGACTCACATATGCGAGCTCCGAACCCACAGCCCATAAATTACCTATGGAAAGAACTCCCAATGGGTTCTGGAGCAGTGGAAGCTGCGCAGCAGCAGAGTGGAGGAGATTTCTGTTCCAGAGAGCCCTGAAAAACTAACCCCAAAGGTCCATCGGGCCTCTGACGCAGAGTGGAGCCCCTGCCCTGGCCGCGCGGCCCCAGAGGATCAGATCCGAGCAGACTTCAGGGATGGAATCTCTGGTAGCTGCGAAGGTCCCTCCACCCACAGGCGCTACAGGTCAGTGAGACAGACTTCTGGACTGGCTGAGAGGGGAGTGGAGTATCTCCGTGGCTCGGGCCCCCTCAGGAGGAAGCAGCAGGGAAGGCGGTGGACAGGAGCTCCCAGAGCAGGCAGGAGCTCAGGGTCATTACTGAAGGTCTCTGCATAAAGCACCTGAAAGAACTGAACCTGGGAGGCGGCCCTGCCCCCACCTGAGCAGCAGTACTTAATCTCTCACTGAATAGAAGCCCCTCCCCGCTGCTGAAAGCCCTGAGGCTGGGGAGCAGCATTTGAATCTCAGACCCCAAGCACTAGTTAGGCGGGGGTGGAGAGGAATCTCAGAAGTCAAGTAACTGGCTGGCAAAATGCCCAGAAAAGGGAAAAAAAATAAGACCACAGAAGGTTACTTGCTTGGTGAACAGATGTTTCCTCCTTTCCTTTCTAATGAGGAAGAACAATGCTTACCATCAGGGAAAGACATAGAAGTCAAGGCCTCTATATCCCAAACATCCAAAATAGATATCCAATGGGCTCAGGCCATGGAAGAGCTCAAAAAGGATTTTGAAAATCAAGTTAGACAGGTGGAGGAAAAACTGGGAAGAGAAATGAGAGAGATGCAAGAAAAGCAGGAAAAAACGGGTCAAAATACCTTACTAAAGGAGACCCAAAAAAGTGCTGAAGAAAATAACACCTTGAAAAATAAGCTCACTCAACTGGCAAAAGAGGTTCAAAAAGCCAATGAGGAGAAGAATGCTTTCAAAAGCAAAATTAGCCAAATGGAAAAAGAGGTTCAAAAGCTCACTGAAGAAAATGGTTCTCTCAAAATTAGAATGGAACAGAGGGAGGCTAATGACTTTATGAGAAACCAAGAAATCACCAAACAAAACCAAAAGAATGAAAAAATGGAAGAGAATGTGAAATATCTCATTGGAAAAACAACTGACCTGGAAAATAGATCCAGGAGAGACAATTTAACAATTATGGGACTACCTGAAAGCCATGACCAAAAAAAGAGCCTAGACAACATCTTTCATGAAATTATCAAGGAAAACTGCCCTGAGATTCTACAACCAGAGGGAAAAATAAGTATTCAAGGAATCCATCGATCACCGCCTGAAAGAGATCCAAAAAGAGAAACTCCTAGGAACATTGTGGCCAAATTCCAGAATTCCCAGGTCAAGGAGAAAATATTGCAAACAGCTAGAAAGAAACAATTCCAGTATTGTGGAAATACAATCAGGATAACACAAGATCTAGCAGCTTCTACATTAAGGGATCGAAGGGCATGGAATAGGATATTCCAGAAGTCAAAGGAACTAGGGCTAAAACCAAGAATCACCTACCCAGCAAAACTGAGTATAATACTCCAGGAAAAAATATGGTCTTTCAGTGAAACAGAGGACTTTCAAGCATTCTTGATGAAAAGACCAGAGCTGAAAATAAAATCTGACTTTCAAACACAAGAATGAGAAGAAGCATGAAAAAGTAAACAGCAAAGAGAAGTCATAAGGGACTTACCAAAGGTGAACTGTTTACATTCCTACATGGAAAGACAATATTTGTAACTCTTGAAACTTTTCAGTATCTGGGTAGTTGGTGGGATTACACACACACACATACACGCATGCACACATGTACATGTGTGCGCACACACACATACACACATGCACGCACACACAGAGACAGACAGCACAGAGTGAACTGAATAGGATGGGATCATATCTTAAAAAAATTAAGGTAAATGTATAAGAGAAATGTACTGGGAGGAGAGAGGGTGAAATGGAATGGGGTAAATTATATCTCATTCAAGAGGCAAGCAGGAGACTTTTTAGTGGAGGGAAAAAGAGGAGAGCTGAGAAAAAAACATGAAGTTTACTCTCATCACATTCGACTAAAGGAAGGAATAAAATGCACACTCTTTTTGGTATGAAAACCTATCTTACAATACAGGAAAAGGAGGGAGAAGGAGATAAGCAGGGTGGGGGGGGAAATGATGGAAGGGAGAGCAATGGGAGGAGGGAGCAATTTGAAGTCAACACTTGGGGAGGGACAGGATCAAAAGACAGAATAGAAACAATGGGGGGCAGGATAGGATGGAGGAAAATAGAGTTAGTCTTACACAACGTGACTATTATCGAAGTCATTTGCAAAACTACACAGATAGGGCCTATATTGAATTGCCTGCCTTCCCAAAGGGAACAGGTGGGGAGGGAGGGATGGGGAGAATTTGGAACTCAAAGTTTTAGGAACAACTGTTGAGTATTGTTCTTGCTACTGGGAAATAAGAAATACAGTTAATGGGGAATAGAAAGTCATCTGGCCATAGAGGACAAAAGAGAAGATAGGGTCAAGAGAAGGGAGGGATGAGAGAAGAGAGGGCAGACTGGTGATAGGGGAAATTAGAATGCTTGGTGTATTGGGGTGGGGGAGGGGATAAATGGGGAGAAAATTTGGAACCCAAAATTTTGTGAAAATGCATGTAAAAAAAAAAAGTTAAATATATATATATATATATATATATATATATATAAATAAACTAATACCAAATGGCTTTGATTTCAAAATTACCCTTTGTCATTCATCACTATCAATGAAAATTCATAGCATTTAACATTGCTGATGCATAAAATTAAAACTGCTTCCACTCATGCATTCATATTTGGGGAATTTGAGAAATTTTTGAGGGAGGCGTTATTTTTATACATCTTTTGCTTATATTCGTTGCGTAAATAATTTATGACAGAATGATATTTATATAATCTGAAGTTTTCTTAGGGATCTTTGTATTTTATAACAGATTCTGTTAGGCAATAAATCTGATCCAGTTATTTTTAGATATGGAATATACTGAAGTACAATTTTACCACTGTATGCTTAGACTGACACTGCTCATTTTAGCATATCAATTCTGAGACAAGAAAGGACTACACTGATAAGGTTTCTAAGAGAATTTAAGTAATTACTTTCTTAAACCTTTTGAAGATGCCAATTCCTTCACAAATGTTAGCCCAATTGCTGTAATTCATATTCTAACATGAATCTTTACTGTACTCAAAGTTTTAAGGAAGATAATTTAATAAGATGCAAGTCCTGCAGAGAGAGCCTAATATGTTCCTGTTATTTCATGTAGTATTTAGCATTTCTGTTCAATACATCTATTGGAAAATAACACTAATAATACT
This sequence comes from Bettongia penicillata ogilbyi, assembly GCA_023548195.1. Lineage (NCBI taxonomy): Eukaryota > Metazoa > Chordata > Mammalia > Diprotodontia > Potoroidae > Bettongia > Bettongia penicillata. The sequence continues at coordinate 6,589,856 of JAJHZJ010000540.1, read as the reverse complement.
GTCTTAAAAAAATGACAGATGTGAAGAGCAATTGAATAACCCAAGCATATACGGGGTGATACGTGCAGAAAGGGGATGCATTTTGAGAGAATTCAGGGATCTGAAACAGGAAAACATACCCATTTTCTCAATTGTACAGAAACTTTGTGGCAATTCTATAACTGTATTGAAGGTATCCTTGATGAAAGTACGAGGAATACAGGCTTTTACAAATTAATTTTCCACAGCAAATAACTACATAATTCCCAAACTGACCAAAATGTACAGACTACAAAATTCCACTGTTTGTTGCTTCTTGATTTATAAAAAATGGGATTTTACACATTATAGCAAAATACATCTTTAAAGTCTCTCAATCTCCCATGCATGTGTTAAGATCATTAAAGATTCCTTGATAGATACTACAAATGTAATGCTATTCAATCCACTGACCACAAATTATCAAGCAAGGCAGCAACTATCAACTATGGTTGCCACAATTTGTTTAATGTCTAACTTATGGTTATTATTTTTCCTATAATGTGTAGAAGTACAGAGGGCGGAGCCAAGAGGCAGAGTAACAGGATGCACTTTCTACAGCACTCCTGCCAAGTCCAGTCAAATACCTGTAAAAAATGGTTTTAACAAATTCTAGAGCTGCAGAACCCACAAAAAGATAAGAGTGAAGCAAATCTCCAGCCTGGAAGGTTGCCGGGAAGTGTCTACAGCACCATGCTGGGAGCAGAGCACAGTCAAGCGTGGGCTGCACAGGCACAGACAGGACCTGAGCTGGCCTTGGGGAGACTGAATCTCTCACACCTGTGGCAGTTTCCAGACTTCAGGACCCCAAAATGCCAAGAACAAATTAGAAGGCCAGTGGAAAAAGGCTGTGAGACCAGTGTAGGAGAATGGAATGGTCCTGCCCCACCCCCAGGGCAGCTGATGGAAGAGGGGGCAGAGGAACTCTCAGCAGCCATAGTAGCAGCAGAGGCAGCTGCAACCACTGTTTCTGGAGCTCTAGGCCCACAGATTGTAGGGGATTGAGCAGCTGATAGTACACCTCCCACCCCTACTGGAAGCTGGGGAACTACCTTGACAAAGAGCTCAAAAGTCAAGTAAATGGCTGGAGAAGTGAGCAAAAACCAGAAAAAGAAATCAGACTATAGAATCTTACTTTGGTGACAAGGAGGACCAAAGCCTGCAAACAGAAGAAAACAAAGTCAAAGCTCCTCCATCCACAGCCTCCCAGGAAAAATATGAATTGGTCTCAGGCCATGGAAGAGCTCAAAAAGAATTTTGAAAATCAAGTAAGAGAAGTAGAGCAAAAATTGGGAAAAGAAATGAGATTGATGATCATCAAAGAACAAGTTTGCCAGATGCCCTTCTTCAGAGCTGTGGTCAGAAGGAAAACATATGCATGTGGCTTAAGGGTCTTTTTGCAAAAAAGAAAACAGATTTTTTTCTTTAAATTTTGGCCTGACAGAAAATAAAGACTCTTAAACTCTTTTAAAATGCATTTTTTAATACAAGTTTCTAGAACAAAAAAAAAAATAAAAGTGTATTTTTTTTTTCAGATTTTTGTACTTGCCCTCTTTCCTTTGCAAAAGTAAACAAATTAACATTGTTTGCTAGCTAGACACATATTTGTAATAGACTGCCTGTTGCCATTTTAAGACTCTCTCAGTATGTGGATGAAGCACTGAACTGTCATGAACACTCACCTATTTATCCTACCTATTACATGTTTTAGTGTCTGGAGACTGGCACAGGAGAGTTAAGTGTTACATCAGAAATCCTGGCTATGGACTTCTTATTTTTTATTTTGCCACAAGGCTTGTTATGAGCTAATTACTACCAAGGAGAGAAGATGAAATCCACTACGAGGCCTATATCTCAAAGACATCAAAGATGAAAAGAAAAGAAAGATGAAAAGGATCTACATATAAAAAAATATTTATAACAGCTCTTCTCATGGTAGCCAAAAATCAGTAACTACAGGTTAGAATCAAAGTCAGATTTAGGATAAAGAAACTGTAGTATATGAATACAACAGAATATTATTGGGGCATGAGAAATGATAAAATGGATAATATTAGAGGAAATGGCAAAAACTTTATGAACTTATGTAGAGCAAAATGATAACTAGGCAAATGATTCATACATTTGATAACATTATAGAGAAAAACAACTTTGAAAGATTTTACAGCTGACCAACACAAGGATCAACCAGGAGTATAAAAGAATGATGAAGGATGAAACATGCCACTCACCTTTTGAAAGAGAGGTGAAATTAAAATGCATAAAGAGACACATTTTCAGACAAGGCTAAGGGAGGGATCCAAATAATGCCCCAAAACCAGATTAGCTTTGAGGAGTTCACAATTAAGGAGGGAAGAAGGGGCCTTGGCTACATGGATATGAGGCTCTTCTTGTATATACCCAGGGAAGAAGTGGTTCATAGTTGATAACTCCTGGCATGGGATATATGGAGGTAGCCATCTGTCAACCAACCATAAACAAAGTGGTCTACTATATTTCTGCTTGTTACTTCAGATGTGGGATATGACAGAGAACTTCCTAAAAACTCTTGAGATGCCTCAGGGTATCGTGGGAAGGACATGCAACTTAGAATCAGAACACATAAACTTTTCTTCCACTTACTGCCTTTGTAACCCCAGGACAAGTCACAACCTCTCTGGGTCTCAGTTTCTTTATCTGCAAAATGAGAGGGAGATTAAAAACCTTCAAGGTCCTTATAGTTCTAAATCCATGAATCTACAAATGGAAAACCATTTCCTACTTCTGGTAATTCATGAAGGGCATATGATGCTACCAGAGAGAACCAAGGAAGGCCTTCAATAATGATGATCAAAAAACAAAGACCTTAGAACAAAAGTATTTTCACTACCAATACTAATTAAAAATAGGGGATTTAAAGAAAGCTCTGGGAACAGAAAAGGCTAAAATGATGGCACATGAGAACTGAATTTAGATTCTTGGATCATGGATTAAAATATAGGAAAAACAGACCCTTGTTATGAGATGGAATGAACCTGACATCTCTTAAAAACCATACTTGTCTAGATTATAATCAACTGAAAGAGGAAGGAAAAAAATGCATAGATCCGAGCAGCCTCAGACACAATACAGGAAGACCAGAGGACAGGCCAAGTAACTAATGAGAGACAAAAGCCAAGAGTAGAACCAACCATCAAATCCACAGCTTCATGTGTCCATGAATGAAGGCTCAAAGTGTAGGGTTATAAACAGGGTAAAACTTGACTTCACAGACATCACAGAGAGCAAAAAATGGGACTCCAAACCGGAATTTAGCTGTTAAAAGCATCCCTTATTACCCAAGAGGGAGCAAACAGACAAAAGAACAGTGGAACAGCCTTGCACATTAATAAACACTCACGAGGAAAGTTAGGAACCTAAATGCAGCAACATGGCAGAGAATGAAACTGACAGAACAACGCGCAGAAGCGCTACACTAGAAACCGCCTACAAGGGAAGAGGGAGATGAGGAATCCGGGAGACAAACCACAAATGTGGCATGGGAAGCGAGCGCTGTGGAGAGAAGACAGGTTGCAACTACACAGACCCTGGTACTCTTGTTCCTGCCAGAAGCAAGACAGGCGACACACCTGGGAAGTGTCTTAACTATGACTTCAGCCTTCAAAAGGATGCAAAGTAAGGGTAATTCTAAATAATGAAGTGGCACTTGTTGTTTAAATTGGCATTGACAGGAACCTTTGAAGTAAGTGGCTACTCTTTCATGGAATCTATGATTTTAAAAAAATCAGAGAGAGGAAAACCAGGCATAATGTGAAACGCACCCTTGATTTGAGGAGAATAATTCTGGAGGGTCTGGAGAGGAGGCTCCAGAGAGGCGGCTCCTATGGGCTAATTAATTAATTTATCACAGGGGAAGCTGGCTCAATAGAAAAGGAAAACTCCCAAGAATGAAATTCTGAACACACAAGAACAATGAAGAAAAATGGGTGCATAGAATACTCTCTGACAAACCCATATTTGAGAGACATGTATAGAAAGGCAACTAATTTAGGATGAATGTAAATGAGCAGCATGATCCTATAAGAATAGTGTCAGGAGTGATAAAGCTCAGAATGAGCTGAGTCCAGCAATGAATAGTAAGGATAACAAAGAGGTTTTATATAGCTGGGTTGGGGAAAAGAAAAGGAACAAAGAAGGGAATAGGACTGCTGCTTGGGGGTAGATATGGTAATGCTAAAATGGATCTAAAATATTCAACTCTTATTTTGCTTCTTTTCCTTATAATGGTGATAATCACTACAAACGGGGAACTTTAACTGTAAGCATAAAGTACCGTAACTGTTTTGCCCACCAAATATACACACTAAAATCTCTATTTCCAAATGAGAACTGATTCATTCACAAGTATGACTTATTCAAGACATTTTGGGAAATGGAGGGGGCAGAAAGAAGAGGATTGAGCAGCATTTTAGAGGCTACAGCTTCCTTTACCATGTAGCCTCAATGAAATGAAACTTCATTCTTTGAGAATAGTTTTTATTTTTATAAAAAGCAATTAGATTCAAGTACGCAATTGGTGAATACAGTGCAAAACAACTTTTTTGATAAAAATGACTAAAATTTAAGAGGTCTGATTATTTTAGTCTAGTTAGTAAACCTCCTAATGAACATAATTCTAAAAGAGGACACTGAAAAAACAATTAAACCAGTATCATTATGTGACCTATGACCCAGACCCCTAGACCCAAAGGACCTGGTTCATTCAAATTAAGTTTGATGCTAGAGACTGACATGCTGTACCCCCTCACCTCCCTATAAAAAAGTTCAGGATACCTCTTTAGACAAACATAGCCAAATGGTTAGGGCAAAAAAAAAAAAAAGTGGTAGTAAGCTTCTCTAATAAAAATTTAATTTCCAAGATAAAAGAAACTGATACAAATTCGTAAGAAAAAGAGCTATTTAATTGGTAAATGGTCAAAAGATATAAGAGGTAGCTAGGTGGTTCTCTGGATAGAGCACTGCGTCTGTAGTTAGGAAGATTAGTCTTCCTGAGTTCATATCTAGCCTCAGACACTAACTAGCTGTTTGACCCTGGGTAAGTCACTCAACCTTGTTTGCTTCAGCACCTCAACTGTAATTGTGCTGCAGAAGGAAATGGCAAACTACTCCTGCATCTTTGCCAAGAAAACTCCAAATGAGGTCACAAAGAGTGGGATATGACTGAAAATCAACTAAACATGACACAAAAGATATAAACAGGTAGTTCTCAAAGGAAAAGAATCCAAGCTAGCGGTAGCCTCATGAAAAATACTCTGAATCACTAAAATATAAATGCAAACTAAATCATCTTTCAGGTAAAGGAATATTTATCAACTGGGGAATAGCTGGCAAATTAAGGTAAATGAATGTAATGGAATACTATACCATAAGAAATGATGAAAAGGGATTGTTTCAGAGAAACCTGGGAAGATTTGAACTCACACAAAAGAAAATGAGCAGAACAAAATTAACAATTCATAAAACAATATTGTAAAGACAAGCAATTTGACAAGACTCAAGAACTCGGAGGGACACAATGAATGAGCATTATTCTACACTACCAAAAGATGAAGAATGTTATCCTCCTTCTGACCAGAAGTTATGGATTCAATATGCAGAATGAGACATAAATGTCTAGTCACGACCAATGTAGGAATCTGTTTTGCTTGACGAATATTTGACACAAGGGTATGGTTTTTTCTTTTCTTTTTGAGGGAAGAGTGAAACGGGGAGAAAAAAACTTAACTGAAAAAAATAAATTTGACTTAAAAATATCTTTCTGGCTCAAAGCTCCCACTTGTGGTTTCTTTAGAAAAATCCAGTATATTCACAATGTGTCTAAATTTTCCCAAATTGGAGTAAAAGGGGCTTTCAACTCCCTATAAACAAAGTACCAAATATATACTGGGTAGAGCACCTTTATTTCATCCTACAAGATGTTTATGATACAAATGACACAAGTGTTCATACACAAACACACACACACAAAATACACAGTACTCAAATAGCTGATTGACTTCTCCAAGAAGGGAACTCAAACTGGGTTGCTAAGAAACAACACTTGGACATACATCCTTCGTCCCTTTTCCCAACCATGGAACTCACAACCAACATTAATACCATCCTACTGTTGAGTTATTCAGATAGTGAAGTTCCTATGGGAAGGGGATTGTTTGTTCAATAGCCCCCAAAGTATTTTTACCTTCTGGGGGAAGTCAACAGTAGGATGGTATTAATGTTGGTTGTGAGTTCCATGGTTGGGAAAAGTAGAATGCTGAATGAAATTTTAAGTGGATGATCCTCTTCTTTCTCCATAAAGCATACAAGAAAATTGCCTTCTCTTGAGAATAAGGGTTCTTAATTTTTTTTGTGTTATGGACCCCTTTGGGAGTCTGATAAAGTCTATATATAAAGCCCCCTTCACTGAATTTTTTAATGAATAAAACAAAACACATAGCATTGCAAAGGAAATCAGTTATATAAAATACAATTATCAAAATCTTTAAATTGTAAGCATATTGAGGGCAGCAATGTCTTTTTACTAATTATATGCCCAAGTACTTAGCATGGTGCATGGCACACTGTAGATGCTTAATAACTGTTGGAAAATACAAAAAATAAGTTTATGGATTCCAGGTCATAATTCCATATTTCTAAAAGGTTCAAGTTCTTGAATTTAGTAACTCTCGTTTTTATGAGATGACTACTCCAAACTTCCCACCTACCCTTGAAATCTCCCTTCTCTGTTATAAAAAGCTAGATTACAGGATCATGCTGCCTAGGGAACTTGAAATTACCCTGTCTTCCACCAGGAGCTGGGATTCACCAACACTGCTTTGGACTTCCCTTAACGACCACATTTCAGGCTGTGCACAAGTAGGTCTACCTCTGCCCTGTGTTTCTGCAAATAGTGGTTATCAAATTGCTGGTGGTAGAGAGGAAACTCCACATAGCAGCAATACTCCTACCCCAATGCAGATCTACTCTGCTTTGTGCTGGTCTGTCTTCTGACCAGAGTAAGTCTAAGCAACAGAGAAAATCAGGCAGGGCAAAGGGCTGAGCTTCTTTGGTGAGAGTTCATTCTTTTGAGACCCAGCCCACCAACTACATTGGAGTTCGTGTGTCTTAAAAGCAAAGGGCCATTAGGCATATCCACACTAAATAGTAAATCTCTCTCAGATAACTCGAAAGGCTTATACTCTGAAACTTCACCAAGCTGAAATGAAGAACTCATCAAATAGAATATTATCTCCTAAGTTACAATCTAACAATTGGTAGTAATAGCTTCACAAAAAAATTTGAGAACACTCAGGCGAATGTATGAATTCTGAAATTCATTTTAATTACCTCAATAAACAATCTTTTTTTGCAATGGTATTTTAATATTAGATAATTTTAAACATATTTAATTCCTATCCTTTTTCATGTTGCCTACACTGCTGAAAGATTGTAGTTATTTAAAACAGTTGATTCATAATATGACAATGTATAAATAAAAGAACATATTTGACCAGGTAATCAGTGTATTTTCTTTATTTTGGGTGACTACGCTCTGTACATTGTACTGCTAGTTACTTGATAGAATCAGCATTTGAGTCACAGAGCACTGAGAGACTGTGTGCTTGGATTTGCTATCTATCATCCTAGGTAAATTGATATAACTGCCCTCAACTCAAATTCAGAAGAATTTCTGATGCTCAGAGCCTTGAGTCATCAGCTCGTGGTGGGCTCTGGAGGTACACTACACCTTAAACACTACTGGATATACCAGCATAGAGTACGGTTAATAAACAAAATGAACTTCAATTTTTAATGAAAACTTATGGTTTTACTACAGCCTTTATGAGATAAGAGTTATGATTAGAATTTGGCAAAGAAAGAGCACACTTTCAACAGAAATAAACTTGACAGGGAGAGAGTGGAGTAGGCATTATATATCAAAAAGATGCACATGTCTACAAAGAGATTCACTTGAGGGGAGAAGCATATTAGAGAACAATTGTTTTGCATATGATAGAAAATGCCCCTCAAGATGGAAAATATTGATCCTTTCCTAAAAAGGGAAAAAAAGGAAATTAAAAACTGGTACAGTTTGAATATTCCTGTCTTTCCCTAGCTCCTTTTACTCCCCAAATTAGAGGTACTCCCTAAAGTTCTCTTCTTGACCTTTTCTTCCGCCCCTGACAATCTCTTCTCTTGCTCCCTTCCTTAGTCTTTTCCTTTGTACAATCAAATACTTCAAGTCATTTTATCTGTTCTAATCAAAAATTTAAAAAATTTTCCATGAATTCTAATTATTTAAAGCAGAAACTCCTCAGTCTGGCATTCAAGACCTTCCAGTACATGGCTCCTTTCTATCTTTCCATCCTTTTTTATCCTAGTTCCCTTATGCACACTGCATTCTAGCAAAATGAGACTTTCTATCCCCAGATCTTTTCCTTCTTTTTCTCACTGCCTCTAGATGCATTTTCCCACATACCTGAATTCATTTACTTTACATTTCTTCATGTTGAAAGCCAAGTTAAGTTGACATTTCCTCCATGAAATGCCTTCTCTTAATCCCCTATAGATAAATCATCCCTCCCCAGCTCAAATGTCTCATGTCACTCTAAGGTTTTCTTTGGCACTTATCCACAATAGGTTTACAATCTAAGGGTGAAAATAAGACACAAATAAGTACCTAGCTGTGTCACATGAAGAATGGTATAAGGAACTGAGATGTTTAATTTGGAAAAGAGAAAATTAGGAGTGGGGAAGGAGGAAGAGTTCATTATAGGTTCCTTTGAACATTTAAGGTCCTGTCACATGAAAGAGAGATTAGACTCATCTAATATAGATACAGAGGACAATACTTCATGAAATTTTGGTATAAAAAATAGCACAACCTAAAGAATTGTACAACACTGTGGAAAACTTCATTCCACTACAATAAGTATAATTACGATTATTCACTGACAAAGTGGTAGCAAAAATATTACTCTTAGTAAGTCATTTTTATGTTAACATGAAATTCACAAATTCACATTAGTAATGGCAACAAAGAATGAAGAAAAATAATGATCTAGTAAACTGTACCTGTTCATCTCTTTGTCTCCACTCTTGCCAATTTTCTTCTTGTAAGTCTTTCTGCACTGGGTTTGGCAACGGAAGCTCTTGTTGAGAGCTACAAACTACCTGGGAGGATTTCTGGGGAATCTTCTTAAAAGCAATATTCCTAAGCTGAAAGGACAACAACAAAGTATGTATACTGCTATCAGCTAATCAGCTAGGTTACTAGTGACTAGGAATTAAAATTATCCTGATTAGTCAACCAGTTACTAAAACCAAATAAATTAACTATTGTGTTTGCTTGAGATCTTTGTGGGCACTAATAATGTTACTTTGAAAGGCAGCGAGATATAGTGGTCAGGGTACTGAATTTGGCATCAGAATACTTGAATTCCAATTTCAACACCAATAAGGAGCAAATTACTTATCTGTATATTTGCACCCCCCAATTTCCTCATCTGTAAAAGAGAGAATACCTTTACTATTTAATTCACAGATTTGTTGTGAGGGTCTTATAATTCAAGTATATTGTGAACTGTAAAGCCCTATACTATGAATATAGGATTTACAGCTAGAAGGGACTTTAGAAATCAAGTCTAATTTTTACAAATGAGAAAACAGATAAAATATAATAATGGAATACTGTGTTTAGGTCCTAATTTGCTAATAGTCATGGGTTGACAATGAAAATTAAAATAATCACTCTACCATAAGACTACTTTATCAATTCTTTAATTCCTTTTATTCTAAAAGTACAAAGTTATTAAGACTGGAGAACACAAAAATCAGTGTGATTTTAAGATAGAACTGCAAGACATTAAAGAGTTACTTTTAAATGGTTAACAAAGCAAAAGTTTGTTTAATAACCTGATCAACCCTGGGTAAACTAATCATTGACATCCTGGATGTGATGAATGGAGGAACTAATTCTTGAAGTTAATATAAAATCACACAGTATTTCCCCTTAAAAATCAAGGTGAAGTAGCTGAGAGAAAGAGGAAAAAATGTAAGGTTTAAAAAAACCCAGGATCAAAAATTTTCAATTGACTTTTAAGGCAACTGGGACAGGAGCCACAGCAGGGTTCTTAAGATAATCCAAACATCATTATTAAGATAATATTTAATAATATTTTATATAACTTTCTATAACTTACCAAGTGTTTTACTTAGATTATTCATTTGATCCTAAAAATCCAGTTAAGGTATGTAAGGGCAAGTATTATTTCCAATTCACAGATGAAGAAACTGAGGCTCTGAGGTGTCAAGGTCAAACTATTCATCAATGCCAAAGTCAAGACTCAAACTCAAAACTGAAATCCAAGTCTTCTAGCTCTAAATAATACCAAACAACCTGCCTCGCCAGTAAGAGATACTGACAAAGATCTGAGAAGATGATAAAAATGCACGTTCCTTCCAGTACAGTACCACTACCTCAGATATTTTGATTGTATTATTTTCATGGTATATAGGACAGACTGGCAGGGAGAATGGACTGAGAAAAGACACCGGGCAAGGAGATTATTATGCATAAACTATAAAAAAATATGGATCCACAGGAATGCAAAGGAAAAAGTTCCACAGACTCAGATAATACTTTGATTCTTTTTTTCAGTCTGATTTAGAAGAGAATACAAAGCCCTTGAAATTGAGTACCCTAGTCCATGCTATAGTCACCCTTAGGACCTTAACTTAAGCATAAACTCTTCAAGTAACCCTCCTCACTGGTGGTCCTGTTTTTAACTTGTTCTTCCTGCCAGTTTGTCCAAGATACCCTGAAAATAATCTAATTTAAATGACGTTTGAGGAAGTTTTGTTGTAACAAAGTCTTTTTCATCATCTTTTCTGGTAAGTAGAACAATTTTTGTAAAGCACTATTTTAGTATTGGAAGACATAAAAGCCCTGGCTTTCCCAGTGACTTATTTTGACCCTCCATAAGCCATCTAACATTTCTGAATCTCATTCTCTTCATCTGTAAATTAGAAATGACTGCCACAACACTACCGATATATAACCCTACATTCTGTTCTTCACATTCCCAACTTCAAAGTAAAAATCATGCAGCACAACAGTACAGGAGCATCCAAAAATTCTAAATGAGAGTCAGAAACTGTTAGAAAGTTTTCTCCTTTAAATAATCTGAGGAAAAACATTTTAAACAGACTTTTAAAAAGTGGCTATGGTAGAAAAATCACTCTTAAAGACTCAATAAGTTGAGTGAATACAAAAATATGAGATGAAACATTTATCTGATTAATTTGTCTAAAACAAAACAAAACTTTATTAAGGATCTTTGTTTTTAATTGTCTCCAGTGTTCTTTGGGGGAGGGAGGAGTGTAGGTGGTCCAGACCTGTCACTGGAATGAGAGAGTACCTCCAGTGAGAAAACAGACTGGCAACTCTTCTCAAAGTTTAAAGTCTCAGAAACTTGCCTGTGAACGTGTAAAGTGAAGTAATTTGCCCAGAGTTGCAAAGTCAGTATGTCCAAAGGCTGGACTTTAAGTAAAGTCTTTCCAAGTTAAGGCATGCTTTTGTCCATCCATATGGCAGGCTATTTTCTTATATTTTTCCCAAGTGAAAAATCTACTTTAAATTATTATGCAATTAATATTGAAAATTTTTGGAAATGCAAATCCTCCCTAATAAGTGGATATGGGTCTTTAGACAAACACAAAAAAGTCCCTTAAACCAGTTAACTTTTAGGCTACCTCATTTGCTTCACTCTGCTGCTGTTCCTTCTTCTTTCTTCTTTTTTCTTTCTTCTTTTCATTTGTGGTTGGTTTGCTCCCCAAAGTTTGAGATTTTCCAGGATTCCGACCTCTGCCCTTCCCAGGCTCAGAATCAGAACCACTGCCACTGTCTACTTGCAAAAGAGCAAAACGAGAAGCAGTAGTGGGAACAGAACTGATCACCGCTGAAGCCATTGTAAAGATGACGCTCTTAAGAAAAGTCTATCAGAGAATTCCTGAAAATGAAAGATAAATAAAAGAAATCAATGTAATATGCTCTCCAAGAAGCCTGTTTTTCTTTACCATAAGTTTAGTTTTAACCCAGTGTTAGAATACACACAGACCTGTTAATAAATTATGCATTTTTAAGAAATGTCTAAAATGAGGAATTAATGATACAGCAACATAAAACAAAAATCATAATGTATGCCATAATAATTAGATTATGGAAAGGTCACTACCACAGTAGTTCTTAAGTAGGTACTTAGATTATTTTCTTGAGTTGAAGTAAATATATTTTTCTAAATATATTCCACCCCAAATTACTAGAAAATAAGATGGATCTGCTTTCTACTTACAGGACATGTTAAAGTATTATCCATTTTTAGAACGAGGAAAGAGTTGAAAATTTTGAAATAATTTTATAGTCACTCATCTTTACAATACTGTAGTTAGGAAAATAGATGGCAAAACTGCTCATGACTGTACAAACATAAATATATACATTTATAAGGATAGGTTTTTAAGTGCCTATACTGTGTGTGTCGGGAGGGAAGCTTGAGTAAATGGGTTAGACTGCAGTAGTGGGGAACCTGGGGCCTTGAGGCCACATGGAGGCTTCCAGTTCCTTAAATTTGGCAAGTTGACTGAATCCAAATTTTACTGAACAAATCTTTTTAATTAAAGTACAGCTTAATAACAGCAGCTGAAATTTACACGGAGCTTTGGGTTAATAACGTGCTTTACATACGTTATCTCATTTGATCCTCAAAAATCGCCACAGCAGAGAAGATACCATTAACTCCATCTTACAAATGTGGATACTGAGACAAAAAAAGTTACATGACTTGCTCAGGGTCACACCACTATTAAGTGTCTAAGTCAGGATTTGAATTGCAATCTTCTTGATTCCAAGAATCTAGTCTTCTATGAATTTTGCCACTGAGCTTCATGCCATGGTTTGAGGATACTGACAGACACCCAGAAGAGAGCAATCAGGATGGTGCAGAGATTCAAGTTTAGGCTGTATTAGGAGTGGTTGAAGGAAATGAGACACTGCAATGATAATTTAATTAATTAATGGTGGGTGGGGAGAAGAGTTAAAGCTCTTTCAGCAACATTCATAGACCTCAACACCTTTTGTTCATTTCTGTTGAGGCACTGGGTGAGAGAGTCCTGCCCTCTGGCTCCAAGTGTACAAATACTCTGAGGTGAGGTTATGTTTTGGGGCTTACTCATCGGAAGCGCTGGTTTGGCCAGATGAGGCTCTGGGGAGCTGCTAAGGAGTCCCCCCACTACACCTCCCCCCACCTTGAAAACCATGCTGATGCTTCTCTCTCTGGTAACTGTGTTTGTATGGTCAGATAGCTGGGTCTGTCTGTTGATCTGTGATGTATGTATTGCTTATGATCAGACGGTTGGAAGCCCAGTCTGTTCATCTTTATTTCTCTGAAGTTCAGGGTGCTGACTTTTTCCCCTAAACTAAGTGAATGATATATGTGTTCAATTAAAATAGATTGCTGATGTCTCAAAAGTTGCTTTCCTTCTGGAAAAGCAGATCTAAGAGCAGGCCCTGCTGTGTGTGCTGGGGTCCTTGAAGTTACAGACATATATACAACGTAAGTATAAGAATATATATAATACATTAAAAAACAATCAATACAAAGCAATTTGTTGAGGAAACACTAGCGGCGGTGGATCAAGAAAGGGTCATATAAGAATATGTGAGTTGACTGAAAGAAAAAAAGAATTCTAAGAGACAGGAGAAGGGAGCTCATTTCATTTATGAATATACAAAGGCATGGCAACAGAATGTCATATGTGAGGAACAATAAGTCAGTTTTCCTGGAACAAAGTATATGTGAAAGGGAATAATCTATGATTTGGCTGGACAGGCAGTTTGAAGCCAGGTGAAAGACTTCAAATGCCAAACAGGGAAGTCTGTATTTTCATCCTAGTGATGAAAATACAGGAAACCAATGGAACTTAAGCAGAAGCGTCATACAATCCTGAGTTTCAGGAGTATCACTTTGACAGCTGTGTGGAGACTTAACTCGACAAAGAGGGGCTGGAATTTTTGAGGCTACTGAAATAGGTGAAAAGTGATGAGAAGCTGAACTAGGGTAATGGCTAGTTGAATTAAGAGAAGAGGAACAGAATAAAAGATGTGGAGATAAAATCAACAAGACTTGGCAAGTAAATATTGGGTAAGGGAGATTAACCGAGGTTTAAAATCTATGCGAATCCAAGGATGGTGGTGACTATCAGAAATAGGGAAGTTTGGAGGAGGGAGACATGGAGGGTAGGGGTGGTATGGAGAGGTACAGCAGGGAATGAATTCTTTAAGGGATATATTGAGTTTGATATGCAAGTAAGAATAATTTGTTCATCTTGTCCCTAGAGAGAACTAGCTGGGGCAGAAGTTACATAAAAGCAAATTTACAGTCCTAAATAAGAAAAATTTCTGAGAAAGGAAAACTATCCAAAAATACATGAGATATGAATCCAGGTCTTTATTACTCCAAGGTCAGACTTCTTATTATACAATGCTATATCTTTTTCGCACCTTTCTAAAGTTTTCTATAGGGAGACACAATTAAGGATCTTTAAGACACAAGAATTTTGTCCTAAATTACCTGTCTCTAAAGTCAATCACTATAAATATATTGGTTAATCTTTTTAAAATGAGGGTGGGTCGGAAACAAAACCTTATGCCAAAATAAAAATATTTTAATTTTAGCCAGAGAAATATCAAAGAAGATGTGTCCTGTCAATAGAAGGAAAATAACTCTTCTCTGGCTTGTTTTCTTTACCATGGAGAACATCTTTGAACTGGAAGGACAAAACCAAAGTGGTTAACAGGAAACTGAGACCTAAGACATGGAAATTAAGGAGCACAGCTAGCTGCTTTCAATGAATTCAATTTACCAGACCTGGAAAGTACATTTGGATATAGTTCTGAACTGGTACATATGATTGCTAAGTTGCAGATCTCTGAAAAGGTACCATAAGACTGGAGATAAATGCTGTTCCAATTTTCAAAAGGCAAAGACAATGCAATCTTCAGATTACAAGAACAGTAAACGACATTCTTGGCAAAACACTGACATATTAAAGAGATTTGTGAGCATTTTTAGAAAACGAATCAGTGATCCCTAAGAGCCAAAACAGGTTCATCAAAAGTAGATTGAATTTCATTCCTGACAGTATTACCAGACTAGTGAAACAAAGGATTACCATAGACAAGAAATACTACCTATATTTTAGCATAGCATTTGACAAAACTTTTCAATGAAATCATTGTTGAAAAATGTGAGCTAGGTTTAAACAGACCAAATGAAATAAAGTATGTAAAAAACTTGGCAAATCTGTAAAACTTAAAATGCCACCTGTCTCACATTCATAAAGAGTTGCAAGAAGTACTGAGAGGTTAAAAGACTAAACCAGTCACAAAGTCATCAAGTGTCAGGCAGGATATGAATTCAGGCTCTCCTTGGCTTTGAGCTAGCTCACTATTTACACAACTCTTTTTGCAACATATCAAAATTAATAAGACCAAATTTGGCAAACATTTTTCAACTCTTAACTGGATAAAAACTAAGTAACTACCTATATTCAACTGGTCACTTCATTTATCTACTTGGAAAAAGGAGGGTGATTAAGTTAATGATCTTGGCACATCCATCAAGATAAAAGTTTCACTTGAAATCAGATGTCCAACTGGAAAAATGACTTTCTTTTGTGGTTCAGGTAGTTGTCTGGTAACATCTGTCCATTAAATTGTTTAGGCCAAAAATATCTCGTCTATGAATAGGACTCTGTCTTATCTGAGAGTCTGAGAAAATTCCAAGGACCTGGCTGAGGAAATTACTGGCTTTTAAATGTAGGAAGCTTTGTAGCCAGCCCCTGACACATGCAGTCCTCCTTCCATGCCATTTACTCTATGACTCTGTGAATAAAGGGACCTGACAGCAGATTTGTGACTTTAGCTTAGAATCCAACTCTTCCAGGTATTAAGTCCCTATAAATGCTTGAGTCTAAAGACGTCTATATTTGAAAGTGTAAAGAGAAGTTAGGCACCTAAACGTTTAACAGAATGTCTAATTTGCCTTCTGCATATTAGAAGTATACTTTTATCATTCTTTAGTCAAGAGCTGAGAATATTATCAATATAGTTACTCAGATAAGTCAACTCTGAATTCTTCAAGTCTAGTAAGGTTCAGTTCATCTATCTGGAGAAAATGCGAGATGAGAGAAGGGAGTGTGGGTAGAAGAAAGAAGAGATGAAGAGATTCAGGGGAAGTGGTGGACTGGGTAAACACCCCTGATGAACATGTTGACTATCTATTTTCCCAGATTCTAAGTTCTTTCCCTTTCCCTATATTACGTTGGATAATCAGAAAAAACATACCCATTTTACCCGAGGTCCCTGCAAAAATACTTTTCCAAGATTCTATACTATGCTTAAGCTTAGAAAAAAAAAAGGTTGGTTATAAGCATTGCTGATTTAAACAGCAATATTGGTGTCTTTTGCAGAATCAGTTGAAAATGTTATCTAGTATTCCTACATAAGAACCCACCTAATAAACTTCTCTATTAGGTCAATGCTACGGAAAAAATACCTTCAAATAATATGTATATCTTTTTTATCACTAAATGAGAATGAAGTGCATACATTTCTCATCTTTTCCCTTTTTTCCTTCTTTGCCTGAGATATCAAGAAATTAAGAGCTAAATCGTTGCTCAATTTTTGTAATTCATTCCAGGTACCTGGTAATAATAATTACTTATATACTCCTTTTGACTAGTTTTTGGTCTTTTAAAAATTGTCCTATTTTGTATGCTTAATTTTATAAAGTAACATATTTTTGAGAAGAAATAAGATAGACATTCTAAATATATTGAGGAAGTGAAATATTGAAGCAGTTGCCCCAAAACACTCATAAACAAGTGAGTCTTTTGAAGATTAAGACTTTCAACAGATAGTAAACAAAATAATACATGTGTATACATATATATTCTTTATTAAAGTTCTAATGATGTGAAAATATTTTCTTAAAAGGTTGTACCATCAGAGTGCATGCTTTGACAAATTCTATACCAAGCTGGAAAGGTACTAATATGCTACATGACTTGTGTCCAGGATCAACCTGTGTTCAAATAGTTCTGTTGCCAGAATGTTGACCGTCAGGTGATAACATTTTGTGGGCTGCATCAATTCACAAAAAAGTCTATAAAAGTACAGAATGATAGCAACGTGGATCAGTGAAAAGAATGCAAACACTAGTGAGATAATGAAACATTTAAATACATAAATATCAGTAGTTACAGTCTAAGTAAGTGATGTCATTGCCAGCTACACTCTGTAGTAAAGCCTGAACCAGTTTAAAAGGTAAATGGGAAATATTTAATAAAACAAAAAAAAACACAACAGAACATGGATAATGTTTGTCTAGGTAAATATGTGGCAAAGATCCTTATGTATGGTTTAGTGACCCCTATTTCTTTTTGAGTTTGACACCACTGCTTTAAAAGTGAATATTACTGTTTGTAATTACCATTTTATCTTATCCCTGAAATATGAAACTCAAGAAGTTAGTAATTTGGGGGTGGTATCACACCCATGTATTTTATTTTCAAGTTTGACGTTTTCCTAGAAGCACGTTTTCTGAAAAAAAATTTGCAATGTGGAAAAATATTTAACCTTGCTTCCCAACTAAAATATGCCTCATATACATTATTCGTTCTGTTTCAAGTTTCCCAAGTCAGAAGATTTGTTTAAAAACAAAATTTTCAAGTGCTATAGACACTTCAAGAAATATAAACTGAACACAATATTTTGATTGCAGTCAGCATGATATATTTTAATAATTCTAAAATTTTTCATAATTTAAAATGGACTGCAAATTTCACAACTCAATTTTAGAGTTGTTTGGTCCAAAGTATTTCCCCAGAGTCACTGATGGAAATAATTTATTTCCATATTTCAGATTAAATGATGCCTTGAGGCCCTATAAGGAAAGAAAGCCAGGACATGAATGAACATGTTAGGTAAATGAGGAATAAAATCATGGCAGAAGCCATGTAAAAACAACTTTCCTTATGTAGTAGGCATATTTACTCCACAACTAAATATATTTAAAGTATCAAACAGAAAACTTCAGCTATGGGTTATGGATTATCCATCTAGGCTCCCAGAAGATGTTAGACTTCTGGAATGGCTCCAAACATAGATGCCTCCCCCAAATCCTTTGGCAAAGAAGTAGCCATTGAACAAATAATAACAAATTCTGCTAGGAAGAGCCAAGATCACATTTATTATTAATCTGTGAAAAGTTCAGGGAACTTTGTGTAGAAGGGAAAGGTGTGGTCTAATTAGTTGGCAAGTTTTATAAAAAGCCTGGCTTTTCCTGAGTAAAAAAAAGTAACAGAATACCTAAAGGAAAAGAAAAGTGGCAGATGGCTTAATTAGCCACTGGAAATTAGAACCATAAAGGAGGTGGCAAGCTTTGACCACTTACAACAAGACAAATACCAATTTACATAGGAGAGAGAATATCTGCACAGTCCAATGGGGTGAATGGTAACGTCCTCTACATCTCTTTATGGCAGAAAAGCCTCTAAAGTTGGAAGCAGATGAGATGGATCCACATTAGATGGATAAGAAAGTATGAGCAGGTGGCTTTTTGCTCAGCAGCCTTTGAAGATACCAGTGTGCTTCTGCCCAGAAAACATACTAATCAATAAATACAGTTCAACAGTTTGGAGAGATATTAATTTTATTTACAAGCTAAGCACTATTTTATGACTTATAGGATAGTGAATCATAAACAACATTACAGAACAAGGCCTATCAAAGAAATCAACCTACAATAAAGATTCTGAAGAAAGCAAAAGAATGAAGCTTAACAAGATTATATTCACCTTATGAGAAAATGGACCTAGGGATAAGATTTGAAAAGGGCAAGCACAGTATAACACATGTACAACCGAAATTTATCAAAAAACGTTAAGTGTTCATTATGTACACCGAATTGTATTAGACACTAAGGATATAAAGACTAAAATAATCCAAATCAACAAGGAACTTATTTTATATAGGGGAGATCCAAGAACAAAAGAAAATAAAACCCAAGATGCCTTCTCTTTCTCAAAGAACAACTTAGAGGGAATTGAGAAAGGATTTAACCTTAACAATGAACAATCCTGAAAGGTTGAGGTGAAAAAGGAGTGCATTCTAGGAATGGGGTCAGCTTGTTTAAATGCAGAGAAGTGAGGAGAAGGAATGCTGAATTCTGGGACTAGCTACTAGGTACACAGACTAGAATACAGAGTACATCAAGGGAAGAAATGTGAGTTAAGGCTGGTATATAAAAGACCAAGTAAGCAGAGGGAAAGAGCAAAGAAAAAAAAGTAAGAACTGACTCAGAGTTATCAATCAAACGTTCAAACAAACAACACACTAGAGAGGACTATGAATTGGTGAGACCAGCGAACACCTGAGTAGCACTCGTCTACTTCTGCTGAGCACATCACTGAATGTTACCTCATTGCTCTACATTCAAGGAAGACTGTCAATGTCACAACGTTAGAAAATGCTTGCTCTTAACAAACCTTAAATGCTAGCAAATATTTTTAACTACGGTAACTGAGTTAAGCAAGCCAAAGAATTAATAATCCCTAAATCCATCTACATTTAACTTTTGGAACATATTTACAATATGTTTTATCAACAATTTATTTTCCAGGCTGCTGTGACAAAGGGTCTTTGTGAATTTTGAAGTGCTATAAAATTAGTTATTAATAGACTGAAACATCTAATTTATACATGTTGGAGAAAGTTTAGAGCAAAGTTACAAAAGAAAGCTAGATATCTACTAAGGGTGATTCACAATAAATGAGATGCATATTTCTGGCTTATATTTTTATGGCTAAATTCTTCCAACTCCCATGAAGTTCCATTCTGAAGTCTCATCACAACATCAAAGTGACATAAGCCTCTCAAAGGTGAAGCATCAATCCAGCATGCTTAAAGGATCTGGAAAAGACTTGCTGGAGAAAAACCCACCAAGTAATGAAAAATTTTTAACATTTTGTGGATGGCACTAATTCATTTTTAAAACTCCATTTCCACAAGAAATAAGAGAAAAGAGCCCGGGACAACTATAATGAAAAGTTTGGCCTTGAAGAAGAGCTGAGAAAACCTACTTTTCTGTACAGATATAAGAGACTATGGGTATTGCATATACATTATGCCTTTGCAATCTCTCTTTTTTTGTTTTTCCTTATGAAAGGTAGCTTGTTGGGTAGGGTAAGGAAGGGATATTTTCAGAAATGAAGATGATACAAAAAAATAAGATAAAAATTTTAAATGTTTGAAGAAAAAATTTAGTTAAAACCCCCCCAAAATTATTTTTTTAAAAATCAGATCAGTATGAAATAAGCTCTGAAAGTACTTCTAGTGCCTTTAAATCTGGCTCCCAATGACCCTTGTCCAGCCTTATTTCATCTCCTTCCTAGTTGCACACCCTACAGGAGCGGTTTCCCAAATTCAACCACCCTGCCATGATGAATTTGCTCAAACTTTCCCTCACCTGGAACGCACTTCCCTCATCATCACCTTTCACAATCCTCCAGGAATGCTCACATGGCATCTTTTGAAGATCTCACCCCCCCCACACATCCGTTGTACTATATTTATATACATTTCCACCCTGCCCTAGCCTCAAAACAACCTCTTTCAAGGCAGAAACGGGGTTTTTTTGTATCTAAATGCACTCAAGATTTAGCACAGTGCCTGGAAAACAGCAGGAGTTCAATAAAGTAACCTTTCTTAGACATAAAAAACACTCAGGATCGAGGGATTTAACAAGAGAAAGAGGATGCATGGGGGGGGGGGACCAGATTTCCTATTAATTTAGGATTTCACGTTTTTAACGGTCCCAATGCTGTATATCCGGTGATTTTCTTCTATCCAAGTCTTGCCCAAAAACTACTTAGATACTCTGAGGGACGTTGGCTACTAGAAGACTATAATCCCTGAAATGGGACGAAATGCTGAAAAGTTATTTTTTTAAATTCAGTTTCTAAAGATACCGAAAACCTGGCAAAATGCTTCTTCCCGGGAAAAAAAAGTCTTTATCCAAGTCAAAGCCAATCGGCCGTGGGAGGCAGAACAGCGCACCGTCAAAAGAAGAGCAACTCTACCTCGTCCGCGAACAGAGCCAACTTTCCCGCTCCCGCGGTGTTAACAGGTGCCCCAATCTCGTCAGCGCCGGGCCAGGCAGGAACCGAACCGGGCCGGGCCTCGGGGATACCTGCGGGGAGGAGGCGAGTCACGCAGCGCCGGGAGCCCCCGGGCATCCTCGGGCACGGGCAGCGGGCCGGGAGGGGGCGCCGAGCCCGCCCCTGGAGGGGCACCCCCGGGTCGGCGAAGCCCGAGCCCCGCGGGGGGCGGCAGGAGGCTGAGGCGCCCGCCCCCCGGCGCAGGCCCGCCCGCCCCCCCATCCCTGCGGCCGGCCGGGCCTCGCCCCCCGGGGGCTGCCCCGGGCGCCCTTCACCCCGGCCCAGGGCACCGGGGCCCGAGGGGAGGCGGGTCCTCCCGGCCGGCTCGCCCGCACTCGGCCGGTCCCTCCCCCAACTCACCGCGTCCCCGCTCTCGGCTCCCCCGCACCCCGACTCCGTCGTCCTCCTCCTCCTCCTCGGCGGGCCGGCCGCGCTGGGCGTTGGGTCTCGGGCTCCTCCGACAACTGGGAGGGGCGGGGACGCGGGGGAGACGGGAGAACGCGCGGCGGCGGCGCGAGGCGGTCCGCGGCGGGGGAGGGGCGGGGGCGCGAGGCGGTCCGCGGCGGGGGGAGGGGCGGGGGCGCGAGGCGGTCCGCGGCGGGGGAGGGGCGGGGGCGCGAGGCGGTCCGCGGCGGGGGAGGGGCGGGGGCGCGAGGCGGTCCGCGGCGGGGGAGGGGCGGGGGCGCCTCGGCCCTGCGCGGCACGCGCACTCACTCACCCCAGCTCGCTCCGCGCGCCGCGGCGTTTCTCGCAGGGCCGCGGAAGGGTGAAGGGGGTGCCGGCTAACGGGTCCCGGGCGCCGGGGGCGGGGGAGGGGCGCAGAAGGGCCCGGTGCGGGTCGAGGGGAGCGGGATTTCACGTGGCGGAGGGGCGGAGAACGGCCAGCTCCCGGCCGCAGGCAGCCCCCGGGTCGCGCTGGATGGACCTGGGGGCGGGGGTGGGGGTGGGGAGCGGAGGGCGGGGCGGGGGCGGGGCCTCGCGCGCCCCCGCGGTCCGTTTCGGGGTTTGTTTATTTTCTCGGTTGGTTGCGGCGGCGGCGCGTGGGCAGAGGTTCTCAAGTGACGTGAGCGGCTGGAGTTGGGGGAGAAAACCAGAACCACCTGCTGGAGAAGGGGAGCTACGGGGGCCCGGCAGGGTCGAAATAGCTCACCGAGACGGCGTCGCCGCTGCCGGGGGCGATGGGGCCGAGAGGTCGAAGGGGCCCGGCAGCGTGCGGCAGCGGGGTCCGAGCAGGGCCGGGCTCTCCGGCCTGGGTTTGCCTGCGGGCCGCTGAGGAAGTGAGACCGGGGGGCGGGATCCAGGGGCTCGTGGACCCCAGAAACTGCCCAGGCGGCCGGGGGCCGGGCATCCGCAAAGACCCAGATAGCGTCGGATTATTAAACAAGTCAAATGTTGCCAGTTATCCCCGCTGTCATGCTACCTCCCAAAACAGCTTTTCACGTATTCCTACGATCCTGAAGCCTCTTACAGCGAAGTGAATAGGGCTCTGGGTTCAAGATTTGGCCTCAGGCATTAGCTGTATCAGCCAGGCCAAGTCACTTAGCCTCTGTCAGCCTCAGTTTCCCTACCTTCATCTACCTTTGCGGGGTTATTGTAAAGATCCACTGAGATACTTGTTTAAAAAAAAGCTCAGCACAAGTGCCTTCCTTGCACATAGCAGGAGCGATATCAGTCATCCTCTTCCCTATGAAACCAGTATCTCCAATTTAGGCTTTACTGAGCCTGTGTGGTTTTTGAGATCATGCGGGACAGGTCCGAAGCGCCTGGTGCTCCTTGACCCAGTAAGCTCCACTTCAGCGTCTGAAATTGAATGGATCATGTTTATTTCTATCGACAGTATTACCATTCTCTTAGGTTAACCTTTCATTCTTCATGTATCCTGTCTACCCTTTGCCAAGTCTAGTCTCAACTCCACATGGCTTTTGCTTCTGTAGTGAGGGAGGAAGGGGGAGTTACTGATGTGAGCCCAGAAAGTCAGGAGCAGATAGAGGATGTGTTCATGTGTTAACCTAATTGCAAAAAACAAAATAAGCCTTTCCTGTTTTATGTTTTGTTTTTTACAAAGTGTGACCTGCATTGGTAGGCTGTGCCTGTGTGACTTTTAAAAAGCTTATCTGCCTGCCCCACGAGTCCAGAGTTAAGCTAGAGAGAAGACCGCATGCAGCAGTCCTGAGTGGCCTCCATAGCCGAGATGCTTTGGAGGAACAGGGAGAGGCAGGTGCCACAAGAAGGGCTCTTTTCCCAGAGAGGAGCTGCGAATGTATGCCTTACTATCACTGTCCTCTAAAGTCGCACCTGCTGTTTTCACCGCCTGCTCCTGGGAGAGTGCGCCTCCTTTATGAGGAAGGTGGATACTTTGTAGCAATTCTTCTGACTGCTATTAGTAAATGCTTTGAGCTCAATGACTTTTAAAGGTGAGCTCACTAATGGGGGCTCTTTTTCGCTCTGGCTTTAAGAGTGAAGATCCAGAGGGTAATTTAGAACCCTGGATATTTTCACCTCCCCCACACGCCCCCAGGGTTTCCAGTGTACAGATCTTTGAGTGCTAGGTCCAAAGGAGGACTCCGCTTTAAGTGTCAGCCTTTTCACTTCCTGTCATCCTTGATCAGACATTCATACCAACTCTAACCTGACTTCTCTGCCTCAAATTTATCAACAAACATTTAATTAGCACCTGTTACATGATAAGTACTGTACTAGGCACTAGAGATACCAAAACAGAAATTAAGCCTTCTCTGTCCTCAAGGAGTTTGTATTTTATTGAGGGGAACAGTATACACACACCACATATACACACACCACATATACACACATACACATCTACATATGTAAAAAACATTTGAAGGGGCAGTGTTTCAACAAGTGTTTATTAAGCCCATACTATGTGCTAGTCAGCAAGGATACAAAAACAAAAATGAAATTTCCTGTCTTCAAGGCCCTCAGATGCTATCATGGAAGGCAGCATACATTTTAAAGTATTTTCAAAATAAAACCAATGTCATGTGGAAAGGAAAGGTCACTAGCAGCAGTTAGAAAAGGCTTCATAAAGACAGTGGCACTTAAACTGAATTTTGAGGGAAATGAGGGACTCCATTCTGGGCAAGAACAGTAGCCATTGTAAAGTCACAAATGTGGGCCATGGAGCAACGGAAGGAAGACCAGTTTGACTGGACCACAAACTAGGAGAAAGAGAGACATGGAGAATGAGGCTGGACAGACAATTGGAGCCAAGTTGTGAAGGACTTTAAATGCCAGAGGAGCTTATAGTTGAATCTAGAAATAATAGGGAACCACTGTATATTGAGTAGGGAGTGATATGGTCAGACGTGCTTTAGATTACTTCTCTTTAGCAACTGTGTGGAGGATGGCTTGGAGAGAGGAATGACCAGATGCAGTTGCAGTAGTGCAGAAGAGAGGTAAGGGGAGCTTGTGGTGTCTGGAGAGAGTAGACAGATGGGAGACACTTAGCTACTGATTGACTCGATGAGGTAAAGGAAACAAGTAAGTAGAGATTTTTGAAGTTGCAGACCTGGGTGACTGGAATGATAGTTGCGCTCTCTACAGAAATAGGGGAATTTGGAAAAGAGGTGGGTTTAGGGGAAACTATAATGGATTTGGCATTGGACATTCAGTTTTTGTACTACAGTCATTCGTACTGCCTGCAGGACACACAGTTAGAAATGGCCAGTACACAGCTGGTAATATAACACTAGCAGTCAGGAAAGAAATGTCAGATATAAAGATCTTGGAATTATCTGCATAAATATGGTCACTAAACCCATTTTCCCATCTTTGCATATGTCTGACCACATTCTTCCACCCAAACAGTGGCTCTCCTCTGTGTGCAGGCTAAAAATGCCAACTTATTAGCCTGGCATTCAAGGCCTTCCACAGTCTGGAAGGCACTTTCCAATCTTTTCAGTCTCATTTCACACTAGTCCCCTTTAGCTAAACTGGGCTTGCTTGCAGGATTTTTGTGAGCATCATATAAAACAATATATGTTAAAATGCTTTACAGACCTTAATATGTGATATAAAAACTAGTTACTATCATTGTTATCATTGCTTTTGTCCTGGCTTTTTTTCCCTCCCTCACATGCTAGGAAACAATTTCTGCAAATTACCAGATTGAAATTCTTCTCATTCCTTCAAGGTCTAGTTTCCCATGTTACTGATTTTTCTTAACTGTACCTCCTTGTCAGAATTTTTTTGGCCACTATCCTTTCTGGATGATTTTAAGGGATTAGAAACAATCTGATCAGTAAATTTGAATTTAAGTATTAATAAGCAATAATGGCTTATTGTGTTATCCTTCCCAGATAAAAGGATTTTAACAGGTTTTTATAGTTTCAAACATTTGAGGCAGAAATTTCTGGAGCCTCATCAGTACGGGCAGCTGCTATCCTTCCATATATTATTATGTGATGGAAAAAAAATGCAAATATGTAGATTAAATACGATAAAAGTATGTTAGAAAAGCTAGACTTCCTTATCCTTTGGTTTGAGGTTGATTATAAACTTCATATTCTCTTTATTTCACTGCCACTACCTAGAGAGCAAAAGTACTAAAGATTTTAGGTCTGCCAGATAAATATAAATGATTAAAAATCTAAGCTGGAGATCAAAATAGTAGCAAAAGTGGGTTGATCAAAAATGTTAGTTATAAAATAGAAAACAAGACTGCCAGAAGGCTAGAAAGTGGCATAGAAATATAAATTATTCCAATCTAATTCTTACATAGTTTTGTAAGTAGTTTCCTCATCTGGATTATTAATAGCACCTACCTCCCAGTGCGAGGATTGAAGGAGATAATATTTGTAAAGTGCTTAGCATACTACCTGGTGCACTGTAGGTACTACATAAATGTTAACTATCATCATTATTGTTATTATTAAACATAAATTTTGGGAACTCATAAAGACAAAGATGAACCATTAAAGTTGTACATCCACAGTTTTTAGGATGCCATAAACTAATAACAATTTATATTAAACATTTAAATTTTAAGAAACAGAACATTGTTTTAAGCAGTAATTATTCTTTATTAGGATTTTTTGCACACAGAACTGCAAATTTACTCTGCACAACTTGCTATTCCATTCAAATATACAACAAAATTATCATGTAAATTTATTTTTTTTCCTTTTTTTCTACCCCCTCACTAGATGGCTACCATTAAACACAAATAGGTATATGTATGTCAAATTATCTACGGATACTTTATCAGTTCTTTCTGTGGATGCAAATAACATCTTTATATGTTCTTCGTAGTTAATCTGGGTATTTATAGTAATCAAAATAACTTGTTCACTCAAGTCACTCTCAAAACAATATTGTTAGTGTATACAATATTCTCAGTTCTGTCCATTTTGCTCTTCTTCATTATTATGTGCAAGTTTTCCATGTTTTTCTAGGATCATTGAGCTCATCATTTCTTATTGCACAGTAGTATTCCATCACAATCTAATCTAATACCACAACTTGTTCAGCCATTTTCCAATCGATGGACATCCCTGCAATTTCTTGTTCTTTGCCACCACGAAGAAAGCTGCTATAAACATTTTAGAACATATAGGGTCTTTACCTTTTGCCCTAATCGTCTTTGGAAATAGGCCTAGTATTGGTATTACTAGTCAAAGGGTATATGTAGTTTCATAATCTTTGGGCATAATTCCAGATTGTTCTCCAAAATAGATTAGTTCACAATTCCACCAACAGTGAATCAGTGTCCCAATTTTTTCACATTTCCTTCCAACATTTGCTGCTTTCCCCTTCAATCATTTTAGCCAATATGCAAGGTGTAAAATATCTAAAGATTGTTTTAATTTGTATTTCTCTAATTGGTAATGATTTAGAGCATTTTTTTCATATAACTATAAATTGTTTTAATTTCTTCATTGGAAAACTGCCTGTTCACATCCTTTGGCCATTTATCACCTAGGGAACAACTCATACTCTTGTAGATTTGACAGAGTTCTTTATATATTTTAGATGTGAGACCTTTAATAAATTGTCTATAAAATTTCCCCCCCAATTTTCTGCTTTCCTTCTGATACTGGCCACATTTGTTTTATTTGTACAAAACTTTTTAAATTTAATGTAATTGAAATTATCCATTTTATGCCTAACTTTGCTCTCTCTCTTGTTTATTCACTTATCCATAAGTCTGAGAAGTAATATATTCCATGTTCTTCTAATTTTATTGTAATATCTCTCTTTATATTTAGGTCATGTATCCATTTTTCCTTTATCTTGGTGAATGTTTTAAGATAATTGGTCTATGCTCATTTTCTGCCATATTATTTTCCAGAATTTTTTTAACCAAATAATGAATTCTTATTCCCAAAGTCTTATTTTTTAAATTAAAATTATCATTTAGAGAGTTAAGTCTTAATTCTTAAATTTTTAGTGTTTTTAAAGTATTTTTTAATTCAAGACACTTTGATGTATGTACTAACCATTTCAAGTTTTTTAGAGGTCTAATCCAAAAGCCTCATTTTATTTTAAAAATTTTTTTTACACTACAATAATTTCCAAGTATATTCCAGAGATCTATCACTTTAAAAAAAAAAAGCAAAAATTTTTAAAAGAAATATAAGAAAAGCAGTTCATCAAAACCAACTAATACTTCAGACATGTCTGACAGGATGTGCAATATTCCACTCCCTTAATTTTACAAATGAAGAAACTTTAGTAAATTTTAAAAGTACAATAAAACCGCAAATTTTCTATTTGTTTTTTGTTCTAGATTCATCACTGACTGCTGCTAAAATATCAATATTTATAATGCATACCTACCATTCTAAATTCTTGCCTGTTCTCAGCAGGCACGCACAGTATTTTTATACACTTATTTATCTGGATTACAAAGAATCCATTTTGGAATTTCGAATTTAATTGGGGAGGGGGATGCAGTCTGGGTTTTCCTCTCTCACCCAGGGTGGAAGTGCTGCTGTTGCCACTGGAGATCAGTGGAAAGCCTTGATCTTGTCGGACCTAGGCTGGTATGCACCTCTTCCCAAGGGTCCCCATCAAGCCCCAGGACTTAGAGCCACCTCCACCCCCCATTCACTTTAGCCCTCTGGGAGCTCAAGAAATTTCCACCACTCAGCCTTGCAAGCTTTTTCTACCATGCCTGGCTTATTTTTTAAATAAAGTTTTATTACATTTAAATTCTTTAGAAAAATATTTTTTAAAAATGCATAGTATAGACTCAAATAGGCTAACAAAGTGTTCCTGCTAATTAATAAATAGGAACAAGGACTAACAATTAGTATTTATGCTTTTTGTATGTAAAGAATACTTCTGAAGTGATTGAAAAGTTTGTATCCCTTGAATATTTTAAGTAATTCTCCAGAAAATTTTTTTACAGTAATAATTTATACCACTTCTGAAGAGTTTGTTAAACAAGGTAAACCAGCCCAATTCCCAACTTTATTATAGGAATGGGGATAGAGACTGCATTTGGGATAATGGTTATAAGGAACTCCTCTGTGAAAAAGTTCCTCTAACAAGGCACCCTCAGTTAAGTTGTCAAGGGTACTTTAATGTAGCTTTACTATATCATCATTCTTGCAAATAAATCTTTGGTTGATTTGTATAGAACAATTTTGTAGGAAACGCTAAATAAAACTCATTTTGTGAACAGAAAAGTTGAGGCATGGAAGACTTTTTTCCTATGTATTTTTCAATTAAATGGGAAAGGTAGCATTTGAAAGATCTGGGAATTGAGTCTAGAAGTGATAATAACGGTTCATATTTATATAGTTTTACAGTATATTCTGCTTTTCTCATAACTACCCTGTGAATGACCAGCAAAAAAGTGAAAACTTACTTGCAGCCACTTATTTTTGTAAATCATTTGTAAAAATGGCAGTTGTATTGAATTTATTCACACAAGTTTGCATATAGACACAGCTTAAGTGCCTTGACAAGGAACTTCATTCATCCGACACATTTAAGTGCCTCCTATGTGCCTTTCACTGTGCTAGGCAAAGGGGATATAAAGGCAGAAAGCTAAAATATTTCCAGCAGTGGCTTTAGGAAAACGCTTTGGATTAAATAACTGAAATTGAGCTGTGGAATTTGATGTTTCTTTTGAATAATACATAATTCTAACATTTAAAATGCAGCAGATTGACAACAATCGAGCTTTTGTCTTCACTTTTTAATACTTGTAGCACCTGGACCAATCGTCAGGTCTCACCAGTTTTAAATAACTTGTTAAACTTCAATCAGAATGAATGCAAACGAAGCAGATTTTAGTTTGGCTGCAGATTTAGGTATTTTCTACATTATAATCTTTTTCCCTCTGCAGATCATCAAGCCAAAAATCTTTATGACACACATTTCTGGGAAAACTTAAACCTTGAAAATAGATAGTACATCAGTGTTATCCTGCCTCCAGTTATTATTCCTTGATTTTCTTAATATACTGTGGTGATATTTAAAGGGTTGTTTTATAGTGCTGTGGTCAAAATTTTTCATCACCTGATGATGAACTCATCTGAACTTGGGTTGATCCCTGGACAAACAGCACCTACTCCACTAATGTTTATTGAGTTTGGTGTAAAATCTGCCATGTATTCTGATGGTATAACCTTTTGAGAAACTATTTTTGCATTATTACAATTTTAATGGAGAGTATGTAGCACATAAATAATTGCTGTTCAGTATCTTCTGGAGGGCTTAGTCTTCAAGTGACTCATTTGGTTGCAAGTATTCTGGGCAGTTGTTTCTATGTTTTATTTCTTCTGTTTATTTAGGATTTACATCTTGTTTCTTCTAAAAATGTTTATAAAATTATATAAAACAAGACAATTAAAAATGATATTAGTTAAAAGGAGTACATAAGTAGATGTTAACAGGTATATGGCATGAGTTTACATTCTATTGTAGGGAATACATACAAAGAAGTACAGATAAATATAAAATAATGAAGTGAGGGGAAGAAGTCCACTAGGAACCAGAGTAATCGGCAGAGACCTTGTGTAGGAGTTGTCACTTGAGCTGAAGCTAGAGATTCTAAAATATGGAGGTGAATAAGGAATACATCTCAGAGAAAATAAACTGCAGAAGTTCCAAGGCAGGAGACTGAATGTCATGTATGGGAGCTGAAAGCTGAAAAGTAAGCCAAGGCACCTGGAGCACACCGTGCGCTAAGCCTGCATAGGTAGGCTGGAGCTAACTTGTGAGGGACTTTAAATACCAAATGAAGGAGTTTATTTGCCCTGAAGAAGAAGCCCATGGAGCTTTCTGAGTCATGGAATGATGTGGTCAGAAGTGTGCTTTAAGATAATTAAGCAACCAAGTGGCGAATGGATTGGAAAGAGAAGAGACTTGGAGGCACAGACACCAATTAGGTGTCACCCTTTACTATCAATTAAAGAAATTCCTATTACAGGGCCCATTCTTAGGGAAAAAAGCCTGAGAAGCAACTGGATGATTCAAAGCACCAGTTTTAAGCTGCACTTCCATCTGTGATAGCCCAGGTAAGGAGGACATTAATTACTACTGGGCCCAATAGGCAAAGATGGATTAGACATGATTTCAGTGCTGTAAGAAAATTTGTTATATGTAACTTTTATGTGTATATGTGTTGTTCTAAACAAAAAGTCCGTTTAAAAATTCAGTTCAATTTTTTAAAAAGAGTCTGTGTTTCTGAGCACTGTGCTAAGCTCCAGAGAGAAGGAAAAGTTTAGGAATTATCCTCTTGGAGCTTGAAGCTTAGTAGGGGAAGACACAGGATAGAACAAGTTTGTGAATTAAGTGATATAGTGGATAGAACATTGGCCTTGGGAGTCAGAAAAACTGAGGTCAAATCCTGCTTCATACATTTATTAGCTTAGAGAGCCTAGTGATCCTAGGTACAGTCATTTAACCTCTCCAAGTTTCAGTTTCCTCATCTGGAAAATGGGTATAACAGGTTGTAATGAGGAAAACAATGAGATAATAAGGGGTAAAGAGCTTTGCAAACTTAGAGTGCTGGATGTCAGCTATTATCGTTTTCATGGATCTTTGTACACGCACAAGAAGTGACTGGGCATATTTCACAGGACTATAAAATCTGTTTCAATTTTGGTATAGGCAAAACCCCACATTGTTTGAGTATACTTACAGCACATCAGTTTTGAGACGCACTACATTGCTGTTAAGATTTCTAGCAATCTTACGTTACGTGGAGAGTCAACATATTTTATTATTAATTATATTAAATTTATTAATAGTAATAATTTTACACTAAAGTCTGACTTCCATGCCTTGTCATGATATTGAGGTGGAGTGGGAGAGAAATATGAATTTCTTACGTGCCTGCTATGCTCCAGGTACTGTGCTAAGCTCTTTACAAATACTCTCATTTGATAGAATAGTTCTGATGAGTATCAGTTGAGAGAATGTCTCCATCTTCAAAATCTTTCTCCATATTCCCTTGATCCCATCTTTTTCAGCAGACTGACTGCTCTATCATTCCCCCTCTCTAATCTTCACTCTCTTTCTATGTACTGGTTATGTCCCAGGCTCCTACAAAGCCTATCTCCCTTATCCTTAATAAAAGAAAAATCCACTTGATTATGCCATACCTGTGGCTATCACCCCATACATATCGTCTTCTTTTTGACTAAACTCCTAGAGAAATCCTTTGCAGTTGGTGCTTGTATGTATTCTGCTCACTTGAATCTAAGTTTTTTTCAGTATAACTTTCAACCTCAAAGTTTGATTGAAATTGCTCTCTCCAAAACAACCAACAATCCAGTGTAATGGCCTTTTCTCACTCCTCATCCTTCACTATCAATCATCCTGCTCCTGGATAATCTCTCCTGCTTTTTCATGCCATTGCTGCCTTCTGGTTCTCCCTCCATCTGACTATTCCTTCTCATTCTGCTTTCCTGAGTCCTAGAATCTTCTTGTTTTCTCTTTCCTCCCCTCCCTTTCTCCCATTTCTTCTCTTCTCACTTCTTCTGCCTCTCTACTCTCTCCTTAAGTGATCTCATTAGCTCCCGTGGAATCAACTGTTATCTTTATAAAGATGATTTTCAGAGCTTCATATTTCCAGCTCTAATATGTCTCCATACTTTGTCTCACTGTAATGTTGATTGGAGAGTTAAGGATCTTCCCCACCCATTAATGGGCCTGTCTATTAAGGGAAGCTTGATTAGTGAGGTCCATACCTTTTGTTAATTTCTAATGAGGCACTGGTTCTCAAGGACTGTGATACCCTCTGGCTCTGAAAAGTCTGTATATATCTGAGGTGAGGTTTTGTTTTGGGGCTTATTCATTGGAAGTGTTGGTTTGGCCAGATGAGACTCTGGGTAGCAGCTAAGGAGTCCTTGAAAACCCAGATGCTGGTGCTTTGCTCTCTGGTATTTATATTTGTTTGGTCAGACAATTGGATCTTTCTGTTGATCTGTGATGTATGTATGGCTTATGGTCAGACAGTTGGAAGCCCTGTCGGTCTTTATTTCTCTGTATTTTCTCTGAAGTTCAGGGTGCTGACTTTTCCCCCTAAACTAAGAGAATGATGTATATGCTTGATTAAAGTCGATTGTTGACCCCTCAAACGTTGTCTTCCTTTTAGAAAAGTAGATCTGAGAACCTGTACAGCAGGTGCTCCTTTGTATGCCAGGGTCTTTGCTGTTACAGTCACATCACCAACTATCTCTTGGACATTTTGAACGTGAAAGGGCATCTAAATTTAACATGTCCAAAAGAAAAAGTCATTAGCTTTTCCCTCAAACTCTCTCCTCTCACTCCACATATCCAGTCTGTAGTAAGTTTCATTTGTACCTTCTTGCTCTTAGTCATGTCCTTTACTCACACTCACACTCTGGGGCAGTCCCTCACGATGTCACTCCTGAACTATTCCAGTAACCTGCTCATTGGCTTCCCTGCTGCAATTTCCTCCCATTCCAGTGAATCCTCCACTCCAGCTATCCAAGTGACCTTCCTAATGCACAAGGTCTGACGTTACCCCCTTCTCCTACCAGTCAGTAAGCTTCAGTGGCTCCTTATTAATTCCAGGATGATACATAAAATATTCCTTGACCACAACCTGGCCTCTTCTTACTTTACTCTCCTCCACGACCTCCATGATTCAAGGACACTGGTCTTCTTGCTGTTCCTTACCTCTTTGACTTTTCACTGTCTCCCACACTTGGCAGGCTCTCCCCGCTTACCTCTGCCTCCTGGCTTCCTTTACGATTCAGCTAAAATCCTACTTTTTGCAGAGGCCTTTGCTAGTGCCCCTCATCAACAGTACCTTCCTTCTGGTATTGCTCCTCTTTATTTACACTGTAGGTATTTTACATGGAAACAGCTGTTTGGGTATACATGTGAAGAGAAGGTTACAAGCTCCTTAAGGAGCTCATGCTTTTTACTTTCTCTGGAGCCCTGGTGCTTAGCACCGTCCCTGGCACATAGAGTAAGCATATAAGTATGTTTCTTAGTTGATTGATCACTGACTTCGAGAATATTTGATGCAGTTTTTAAAAAATTACACAAATTCATTATTTATATATTCTTTTAAAGTACTCAAAGTGCTTCTCTCGTAGTACCTCAGTGATATATGTATCCCACTATGCTGAGTTGCTATGTTGCAGGGGCTGTAAATATGAATGACACAGCTTTTGTTCTCTTGGAGTTTTTAGTTCTGTAATATCATGGGCTATGTATTATCATAACTTTTTATCTGACCTAGCTTCTTTAGCATCCCACCTTGAAGTAATTTGTGCTTTCATCAATATTTGAATCTTGGGTGAGTTTACACAGGTTATTGAGTTGTAATAGAAGTACACCAAATATAAGGAAATTAATTTTCAAAAAAATCAAATATGTGGATTAGGTGTTATACAGTGCTCTTTGTGTGTAGTAGACTAGCAGCTCTTAAAAATATAATATGGGGACCCTTGGGGGTCCCTGAGACTCTTTTCAGTGCCTCTACTAGATCAAAACTATTTTCATAGTAATACCAAAACATTTTAATTTCCAGTATGGTAAACATCAATAGAATAACCCATATTAGAATAATATTAGAATAACCCATAATAGAATAACCCAAAACAAAAGCTCTTTGGTGTCCCGATTAATTTTTAAGAGTATTGGGTATCTAACACTCTTAATACTCTCTGGTCTTGCACCAAACTGCTACAATGAACAATTAAATTGAATTGACTTAAAAGCAGAAAATACTATACTTGTAGAGACAGGGATAGAGACCGGACCTTTGATTTAATTCCCAGATGAAGAAATTTGTTCTACTAGTGAAGTTCATCATCATATTTAAAGCTTAAAGTTTTACTTGCCTAGCTCTAACATACTGAGGTAAATGTGTGTGTTACAGCCAACATATGGCTGGTTGTTGCTGTATTTGTCGTTTGATGATGAAGAAGACCGTGCCATCAGAGAAATAATGACGTGACTTGCACTTGACTTTGTTTGAGTGAGGGAGGGCTGTGCAGGTCACCAGCCTCACTTCTCCTCCAGAGCCATCTGAATCCAGTGACCAGATATTCATCAGGATGACTGGAGATGACCCAGGATGCAATGGGAGACCTTGGCCTATTCAGGTACTAACTTAGAGTGAGGTAACGCCCATTCAGTGAATAGGCCTCTATAAGAAGCAGTCAAGGAATGACCTTTTAATGAGAAAAAGAAAAAAACTAAATCAAGCTGGGAGAGAAAGAGAAACAGTTAGTGTTGTCAATCACTATAAGCCAGGAGGGTCCATAAAACAGGCATTAAATTGAGCTTCAGCAAGGACCTATTGTTGTCCAATGTATGGGCTTCAGAGTGCACTGGATTTAAGGTTTTAGGAAAGAAAGAAAGGAAGGAAGGAATAGAGAAAGAAGGAAACAAAGGAAGAAAGAAAAAGAAAGAAGAAAGGAGGGAAGGGACGAAAGAAGGGAAAAAAGAAGAAAGGAAAGAAAGAAAGAAATCTAGCCAGTAAACCTCAAGTTAACTGGGCAGCCTCTGGGCATCCAAATTTACCTTCCTTTGGAGAGAAAGAAGGGGAGAGAGAGACAGAAGGGAGAGGATGAGCTGAGTTACCCAGCTAGCTGGGTCCCCATTCAGGCAGCACAGTCTACTCATAGGTTGTGTTCGTCCTTCGTTTTCTAAGACCATGACAGCAGAGAAATGATGACATGACTTGCACTTGATTTTGTTTGGAGTGAGGGAGGGCTATGCAAGGTCACCAGCCTCACAACCAATGGCAAAGGAAGCACTTATATCCAAGTCCTCCTGATTTGGAGGCCAGATTTCCATCCACTAAATGATACTGCCTCTCACCATGATTGTAATGTTTTAAAACTGAAATTTAAAGTTATTAAATTATGGGGAGAAGGATTATATCCTAATTAGACATAACAAAATAATATGAACATATGGAACTTGCCGAAAAGCAAATTTTGTGCTGTTTATGGGAAGCATAATTCTTCAACTACCAGTACTTACTCTTCACAAGATTCACAGGCTATTTTTCTATCATGTAGAAAAGATGATACATATCTTTGGCTTGGCAGTGTTAGCACCAGTCCTGAAAGATAATTTTGGGGAGTCAGGGAATATTGACTTGGTCAATCAAGCTTTTGTTCAAAGAGGTGGTGCCATGCACTCTAGGCTGTTTTAGATTGTCTTGGGGGTGCTAATTAGGTTTGTAATAAATTTGAAAACTAAATATATTTGGGGCTTCTAGTAGGGACTCAGTGGATAGAGTCTACAGTCAGGAAGACAGTTCAAATGTGGCCTCAGACACTTACGAGCTTCGTGACCCTTGGCAAGTCAGCTAACCTCTGTTTGCCTTAATTTACTGGAGAAGGAAATGGCAAACCACTTTCAGTATCTTTGCCAAGAAAACGCACAGACAATATAGCCTGCAGGTCACGAAGAGTCAGACAACACTGAATGACTGAACAGCTGCCAGAACTACTTCGTAACTCTCTTTTGAATCGTGATGGTGGTATTCTCCCACAATGACTTATTTGCTCACAATACATTAGAATACTTCTGAAAGTGTGTTCCATTACCTTTAACATCTTTTGGCTGTTATGGACACTGATACTTTTTCTGTGGCAATGATGAAATTAAGGCAAGGTATTTCTCACTGTTCGTAATTATTTGCATCTATCAATGGAAACATCCTTCATGCTGTATGTTTATAAAGAAGAAGCCATTTTAGTAACATCAGAATTAATTTTAATGCTTCATATTTATGGTATGTATCTCAGGAAACCTATGTCTCTATAATGATAATTGACTTTTGGTAGCACAGACCTGAAGAAAAGCTACTTACTATTTTACTCAAGTTTATAGGATACAAATCTTCAATTTTAGGCAGCTCTTCAACAGCTCTTGGGGAACTGAATCACCTAAATTTAAGCTCCTGTTGAATAAATAGAAAGAAGTACAGATAATTCAATTCAGTAAACTAATATTGTGCCTAATATGTGTGAGGTACAATGCTAAATGCTGTTACCCAAGCTGCCTCTAAAAATTAATGGTAATAGAAAATGATAAAAATTTAAAATGCTTTTCCCGATCACCCTACAGAGCTAACTTTACTCTCAGTTTAAACAATGATTATCCTAGATATTGCTCATCTGTAATCAACAACTCTAATTTACCTTCACTTAATTGAACAAAGAGGGCATGCCATAGCCAGAGGCGAACAGTCAGAATCATGATGAAGGAAGACCAGATGATCCCTTCACTCTCAGTCCATGTAAAGAAGTAAGTGCAAAAAAAAAAAAATTCTTAAGATCTTTAGAGTAAGTTTTTTTTTATGTTTTTATGTTCCTCCCAAAATTCACCTGCAACTTCCCAGAAAACAGGAAAACAGTTCTTCCCACTGTTGCTGAACAAACCAAAATAAAATGGATTTTCTATAAAAAAATATATCATGCCTGACTCCTCCAAAATATTATTCCAAATTTCATCCTATGCTGACAGCACCATGGAAAACATATTTGCTGTAGGAATATTCCCTCTACCTAGTGATGAAAAGGTATTAACAATATTGAATACAATATTTGGATCAGAAATGATTAATTTTAAATGTAAGAAACCAGTGATACAATTTTTAGGTCTAATTTTGCTGCTTGACTCAGAAAATACCCTAATGTCTGATTTTTAGCTATATATGTGTGTGTATGTGTGTGTGTGTGATATATATGCATATATATATCTTTCTATAT
Organism: Bettongia penicillata ogilbyi; assembly: GCA_023548195.1. NCBI lineage: Eukaryota > Metazoa > Chordata > Mammalia > Diprotodontia > Potoroidae > Bettongia > Bettongia penicillata. The sequence continues at coordinate 6,552,354 of JAJHZJ010000540.1, read as the reverse complement.
AGAGATATATGTATGCACTCCATTCATAATACCTACTGTCCAAAACCCTATTTGCTAAGATCATATTCATCTACTTCCCATTAGATGAAAAATTAAAGCCACACGAGATTCCTCAAAATAAAGAAAAAAGTTTTTCTCTACCACATTTCCCTTTAGGGAAAAATTTGCATTAAAAATTAACAGGAATACACTAGTTTTCATTTTCTTTAAACCCCATCCGTTAAACTAAGAATATTAAAAACAATGCAAATAATGTTTTATCTGTATACTCTTCTATGGAATTTAGCATTACAAATCATTATCACCAAACTAGTGACAGACATATAATTTGTTTTGTGAGTAAATGTCCTCAATCTAATTCTTTTTAGTAAAAAACAAAATTTAGGAACGTTTTAGACAAAGAAAAATTGACTAAACAAACTGGTTGGAATAGTTTTCGGTCTGTTTTATACATCAGACTGTCAGTTTCATCTTAAATAGTCATTTGTAGTTGTATCATTTGTTTTTTCTCATTTCATTAAATCATTTCTTCATTTTGAATCCATTGAAAATCATTATTTCTCTGCTGAATGGTTCCATATTTACCATTCATTGGTGATTATTCAGTGTGTTTTTTTTGTCTTTAATTTTCCACAATAAATCTGAGAATTATCTTAACATTTGTCGTATCTCCAAATGAAATAAAGTCTGATTCTAATTAGAAGGAATATATGTGTGTATGTATATATATATACTGTATTTGTATGTATTATACAGTTGTTATGTATGTGTGTATATACTGTATTTGTGTGTATGTATGTATATAGTTGTTATGTGTGTGTATATACTGTATTTGTGTATGTATTATATAGTTATGTATGTGTGTATATACTGTATTTGTGTGTATGTATGTATACAGTTGTTACGTGTGTATATACTGTATTTGTGTGTATGTATTATACAGTTATGTATGTGTATATACTGTATTTGTGTGTATGTGTGTATATAGTTGTTATGTATGTGTATATTCTGTATTTGTGTGCATGTATGTATACAGTTGTTATGTGTGTATATGCTGTATTTGTGTATATGTATTATGCAGTTGTTATGTATGTATGCATATACTGTATTTGTGTGTATGTATGTATATAGTTGTTATTTATATATGTATATATACAACTCTTCCTGACCCTATTTGGGGTTTTCTTGGCAAAGACATTGGAATGGTTTCCTGTTTCCTTCTCCAGATTATTTTACAGATGGGTAAGGCAAACACGGTTAAGTGCTTTACCCAGGGTCACACAGTAAGTGTTTGAGGTCAGATATGGACTCAGAAAGATGAGTCTTCCTGACTTTCAAGTCTGGAATTCTATCTACTGAGTCACATAGCTGCCCTGAGTGGTACTTATATATACTATATACATGTGCACATACATATATATTAGTGTGTGTATACATAGTAGTACTGGATAGTACCATATATAGTACAGAAACACACATATAGTGTATGTATATATATGTATATATATATAAAATTCCAATCAGAATATGTATATACAATGTATACAAACTTATGGACAAATATAGATTACATACACATCAATATCTACCTACATAGGGTTTGGGATAGCTAAATATAGGAATGTTTGATTTATTTTTGCCTGAGAAACCAAATAATTTAGGTTTTATAGGGATGAGTTTAGAAAAATATCTCTGTTGGGTATAAACAAATACAATCCTTTTTCCAAATTTTATAGCTATAGCATTTGAGTAACACCTTTAACTGAAGGGTCTCTTCCTACATGGTGCTTTAATATTTTTATATGCAAATAGTTTGTTCTAGGAGAAAAATAAACATTAGGTACACAAAAGTCATTACTAACAAAACATTACCAGTCTGGACATACAAAATAACATCTTCTTTTATGTAACTTACCAATTTTGAAGTGATAAACAGTAATGTTTATGAGAAAAGCATTCTTTAAAATATCTCATATACCATTTTATTAATTTATACAACCATCAAATACCAAATATCAAAATTTTGGCATGTCTAAGAATTATACATACAATGAAATCCCATAATAAATTGCCTCAGTATTCTAAAGATTTAGTTGTGCTCTAAATCCTTTGCATTTATTTAGTACTATCCTAACCATAACAAAGAAACCATATGTGGTACAGAATGTCCTAAAAATCTCAACATTAATATTATAAACAGGATTTTTTACTATTTTTGACTTTTAAAAAAATCTAGTGCTGTGATTTCATTAATGTATGAAACTCTTGCTATAGAAACTCCCTCCATTAATGCAGATTTGCAACTGTCATTTATACAGAGAATTGCTTAGGGCACAGAGAGATTAATAGGGCTTACCTAGGATCACATGCTAATACGGGTCAGAGGTAGGATTTGAATCCAGATCTTCCTAATTTCAAGGCCAGGTCTCTAGCTATTATACTCTGTCAGTCATATTGAACTTTACTATACATTATGTATTAATGAACAGAGATATGTTTAATTTAAAAAACAAAAAAATTAAAATATAATGCCCAAGTTTAATCATCATTTGGGCATAATAAATTGCTAGCCATTTGTGTTAATCATGTAAATTCCTACACGTACATATGTATAGCTTTCATACAAAGTCACAAATAAGAAACAATCTGTGATAGCAAAAGTATAATAGAAAATAGGGATTCTTTTGATTAAATCATCCTACGGAACAATTTGGAACTATGCCCGAAGGGTTATAAAGCCATGTGTACCCTTTGACACAGCAATACCGCCACTTAGGTCTATATCCCAAAAGAGATCAAAGACAAAAAAATTCCTCTATGTACAAAAAATATTTATAGCAACTCTTTCCTGAGGGTAAAGAATTAGAAATTGAGGGGAATACACATCCATTGGGGAATGGCTGAATAAGTTGTGTTATATAATTATGATGGAAATCTATTGTGCTATGAGAAATGATGAGCAGGATGCTCTGAGAAACCTGGAAACACTTACATGGTTTGGTGCAAAGTAAAATGTACAAAGTAACAGCAGTGTTGTAAGATGATCAGTTGTGAATGACTTAGTTATACAACGATCAATGACAATTCTAAGGGACTTAGGATGAAAAATATACCATCCCCAGAGAAAGAACTGATGGTGTCTGAATACAGACTGAAGCAATTTTTTTCACTTTATTTTTCTTGAATTTTTTTGTCTATGTTTTCTTTCACAACATGACTTTTCTGGATATGTTTTGCATGGCTATAAATGTAGTATGTAGTATGTTTTGCCTTCTTAATGAGGTGGGGTGGGGAAGGAGGAAGGGAGAGAAAAAAATTGTTCTTACATGTAACTGGACAAAAATAATGAATACAAAAAAAGAAAAAGGGGATTCTAGATAGCTATCCTTTTATTTCACTATAGGTTTTTTTTGTATAACCAGACATCACTCTGTTGCTCCATGCAACCTTCCACATTGGGGTCAAGACAGGATAGCAATAAAAAAAAAAAAACCAAACAACTTACTATTTCAATATTTGGTACTCAAAGATCATGAATATATATATTTCATGAATTACCTTTCAAATTTTTTCTACAAATTGATATTGTCATTGTCAGTTTCTCCTACATTTGCTTCTAGGGGGCAGATACAAATATAATAAATGAAATTCTCAGTATTTGTTCAAAGAGAATGCCTGCATATTGTTAGGACTAATGAGGGAATTCTGTACTTTAATATCACTTCAAATGTGACTGATTTTGTTAGTACTGAATATCAGAGAAAAAAATCACATGAATTGAAAGAACTGTGTACACAGTAATACAAAATAGAATTTTAAAACTCAGGTAACTGCTTTATACTTAAATTAAAAATTACTTAAAACTACACTCAAGATAAATCACAAGTTCTTACTTAAGGAATTAACTTGAGATAACATAACATGACATGATTCAATAGGCATTAAGCTCCCACTGTTTGCATGGTAGAGTGTTAGGCAATAGGGGTAGCAAGATTGTTTAAAATGACCCTGTTCCTTTGCTTAGGGAGCTTATATCAAGCTGGAGGGAGGCCATTGGGGGGAAGCAGGGAGATACAGGATGTGCATGGGAAAGTATGAGTTCAGATGTGACAGGAACAAAAGAAAGATGCAGACAGTGCTGAGGAGATAGGGACCATTTTCACATGGATCAAATGAGGGAAAATTTTAGAGGTGGTACCCGAACTAAAGCCTTGAAGGATTCTGAGGCAGAAAGAGATGGGGAGGTAACATGTTCCATGCATGGGAGACAGCCTGAACAAACCACAGGCTGACAGTGATGGGATGTCAAGTTTGGAGAACAAACCAATTGTCCTGTGTGACTGGAACACAGGGTGCATAAAGAGAGGGTAATGTTAAAAAAAAAAAAAAAAACTGAAAAAATAAGTTGGAGGCAGACTGGGGAGAACTTTAAGCCTTGGACTGAAGAGTTTATTTTTTATTCCAGGGGCACTAGAGAACTACTGAAGGATTTGATCAGAGGAAAGGCATGGTCCAACCTGTGTTTTAGCAAGTTTATTTTGCCAGCTCTCTGAAGAATTAGAGGGTAGAGAACAATTAGAAGGGTATTACAGTCCAGGCAAAATATGAGACCCTGAATTGGAATGGTCATGTGAATGGAGAGTAGACACAAAATGGGATCATGGATATAAAATCCACAAGACTTGACAATAAAGCGTGAAAGGGAAGAGCCACAGATAACACCCCCGTTTTGTACCTAAGTTACTGGACATATTTGGTACCCCCAAATGGAAAAGAAAAGGCTGGGAAAAAGGGCAGGGTTAGTGTCTTTGTTAGCAATATTGTAGAGAAAATTCTTGTTCAGGTCCGTCGTCCTAGAAGTCTGAGGTTCCTTCCAGCCTGAGATTCTGTTTGCCACCTGGAAATGTGATAATGCATCTAGTAGAGATTAATATAAGGAGCAGCAGGGAGGTTCCAGTTGAGGTTCGAAGATGAATCTGTAGTAGTTCGATTCTGTACAGTTTTATTACCAGCTCCAATATTTAGCTACTTGTAAATAGGGACAGAGGAGATGGATGATACACAGCATAGAAAATTAGTAAGGTACAAAGACAAAAAATTCAAGGTTGTTAAGACAATGCCTTATTGAACTTGGTTAAATAGAAAAACAAAACAAAGAAGGGTGGAAAGTGAGGCCAGAACAAAATGGACTCAGAACAGGAAGAGTTTTATAAACTAGAGGTTGTGGTGAAGAATAGATGTTAAGAGATGTAGGAAAATGATAAGAGCATTCAAGCTCATGGACATGGAAAGGTTTGGTCATGTGGTTTGGTGATCAGTATGGTTACTGAAGAAGCCTGCCAGCAGGGTTTGTGGACTGGAGAAGACTATGGTCAGACAGTGGAATTCATTGAGGAAGGAGAAAAGGACCTGGAGATCACAGGTGACACAGTAGCAAGGAGCCAGACAAGGGTGATGTCATCAGATATAGTCAGATGGCATGGACTTCAAATGAGGAAAAGGTTGCTAAATGATTAGAGGAGGTCTGGAAGGGGCGTTAGTGGGGAGGGAGGTCAGAAGAAGTGTGCTTATTCCTTGGAAGTAAGGGCTGATGGAGAGAGTCAGGAAAGTACAGAGGTAGAAGGGAGGGGTTTGTTAATATAAAAGGAGAGGGGATGCAGGTTGCATAGAGGTAGAAAGGGACAGGACTGTAATATTGGGATTGGAGCTGAATTAAGATGAAAGAATGGAAAGGAGAGGTATAGCTAAAGAGAAGGCAAACAATAGCTGTGATCTCAGAGACTGAAAGACCCAGAGGGAATACAGGGCAGGGAAGTACTTGTAGGGAATACACATAGGAATGTTTACAGATTAAACCAGCGTGAAAGATCTAATAGAAGGTGAAAGTGATTCCCTTTGGTGTTTCCCAGGTGGAGCATCCTGAGTTGCCTAAAGCAAGGGAGGTTAGGGCCAAGGGTGTCCAGAAACTAAGAAATAGATGGATATAGCTATTTATACATGTATCTTTTTTGCTTTGTGCAGAGGATGGGGCAAGTGGAACTAACGTGAAAACTCTGCTAAGGGAGATGGACAATTCATTTCTAATTTATAGTTTTAGAGATTTTTAAGACATTTGCCTGTGGTCATACAGCTACTATACATCAGAAGAAGGGCTTGAATTCAGGTCCTCTTGATTCAGAGACCTATCCTTTATGTACTCTAACATGCTAGTAGTATACACATAATTCTTTGTTGTGAGACAGTTTATTTTGTTTTTACTAAGTGGGATCTGATAAAATCTTCTATTTATAAATCATCTCACACACATACTGTGTGGGCTTTTGCCTCATGATCTATGTTACTATTGATAACTTCAGTGTCTTCCAGAAGAGTTCACTCATTTCTTTTTTATAGCTTAGTTGAAAGTCCTTACCTTTTCTAACATAAGAACCCTCTTCTTATATCAGTCAATTTACTGACCTCATGTAGACCATGACAGGGATAATGGCCAGTGGGTGCAAAGATGCCACTTTATTGGGTGCCATAGACTTTCTTTTGCCTTTTATTTCCCTGGGATCTTGCTTGGCATTTACTAAACAGTTAAAATGCTTGTTAAATTGAATTGAATTTACACATATGAGAAATATTGGGCATAAAAGTGCACACAGACTGGACTCTAAGGGAAACAGTTTAAAGTTGAGTTTCATTTTAACAGATTTAAAGAAAATTTTACTTGGTTTATCTGGAGCTACTTTATTCTTTCTATTGCATATTGGAGGTTATAAATACATCAAAATGCCTGGGGTTAATTTTGTAAATATGTTAATCACAACATTTATATGGCTGTGTGTACAAGGGACATGTTTTATTAGTCACCTGAATAGAAGGAATAAAGTCAATTTTACATTCGCCTTTTCAGTGACATCTCTTCAAAGAGAATGTCTACATGTGTAATTAGTTCTATCAAAGACATAGTAACTTTTATACTGTCGGAGAAATCGTGCTTTTTAGGGTGTTCTTAATATTTCTGTTGTCAGCTCTAATCACCATTGCTTTGCAGTAAGCCAACTTGGTCTCATCAGTTATCAGTGCAACAGAGTCAGTACTAATGGATCCTCTAAGGTATTGAAAGTCATTACAGTAGTAAGTATATAGGATACTAAAGCATCACGGCTGTGAAAACCTTTCATATTGAAAGCAGTGTTAATCTACCTTTATAAACTCTGATTGAAGGGGCCCCTCAACTTCCACACATTTCTTATTTATCAACAGCCAACCCAGTCACAATTTGCTTAAATACACAGTTAAGGAATAGGATCTTATTTAACCTTGCCAATAATTCCCCTTCACAATTGAACTGCAAAGGTCTTGATCGATGGCATTACTAAATGTTGCCCTGTGTTAAAAAAAAAAATCAGTTTTTTGTCCTCAACAAAGGCAAGAAGAGAATGAATAAGTAAAAACTTGGGTATCTGAAATCAGTCCAATTTACAAATTTTGTTCCAAAAATTCATTATTTATGTAATATTTATAGGCAACTTTGACCACACTTTCTTAATAAAAACTATATTACAGATTGTTTAGATTCCAAGGCAAATCCACAAGAAGTTATTACTAAACCTGTAACTTAGCGGAACTAGGTATGTGGTATTGCGCTAATAGTAGTTTTGGAATGTTGTGTTGGTAGGAAAACTTATTCCATGTTACAGTTCCTTCTACATCCAATACTGAGCAAGGATCCCTTTTCCCCTCTTCTATTCCTATTGGCATAAGAGCTGGAACCCCCCACCTACCCCAGGGCTCTTATGCTACATGAAATTAGTCCAGGACAACAGCAGAGTAGGAAAGAGTTTAAATTCTGGTAAGTGGGCTTGGGCTTGGTAGAAGTGACAACACTAGGTTAGAGATAGTAAAAGGAAAGGAGAAGATGGAGAAATTAATTAGTAGCAGCAATAGCTAGAAAAGTGGTGAGTCTCTCAGAGTTTAGGATGCTGAGAAAGGAAAGTAGTCACTGCATTGGGATAAATGTGAAACAGGTGAGTCCCTGGCTGGAGGTGTTGTTTGTAAGCAAGGTGACATTTCTAAATTGCTGGGTGCTAAATAAGACTAGTGTAGTAATGATGCAAAATTTCATATGTTGACTCACTATATTTGCTCTTATTTTGTTTTACTAATTCAGTGTGTCACAAAAATTTGTCTTTAAATTATGTGAATGTAATACATAGAAAACGAACAACCTGCAAAACTATCAATGTTGAAAAGTTGGGATCTTTTTAAAAGCAATGAAATAAGAACTTGATACTGCAAAGATGAGAGGACAGTGCTGAAAATGTTTTGTTCACCATTCTTAAATGAAAGTACAGGTCAAATCCTACTATAGTTAATACCATTATAACAAAAAAATCAGTTAAAAATAGAGCTCGTTATGCCCTACTCAACATTTTGTGTGTGCATACAGTAATATTCAGTACACTGAAAATTCACTATAATTAAGTAATTGAAACACCACCTCTTGGACATTCACTTTACTGGGATGTGGTCTATGACTTAATATGGAGATATGTAAAATGCACCAAGAACGTGCCAAGTCTGCCTGATGGGAAAATCAACGTTTAGCTCTTAATTCTAAACCTGACGTATACATTATAAACAATTCCTTGAATAAAATTCTTTAAAGCTTCTAACAATTTCACATATTACAGCCCAGATGAACATCTGTGCCCAAATTCAATTTAAGTTGCCTATTTACAAATAAGAGGTGGATTCAGGAAAAAAAAAGATCTTAATTCTAGGACTCCGGAGGTTGAACAGATTTGTCAGTGGTCTTTTATTAGCTAACAATTGCAGTACTGCTCAGAGCAATTTAACCACATCCTACCACCCTGCGCTCTCTTCCTTCAACTGTTACCTAGAATCATACTGCTATTATTTACAGCTACATGGAATATAATTTTTACATCTTTTGTTGCTCTCTGTGCATCTTTCTCTTCTATTCCTACTGGCATAAATAAGAAACACACAGGAAAGACAAAGCATGGAACACATGGAACACATTTTTGTATAAACATAATGACAATAAAACAATTTAAGGAAAAGAACATAAGACATGCTTAAAACATGAGGAGTAGGATGCTATACACTGAAATCCACCCAGAGTACCCTAAAGTAATAAAAGTCTGGATGCAATCTGGAGTGCCTCCATTGTCTAAGGTTGCTTTAGTCTTCTGCAAACATGAAGGCCAGATTGCATTTGGATGCATACATAGTAGTTAGCTTTATTCCTAACAGATAATAATAATTTAATTGAAATACCTACTAAACAGCTTTTAAACTATATTACACTTTGGCTAGCTTTTAGTGGGTTAGTTTCTGGAAAAAATGAATTATCTTTAGGGGAAAAGATTTTAAATAAGTGGAAACATTTGCATGTGAAAACAGAAAAAAACAAACTCTGTGCTTTGTGAAATTACTATGAAAATGTGAATTCAGAGCCTCCAAACACAGGACAAAAAGATATAGAGATATGTAAACTAACTTGTTTTTAAAATATTATAGAAAAAGGAAGACATTTAGACATCTATTAAAAATAGAAAGTGTTACTTATGCTAAATAAAAATGTCTAAGTCTTTAAGTCAGTGGATTTCCTGGAAACTTCAATTGAATCAGCAACCACTGACCCAACCCCAGCTCCAAGATTAGATCGTCGTAATGACAATTCTGAAGCAGAAATCTGACGTAACTCTCGGCGGCATAATTTTACAGGGGTCACTCCTGGTAGCTGTGTCACATTTACAAGTGTTTGAGGTTGAGATAACAGTTGAGTGTGAGATTTTGTTAAGTGATTTTCATCGGTTTCTGTTTTATCTTCATTGCTTAACAAATGCCCACTTTGTGCCAAAGAGCCTGATGTCTGAATTACTTCAGAAACATCTTCCCAAAACTTGTGTGGATTTGGCTGTGTTCTTAAGCTACTTGCTGGGCTCTCTGTTTCTTTGACTTTTCCAAGGGGTTTAATATTTTCAGTTCGGGATGCCCACTTGAATTCTTCTGGAAAGACACTTACTTCTTGAGATAGGATTCCGTCTCCAGTATCATCATCTAAAGGGAAACAACACAGGAAGTTAAAGGTATTGTATGTTTGGCTACAAGAAGCCTCTATTACATTCTCAATGTCCAAATGACTGAAGTGACTGCTTTTCTAAGTTACATAATCGTCTGAAAGTTCTCAGACAGCAATTGCCTAAAAGTCCCTAAGTGATAATCACAGAAAAGAAAATGAAAATAATTCAGATGCCACCTTACATTCGTTATATTGACAAAGACAGTGAGATGGTCGCTTTAAACACTGGTGGGGCTGTTACACTACTGAACTACTGGCAGGGCTTGTGAAAGCGACAGAGCACTCTGTATTGAGAGGTATAAAACTGTTTGTGTCTTTCACTTAAATGATTCCACAACTATAACTTTACCATAAAGTTTTATTGAGAGATCCATGTATGCAAAAAATAATCCATGGACCCATTGTTCGCAATAGCAACCCTCCCTCCCAAAAAACAAAAACATGTCTGACAAAGGCTAAGGCAATGGTTCTCAAACTTTTTGGTCTCAGCAACCCCTCAAACTCCTGCCCCCCTCCCCCCCAATAGCTATAGAGAGCTCCTTATTGTTACCAGAGAGGTAAGGTTTACCTCCTGGGACCACAGGAGCCATGATAAGCATTTCTCGTAGTTTTGGCAGTCCTTTACTCACTGGGTCTGCCCCTAGAGAACTTCCCAGTCACCTGAGGCACTCTGAACTTGCATCTCACTTAACACATACAATACTTCAATGGCTATATGATCTCTTCATTATAGATATTTCCTCCATTGGTACAGATTGCAATCCATCCCATGCCTTCTCATCCTCGTAGGATCTACCCTGAAGTCTCTTTACATTTTATGGGTATAAGTGTTGCACACTTAGGATGTCTACCTGCTATCCCTCACCCTCACTGTTCCTACATGCCAAGTCCACCTTCTTGTTTGCAAATGATATCCTTACAGCACTTCATAGATGCATGTCATTGTTAGGCATGTGTCATAGCCTGTTTTTACATGGATCAAATTGTTGAAAACATTGAATAATTTTTCAAGCGAAATTCAGCTTATTCAGAGCTTACTCAGCTCTGGGACTCAACTTATATATTTATAGTGCTTTCTAGGAGGCCATAGTCCTGATTCCTAACTCATGAAAAGACCATCTAGTTGCATATAACATTTTGAATAATAAGTTATCTTTTCATCCATCCAATCTTTCTGTATGGATTATTAAGGTTAATCTCTTGTGTAATCATATTCTCTCATCAAGAAGTCCTAGAGTTCTGGGGCTTAATGCAGTTAGCACAGTTTAATCTGCAAACAGGAGCATGTGAAGTACCTCAACATCTATAGGGAATTCCACCGTCCATCTGGACTTTTGCACTCTCCATGCCATTAGAGGGTCACAGCAAGCACTATTTCAGGGGTTGTATTTATCAATAAATTTTTGTATGATCTTAATGTCTATCTGAGGGATTCTCTTTGGAGGGAATATTTAAAGCTACTTTGCTCCACTAATTCGGATTTTTTATATCAGCAAATACATATGGCAGGCTATTGAATTCATTGCATTTTTCAGTCTACTTATGTGACTAAATATGTGGTCTGCTATAGATAATTATTTATTTCATACCTATTCCTTTCTTATATATTCAACAAGTATGCCCTTAATGTGTAAATCATTCTCAAAAATTCTATTAAAAGATGAGAGTCTGCATATGAGTTAGTTATTAATGTCCTTTCAATTGTCCTTTTTTGGGGAGAGAGGGGGTAATATTATTGTTCACGATTTTCTCCATTCCTAACATATGTCTCCCAGGGATCTTGTAAATCTCTCAATGCTCTATGCTGACTGCAACATATATTTTCTTGGTGTATACTTTGTCTGGTTCAGCCATACTTTCCATTCTTTCCTTGAGGACTGAGGAATTAGAACATCCCCACTGAAGCATCCCCTGCTGATTAAAAAAAACAGTTCTAGATATGCAGACAGAAGTTTTATCTTTCATCTATTTTGTGTCTTTATGTCTTTTTGATCTATTAAAGCTCCAGGGATGATCTGGTTCAGCTGGTCTCATGCCAACCTTCTACAGACTGGTTTTTACTTCCACTACTGTGGAATGTTCCATACAGAGATATAGAGATAATGCTGATAATTTTCTGCTGCCTTCCTCCACAGTGGTTCACAAGTGAATTCACAGAAGAAGGCACACTAATACAACTGTTGGTGGAGCTGTGAACTGGTTCCAACATTCTGGAAAACAATTTGGAATCATGTGAAAAAAAGGGACAAATATGGCATTTTGACCTAGAAATTCCACTACTATGTTTATATCCCAGGAAGGTCAAAGACAGAAAGGAAAGTCTCACAGTTAGCAAATATTCACAGTAGCACTTTTTCAACATATAAAGAATTCAGAGAAACAAAGAAAGAATTAAATAAACTGCCGCAGACTGCAAAAAGGCAAAACCAGGAAAAATGTAACACACAATGACTACAAAACTGCTATATGATTATACGACCTGGCTTGGCCCAGAATTGATGAGAAAATAGACCTCTTCCCCTTCTGTGGAGAGATAAGGCATGCTGCACAAGCCTATCAGATTGTATTTAATGTGATGATAATTTTGCTAAGCTTTTTTTTCTTAGCTGTTGTTACCAATGAAGCCTTGTTGGGTAGGGAAATAGGTATATAAAGAAATGAATGTGATGTAAAAAATAAAGGGCATCAATAAAAAAAAAACCACGCAGATTAATTTGTGTTTTAAACTGCAAGGGAAATCAAGTGATTGTTGGCTAATGTGGTTTCTGGTTAGTGTCTGAGCTCCTTTGACTTTCTCACTGTGATGACTGCTTAATACAGATTAAACTTTACCTAGAAATGATCATCATGATAAGAATATTTGGCTTTTTTTTTCCATTTTCAGGCAATAAGTGGGTTGTTCACCTAGGTCAGATTAAATCCATTATATTTCATATCTGGCATTTTTTTCATTTTTATCCTTCTAAACATGATACTAATTTTGATCTTTGCTTAGCTAGCTAATAACATGACTTTGTGCAAATCAAAAACTCTGAGAAAGGGCTCTTGCTCCTGTATCAGTAACCAGCCACTTCCTGTTACTACATAATAACTTTTGTTCACCCTTTCATGTCTAACCACCCCTGATCCATTTTGGAGGACAATTCCCTGGCATGAGGTTTCTGGACAGTGTACAGATCTTTGGATCTTCAATTCTCAAACCTGAACGATGTTTCTCAACATGCTTTTCATTGTCTCCCACACCCCCCATGTTCACGTTTAGTGACAACAAAGTCACCAATTGCCAAGCTATCTATATTAATTTGGTCTGAAGCGCTGTCATATTATTTGAAGATTTTTTTCTCTACCTCTTCATTCTCTGTAACATATTGCACATAAGTTGCAATTATCTTCAGGTTTTTTGCTCATAAGAAGACACAGTTATTGCAAGACAAATTGGCCTACTATTCCATGAAATTCTACTTCTTGTTGTCTTTGTGTACACAAATGAAAAACCATCTCCTCTGCCTCTCCAGAGACAACTTCTAAAACACTACCGAATCCATTTGTCTTCTCCTGCTCTCTATAGTGAGAATGCAAATAATTGATGTGGTCCAGCTCAGTTCTTTATGTCAAAGATTTCACATTCAGAGTGCCTATAAAGCTAATTCTTAGAGAATATCCAAAAATTGATTCTTGGCGCTTCTTCTGCCACCTTTTCCATCACTCCTGCTGCAGTTCACTGTGGAAACAGGAGGAGGCTGCACAGGCCTGAGAGTCATTTTAAATATTCCTTTGTTTCCAAAGCAAGATAATCACTACTTAAAGGCTAATAATAACAATAATAATAATTAACATTTATAGCATTTTACATATGTTAGCTCATTTGATCCTCATGGGGCCCGGTGAGGTAGACACTGTTATCATCTCTATTTTATGGATAAGGACTCTGAGGCAGATCGAGGCTAAGTGATTTGCCTAGAGTGACATGGTCAATAAGTTTTTGATGGAAGATTCAAATCCAAGTTTTCTTGACTCCAAATCTAGTATTGTATATCTAACTCCACAAAGTGTCAAAAAGAAACAAATTCCCTGAATGCTAAGAAAATCACAAATTGACATTCTCTATATTGAATTGTATTTTTCTTTATTTTGCTAACTATTTCCCAATTACACGTTTAATCTGTTTCTAGGCAGTATTCTGAAACTGTGTAAGCTGCTGTTGCTGTACTACACTACCTAGAAGGCCAGCTTATTAGCTTGGCCCTTGAACAACAAGCTCACTCTGTTGGCAGGTATGTCCCTTCACAGCTGACCCTCTGCTAGCACAGCTTTTGAGAACTTAGGTTCACTTCCATGCCGCTGTCTGACTTTGGCAGGCCACACACATACACAGAGAAGGCCAGGTGACAGGGAGACAGGTGATTTGTTGGAAAAAGAAACAAACCAGACTGAGAGTCAGACCTAAATTCTGGTCCTAATTTTCCACCGGACAAGTTTGTACAAGTCACTTTCATGTCTTGGGGGTTTGTTTTCTCATATAAAAAAAATGAATGGACTAGATTAAGTATCAGTGCCTTCCACACTGAAAGTCCTGCTGATCAACAAATAGCAGAAAGTATGGCATAGTTTTTTAAAAAGCTCCTCATTTGAAAAAAGACCTGATTCTTGGTTCTGGCCTTGCTAATACTGTGACCTTGGACACGGTAACTTTGACCTTGGACACGGTAACTTAGCCTTTCTGGCTTCATTTGTAAAATAAGAATAAAAAATGTTAATGGTTTTGAATGCCCTAAAATGTTACTCCAAATCTTGGTAGTCTCTTTTAGCATGTTTTAAGCTACAACATCCATAAAGGTCTAGATATGTTTTATAAAGGAAGCCTGCAATGTGGGAAAGGGGCTGGCCTTAAAGAGCCTTTTACATTCCCAGGTTTTTCTCATCTTGGACAAGGAGCACATGTAAGCTGACCTTGAGGTGAGAACAGCTATCTTACTACTTACATGTTACTCGTATTCAAATTGATAGGAAATTAAATTCCATTAATGCTACCTCAGGGACTAATTTTTTTCTAAGGGAACCAAAAAGAAGCACAAAATCATTGAAAACATATATAAATTATGATTCACATACCTTACAGCTTTGTCAAGATGTTATATCCTCCTAGTTAGCATAGGTCACAATTGGGGATAAATGTGAGTGCTAATAATTGCTAAAAATCATTCTTACAGGATTCAAACAACTCTGTAATTTTAAAGATTTTTCTTTTATATTACAGACCAGAACCAAGATTTTCCAACCAAGTTCACCTATCATAAGTGATGAAGGGTGAAATGAGAACTGGCTAATAGATAGGAATAGAAGCTCACTTTGCCAGGTAGGTGATATATGCCCAAAGTTGTAGAACCCTTCTGCCCACCCCCAATATACTCACTGGTGTTACTGAAATTATAATACTTTAAATAGTTTGTGCTTAACTATAATAACTTAGCACACTTTTAAGTATGAAACTACTAATGCACTGGAAAAGGTATTATAAGATGCAGTACAACAGAGCCATGAAAATACAGAACAACACATTCCAGCCAACACAGCTATTCTGCTGTCTGAATAGCAGACAAATATATAGGGAGGGGATAAATGACTGTAGGACTGGTAGAAAGAGCTAAAACAGATTCAGCTGTCAAACTAATAACCTCAACAACTAGTGTAGGAGTTCAGAATTAAATATATGTTAATTGTTCAATTTCATTACTCAGTCTGGTATAATCTCATTACATTACAATAATCCATTAAGATAAAAATTGCCTGATACGAAAATACTTTCAAAATTATTCCCAAGAAATGACTGATCCCTGTTTCTGCAATAATGATGATATTTTATATGCATATAGCATTTTACATTTTTCAAAATATTTTTCACTGTCTATTTTGATCCCTCTTCTCAACAACCCTGTGAGGCAGGTTGGGATGGTTACGATGCCCAAACTTGAGGTTCAGAGAAGTTATCAGATTTTCACCAGGTCACATAAAGAATTAGAACTTGGGTCTTCTGACTCCTGGGTCCAGTGGTCTTTCCAGCATATCACACTTCCTTTGTTTTTCTGAAAGATGTCTTACTGGTATTTCTCCTCAACTCTGTCAACTTCTATGGCCACTTAAAAGGTAATGGTGACTACTTTTTATATAAGCCCAATTACTGTGATGATAAAATGGTTTTATGTAGATATTCGTCAGTTTCATTTGTGATTTACAGATACTTGTTTTTTCCTTCTTATATTCCTTAATTTTTCTGCTAAGTAGGTCAACTATATTAGAGATGCCTATTATAATATTAGTTTAATAAAAAATTAAAATGTCTCATCTATTTTGGCAGGATATGTTATTGTCTCTACTGATATGACATTAAGACTTATTTTCTAAGATGTTTTTGAGTTTCAAAGAGTTAGTGCTACAAAATTCCTCTAATCAATACATGTGTGAAGTAATTATATGTGCATATATATTCATTCCCTTTAAAACTCCACATATAATCATTAGGTGAGCTTAGGAACATTTACTGGCGTAACCCTCACCTTGAAAGTTTATGTAGCTATTATCAACTAAATTTTCTTTTATTAGGTTTTAAATAGATGTGTTATTGAGAAGCAAGTCATTTTTATTAAGAAAACAAAGTTAAAAGTTAAGAATTCAATTTAAAGGAATGCTATAGCTAATTCTTTTGAAATATGAGGAATCAGTTTATCTGTTTTGTAAAACAAGATTTTTGTGTATTATATTAAGACCGAGTACACTGTGTCATACAATTTTGCATATTTATGGCAATTTTTCAAAGTTCTTTGATGTTACTACCTAATTTAAGAATATGGTACTTCTGAATGACCATCACATAAAAAGGAAATGCCTAGCTCAGCAATAAACTATTTTAATATATTATTTAATGTCCAAGGTATCACAATGAAAAAACCACATGGATCTGAAGACTGTACGTAATGATTTTTACAAATGCATCATTTCATATACACATATCTTTATTCTGTGAAACATAAAAGTCCTCCTTCACATGTAATCTGGATTTTTCTATTGTTCTCATTACATATAGGAATAAAGCTTGGCCAAATGGCAGGTGAGGTTTCTAGGACTTAAAATTATAACAGCAATGTTAACATACTGGAAAACGCTAATAATAATATTAAAAATCTTACGTCTAGTTGGTTGCTGTCGAGGTGTTTCTTCTACTAACTCCTTAAGCTTCTTCTTTAGTTCTCTGCTGGTTTTCTTATAGAAATAAAGATCTTTCTCTAGCAGCTGAACTTTATCCTCATATGCCTTTGAAATTTCCACAACACCTTCTTCATTTTGCTCTATAAAACAAAAAATTGAATATCAAGTTAAATCATATGCAGAAGCCAGACTATACACACATAGATTTAACAGTTTTGAGCTATCAAAATTAAAAATTCACTAACTTTTGGAATACCCAGTATTTGAAATGTACAAGTCTCTCAGAGCATGTAATTCCATAGCCAAAACATCTCTGTAAACTGAATGAGTTGGCTCCTGGGGCAGCTTGAATTCTGGTCTCAAAATTCTGGTCTCTACTGAATATTATAGCTTATAATGTCATTCATATCTCTTGGGTAATGTTCTTGACTCACTAAAGACTAGTTTGGTGACCTTTATAAAAGCAGTACTGGCTGTTATTGTTTATAACTCCCAATACAAAACTATTGAGTTGGTTCATTTATTTGTTTTAAAGTTATTGATAGTTAAAACACTAATTAAATTCATTTTCTTATTTAGAAAGCTATCAACATTTTCAGGGGCTATGGCTATAGGTAGGTTTTTCTTCAACCAAAACAGATCATGACCCATCTTCACTTGAGTGGATTTTTACATGCTCCCACCCCCAAATCACTTTGTGGCTAGCCTTCTAGTGATAGGCCTCTCATAATTCAGCAAGACTGGTCCTCACATGACTAGATATATAGTCTATCTTGTCAGGCTTAAGAGGAAATATCTGTGAAGATGTTACCAACTTGTAAATACCAACCAGAGATTGTATTCAACTGATAAACTGTTGGATATATCATCTCCATGCTGGGATATATGAGGTATTAAAATGATTTTAGAAGAGATATACTAATTTTGCATTTTTAAAATCAGACTTTCTAACAAAATGATATTAATAGCATTTATTTAGTGGTTTAAGGTTTGTAAAGTGCTTTACAAGTATCATCTCATTTTATCCTCAGAAAAGCCCTAAGAACCTGCTATTGTTAACCCCATTCTACAGATGTGAAAACTGAGGCTGAAGGCAGTTAAGTAACTTGCCCAGGCTTACAAAGATAGTAAGTATCTAAGGCTGGACTTGAAATCAGGCCTTACTGATTCTAGGTCCAACATGCTACCCATTGTGGTAATCTGCATAGGGAGTACCTGGCAAAGAACTTTCTCTACCAAAGTGGGTTGGAACTTTCTCTGTAATTTATATAATCTTAGAGAATTTGCCTAGGCCCTGGGATCAATTACAGTCAATAATGGACAGAGGCAGGACTTGAACCAGGTCTTCCTTATTCTAGGCCAGCTCTCTTATCCATTATACCATGCTGCCTCATAGATTTTATGTAAAAATGTTAAGTTCATTATTCAGAAGGAAACTAATTCACAACTGATCTCTAGTAAGACTCCTTTTTGCACCCCTTTGGTTCAATGATGTAAGCCACACCCAGTTTTTTTGTTATTCTATCTCTCCTGCATGTGTGGTTGAAATGAATGTGTATTGGTAGAGCTTTAATAATTTTTAAATTTTTCAAGTAAAACTCGTGGAAAGTGTAACTACACAAGTAAGTAATATTTTAAATCATATTTAGCTTGCACAGATAGTGCCTAAAAGCTTTAATAATTTTTAAAAATATTTAAAATATCACTTTCTCAACATTTAAAATAAGATGGAAATTAATTGACTTAATAATCCCAACATGGGTATGTCTGAATGTAGTAAATTCAATGACCCTGACAAAAATCTCATCCTGGAAGCAGCTGGTTGCTTCAGTCACTTGTCAAAGGACTAATCTCAGCATTCCAAATCAATGTATCCTTCTTGGCTGACTTTGTACATACATTACTTCTTTTGGGACCCTCTTAGTAACTCATTCTCAGCTTCAGACTCGGGAGAATCAGGACTAAACAACTGAGGGGGACCAGGAGGGCCCTGGCAGAGGATCAGTCACTAGCGCAACCCTTTCCTGGATTGCCCATGTATGATGACCATGTACTGAAGAAATACTCCATTGGAGCCGATTGATGGGATCCCAGTGTGCGCTGACTGTAGGTACCTATTAATGGACTATACAGCATTTTTAATCAGCTGGATATATAGTGAAGAATTTTAAGAGCAATCAAGGCTAGAGGTTCTAATAACTCTGATCTCTCCTGACACAGACATAAAATAATCTGCCTTCTGCTGAAAATGAATTCCTTCTGTCTGGGTCAGGTAAAAAAAATATTGACACCTGTCAAAGAATAGTAATTTTAAAATTGTACATTGTCTCTTATACTGTTTACAGCTCCTCACACATGAAGCCTTGTTCCCTGTATATACCCCCCTGCTTCCCCACTAGTGTTCATACATTTTATCAAACAAAAAAATACCTTTGAAATATTGTAAGAGTAACTGCATCTTCTGCTCGTGCTCCTTCCGTTGAAGGGTTAGCTGTCTGTCACTCTGAAGTGTAAGGCGCTCTAATGCAGACTCCAGTTCACGAATCATGTTGTCTTGTTCCTGAACCTTCATTTTAATTTCTTCATTTTCTAACTTTAGTTTACGCTCAGCTTCTCGTAAACTAACCACCTACCAAATATATGATATTTTAACTTTTTAATTATGCTTCAGGTTACCTGGTTAATCTGCTTTCCTTAGTCAATACATAGATGACTTTCTGGAGTTACTGTAGCATCAGTGACCAAAGCAAGGTATTTGGGTTCTTATAAGATTTATCTAACATCAGTGCAGAAGAATCTGACTTTGAGCAGCATTTGTTAGCAATCTCAATTTCAATTCAGAAACATTAAGTGTCTACTTTGTGCAGTGCTTAGCAGAGTGCCTAGCACACAGCAGGTGCTTATGAAAATACTTACTGAATAACTCTAAGGTACTGTGCTGAGCACTGTTGATACAAATACAGAATCAAACACAGGCCCCATCATTAAAGGAGCTTATAATTTAACAGAAAAAATAGCACTTGTACATAACTATAACACAAATTAGATAGTAAGTACAAAGGGAGAGAATCTGTATAAAGTGCTATGGAGAAATTAAAGAGAGATTACTTCTAGATTTGGGCTGAGGAGGAGTTGAAATAGAAGGTTTTAAGGATGCAGTTTCATGTCTATTTTATGCTTTGAAGGAAGGGAAAGGTTTCAGCAGGTGGTTTGTAGAAGGGAGGAGAGGAATTCATTCAAGGTTTGAGAAATTTGACATGAGCAAAAGGTGTGAAGATTAAGGATGACATGATGAGAAGAGGGTGGATGGAATTAAACAGTTCAATTTGGCCAGAATGCGTGTTGTATAAAAAGGAGTATTGTGAAAGACAGGTGGGAAGGTAGATTGGAACAAGACTGTGGAGGAACTTGAATGCCAAGCTTGAAGAATTTGTAATCTACTTGTAGATAATTGGAAGTCACTTCTGGTCTGTGAGCATGAAAGTGAGGCGCTCAGTTCTATGCACCAGGATGCTTATGTATACACATGGTGGTATGAAGCATGGATCGTAGCAGAGAAAGCCTAGAAGGGGCAAGGGCCTTTAATCAGAGTAGTAAGAATGAAAAAGATCGGGACAGAATAAATAGGATGTGACAATTAACTAAATAAGAGGGGGTGAGGGAAAATGAAAAAGAAACAATCCAAAATTTTAAATACAGACTATTAAGAGGATGGTGGTGCTTTCAACAAAGATAGGGAAGTCAGGAGAAGAGGGAGGTTTTAGGAGTAGGAGGAAAAGACATCTAACAGAGAGTTAGAAAGCTGGAACTCTGAAGAGAAGCCAAGGAAAGAGATAACAGATTTGGGAGTTATCCAAATAAGAGTATCACTGAAGTGGGGAAAATATTGGAGATTGCCAAGGAAGAGGTCAAGAGTGTAAAGAGAAGATTATTAAGGACCAATCCTTGGGCAATTCCTACCTCTAGCCAATGGGTTCCAGAGGTGGGGGGATAAATAATCGGAGAAGGAAAACAAGGAATAATTAGTAAATATTACATCAAGAGTTGTCTCCTCCCTCCCAGTGAATTTCTCTGCCATGATGATTTCAAATTGTACTCTATATTTTTGTTTTCATTATAATTGCTCTTAAAAGAAAATTAAGAAGCTAACCTTTCAAAACCACCTGACACTATCTCCCAGGTTAAGCCTAGAAAATGGGTGTCAAAGTTGAATGTCATTTAATTTTAGACTGACTAGAAGATTCTGTGCATAGACATATATTGTAACTGCTTTAAGCCTACCACAAAATAGCTATTCTAAAGTTTACAGTAAAAGTATCTAAGTACTCCAACTTTTTTAAAAAATGAATAAAGTCATTAATCATGCCCATCAAATGTGCACATGACACAAAAGTGGAAGTAACTATTTGCTGAAAGTCAGGATCCATCAAAATCTCTACAGTCAAGAATGTTGGGGCTGATGAAGCCTAATGGGAATAAATATAAAGTCTTTACACTTGAATTTTAAACAGTAACTTCACAATTATATGGCAGAACAACAAAGCATCTGAGAAGGCTCTGATGGCTTTATTATACCATTGGCTCAGGATGAGTTAAAATTGTAATGTAGCAGCCAAAAAAAGCAAATGGGCTTAAATGACACCCAATGGCTGTAACTAGGGAAAGACAAGTCTTGCTGTTCTCTCCTTCTGGTTAGGATCACATTTGGAATTCTTTGCTCAGTTCTGAGTAAGATGGAGTGATGCTCTCCAACAGTGAAGGGCCCAAATGAGGAAAAATTGAAGGAAATAGAGATGTTTAGCATGGGAAAAAAGAAAACTCAGGGGCTTTGTGACGGCTATCCTCAGGTACCTGAAGGGTTATCCTGTGGAGAAAGGTTTAGATTTCTTTCACCCGGCATTAAAGGGCACACCCAGGGAAAATAAGAAGTTAAAGAAAAGTAAATTAGAGTTTTGAAAGGAAAATTTCCTCACAACCAGCTATTCAAAAGTGGAACGAACTGCCTTGGGAATTGCCTGGTTTCCTTTCATTAGAAGTCTTAAAGCAAAGCCTGAATGAGCATTTCTTAGTTATGCTGTAGAAGGGATCCTGATCCAGTCCAGGTGGCTTCAGAGGCTCTTTTCCAATTTTGGAAATCCTCTCTGAACCCTGCCTTATACTTCCCATGTATGCTGATTCAAATTACATACAATCATGACCTCCCTCTCTTTCTCTTTTAAAAGTCATAACTTGCAAAGGTTATGTTTATTTATTCAACAAACTGGAGATACAAATAAACACTGTACACAATATAAGATCATGATATATACAGGACCATGTTCTATACTAAGTTATAACATACACCATCCACTCATGAGGTTTCCTCCTTCTAGAAGCTTATATTCTAAAAATTACATAACTTTGCAGTTTTGCCTAATTGGAAAAAATTCAAAGTTAGAAACTGGGAAGCAGTAACCAACTAGAGTTAATTTCATAGATTAAAATTCTAGACCCTAAACAAAAACTAAAGCCCCTCCCCCCTTCTCTTCAGAATTTCGAATATTCATAATTCATCATCATGGGTACATTCCCCACCACTGACTACTGCTGTGGCCAGAAAAATTAAACATGTGGTATCCAAACTGTTGGCTTGCTGTTGGTCCTGGGAAATCAGTAACACAATCCCTTGCCCTGTGAAAGCCTCTCCAGCTTGCGCAAACCGAACTGTCCCTGGGCAACGCTATGGTGTCACTACCATGCTTTCATGGGGCATCACTTGAGTGAAAGACTTGCTTACTCTCTGGTCATTACAGAATAATATCTTTCCAGAAAAAAAAAGGGTTTCTTCTTTTCATGCGTTCCTTTTGGATTTATGGGTAGTTGTTTAAATAGTATTAATACCTATGGTTGGATGGGAAATTGTGAACTCTCTAATGTACCTTTAACTAAGGGTTTATAGCAAAATACAAGATCAATTGATACTTGTTTGCTACTAGGCTTTTCTAGGCTGTTATCCATTACTAGAATTTTTTTAAAGTCCTTTTCTATAATAACATTTAAAAGACTAAATGTTCTAAACTTTCATCATTACATTTGCTAAGAGAAATACTTTTTGCATATTACCTGACATTATTCTAAACTTAATATTAATTAATACACCTTTGTAAGAAAAGGACAAATAAAATGGGAGATTTTAAAAAATATAAAACCTCACAAGTTTGTATTAAATGGGAGGGAGGTAGAAAACTCTTTTTTGGATTTTTTAAAATTTTCAAATTATAAAATAACATAAAATAGCAATAAGATTGTTACATATATTCAAATAAAGTTGAAATACAGTATTACTGTTCCTGTAATACATGGAATTCTGAAATCTCATCCTAATGTCTAACTACTAGGGGGAGGAAAGAGGCAGAATCTGGTGAAGTGCCCTATTTGTCATTAATTCAGACTTAAAGTGCAAATCTGTGGGGTTTTATTTTACTAGAAAGAGCCAATAAATATATATAATATTGGCCAAAGGTATCCTTTGATACATATTTCCAAAAAGTCTCCAATGTCACCTTAATATCAGTTTGGCTAAAAACAGAAAAGATACAAGATCTTACAAATTTAGGATGTTTAGACTGATAAAGTACTTTACTAGCTTAATCAGTTCTAAGGCAGTGGGAATCATGATTTCACTGTGTAGCAATGCTTAAATCTGTAGGTAAGGTAAGAACTATTAGGTTTTTGATAAAATATAGAGTTTGACCTTTCTGAAAAAAATTTCAAACAATTTGGTTGATGTTTCTTTGGATAAATTATGCAATTAAAAATTATCTGCAGTTAATGTTCGGTCACTTAAAATACAAACCTTGTTGAAATATCTGTAAAGAATAGCTCTGATCTCAGCAGGAGTCAAGCAAATCAGTTTTTCCATAACATTTGCCTCACTCTGGGTCAGGATTTGGAAGGAGGCTCTAAGAGAATGCTGACGACCCTGGATATTTTCATTCTTGTAATCAATTGCAGCTTCTAGTGCTTCAATCCCTTCTTCAAGCTGGAAAAGAAGATGTTCTTCCTAGAGATAAAACACAATAGGAACCACTGAATTTTAAATGAAAAGGTTCTATTGTTGGGCCTTGTCACAATCTCACTGTTTAACATAGAAAAACATTTCTACTCTACACGCTACTGTGGAAAGAAAACTACCTGATACTAGAGCACTCACCAACCTCTATTTCTCCTAATAGCTTTAGCACTATTTACTTTCGGTTTTGTAGAGTATTAAAGTCCACATTCTCTTTTCTGTAGTGGGATCTGGATGAGAAAATACTAAGGAAAAGGTAAAACATAAGAGATAGCTAAGTATTGTATTAATAAGTAGAAATCAAAGGGAACATTTGAAAGGGAAAATGAAGAAGCATCTTGTTGCTCATTCACTTAGTTGTATCTGACTCTTCATGACCCTGTGGACTACAGATTCCAGGTCCTTCTATTTCTTTCCAAGTCTTTCCAAGCTCATGCTTCCATGATACTATCTACTACCTCATCCTCTGCCATCCTGTTCTCCATTTTTGCCTTCACTCTTTCCCAACATCGGGGTCTTTTCTAAAGAGTCATGTCTTCTCATGATGTGGCCAAAATATCTTAGCTTCAGTAGTTGTCCTTCCAATGAGCAGTCTGAATTTCTTCAAATACTAACTGGTTTGATCTCCTTACTCTCCAAAGGACTCTCAGAAGTCTTCTCCAGCACTACAATCCAACAGCATCAATTCTGTGGCATTCCACTTTCCTTATATAGTTGAACTCTCACAGCCATACATTACTACTGGAAAAACCATGGTTTTTACTATAATATGTACCTTAGTTGGCTAGACGATATCTCTGTTCTTTAATATATTATCCAATTTGCCACAGCTTTCCTTCCAAAGAGCAGACATCTTTTAATTTCATGGCTGAAGCTGCCATCTGCAGTAATCTTTGAGCCTAAGAATATAAAATCTGACTTCTCTTCCCTCTTATGTGCCAAAAAGTGATGAGACCAGTTGCCATGCAGCAATGAGGACTTACTATATATGATAACGGACTTGGCTTTTTTTTTTCATCTTTAGGATATGATGGGAAAGAAAATGTAAGAACTTAGTTAACAAAAGGAAAACCTTGGGAATCATGATTGACAATCATTATTGTCTTAGAAGTTCTTGACAACTGTCTTGATATGTCTTTGAAATAGCACCAATTTATAAACTGTGACCCAAAGAATACAACTTCTACTTCAAGCCCTACTGATGATAACAGATTTTTGACACTTACATATGCATGTGTGTGGGGGGGGTGGGGAGAAACGGAGAGGGGAAGAATGTCATATGTCTCAGCAAGAATTTGAAATACTTTTGATCAAGCTGGGAAAAGGTATGCTGACATCCAGAACTTTAAACTGGAAATCCAGAGGAAAAAATACGTGATAATTTATCCCACTGGATATTTGAATAAGACCCCCTTTTACAATACAGTTTTAAACTATATCCTGAGAGAATACATGTTGAAAAATCACTGTTCAGTATTCACTCTATTTTTCTGAAGAGACACTTAAAATCAACAACATAGGACTTTGAATAATTACCCCACAGAGAACAAAATAATATCAATATTTTTAAAATTCATAAGGGCTAATTTTTTTTACATGATCACCTAAATTCCTAAATCTGTATGGAACATGGTGTGTATATATAGCCTAATGAGTTAATAATACAAAAATCATTATTTTTAATGCATGTTATTTCATAGGAAATGTCATCCTCATATTTTTTTATCTGAGTTAATAATTCAGCCACAACCATACACACACTTCTATGGCACTTTGAAGCAACCTCGTAAAGCTAGAAGTTGGATGATGATGACCCCCATTTTACAAGTGAGGTCCAAAAAGGTGAAATGATTTATCTGAGACCACAATCCAGGTTACTAAACAGACTTGGGGGTAACACGGGTTCACCCTGCTGGGCTCTGCCCTGTGAATCCATGAAGCAATTCCACCCCTGGAGGTTCTATGGACTTAAAGTGTGTGCTGTTCTTAAGGATACCCTGACCCAGAGGAGGGAGAAGCAGTTTCAATAAACAGATGCTAGGTAGAAGGAAGAATCCAAGGAGTGACAAAAATTTTACTTCATGTACTTTATCTAGATTATTTAAATATGTTCAAATACTTTAGGCTTTAAATAAATGAGGGCTTATTTGTTGAGGTCCAAGCTAGCAGGCATCCTATACCAGAAGGAAGAAACTAGAATTTTATTATTCACATGAAGCAATGCAACCAGGAAACTTATCAGGGGAAAGGATTATTTTGAGAAGAAAAATTACATTCTGAACTAGGTTAAATAAATGAGGACTTGTCCAAATTGTAAGATAGTCTACACTACACCTATGCATATTGGTGGTGGCCTTGTATCATATGTTAGAACATTAGAGTACATGATTTAACATCTTCAATGCCAGCCTATATGGCAGTATTGACATCTTTAGAAAAGGATGGGTTGCAGGTATCATCACCTTTAAAGCCATATAAAGCATAATTATATTAACCTAGAATATAGTTACGAGGAACTCATGTTTAATAAATAAAGCCTCAGAGAGTGAAAGGGCTCAGCAAAATGCCAAACAAATTCTGGGTCGCTTCATTACACGTATCAAGAAGATGACGCAGCTCTTCTTCCCTGCACATCCCTGCCGCCCCTTCACCTAACTTTTTTACAAGACATTTCACCATTCAATAGACTCCTATCAATTAATGAATTAAATCCTCAGTCTAACCTTCAAGGTCCCCCACCAAATGACTCCCACATTATTACCTATCATGTCCCTTCTGCTAGTGCCATCTCCTGTACATAAACATTTAATATGCATTTGTGTATGATGATCATCTTTCTATTGCATGAACATGTCATTCCTTATTACTGTATATAGACCTTTTCCCTTACCTAAACTGGCTGTGTGTAGACCCTTCTCCCTAAAGTCAAACATTTTTTTACCTGTTTTAAGATTTGGCTCAGTGCAGTGCCCTATAATCACTGCCTTGCTATATATTCCTTGGCACTAATTTATCATTTGTGTCATTATCCACACTTGTTTGGCCTGGGGGGAGGACAGACTGGAAGCTCTTTGAGGGGCAGGACTGTTTCATACTTCCCCTTGCTTCTTCCATAGGCCACTGCCATGGTTCTGGGAATGCATTTTCTGAGAAAATGCTTATCTGATTCATTCAGCTATTCATTTTCAATAGCACAGAGCTCTATCTAATTTGAGAGTGCTACCCAACTCTGCACAGAATACCAAGCTGTATAGTTTCAGAGGCTATATGGGGGGATGTTGTGGACTTGAAGTATTTCAGAAACCTCTTATAATCAGTCTGTTTCCACATAGCCACTAATAAAGTTGGTCTTAATTACTGCAAAAAAACTGTTTCATAATGGCAGGTCTTCTATACCACAGATACGTCCCCACCTTCCCCTTGGTTTCCCACAGCCCTCCATGACAAACGCCAAAAGCTTCTCCATCACTCATCCTTCCCAGCTGTTTGATTTCTCTTGGATCTCTTATCCTGTCTTTCAATTATGACTGGAAACAGAAACTTAAGTATTTCTGGAGAAATGACTGCCTCAAAAAAGTCACTTTTGATTTTCTGGTAAAGGAAGTCACCGATGTTTTTATCCACAGTTAAAACTTCTGAGGAGACAGAAGGTGCTTGGGAATTTGGAAGCTAATAAGCTAGCCAGTAATACATGGTTAAAAATGTTGAAGAGAAAGGGGGAATGTGATCCATACTAAAAAGATTCATACCTAAAATTTATCATGTAAATATCTGTAAATGGTTGGACATACCACTGAATACGTTAGACCAGGCTTGTGACCCTTGCCTATGGAGGACGCATGAGCCTATTCCTAGAAATGCCAGCCAAGAGCTATGTCCATAAAGCTCTAAGAGTGAGGACTCCACAATATGTGTACAATCATGCTTTACTGTATATTAAACAGATTTCACTTGATGAATTTGTTACAGTTGGAAATTCCAGTGAATTTTTAAATTTAGCAGATTTTATGTTTACCTGACAGAGACTGAGGAATTATTCAAGTTAGGCATTAGTACAGCACCTCCAGTTCCAGAGAATATTGACTTACTTCAGGGGATAACACTCTACCATTTTTAAGTTTCTCATCGATGCTATTTCTTCTCCTTTGTAGCTGGTCTTTTTCTTTCTGAAGAGCCTGGACTTCTTCCGAAATCTTTATCTGCTCCTCCGCTGGGATGCCCTGGAGCTGCACGCTTTTATTAGCCAACTCTTGGTCCAACAAGTTCAGGCGAGTGGATATTTTCAAACTATCTTTGTTTAAAGCCTAAAAGACACAACCCATCCCACCCCTCAAAAAGTTATTAATTCAAAGTGTATATGAGTATTCAAAAATGTTGCAAAAACTAAATCTGAAGGTGTGTTTCCATTTTATATAGGTATGAAATGAAATCAAGGTGAGAGTTACAGCTACGAATGAAAGCATTTCCATTAAACACTTCTTCAAATGGTGGGCCTTAAACAAAAATTTTTGAAAAGGCTCTCTACGCCTTATTAACTGCAGATGAAAACCTTCCTTACAGAAGACCCCTCTCATTTGATAGGTTTCCACTAAAAAACAGTTTAGAAAAGAGAATGATAGGAGAATCCTGAGAGGTGATTAACAGCAGTTATTCCTATGCTATATTTTCAACTGTCTTTTATCCAACAATTTTCAATATGAGACTTTTAAAACTTCCATGGAAGTTCAGCAGCCAAACCACTCCCCTAGCAAAACATTAAATATTTCACAAGTTTGTTTATAAATTCAGTCTTGAAAAACAGGGCCATTTGCTATTTTAATAAATGGCAAAAAATGAATTGAGAACATGAGAATTTTATTCCTTTCACTTCTTTATAGTGCAATGACCCACTTCTAAGAGAAGAGACATTTTATACAACTTTCACACTAGAGCTAGATACCTGACTAGATCGCAACTTCTTGCTTTCCAAGTGGCTCTTCTCTTGTAACAACGCTTCCTTCTTAGAAACAATTGCCTCCCTTTGCTTTAAGTCTTCTTCCAGCTCAGCTAATTCTTGATGTTGATGAAGAACTCTTTCTACTTCTTCATCTAACCACTTCTTTTGTTCATCCAGTTTCTGCATGAAAAATCCAGAAACATGTCATTTGTTTCAATTTTCACCTGTGTTGGCAACAAAAGTAAAACAGAATCTACGGAGTAGCATAAATTCAGATGTTTGGAATCATTTAAAAAAAGTCATTAGTAAAAGAATCACTTGGCCTGCTGCTCCCTCGTGGAGAGCAGGTGACCAGAGTGGAGCTGGCACCACTGTGACCATGAGGTTGCCCAACATCCTGCTCATGGGTACTCCAAGGGTTGGAAAGACCACACTAGGTAAAGAGCTTGTGTCAAGAAGAGGACAGACATACATTAATGTAGGTGATTTAGCACAAGAAGGACAGTTATATGATGGCTTTGATGAAGAATATGAATGTCCCATTTTGGATGAAGACAGAGTAGCTGATGAGTTAGAAAATAAAATGAAAGAAGGTGCAGTTATTGTTGATTACCATGGCTGTGACTTCTTCCCTGAACGATGTGCTTCAAACAGATAATTCTGTATTATTTCTAAGACTTGAAAAGAGGGGACACAGTGTAAAGAAACTACAGGACAATATTCAGTGTGAAATTTTCCAGATTTTTTATTAAGTCATGGCCTCCTACAACCATGAAACAGTACACCGGCTGCCCAGCAATGTGTACCAGAAAAACTAGAGAATAATTTAGATTGGATAATGAAATGGGTTGAGCAGTGGATTAAAGATAATAATTGAACCTTGAGGACAAAGCATAGACTTTTCAAGGTTTTCCACATGATGATTTTAAAGGTTTTCTTGATGATTTCTCCTTCTCCATGCAGTAGAAATTAAGACAACATACACCACATTTTACAATCCAGGACTTGTTGTAAAAGTAACAGGTGGAAAATATATAAAGTTGAGTTATGACTAATTAATTTTTTTCTCCATGAGAAAACTGAAAACCCCCAAATACAATGAATAAGATGTTAAGGACTTTTCAAGTTTAAGAATATTGAGCAATCTCATTTACTTTGGTTAACTGCTAAAGAATAAGCAAATTTTAGAAAATAGGTGGAAATCTTTAATATTTGACATGAAAAAGGAAATGAAGGCTAGGAAGAACTGCTGACTTATAAATAAAAGAGTCTAAGTATAAAGCTATAAACATTACATTAAGTCTTCTGTTGGTGGTGAATTGCTGTTTTTTTTAATCCTGGAAGTTAGCTATAAATTAGGATAGTCATAAAATAAATGATGAGATCTTTGATAAAAAAAAGAATTATTTACAGAATTATAAAGTGGTAGCTCTAGTTAATAAATTTAGGATGAAAGAAACCTTTTTCCCCCCTGCAATTTCAAACTACATTTTTACATTTTATATTTAAATATTCTTTTAAAAGCTGAACCCTCAGCATCAGTATTGACAAATATTTACTGAGCACCATTATATATGTAAACATATTATGTATGCAAATCAATTCTGCCCTTACAGGGTTTCATTCAGCTTTTCTTTTAACTATCTGAAAGAAACTTTTCTATTTAAAAGGCATTAGGATCTATTTTTCAAAAACATACCTTAAGATAAATTAGTCTTGAAGATGGTGGAGCAGAAGCACAGGCCTGCTTGAGCTCTCCCGCTCAATAGGATATGATCCTATTTTAACATTTTACATGTTAAAAAATGACTCTAAACAAATTCAAGAGCAGCAGAAGCCACAAAATGATAGAGTGAAACAGATTTCCAGCCCAAGAGAGCCTGGAAGGCCATCAGGAAGGGTCTATCACACTAGACTCAAAACTCAAAGTGCAGCAGTGGGCCACACCAGCACGGGTTGGGACTCATGGGCAGCAGCTGCAATTTCCAGATTTCTCAACCCACAAACACCAAACACAGCCTTCAAAGATCAGTAAGAAAGCTCTTTCACCTGGGTGAGAGGGGAGTATGGTTAGGTCGCAAAGTGGCTGCAGCCACTATCACAACAGTGGCCACTTCTGGAGCTCTTGGCCAACAGACCATGGGAAAATAGAGCTGCTGATCTGGGTCTCAGTCCTGAGTGGTGATCCTGGGGTGAGGAGGAACGCTGGCATGGTGAAGCTTTTTGGCGGCTGTGGAGAGGGAACACTACTCGCAGTTCTAGGTAAGAAAAGAGTGCTTGTGGTTGCTCACAGACCAGAGAGTAGGCCAGAACAGTAAACACCTCTCCCTTGACTATACCACTTTGGAGGAACTGGGAATTTACAGCTCTCTAGAGATATCTCAGAGAACAGTTGCACAAAATCTCTGAATCCTGGGGTAGTATACCCTCCACTTGACAAAGGACTCAAAAGTCTAGTAATTGGCTGGGAAAATGCCCAAAAAGGGGAAAAGTAACACTACAGAAAGTTAATTTCTTGATAAAAAGGTATTTTCTTCTATCCTTTTGGGTGAGGAAGAGCAAAGCAAACAATCAGGGGAAGACCAAAGCATGCAACCACAGGAAGATAGTAAAGTCAAGACTCCTACATCCAAAGCCTTCAAAAAAATAGGCAATGGTCTCAGGCCATGGAAAAGTTCAAAAAGAATTTTGAAAGTCAAGTAAAAGAGGTGGAGGAAAAATTGGGAAGAGAAATGAGAGTGACGCAAGAAAATCTTGAAAAATCAATCAATAGTTTGCTAAAGGAGACCCAAAAAATGCTGAAGAAAATAACACCTTTAAAAAAAAGACTAACCAAAATGGCAAAAGATGTCCAAAAAGTCAGTGAGGAGAAGAATGCCTTAAAAAACAGAATTGGCGGAATGGAAAAGGAGATCCAAAAGCTCACTGAAGAAAATAGTTCTTTAAATATTAAAATGGAGCAGATGGAAGCCAATGACTTTATGAGAAATCAAGAAATCATAAAACAAAACCAAAAGACTGAAAATAGAAGACAATATGAAATATCTCACTCGAAAAACAACTTATCTGGAAAATAGATCCAGGAGAGATAATTTAAAAGTTATTGGTCTACCTGAAAACCAGGATCAAAAAAAGAGCCTAGACATCATCTTTCAAGAAATTATCAAGGAAAATTGCCCTGATATTCTAGAATCAGAGGGTAAAACAAAAACAGAAAGAAGTCACAATCATATCCTAAAAAAGATGCCAAAAGAAAAACTCCCAGGAATATTGTAGCCAAATTCCAGAGTTCCCAGATCAAGGAGAAAATATTATAAGCAGCCAGAAAAAAATAATTCAAGTATTGAGGAAATACAATCAGGATCAAAAGGCTTAGAGTATGATATTCCAGAGGTTAAAGGAGATAGGATTAAAACTAAGACACCTACCCAGAGAAACTGAGTATAATCCTTCAGGGAAAAAAAAAAGAATTTCAATGAAATAGAGGACTTCCAAGCATTCTTGCTGAAAAGAGCAGAGCTGAACAGAAAATCTGCCTTTCAAATACAAGAATCAAGAGAAACATGAAAAGGTAAACAAACAGGAAAGAGAAGCCATAAGAGACTTATTAAAGGTGAACTGATTACATTTCTACATGGAAAGATGATATTTGTAACTCATGAGACCTTTCTCAGTATTAGGGTAGTTAGAGGGAATATATATATATATATATATATATATATATATATATATATATATATATATATATATATATATACACACACACACACACACACACACACACACACACACACACACACATACATATACACACACATATATGTATATATGCATAGACTGAGGGCACAGAGTGAGCTGAATATAAAGTGAGAATACCTAAAAAATATACTATTGAGTGGAATGTGTGTGTGTTTGTCTTTCGTTGCCAAAGACCATGCCATCAGAGAAATAATGACATGACTTGCATTTGACTTTGTTTTGAATGAGGGAGGGCTGTGCAGGTCACCAGCCTCACTTCTCCTCCACAGACATCTGAATCCAGTGATCCATATTCATCAGGATAACTGGAGATGACCCAAGATGAGGCATCTGGGGTTAAGTGACTTACCCAAGGTCACACAGCTAGCGAGTGTCAAGCGTCTGAGGTGAGGTTTGAACTCAGGTTCTCCTGACTCCTGCACTGGTGCTCTATCCACTGCACTACCAAGCTGCCCTGAGTGGCATGTACTAAGAGTATGAGAAAGGGAGAAGTAGAATATACCAAATCATCTCAGATGAAAGAGGCAAGAAAGAGCTTTAACAATGGAGGGGAAGAGAGGGGAGATGAAAGGGAATAAGTGAGCCTTACTCTCATGCAATTTGGCTTAAGGAGGGAATGACATACATTCAATTAGATATGGAAATCTATTTTACCCTGCAGGAAGGCAGGGGGGAAGGGGATAGGAGAGGGAAAATAATAGAAGGGACAGCAAATTGGGGAAAGGGTAAGCAGAAGCAAACACTATTGTGGGAGGACAGGTCAAGGGAGAGAAAGGAATATATGGAGGGCAGGAAATGACAGGGGAAATGTGGTTAGTCTTCTGGAATATAACTATTATGGAAGTACTTTGCATGGCTACACATGTATGACCTATACTGAACTGCTTGCTTTCTCAATGAGGGTGGATGAGGAGGGAAGAAGGGAGAGAATACAGACCTCAAAGCTTTAAAAATGAATGTTAAAAATTGTTTTTGCATGCAACTTGGAAATAAGATATACAGGCTATTTTGATCTACAGGAAAATAGAGGGAAGGGGGACAGACTGGAGAAAGGGGTAAACTGGGGGGCATACTGTCCTGAAGTGGGGATAGAGAGAGATGGGGTGGAGAGAAAATTTTGAATTCAAATTCCTGTGGAAGTGAATGTTGAAAACTGAAAAATAAATCATATATTTTTTTAAAAAATTAGTCTTAAGGTCAAAGGGGTAAAAATTTTATATACTTAAAAAGTTAGTTTCTAGAAGACAATATTATGCTCTTATTTTCATTGGTAATAAAAGCAAATCAGCACAAGATAAAATACTGTCCATTTTAAAGAGATCAACATAAAAGAGGCACAAAAATGAAAATGTTATCTATTTTCTCTGATGCCCTTCTAGAATCAAGAAATTCTAGCAGTAGGAATATGCACTTGAAACATTAAATTGTGGACCCCTTGGACCTGAGCTGTGAGTTCAGGTGCTGTGTGAAAGCCTGGCAACTCAAACGAAAGAAAAGTGCTATCCCAGAAGCTGGATGATCACCAGAGGTTCCTCCAGAAGGAACAACAAAAAGGAGATCAAAGGAACAAACAATGGAACACGAAGTAAAGAATCAGTTTACAAAGGAAGCAACATACAGGGTACTCTAGCACTGCCAGGGAGTGAGATTTGTATTCTTTGAAATCCAGAGTACGTAGGTGTTTATTACATGAGTTACCTCTGCCTAATGGTGCCTATGCTTATCTTCTGCATCTGTAGCAAGTGGGCCCCAATACTACACTCCTTCCTCTGAGAACCCTTCCCTACAATCCCTTAGACCCCAAGAAAATTGTGTGAGTGCCAGATATGGAAAGACTGTGAGATTGTGGAGGTTTGAGAGGAAGTCCTATAACTTTTCCAATCCACAAAGTACTAGAGTTGCCCCCTAGTGATACTGGAATCCAGTGCTTTCTTAACCATCAATTCCTTCTATTCAGTCATTACTGAAGAAGGTTATGGAATGTAGAGACCATGGTCTTTAAAGCCCTTTAAATAAGACCTAATAATTTTATTTAATTACAATAGCCAGTAGAAGACCTAGATACTTGCACAGTGTCAAGGATCTTTAGCTGAATGAAGAAAGTTTACTGCTTGAGGAAAGGACAAATGTCCTGGTCTTCCACTTTCCAGAATGGTTAGCCAGCAAGGTAGTTTCTAACTCATTAGCAACCAAACCTAGTCATGAATCTTTGAGGGTCCAATGGTGTATCTGTAGCCTTTTGTTGATCTCTTAAAGGGCCTGGGCACAGTTTCCAAGTCTTAGAGGAAGCTGTTGCCTGAATAGTAATAAATCATGACGGGTGGCAATAAATGAAATAAATGAAAGTGGAATCTATAGTTTGAATATGCGTTGTGTTCTGAATGGGAACATTATATAATAGAAACATTTTGCAATGATTAAAATAGCAATAATAATAAATGAGTCAGTTATCCTAGTGGTAATGAGGTACTAAATGGTTCCCTCCATCTGGCTGCAAGGGATGGGGTGGGTAGATGTGTAGTAGAATGGCACCTGATGTATATAGTACAGAGAGAAAGGCGGAGTTTCTTCAAATCTTAGCTAAAATCACACCTTCTGTAGAAGGCTTTTTCAGTCACACTTAAGACTAGTGCCACCTTACATTACCTTCATTTATCCCATCAGTATCATTTGTACTTAACTGTATGTTGTCTCCTCATTAAACTGTGAGCTCCTTCAAAGTACAGGTTGTTTTTTACCTTTCTTATATTCCCTTGCTTCACACAGTGCCTGGCACAGAGTAGGTGCTTACATGCTTGTTGACAAGAAACAGAAAATTAATTATGGCCCCCAGCCGGAGATATAATGGCTAAATAAATTAGGAAGCCAGAAGAATTGTGCTGCTTTCTTCAACAGCTGCAGGTAGAAAACTGGCTGGTTTTAGTCAGTTCCCACCACCACACTTTGACAGTGCCCTACCTGAGAGGAAGACAAGTCTGCAACAAAGTTCAAAGCTAATGAAGACCATGTCCACATGAAACTGGCAAGAGGCCTATAGCAGCTGCTACTTCTAAGTTTTATTTTAACCCTCTTAATAGTCCAGCATGTGGAATACTTCTCTAGGAGTCAAGATGGAGGAGTACAAAGTTGCTCTGACTACAAATGTGTAACCATATCAATTTGCTTGCCTTCTCAATGGAGGTGGGTGGAGAGGAAAGAAGGGAGAGAAGTTGGAAGTCAAAGTTTTAAAAATGAATGTCAAAACTTATTTTTACATGCAGCTGGGAAATAAGATATACAGGCAATGGGGTACAGAAATCTTTCTTGCCTTACAAGAAAATACAGGGGAAGGGGATAAGAGAAGGGAGGGGTGTGAAAGAACAGACAGCAGACTAGGGGATGGGGTAATCAGAATGCACGTTGTTTGGGGTAAGTGGAGGTGAGAGATAGGGAAAAAATTTGGAACTCGAAATTTTATGGAAGTGAATGTTGAAAACTAATAAATAAATCATTTTTTTAAAAAAAGAAGTTGCTCTCACCCTCCCTTATTGACCAGAAAATATCCCTCCAAGAAAAACCCTGGAACAGCTCACCACAGCATGGGTGGGCCACAGATGGGCCACAGCAGTCTTGTAGCCTAGGAAACCTAGAAGATTAATGGGAAAGGCCCCTCCCACTCCGGGGGAGGAGGAGCAGTATAGGATAGGAGGCATATCCCAGAGCAAGCAGCTGCAAGCCCTACCTCAGGAAACCAGAGGGAGATCTTGAGCCCCAGGGTGGTGGAGCAGGCAAGTTGCCAACACCAGAACTCCTGCCAGTGCCTCAGTATGGGCAGGGGAACTGGTAGCCCCCAGATCAGGAAACCACCACATGCACCGGTGCACTGACTTTCTCCAGCAGCCAAATCTCCCAGTGCTTCAGTACAACTTTAGGAAGCACAGCTCCAGGCTGGCAGACATCCTCTCCAGCTCTTTAAAGAGGCCTGGGGGAGCAGATGTCCCCCAGGGGCCAGACTCCCCACCCCCAGAACACCAGGATTGCTGACCCCAGCTCAGCACCAGAGAAGCTGCCAGACCCTTACAGACTGCAGCTGCTAGCACCTGAGGCCCCAGCTCACAAAGCCAGTGACCAGGTCCCAGACTACCAGCACAAGAAACTTGGGTCAGTGCCCTCTGTACTCCAACAGGAGAGCTCAACTTTGAAAGCCAGGAAATAGACAAACAGTATGAGCAAAAAGCAGAAACAGACAATGACCATGGATTCTTACTATGGGGAGAGGGAAGATCAAGGCACAAATTCAGAAGAGGACAATACTGTTAATATATCCACATCCAAAACCTCAAAGGGGAATATGAAATGATTTCAAGCCCAAAAAGCCTTCCTGGAAGAGCTCAAGAAGGATTTTAAAAGTCAAATAAAAGAAGAAGAAAAACTGGGAAAATAAATGAGAAGTATGCAAGGAAGAATCAATAATTTAGAAAAGGATGAACAAAAACTAA
The DNA here is from genome assembly GCA_023548195.1 of Bettongia penicillata ogilbyi. Lineage (NCBI taxonomy): Eukaryota > Metazoa > Chordata > Mammalia > Diprotodontia > Potoroidae > Bettongia > Bettongia penicillata. The sequence goes on along the minus strand of JAJHZJ010000540.1, from coordinate 6,514,828 downwards.
CTGTAGAAAACAAGTTCTTAAAAATACAATTGGTCAAATAAGGGGAAAAAAGTACACTGAAGAAAATAAATTGCTAAAAAGGAGAATTGGTCAAATAGAAAAAGAGGCACAAAAACTTACTGAAGAGAAGAACTCCTTAAAAAGTAAAATGGGTCAAATGGAAAAGTAGGTACAAAATCTAATAGAAGAAAAAAAATTCATTAAATATTAGAATTGGGCAAGTGGAAGCTAATGACTCTATGAGATATCAAGAATCAGTCAAACAGAAACAAAAGAATGAAAAATAGAAGAAAATATAAAACAACTCACTGGTAAAACAATTGACATGGAAAACAGATCCAGGAGAGACAATTTAAAAACCACTGGTCTACCCTGAAACCATGATACGCCTGGACAACATCTTTCAGGAAATCATCAAGGAAAACTGCTCTGAGATCCTTGAACTAGAAGGTAAAATAGTCATCAAAAGAATCCACCAATCACATCTTAAAAGAGATCCCAAATTGAAACTGCCAAGGAATATTGTAGCCAAATTCCAAAATTGCTAAGTCAAAGAGAAAATACTGCAAGCAGCCATAAAGAAACAATTTAAATATCATGGAACCACAGTCAAGACAATGCAGGACCTTGCAGCTTCTACATTAAAAGACAGAAGATCATGGAATACAATATTCCACAAGGCAAAGGAACTTGGATTACAACCAAGGATCAACTACTCAGCACCACTGAGCAAAATCTTCAAGAGGGGAGATGGACATTCAACGGAAGAGGGGACTTCCAAATCTTCCTGATGAAAAGACCAGAGCTCACCCGAAAATCCGATCTGCAAATGCAAAACTTGAGAGGCATAAAAATGTAAACAGGAAAGAAAGCAACAACAACATGTTATTAGGGGCAAACTGTGCATATTCCTACAACAGAAGGTGACATTTGTTACTTCTGAGCACTGTTATCATTATTGTGCCATTTAAAAGAAGCTACACGGAAAGAAGGGGTTGGGCATAAGTTGACTTTGATCTGATGAAAAATATCTGAAGTGGTGAAAAGGGATTGTGCTGGAAGAAGAGGAAAGGAGGCAGACAAGGCTAATTACATCCCCATGAAAAGGCACGAAAACCTATTAGAGTAGAGGGAAAGAAGGGAGGGAAATGAACAGTTTGAACCTTACTCTTAACAGATTTGGCTCAAAGAAGGAATAACATAATTAGGTATAGAAATCTAACTTGCCCTACAGGAAGTAGGAGGGGAAAGGGGAAGAAAAGGGAAGGGGCTGATAGAAGGGAGAACAGAATGAGGGAGGTGGTGGTCTAAAGCAAAACTCTAGTGAGGAAGGAAAGGGAGAAAGAGAGAAAAACATAAACGGAGGAAAATAGGATGGAGAGAAAGACAGTAATCATAGCTGTGAATATGAATGGGATGAACTCTCCCACAAAATGGAAGCAGATAGCAGTGTGTATTAAGAACCATAATCCTACCATATGTTATTTACAAGAAACACATTTGAAGTAGAGGGATACACACAGAGTAAATGCAAAAGGCTGGAGCAAAATATATTAGGCTTCAGCTGAAGTAAAAAAAGCAGGGGTAGCAATCCTGACATCTCAGACAAAGCAAAAGCAAAAAGAGGTCCAATTAAGGAGATAAGGAAGGAAACTACAACCTGCTAAAAGGCACCATAGACAATGAAGTAATATCATTACTAAACGTATATGCACCAAGTAATATAGCATCCAACTTCTTACAGGAAAAGTTAAGTGTGTTACAGGAAGAAATAGATAACAAAACTATACTAGTGGGGGACACTTCAACTTCCCCCTCTCAGAACTAAATAAATCTAACCACAAAATAAACAGAAAGAAGCTAAGGAGATGAAAAGAATTTTAGAAAAGTTAGATATGGCTTATTTCTGGAGAAAACTGAACGAGGATAGAAAGGAATACACCTTTCTCTCAGTGGTAGTACATGGAACCTACACAAAAACTGACCATGTATTAAGGCATAAAAACCTCATAATATAATGCAAAAAGGCAGATAGGCAACATATCCTTTTCAGATCATGATGCAATAAAAAATTATACATAATAAAGGGCCATGGAAAGATAGACTAAAAATTAATTGGAAACTAAATAATGTAGTCCTAAAGAACAAATGAGTCAAACACCAAATCATAGAAACAGTCATTAACTTCATCCAAGAGAATGACAATAATGAGACAACATATCAAAACTTATGGGATGCAGTGAAAGCAGTTCTTAGGAAATTTTACCTCTCTGAATAATAACATGAATAAAATAGAGAACGAAGAGATCCGTGAAATGGGCATGCAATTAAAAAAGCTAGAAAAATAACAAACTAAAAATCTCCAATTAAATATCAAATTAGAAATTCTGAAAATGAAAGGAGAGATAAACAAAATTGAAATTAAGAAAACTACTGAATGAATAAATAAAACTAAAAGCTGGTTTTATCGGAAAACCGATATAATAGATAAACCTTTAGTTAATTTGATTAAGGAATAAGAAAAAAAAATTACCAGCATCAAAAAAGGAAAGGGCAAATTCACCACCAATGAAGAGGAAATCAAAACAATAATTAGGAGCTATTTTGTGCAGCTGTATGCCAATAAATTTGACAATCTTAGTGAAATGGATGAATATTTACAAAAATATAAACTGCCCAGAGTAACAGACCAGGAAATAAAATACTTAAATAACTCCATTTTAGAAAAAGAAATTGAACAAGCCATCAATGAACTCCCTAAGAAAAAATCTCCAGGGCCAAACGGATTTACAAGTGAATTCTATCAAACATTTAAAGAACAATTAAGTCCAATATTACATAAACTATTTGGGAAAAATGATAAAGAAGGAGTCCTATCAAATTTCTTTTATGATACAAATATATGCTGATATATAAACTGGGAAGGGCCTAAAAAGAGAAAGAAAATTATAGACCAATTTCCCTAATGAATATAGATACAAAAATTTTAAATAAAATATTAGCAAAGAGATTAAAGCAACTTACTTTGATAATAATATACTATGACCAGGTCAGATTTATACCAGGAATGCAGGGGATTAGGAAAACGGTCAGTATAATTGCTCATATCAACAACAAAACTAACAGAAATCATATGATTATCTCAATAGATGCAGAAAAAGTTTTTGACAAAATACAATACCCATTCCTATTAAAAACTCTAGAGAGCACAGGAATTAGTGGAGCCTTCCATAAAATGACAGGTGGTATCTGCCTAAAATCATCAGCAAGGATTATATGTAATGAGGGTAAGCTAGAAGCATTTCTAATAAGATCTGAGGTGAAACAAAGATGGCCATTATTGTCACTGTTACTCAATACTGTACTAGAAATGTTAGCTTTAGCAATAAAAGAAAAAAACTGAAAGAATTAGAATAGGCAAATAAGAAACAAAGGCATCATTCTTTGCAAATGACATAATAGTATACTTTGAGAATCCTAGAGAAAATTAAGTAAAAAATTACTTGAATAGTAAACAAATTTAGCAAAGTTGCAAGGATATAAAACAAACCCATATAAATCATCAATATTTCTATATATTACTAAAAAAGCCCAACAGCAAGAGACAGAGAAATTCCACTTAAAATTACTGTAGACATTATAAAATATTTTGGAGTCTACCTGCCAAGAAAAACTCAGGAACTATATGAGTACAATTACAAAACTTTTTTTCACACAAATAAAGTCAAATCTAAATCACTGGGAAAATACCAGTTGCTCATTGGTAAGCTGAGCTAATATAATAAAAATGACAATTCTACCTAAATTAATTTACATTGTCAGTACCATACCAATCCAACTACCAAAAAAGTTAGTTTATAGAGCTAGGAAAAATAACAAAATTCATCTAGAAGAACAAAAGGTCCAGAATGTCAAGGGAATTAATGAAAAGAAATGCAAGAGAAGGTGGCCTAACTGTATCAGATCCTAAATTGTATTTTAAAGCAGCAATCATTAAAACTTATTGGTACTGGCTAAGAGATAGAGTGGCTGATCAGTGGAACAGGTTAGGTACACAGGAAGCAACAGTCAACGACTATAATAATCTACTATTGGATAAATCTGAAGACTAACTTCTGGGATAAGAACTCACTAATTAAAATGTCTAGGGAAAACTGGAAAACAGAAACTAGGCATAGCTTGTATACCAGTATAAGGTCAAAGTGGGTACATGATTTAGACATAAAGGATGAAACTACAAGCAAGTCAGGAGAGCACGTTTAACTGTCAAATCTATGGAGACTGAAGAATTTATGACCAACCAAGAGATACAAAACATTATGAAATGCAAAATGGATGATTTTGATTACAAAAAATTGTAAAGGTTTTACACAAAGTCAATGCAACCAAGATTAGAAGGGAAGAGGAAAGGTGAGAAACGATTTTTACAGCCAGTGTCTCTGATAAAGGTCTAATTTCTAAAATATATAGAGAATTGAGTTGAATTTTTCAAGTTGTATTCTTCTTTTAGAATACAAGTCATTCCCTAATTGATAAATGGTCAAAGGATATGAACAGGCAGTTTTAAGAGGAAGAAATTAAAGCTATCTATAGTCACAGGAAAAAATGCTCTAAATCACTATTGATTAGAAAAATGCAAATCAAAACAACTCTGAGGTACCACATCACACCTATCAGACTGGCTAACATGTTAAAAAAGGAAAATGATAAATGTTGGAGAAGATGTGGGAAAACTGCAGTGCTAATGCAATGTTGATGGAGTTGTAAACTAACCCAACCATTCTAGAGAGCAATTTAGAACTATGCCCAAAGGTCTATAAAACTGTGCAAACACTTTGGCCCAGCAATATATCACTTCCAGGTCTGCATCCCAAAAAGATCATAAAAATGGAAAAAGGACCTATATGTACAAAAATATTTATGGCAGCTCTTCTTGTGTTAGTAAAGAATTGGAAGTTGAGGGGGATGTTCATCAATTGAGGAATAGTTGAACAAGTTGTGGTATATGAATGTAATGAAGTACTACTGTGTTACAAGAAATGATGAGCAGGCAGACTTCAGAAAAACCCGGAAAGACTTATAAGAACTGATGCTGAGTGAAATGAGCAGAATCAGATGGACATTGTACACAGTAACAGCCACATTGTGTGTTGACTAACTTTGATAGACTTAGCTCTTCTCAGCAATGCAAGAATCCAAGACATTTCCAAAAAATTCAAGATGGAAAATGCTACCCACATCCAGAGAAAAAACTTTGGAGTCTGAATGAACACTAAAGCATACTATTTGCTCTCCTTTTCTTCTGTTGTTTTGTTTCTTCTTTTTTGTGGTTCCTCTCCCATTGGAGCAACTAGGTGGTGCAGTGGATAGAGCACCAGTGCAGGAGTCAGGAGAACCTGAGTTCAAATCTCACCTCAGACACTTGACACTCACTAGCTGTGTGACCTTGGGCAAGTCACTTAACCCCAATTGCCTCATCCTGGGTCATCTCCAGACATCGTGATGAATATCTGGTCACTGGATTCAGATGGCTCTAGAGAAGTGAGGCTGGTGACTTGCACAGCCCTCCCTCACTCAAAACAAAGTCAAGTGCAAGTCATGTCATTATTTCTCTGATGGTATGGTCTTCTTCAGCAATGAAGGATGAACACACACTCCTCTCCCATTAGTTCTAGTTCTTCTTTACATTATGACTAATGTGAAAATATATTTAATATGTATAAGTAGGGCCTGCATGCTATCTTGGGGAGAAGGGAGGAGAAGGAGGGGAAGAAAATTTAAAACTCAAAATCTTATGGAAGTGAACATTGAAAACTAAAAACAAATCATAAAAAAAAAAAAGGTAGCCTACCATGTATTTTAAAAATTCCAGCTCTTCCTAAATTTGGCTACATTTAGGTAAATTTGTGTTTTTCCAATTTTACATACAATTGTATGTACTTGCAGGTCACATCAGCATGTGTTCCTATTAACTAGATTTGTATGTTGTCTATATGTAACAATGTTACTGAGGTATAGGATTACCCCAGCCCCAATTCTTGCATGTTGTGGAAGATAATATTCACAAATTACTAAAAGCTGAGCAGTAGAGTAATTCAAAGTACTCATACTCATATTGTTTGAATTACTGTTTTCTAGTCATCCCTTTGGCAATAGTCTTAGAGTAGGAAAAGAAACCTAGAAGGTCCAGCATGGTGAAAACCAAGGCGTGCAACCAATGATTCAGAAGACTTAAGTTTGTGGTGAAAGATATTAGCTACAAATAGGAAATGCTATGGTCATGGCATTCTGAAGATCACTACTCTTTTTCTTCAGAAAGAGTACCAGTGCCCCTACAGATGACACAGATGACCTGCTAAAATTCCTCCAAAGGTTTGTGGCCAAGAATTCCTTAAGGCCTGGACAAATAAAGCCTGGACAAAGTTCAGTAAGTGCAAATGATGGGATTGGAGCCCATGGCAGGGCCTTGATATCATGTCAATTGATAGTGAAAGGGAGTAACTGGCTGCTAATGTGGCTCATATATATCCCTGCTATGCACAAAGCAATAATATGGGTTGCAGGTGATCTGCATACACTCCATGTGGCAATACACAAGACACATCAGCTCAACTATCACACAGTCCACATTTCTAGGAGATGAAGAGAAATAGGAGGTTTTACTGATGATCACTGCTTGAGCCTCTAACCTACAGGAGAGATACAGTGTTGGCTAGTGATCCCCTGACATCAAACCAAAGATCCACCTATAGAAGACTTAGCCCAAGTGTTACAAACAATACTCTGCTAAAGGAATCATTTTAGGTTGGCACTGAGACAGCATTCTGTTAAATACAGTTATTCAACCAGCAGGTTCTCCAACTAACATTGTCATCTAGCCCAAATTTCATTGTTGCGTCTCTAAGGATTTCACAGGATACTGGTTTTGTGGAAATCAAAATCCACTGTTTTCTATGGCATCTCCTGTATTAATTATCAAACGAAGAAATGTGGTTAATTTGGCATTGTATGTTCTTAGTAAATCCATGTTGGCTGACTCCTAGAGAGTTCTACATTTTACAAATGCTTGCAAACCATCTGTTTAATCTGTTTAATTATCCTAGAAATTGACATCAAATTCATGTGTTTTTTAATTCATGTTTATAAAAAATTTATTTTCATTCTGAACTTAAACATTCCAAAAAGGGCTTTTTCGCACCTACAGTCAAAGAGGAGAAATGCATGTGAAATTGTGCTCTCTATTTCATAGCAATTTTTTAAAAGTATATAACAATTCCACATTACTTTCAAAACTACCCTGTTTTCCTGTGCTTCCTTCAGGAATCTGTTCCTGTTTATGCATTTTTAAAATCTTTCTCTTCTTCTCAACTCCCTTCCTTCATTAAAACAAAAAGAAAAAAATTTTAGAACAATAAGTACAGTCAAGCAAAACAAATGCACACAATAGCCACAAGTATTTGTTTCGGCACCTTGAGTCTAACACTTCTGTCAGAAGGAGCGTAAAATGCTTCACTCCTCTGTCCTCTGATACGAGATATGATTGGTTACTGCATCGAGGAGAGTTGAGTCTTTTCATGTTTTGGTCTTTGTTGGGTTGTTTTTTTTTTTTAAAACAGTGCAGCTGTCCTCATATAAAATGTTCTAGTTCTGTTCACTTCACTTGGCATCAGTTCATGTTACTCAAGATTTTCTGCAATCATCTTACCATTTTTTATGATGTAATGTTTTTTCCATCACATTCATAATATATTTTTATCAGCAATTCCTCAGTTCATAGGTACTCTTTCATAGTTCTTCCCCTCCCCCATTTTAATCCCTTCTTTAGGATCAGTTTGTTTTCCTTATGGCTCTTCTCTCTCACTGCTCCTCCTCCTACCCCATCATTGTTTCTCTGCTGAGTTCAATGAATTTCTACATCAAACTATGTTGTCCTTTGTCCCATTTCAGATAAGAAGTTCTTCTAATGTCCTTTCTTCCACCTTTTCTTCCATACTTGTATCCTCTTCTTATATGCCCAAATATGAGAAATAGCTTCTTTTTCCTTTCTATATAATACTATATCCTTTTCCTTTACGTTTTCTACTCTTCAGACACTCAATAAAGAACCAATCTAACCCCGGGCTCTCTGTGGGTTTTTTTTTTTGCTTGTTTTTGTTTTTTAGGTTCCTTTAAGAATCTTTGAAGGCATTAAAAGTTCTAGAGGCACTAGCTTCTTTTCTCCCTTTAAAATGGAAGAGAAAGAACATATAGCTATATCATCATACAGCCCTATCTAACTGCTCATATAAATGTATCTGTCCAAATTTCTCTAGACTCTTGTGTTTCTGTTTCAGAGTTCCTAGTCATCTCTGGGCCTTTCATCAGAAATGTTTGAACATCTTCTATTACTTACATTAAAGGTTCATTTCCCCCCTAGAGAATTATGCTCAGCTTTGCAGAATAAGTTATTTATGGTTATAAGCCTATCTCTTTTTCCTTTTGGAATATTGTATCCCAAGTTTTCCTCTTATTTATAATATAAGCTATCAGATCTTCTATAATTCTGGCTATGGTTCCTAAGCACTTGAATTGCTCATTTCTAGATCTTTTCCACTTTTTTTCCCCCTTGATATGGGGAGCTCTGGATTTGAACAATAACATTTCTGGGACTATTCTTTCTGAAGTTCCTTTCAAGAAGTAATCAGTGAAAAAAAAAAAAGTAATCAGTGGATTCTTTCTATCTTCACTTTGCCCTCTGGAATTTAATGGTCTGGGCAATTTTAGTTGGCATGCATCATTTCAAGATTTCTTGAAATATGTTTTTTATTTTCAAGTAGTTGAATGGTTCCTTAAGTTATCTCTCCTTGGTCTGTTTTGCAGTTTAACTGTTTTTGAGATCACATATCTAATCTTCTCTTCTATTTTAAAAAATCTTTTTATTTTGTTCTAATATTTCTTGTCTCATGAAGTCATTAATTTCTTGGTTAATGAAGGTTTACCACTTTTTCTTCTAAGCTAGTCTTCCGATTTTTTTCCTGCAGTTCTCATTTCATTAATATCATTTTTTCTGAGTATTCAGATAATTCTTATGGAAAATACATTTTTCCCTTTGAGTCACTGTTTGCAATTGATATGGAGTTACTTACTGATGCTTCTTTTGGGGATCTCTGGATCTATAATATTTTTTGATACAGGTCATTGTTTTCTCTTTTACTAATCCCACTAGTTTTAGGTTTCTGAATTAGGGCTCTGTGCAAAGATTAGGCTTTGCCTCCTGCTATGCTTTAGGATGAGATGGTTAGCCTGGCTTAGTCTGGTCCCTGGTCACCTGTATTCTAAAGTTGACCTTAGGCCAACTGAGATCTTTACTGCTTAGGGTCCTATATTTTCAAGACCCTCTGTGGCATCTGAAGACAGAGCACCAGAGACCTTCGAAAGCCCCAGAGCCATTAAACTCTGAACGTTACTGTGCTGCTTTGGTCCCGACCTCTCCTTGGACTTGCACCCTAAGGCCGGAGAAGTTCCCAGGGTTTGTCAGAGAAGGGGCAGCCTCTGCCCTTGCTGCACCTGGACAAAGAAATGTGCAGGCTAAAGATATATCTGGCCTGCCTCTGATCCTGTTAGAAGTCTGCTGGTTTGTTTGCCTGTCTTTGTGCTGACTTTGCTGATGATTCCCTTTCCTGTTAAATCTGGGCTCCTGGCTAACTTCTGGTGCATTTCTGGGATGAAAATTGTTACTTACTCTAATTTCCCATTGGATTTCTTGATTATTTGGTCTGGTGGTGATTTCAGTTTTTGCTGAAGTAGGTGTATTGGAGGGAATGTTTGAACAAACTATGGGATAATAAATGTAACAGAATATTACTATGTTGTAGGAAATAGTAAAAGTGAGGAATTCAGAGAAGGATGGAAAGGCTTTTGTGAAGTGATCCAGAAGGAAGTAAACAGAACCAGGAGAACAGTGTCTATGATAATATAATGTAAATGACAATAATGCTGAAAGACAGCCGAACGCTGAGTAACTACAACGTCCAATCTTAGTTCAAGAGAACAGATCACAGGAGCATATGTGTAGAACTGGAAGGGACCTAAGAAGTCATCCAGTTCGACACCCTCATTTTACAGATGAGAAAATGAGGCCCAGGAAGATTAACTGACTTATCCGAAGTTAAACAGGAATTCAAAGTCAGGACCTCTAACTTCAGAGTCGGCATTCCACAGAGACAAAGGACTATGAGCGGACAATGGCGCATCCACTGTCAAACACAGGTGCTGTGATGATTGCTTTTGTTTCTCTGGTTTTCTTTGTAATAAAGGAGCATTCAGTGGAAAGAAAGAAAAACTGAGGAAGTAAATGTAGTATAAAAAAGGAAAAGGCATTAATAAAATTAAACTGGTGAACTTTTGAGAAGTTAACACTATCAGTTTAGTTATAACTCTACTAACTACTAAGCAAATCTGTGTACATTAAGAAATTTGCTGAGATATTAAGGCCTTTGCTGAGATATTAGCCTTGATGATACTTAACTTATATCAGACAGAGTTGATGGCCCATTGTCTGATTTCTCCCTCTTCACTAATGGAATGATCAGGTTTACATAATGTATTCATTCTTGTTCAATACATTTTATTAATCTAAACATAATAGCATAAAGAATCTGAAGTATGTATGTTACACAAGAATGTCAGGCCTCTGGGAAAATCAACATATAAACATATAGAGACACATAGAAACATGATTTCCCAGGCCAAAGAAACCAGCCATAGTTCTAGATAAGACTCTGCCACTAACTGTGTATGATATCCTGGAGAAATCACTTTCCACTAATTTTCAAGATGACCTTTAAAGTTCTTTCCCACTTTGAGAATTGAACATGCAAAGTATTACAGGCTATTCATTAATTCAGCCCAGTTCTCTGAAATGAAACAAAATATATTCACATATATCCAGAAGGTTATATATGCTAACAGAAATCTTATATCCTAACAGGTATATCCAGAAATCTCATATATCCTAACAGAAATACAAAGCTGAAATTCTACTTATTGACCAAATTCTACTTACTTAGAGAAAAGTTTCATATTGTACAAATCAACCAAAAAACTTGAGTATCTAACCTTCTGACATAGTTTTTAGGTTTGGACCATGTTTATATATCAACTGGCTTTTTGAACCATTCTACTGGTATAATCAGTAAGAATATCTATATCTATATATCTATATATATAATATTATATATCTATATCTATCTATCTATCTATCTATCTATCTATCTATCTATCTATCTATCTATCTATCTATCTATCTAAACTAAATAGCAAGATAGCACCCCTAGTAATAAATGCTAGAATGCACTCAATCTGCAGGCATAATACTCTAACACACTTCCACTGAGTTGGATTTCATGATGAATGAAATCAGAATACCCAAAGAGCAAGAGTAGGATTGCACAAAGAGGGAAACCATAAGTTGAATACAGACATTTTTCTGAAATTCTATCTAGTGCATACTTAAATGTGACATGTGACAACTTAATTAGGGAAGAAATGACAATGAAAACAAATGATAAACAAGAAAGCAAAACTACTCAAATACTTATTTTGCTTTTGTTTTCTCAATATCAAAGAGAATGTTGTAGTGAGGAGGTATCCCTACCAGAAGAGGGGAAGCCAGTTCTGATAGGTTACTATGCTGGGAAGGCTTTCCAGCCCGATCTGTGCTACAGAGTGAGCGTGCTGTCTAAGGACTAGCCTGGGTGAGTAGGGAGAGAATCATCACCTCAGTGGCTGATGATACAAGAATCTGACTCAGCAGAGAGCAAAATGGAGTCTCTTACAAGCCCTCATCCAAAGACGTATTCTCTTAAGACAATTCAAGATTCCTTGAAAGATGCAGCCATAAAAACAATCTGCTGATGATCACCTTGATGTTAACATTCTAACACAAAACTGCTCTTTAAAACAGTAACAATAAAATTAACGCTGATTCCAGGGATGCTCTATGGCTGTGAACGATGGAATCTCTTCATCTCCAAATAATCAAAAGTGTGGATTAGTCAAAGGGCAATGAAAGATCAATGGTGGGTGTAAGCAGAGTACAGCCTGTGACAATGAAAATTTGTATGCAAGAATAGTAAAAGTCACTGTCAAAAAGATGTATGACTATAAAGAAGGCTGGCTGATCATATATGCTAGAGTTAAAGATAACACATAGATACCCCACATACTGTACTATATGTTGACCTAAGAATCCTGCCAGGGGCTATGATATTAAATGAAAAATGCTCTTTATGGAAATGCCTTTCACAGCTATGGACAAGAGTGCTTGTTTTAATGAGGCAGAGAGAGAATCAATGGAAATAAAATGGAGAATTTTTATTACATAAAATTGACTTTTGTATAAATTTAGTGCAATGAAAATTAGAAGGGAAATAGCTAAATGGAAAAAAAAAATCTTTGAAGCATATTTCTCTGATGAAGCTCTGCTATCCCAAGATATATAAAGAAATGATTAAATTATATAAGAACAAGAGCCATTCTCTAATACATAAAAAGTCAAAGTATATTAACAGACAACTTCTTTGAAAAGAAGAAATGAAAGTTATAAATAAAATCCAAATCATTAATAATAATAGAAATGAAGATTAAAGTAACTCTGAGGCTTCACTTCACCTAGCAGGGTAGCAAAAATGACAAATAAGGAAAATGACAATTCTTGGAGAAACTATGGGAGGAGAGTCGCAAAAATGCACCACTCCTGGAACTGTGAGCTGGTCCAGCCATTTTGGAAAGCATTTTGGAACTATACCCCCAAAGTCACTAAACTATAAACTGGGTTACATACCCTTTGTCCCAACCACAATTCTACTAGGCTTATTTATACCACAAAGAGATCAAAGAAAGAAAGGAACTATATGTACAAAAATATTTAATAGCAGCAATTTTGTTTCTATCAAACTGAGGAACGGCTAAGCAAATTCTAGTATGTGAATGCAATGAGTTATTATTGTGCCCGAAGGAATGATAGAAGAGACAAGTTCATTTCCAAACTACTGCACTTTTTTCTTGGGATTTCTCCACCATGCCCCCCTTCCATCATGTGCCAGTTACCTTTCCTCTCCCCAGCCTGTCAGCCTCCTTTTGTGTGTTGTTTTCCCCTAGTAGACTATAAGCTCCTTCAGGGCAAGGACTCTTTTTTTTTTTCTATTTATATCCGTATGGCTCACTACAGTGCTGGGCACCTAGCATATGCTTAATAGATATTTACTGGCTGGCTGATTCACAGAAACTTGGGAAATGATGCTGAGTGAAATGAACAAAACCAGGAAAACAATTTATAGGATTACAATATTTTAAAAGAACACATCTTTGAAAGACTTAAGAACTCTTATCAATGCAATGAACAACTGACTCCAGACACAAAATGAATCGATCTTTCATCCTACTTCTTGTCAGAGAAGCAACAGACCACAGACTACAGGTGCAGAGTGAGGCATGTGCTGTTGTGATGGGGCCAATGAACATGCAGATCCACTGTGCTTGACTATGCTTGTTACAAGGAAGGGCATCAGTGTGTGTGTGTCGGGGGGGGGTAAGAGTTACTGGGGAATAATGCTATCAATACCAAAATTATAAGGAAATAGGAGTAGCAATGTAACAATTATTAGATATATATCAGCATATATTTTATAACTAAAACAGACGAGCACGCAAAAACAGCACAGTGTTGGAGTTACTGTTAAATTGATTATAAACTCAAAAAACAAGATGCACATCATAGATGTTCACAGTTTTATGTAGAATTCTTTTCTTCTGATCTCATATAAGGAAATGATCATGTTTGTCAAGTTTATAATAAATTTGAAAAAAAATATTGTATTTTGGGGCTATTGATACATAAGGTACTTATGGCAAATATTTTCATTTAATATTTGTTATTTTAAAATAACTTTCCTCAGAACATTTATGGCTAGTAGGTTTCGCAGGAAGAAGGAGAGATTAACCCTCTGGACTTAATAATGGAAAGATTTTCCCGGCATGGAGAAATTTCAAGCTAAATACTATAACATTCCCCTCTTTAAATAAACATAAACCCAGAACCTTAGTATAGTAAGTTTGCCTACTATCTCAAGTTTTTTAGAGAAAAGGATTTTATAAATCTTATTTTAGACATTAAGTCCAACTCCTCATAATTACACACTGTGATCACTTGATCATTATCAAATACTAATAAAAATTTAAGTAAAAATTGGTTTATTATCCACTTGCCAAAACAATTTCCAGCAGGGCTCACATCCTTAATAAATTAGGCATCCGAAGTGGAATTTCCCCTGAATAGTAGCCAGAAACAATTTCTCTTTCTGTTGGAAGCTACACAAGGGTTAGACTTCACCCCAGCCCTCATATGTATAGTCCCTTCCTAGCACTGGGGTTGGGCCTCTCATTCTTAAAAGCATTATCTGCTAGGTCTAGCATTTACTTGTTATCTGGTGGAATGTGAGAAAAAGATTAAGTTGTTTAATTGCTTGTCCTGCCTTTGGCATAAGTGGAGATTCTTTGATGAAAATTTTTTCACATTTTTAGGAAACTTCCTACATTTTATTTAAAAAAAAATTTACTTGGGCCTTTGCTGTACATAAAAACATTCTGCATTATTTGAGTGTATATTTGGATTTTAATCTGTTTTACTTGTATATGATCAAATTATAATTGAAAATAATTATGAGCTTTTTTACTTTACACCATTTTTTTCTTTTTAAAATAATATGACATTTCAGAATTCTCTGTACTGGAAAAAAGTGGGATATGGTCAAAAAAACTGTGGTATATGAATTAATGGAATATTATTATTATAATTGTCCAACAGTAATAATAGCTAACATTTATATATATAGTTCTTACTATGTGTCAGGCCCTGTGCTAAGAGCGTTACAATTTTTATCTCATTTGAACCAAGGCAGGCAGACATTAAAGGACTTGCCCAGTGTCACATAGTTAATAAGTGTGTGGCTTTGGACTGGAAGGAAATTACGCCTTTAAAGGACTGGGAAAAAAGCCTGGGAAGATAATGCCAGCAGCAGCAGCACTTGTGTAGCACCTACTCTGTGCCAGGCTGTGTAACAAGAGCTTACAATTATTATTTCACTTGATCTTCACAACAATCCTGGGAGGCAGATGCATTTTACAAATGAGAAAACTGAGGCACAGAGGCTAAATGACTTGTCCAGGGCCTTAAGGCCAGATTTGAATCGGGGTTTTCCTGACTCCAGGACTGATGCTCTGCCCTGCTGCCCCCCAAGATGTGTGGGCTGGTGATGCAGAATAATATCCATACAACCAAAAGAATGGAAATGAGTGAATGAACAAGCACATGAAAAGATGCTCACAGGGAAGTCAGATGTGGAGTAACCAAAAACCATCAATGGTCCCACAGATCAGACAACACCCATTTTCTCCCCCGTGGCAGCAAGAAAGACTCCCCGGGCAGAAGCTACAGATGCAGTCAGTATCCTAGGTGTGTTTGCTTAACTATTTCTCTTTGTTTAAGCAGGGGTGCCATCTACAGGGGTAGGGTTGCTGGTTTCCCCCCAGAAATGACTGGAATATAAGGACAAAAGCTACCAATAAAACATATTTATAAATAAATACCTGGCATTTCCAACTTAGCTAGTGCAAACTTGTAAGAAATGTCTTAGCACTGGTCCAAGTTTAAATTTCAGGTTCATCAAGTAAAATTTACAAAGAGGGTCAATGCTGTTCTCTGGCCACCCTGCTTAGGTAGCAGTGCCATGGGAAGGTAGAGGCTGCTTTGATGGACTTCTAGGCACGGGTCCACCTGGAGAGTAGTGACAACTATGAAATATACTAATAAAATAAATGGGACAGTACATTTCTGTCAAATGCCTACTTTTATGCAGATATATACATATAATATATATCACTAATATACCATGGAGAGAATATTTTAGAAAAAAGGACAAAAACATCCTTGAGTTTTTGTTTAAAATTCTACTCATAAAACTTGAATAGATAAGCTTTTACCATTTTAAATAACCTAAGTTTTTATTTTAAGTATTATAGTTTCCTACTGGAAAAAGAAGATAATTTTACAAATGACCTCATCGACTTAAGCTTGGAAATATGTTTTGTTTTGGTTTTAATTTGAAATTAGTTAAACTTTCAGTAAGAAATGCCTTTGAAATTCTTTGTCATACTTAAAAAAATTAATATACAAGGCATGTAAAGTATACAATCTGACTAAACACACTGGAAATGTAGAGCTCTAATTTTTAATGGGCAATCATTTTTGGACTGAAACAAAATTATGTTAATTTTAGTGAGTATAACAAGCTGTCCCATTTATATACAAAAAAAGCATTTAAATAAACATCTATCTTCAGAGGTGGAAAAAGCATTTTCCTAAGTATTAAAATTGTTTTTCAGCTCTCCGAGAAGTTTATGGGGAAATGACAGAAATTTTGCCGGCTAAGTGAAAGGAAAAAGCCCGCCTGACATTTTCAAACTTGAAGCTGAGCGCAACAGTCTTCACCTCTACTTACTTAACATCTTCAGACTGGCAAGACAAACAGCAAAAACCAAGCAAGTGAATCCACAGAGCCCAGGGTAAGGACGTACCTGGAGCTGGGCCACGCTTCCAAAGGGACTCTTCTGTTTTCTCCTCCTAAATGCATCAAACTCCTCAGATTTCATTTTCAGCATTTTTTCTTGTTGCTCTGTCCTTAACTGAAGCTCCTATGTAAAAAGAGGATGTGAAAATACCTTGAATAATTTCATCTGATTAGCAGCTTGTCATTCATTATCAAACTGCAAGGCAAATTTTCTGAGGATTTTTCAGCTTTTGGTGTGGTGGGGTTAGCGATTACTTTAGAAGACCGAAAACTGCCACTGTGAAGCAGGACTCGGCAGCGGGGCGGACGGCAGTGCAAAGTACCCTCTTTAGTTCCCCCCATATTTTCCTTGACCCCAAAGTCACTCTCCCTTGGTTTTTAAGAGCTGCTCTGCTAGAGGCTGTTACCTCCTGCATCTGTCAGGTCCCAACTCAGGCAACTTCTGGATGCTCTAAGACCCCCAGCCTAAAGACACTGTCTCGTATTGAAGGTGGGACATGGAGGAAGGTGCTGCTGACTGCTCTTGCAAGCCCTGACAACGCTGCAGCTGCCAGGGCCCAGCCGGGCAGCAGCACCACCGCATCTCCTGCTCTGCTTTCATGCTCATCCTTCCTTCCCCTCCCCCTCTATTTACTGTCGTCTTCAGTCTACTTCATTAGTTTGTTCCTCTCGTTGCTATTTTCTTCCCTCTATCCTTCTGTTCTTTCTTTGCCCAAAATGCCCCCACAACAAAAAACAGCCAAAGGAATATTACAGATGAAAATAAAGTAAACCAAGCAAATATTACTATAGCACATTTGAAAAAATAAAAGAACATTTTTAATTGCTTGTAGGCAAAATCTGGGAACATGATATCCCCATTCATTCCTACAGTTCTGAAAATACAAGATATCTGTATAACTTATGGTTTACTGAATCTCTCTGGGTTTAGGTTTCTCAGCTGGTAAAATAACTATGTTGGGGCTGCTGTAAGAATCAAATAAGATGATTTATGTAAAACAATCTATAATCATAAAGTACTACACCAATGTAAGCTATTATTATTGTTCATGGCCAACAGTAGTCGGGCTACTTAGCCCCAATTCAGTCACAAATTCCAAATTACTGGGATCTATACAGCCTTCATATTACTAAACGTATTTATTATAAAGAGAATACCAAATATGACATGGATTAGCCTAAGAGTTTGTAAAGAAAGAAAATAAACACCGGGGTCTGACTGTCAATATTGTCCTTGAGATCCAATCTACTGAGTCACATTATACATAAAACTGATTTATTAAATAAATCTGTCTTGAAGAGGGATACCAAGAAAGACTTTACCTTTACACTGAATTTGACACATATGTATAAAATGATTCTGCAACCTTTTCTAAAGTTGTTGTACTTTATTCTTTCAAAGCTTCATGGTCACTGCCAGTAAAGACACAGAGAATAGTAGGAAAGGGATGGTTGTCATGGACAACTGTGCTCTCCTCCATGATGGGAATCCTTAACAAGCATTTCAGAATAGGCCCAGCTATATGACAGTTGTCTAAAATAGGGTTGCACTGAAAAGGGGGAAATGGAGAATCTTTGTGACTTTTTAGGTAATGGTGTCTCAGTCTTCTGTTCTCCCCCTCCTCCCCATTCCCTTTCCCCCAGGAACACGTAAGCTAGTATTATCATGGGTCAGGTAATGAATCTCAGTTGGATTCATAATGGTTACAAATTAGCCTTCATTCAAAAGGAATTAAGTAGGTAGTTACTTTAGCAGCGATTAAGGGCACCAGAAGTGTTCCATTGACCAAGTTTACTACATGACTGAGGGAAAGTGGACCTTGGAATTGCAACCCAGAAGAATGAACTGAAGTCTGTGTGTGTATAGGAGGAGCAGAAAACATCATTTAATTTTTGCTTCAAAAAGAAACAAGAGCTCTGGGGCCCCAAGTGAATCAAAATGGGCCAAATAATGTTAGCTAGTAAAACTAGATAAGGAACTTTGAGAGCCTGTGCCCTCGAATTCTTTTATATGCATATTTGATTTCTTGAACTTTATCATTAATATATCTATAAAAATTATTTTCTCTTAATAAACACCCTAGGGAAAATATGCTTGTGACCTGCTGTGTGCAAGGGCAAAGAAGGAAAAGAAAGCTGAGAGGCCAGAATAAGGACATATAGAGCGGCAACAAGTGCTTTGGGGGAGGATTCAGAACCACAGTCAGAGCTTTAGTCGCTTCAGCTGCACAGAGCCAGAGATTAGCCATGGGTGTTTAGAGTACAGTATAGTTAAGAAGGAAGACCTAGCTAAGAGAAGGAATTTCACTTCAGACAATGAAATGATTTCTGGGAAGATGAATTATCCATAAGGCCCTTCCCTGCTAAGTCTGGAGTTACAAAGGCTAGCTTTCTGATTATACTCAAAGATGTCTTTGACATCTACTGGCTAATTCAGATCTCTTTAAGCACTTGATGCCACAGCACTATGGCAAGGATGATGATAAAATGTCATTTATAAAATTTATAATATTAAGATTGTAAAAAGAGAAGTCAGAAGTGTCTAGGATAGATTCCTAATCTCAGAGAACATGTAAGCAAATATGACTCTTTTCCTAACATCCTCAGGTAGTATTCTCAAGGGGAGAGAATACAAGTACAACCTGGATATGGTCATTTCTAGTCTGTGAAAACACGGACAAAATAGCATTACAAAGGGAAATTAGTTCTTAAGTGAATTTTTTTTTACTTTATTTAAAAATTTCAAAACATGCAAATTCCTCACATAACCTCTGAAGACTTGGATTCCATTTCTGGCTCCAGTATCAACCTATTTCATGAGCTTAAAAGAATAGCTTGATCATCTTTCTCCTTATTCTTGCACAGTATTTTTTTTTTAGAAAAAATGACTCTAGTTTTGAAGAAAGATAATGGGCAGAAGAGCAATGGAAACCGAGAACATTAACAAAAATTTTTTCCAGTAAATAATATAAATGGGGAACAAGACCTAAGACATATAACATTTCTTAACCTGAAAAAGAAGAGTCATCTCATTAGCTGTCAGCACTCCGCTTCTCACCTCAGAAGAACTGTTTCATGAGCTGCCAAGGGCAGATCGTGGTCTGAGAAGAACCACAGCTCCTCAGTGAACCCTGAGAAAGCTAGCTATCATGCTTGGCAAAAGGATGCACCGACAGCGACGTGTTCTCTAGCAAACAGAAAGGAAGCTTTCTTACTTTGATTTTCTGCTGATCTCGCTTAATCTCTGCATCCAGCTGCTTCTTTTTCTCATTTTCTTCCCGAAGTCTCTTCTGCAGTTGTGCCTGCTGGTACTTCATGTGATCGACGTTCTGTTCAAGCTCAGAGGCATGCTTCTCATTCTGGACAGACAGTGACGCCAGCTTCTTAGTGTCCTGTTGCTTCTTCTGCAAGACCTGTGATCACAGAATACACTGAAAAATATGGGCAATGGAAAAACTGGCAGCTGTATCTGTCCAATTCTATCAAGAAATCCAAGAGGTCCATTTCATTAGTAAAAGGGAACATATTCCCTAGATTTAAATAAAATCTATTTCTTATATTTTGATAGCTGCACAAAGGGATTATAACCTAAGAATTTTCATTTTTCCCACTTCTTCTTTTCCTCTTCCATTGTAGAATCAGAAAAATAGTTGTACTTATTGTCCTTAATGTACATATACAAGGAACAAGAATCCTTTATGTAGACATAGCTTTTCATTAGATTTATGAAAATGACAGTCAAAACCAAGTGTGAATTTTCAGAAGGGGGAAAGGGTAATCCTTTCATATAATGATTTTCCCCCCTTCAAAAGAAAATTAGATTTTTCATAATGTAAAAAGTATTAATGTGAGAGGACTATACATCATAATGGTTCTAACAGTTGAACATATGAAAATGGCAAGGAATGATCATTTTTAAAATGTGGCTCTTCTGTCAAATGATTCCTAATATAACTGAAAAAAATTCTACATTTTTTAAATGAAATTAGGATTCAAACTTGAAACTCCCAAACCAGTCGTCATTCCACTACATTTTTAAAATTTCTGATTATGCTCAGAGGGTCACTCTGGGCTGCATCTTGAGCTTCATTGCTCTTTAAAACATAATATTCCATTCCTTCCTGAGTTTTCTGGTGGGCATAGCTTAGTCTTGTGCTATTCAAATTTCCTTTCCTTTGAATATGAAAGTCTTTCAACTGATGACCTGTATAACTTCTTGTTTCTGAATCTGAACTTATTATATTTACCCATTATGTTTTCTGAGATTTTGCTGCCTTGAGTTTTCTTTTCTGGAGGTGATCTATGAATTCTTTCACTTGTTATTTCATTGTCTATATTTAGAAGTTCTGGGCAATTTTCTTGTATCATTTGTTGCATTATAATATTCAGGCTTTTAATCTTGTCATAATTTTCTGGGAGACCTAGGATTCTTTGGCTGTCTCTACACATCATGTTTTCAAGATCAGGATGGTTATTTTTTTTGTATAATGAGCATATTTTCTTTTAGTGTCATTGTTTTTTTTTCCCTACTGCCCCTCCCTTCTGTGTATTTGCATTCTTAATCTATTGTTCTCTCTCTTTTACTTCTTTGGTGTGATTTGCCATTCCAGATCCCAGTTTTTCTATTTTGCCCATTATTTTTGCTGTTCATTTCACCAATTCCACTCTCATTCTAATTTCTCTTTTGAAACACTTAGAAGCAGCGTGCTGTGGCTTGCATGTTCTCTTAAAATTCCATAGGGTCCATCTCTCATCAAGTTTATCTGTCTCATCCTTTCCTTTATTATGCAGTATTTATTCACAGATGTCTAAACTCATCTACTTCCTCTAAAGACCTTATTTTCTTTTCTTATTAAGGTTTTCCCTACTGATTTATCTGCTTACAGTCAAGGTCTTTGAGGTCTTTTCTTCCTGAAAACTTTGAATTTCAGTCTGCTCCCCTCCCCCTTATTTTCCCCTATTGCTCATTTTCCAACTCCCTCCTCAACTGTGGCTCCTTATGGGGGTGTATTTCAAAATGTCTCAGTCCCTCTGTTGTCAGGCAATTCACAGTTTACCAGTCTAAGTCTCTTTCCCAAGCGATAGTAAAAGTCAGTGAAGAAGAGTTTTCTCATTCAAAAAGCAAAAATACTGCTTGCCCAGGCTCTTCCATAATCACAACATCTACGGCATAAGAGGCCAGAAACTTAGAAAGAGGATTTGTCCGTAAGGAACAAGACTAATGGAAGAGAGCTGACACTGGTCCATGGGGGCCCATATCCAGTCCTCTGTTAAAAAGGTTAGAAAAGTGGATTCTAAAAGGGCTGAAATACAAAAGAGCCTTACCAAATTCTATTTCTAACAGCTAATAAACTTAGTACTTGATTTAACAACTTCTATCCCAGATAAGATTAGACTAACGTCCCCCCACAAAAAAAAATTCAGGAAAGAAGACTGGAAACTTGGCCAGGATGAGAATGAACAAAGAAGTAATAAGGCCTAGTTCCATTCATTGTGATAATAATTAATCTAAATATATAGAGAAATGACAAAAATGTTTAAGAGCAATACTCATTTCCCATTATAAGTGCTCAAAGGATATGAAGTTTTCCAAAGAAATATAAGCTACCAACAACACACAGAACTCTTAATCACTAATAAGAAAAATCCAAATTAGCAAAGATGATTAAAAATAGAAATAATCATGTTGAAGGGAAGACAAGAGCCATGGGTAGAGAAGTACCCTAATATACTCTTTGTGGAGCTTTGAACATATCTAACTATTGAAGAAAATAATTCGGATTATGAGAAAAGTTACTGAACTGTTAACACCCTCTGCCTCCAACAATCTTACTATTAGGAATATACTTCAAGAAGGTCAAAGACAAAGAGAAAAGCACTATGTATTATTCAAATAAGTAATTTTAATCAGTAATTTTTTTAAATTAGAAAAATGTAGTTGCTCACTGAATGGGGAATGGCTGAATAAACTGTGGTTTGTGATGCAGTATTAAATACATTATAATTATTATGTATACATTACTGCACTATAAATAAGGAAGAGGAGGAATTCAGAGAAATATAGAGACACTTGTATGAATATGTTTAAATAGAAAAAAAAATCAAATCAGAACAAGAGATAGACAATGAACCTGGAGCCTTGATTTCCTAATCTGCAAAATGGGGATGATAATAATAGCATTCAGCTTAAAGGGTTGTGAAAATCAGATAAAATAATGTGTGTACACCACTTCAAATCTTAAAAGTGCTATACAAATGCAAGCATCTTCCCTCTAAGATTATCTCCCACTTACATTGTATAGACCTTGCATATACACAGCTGTTTTTGGCTTTTTTTTCCCTTGTATCTCGAGCACTTAACATAGGTGCTTAGCTTTTATTAAGCGCTTTACTATATGCCAGGTACCGTGCTAATCGCTAGGAACACTAGGAATACAAAGGAAGGCAAAAGCAGCTTGCCCCCTGAGGAGTTCATACTATTTGCTGACTTGCCTTGATGACTAACTAGTTTTGGTTTCAGAGGTTAAATGATAAAGCACACCTCCTCCTCCTCAGTGGAGAGATGCAGACTGCAGGTACATAGTGCTAGGTGAGTCAGTTTAACCTATTTTTATTTGTTACAGAGAAGGTTCTATTATGAGTCAAGGCATGAAATTGTATGTTGAAATCACTGTAATGGAGACAAAAGTCATCGGTAAAGAAGATGGTGGCAGCTAGAAAACAGAAACCAACGCCTGCACACAAAATAAAAAAAGAGAGTGGGATCATGGAGCATAGTGGTCCAGAGATGTCACAAAGGCATTTTTGTCAAGTGAATACTTATCAATAGTCTATACTATTTAAAATACATATGCACACACACACACACACACACACACGCACACAATTTACTCATATTTACAACAAATTGGATTTTTTAAAAAAGGAAATCATTCAATTTCCCTTACTGCTTCTTCCTTGTTCTACTAAAGACAATAAAATCTCACTGCTACATTTTTCCACTCACAATCCCCAAAAGAAAAATACTTGGCTATCAGGGTTAAATGCCTTTTTCTAATAAATTACCTGCACTTTTAATTTTGCTGCATCCATCTTTTTCCGAAATTCCTTCTGTAACCTCAGTTTCAAAGCAACATCCCTCAGATCCTTGTTTTCCAGTTCCTGTAGCTGCTTCTGTGTTTCAGTTAATTCCACTTTGGCCTGTTCTGCTTCATGTGCCAGCTTTGTTACTCTCAGGGAATACTGTTTACTTACAGCCTTGGCATCATTACCTTAATAAAATGATATTTAAAATGATTCAAAAATCACTTGTAGAATTCACTTCAATGATAAGATATAGAAAAAATTAAAATAATATTAAATCTATAAATAAAATTAGATAAAACTTGACAATGCTTACTAAAAAAAATCTATAGGTTAAAAGGTTGTAAAGTATTATTTGGCATTTTTATGCCAAAAAATAAATTGCTTCTCCTCCCTCCTTTCTTTTTCAATTTTTATTACAAAAATGGCTCTTTGTGTAGGGAAGGAGAAGAATTACATTTAGAAAGGAATGTGATATAAAAAAACAGAACATATAAATACAAATAAGATTAATTTTATTTTTAAAAGAGAATGATATATTAAGATCTTTCAGGGATACAAGCAAAACTGTCCTTGGAAAAACTTCCCTCTTTGAAAACATTTAGTTGGAAGAAAAAATAAAAAGAAGAAAGAATTAACAAGTTGAAAAAAATTTTTTAATCTGAAAAATCCAAAACAAGCAGAGAAGAGGAAATTTCAAAAATTAGAGGAGAGAGGAAATAAAGACTACAGAAATGCTAAGTAAAGCTAAGGGATCTTTTTTTTTTAAAGAGTATTGAAAAATTGATAAATATTAAGTTAACCCCATGAGATCTAGAGTGAGTCTGAGAAAAAAATCAAAAGAAAAAGAGAGGCAATTGTCCAGTTCCTAAAATGAAAAAAAAAATAAAGTGAATTCACAATGATCGGAGAGGAAAAAAAATCTACAATATACAATTACATATCAGCTAACTTACTTAAAGGACATGGATGACTGCCAATATAAACATAAGATACTCAAGTTAACAAAATTATTCTAAATATAATCTTAAATAACCCACTCTCCAAAAGAAACCAAACAAGTCCTAAATGAACTACCAATGAAAAAAAACTTGTTTCAAATAGATTTGCAAGATAATGCTATCAAATGTTTAAAGAGAAATAAATATATATTCTATAAAATTATTTGTAACAATTTTTGAAAACACACTCTACCAAACTCTTTTTTTATGTGACAATTTAAGATCTTAATTTACAAACCAAGGAGGGATAAAGCAGAAAAAGAAAACCATAATTCAATCTCATTGATGAGTAACTATGCAAATTCTTTTAAAATTCTAGTAAGAAAATTACAGTAACAAATACTTTAAATTATTTAACTAAGACCAAGTTGGATTTATATCAGGAATGTTATATTAAGAAAATGAGTACAATTAATCATATGAATAATAAAAAGCTACATGATTATAGCAATAGAGAAAATACAGTATTTATGGTAAAAATTCTCAAAGTCATAGATCATAAAATAACTTTTTTATAATAACTAAAGTATAAATTTTAAAACCAAGTATCTACATTATTGCAACTGAGCAATACAAAAAGCTTTCCCAATACCTGAGTAAAATATTTCACATAGTATTTCCCTAATATTTCACATAATTCTAAAAGCACTAGCTATAGTCAAAAGAAATTAAAGGTATAAACATCAACATAGAATAGATAAATCGTCTCTATTTTCATATGATATTATAGCACATCTGAAAAAAGAAAACTAGTAAAGAAAGGGAGGAAATGAAAAGTTTTGGTAAAGTAGCATCATATCCATTAAAGGCACAGCATTACTTTATTGTGCTAACAATAACCAGGAGAAATGATAGTAAAGGAAATTTCATTTAAAACAATTATAAAGTGCACAAAATGTCTGGGCATTTTCTGGAGACAGCAAAGAATTAAGAAATGAATGTAATATGATTTGAAAAAGAACATAAATACAATTAGTAAAATCTTTACAGAAATAAAGGAAAACAAATAAGTGGAAGTATAAATTCATTGTCCTTGGTTGGCCCATGGTAATAAATTTTTAAGAGGATATAGCCTAAATTAATTTATAGGTCTGCAAAGCTACCAAGGGACAACATTAGACAAAGTGATAACAAAATTTATTTGAAAGAAATAAAAGGTTTAGAATATTAATACAAATAATGAAAAAATAGGAATGATGCAGACTCAGTGTTTCCAGAATTCAAAATATAGGATGACAAAGCAATAATCATCAAAAATGTTCTGGTTAAAAGATAGAAAAGCCTATCAGTGGAACAGAATATATGAGCAAGATTCAGAAGCAATCAAAGTGTATAATAAATTTATGAGCATAAACTACTAGCAGAAGGAATGCCTATCCTAAAAGAACTGGTGGGAGAAATGGACATTTGGAGAGATGTTTTGACAGAAAGTACATTTAGACCAGCATCTAATAGCATATTCCACAATAAATTCAAAATGGAAATGTGACCTAAATAGAAAAGGTCATATCATCAAAAAAGAAAAAAAAATAATCAGAGGCAAAAGGAAGATGGTAGCACCTTTAAAAAATATGGGTGTGGAAAATTCTTAAACGAAGGATAGAGGTCATCATAAAAGATGAAATATACAACTTTAATTACAGAAAATGAAAAACTTTTTACATGGACAAAATCAATGAGACTAGAATAAGAAGAAAACTGTGGAGTAGGGAAAAATTTTCTACAAATATGTGATAAAAGTTTGATATCACAAAAAACCATTCTATAATCTCTGTGGTTAAAGGATATAAATAATTTTCAAAAGAAGAAACGTAAACTTTCAAAAACTATCTGGGAAAATGTTCCAAATCACTATAAGTGAAAAGCAAATAAAAACAACTCTAGACTTTCCCCTCACACCCCTCAAAATGGCAAAAATGATAAAAGACAGAAATAGCAAATCCTGAAAGTGTTATGAGATGATAGGCTAAGATTCACTTTTTGAAGTTATTAAATTAGTCCAAATGTTTTGCAAAATAATTTGAAATTATAAGAAAAGTAGTTAAACTGTCCATTTCCTTTTGACCCAATAATCCTGCAATACACCTTTGAGGTATACACCTCAAAAAAGTCTAGGACAAAAGGAAAGGTTCGATATTTGCCAAGCTAGTGACAGAAGCATTTTTTTAAAATGAAGTGGCATAATCATTAACTGGAAAATGGCTTAATTTAAAGTATATGATCATTACAGGATATATTGTGTTATAAGAAACAACAAATATGAAGAATTCTAAGAAAGACTTATCAGCAATAATGCCAAGTGAAGCCGTAAAACCAGGGACTAAAATAAGGCAAAAGAACACAAAAAGGCGACTAAGCTGTTATTAACTGTAATGACCAGTTCTAGTCTCAGAGAACAGAATGTAAACCACATTTCCCTTCTCTCAGCAGAAAGCTGGGAGACTACAAGTGTGAAATATTGAATACCCTGTTAGACAAGGTCACCAAGTGAGCGTATGAGGAATACTAATTTTTCTTTAATTCTGTGTTCTGAGTTGAATCATAGTGAGGCTGTAATATGCAGTGAAAAAGCAAAAATACTATAATACTAACAACAAAAACATTGTTGCAAGTGAGCTGGCTACAAGAAACTATTACCTGTTTTAATTAATTCTTTAATGAGCTCTTCTTTCATCTTGATATTGATTGTAAGTTCTCTCATTTTTTGCTTAGCTTCTGTGAGTCTGAGTTCTGAAGTCTTCAATTTTTGCAAGTTTAATACCTGACTTTCCTGGAGACATTCAACTTTTATACCTTAAACATGAAAGAAGCAAAATTCAATTCAAACATTTATTAAGCACCTAATACATGCAAAGCAGAACACTAAGTGCTGGGACTACAGAAAAGAAAAATGACATGATCTCTGCCTACAAAGAGATTATGATCTAATAGGGAGATAAGAAACAATAACTCTATATACATACACACACACACAAGTATGTATATGTATCTATGTTTGTATACACACAGAGAGACAGACAGACAGAAAGAAAGAATGTGATTAGGGCAAAGGAGAGATAAAAAGTAAGACAATGTGGGGGGGCAGGGGCTACTTTGGGCAGGAAGAAGTAGGAGGCTTCATAGAGCAGATATCTGAACAATCTGAGTTCAGAAAGGGATACATCCCAGGCATGAGGAACAGCTCATTGAATGAACACAATAAGCCGAGAGACAGCAAGATTACTAGGCTACAACAGTGATCTCGCTTGACAAGAACTTAAGAGTGTGTGTTCGTCCTTCATTGCCAAAGAAGACCATGCCCTCAGGGAAATGATGACAGGACTTGCACTTGACTTTGTTTTGAGTGAGGGAGGGCTGTGAAGGTCACCAGCCTCACTTCTCCTCCAGAGTCATCTGAATCCAGTGACCAGATATTTATCAGGATGACTGGAGATGACCCAGGATGAGGCAATTG